>LR991003.1:12400000-13600000 GCA_905163435.1 Mamestra brassicae | reverse complement strand
TAAATCCTGTGCTATTTCCAGAGTCTCCTGGCCGTTGGTTTCCTAGACGGCTCAGTATCGTTGTTTCGCGGCGTCATCGCTCGACAACGTAGCGGGAAAATGAGGACATTGCCCGATTCTGGGACCAGCCCTATTACTGGACTTGCTTTCAAGTAAGTAAACATCCTCCTGCTTACTTGAGGTCGTGGCAGCATGACGTGTTGTATAATGTCACGGGAAAATGGCAAACTCCGTAAGATTATAAAATAACTTGCGAGATTGTAAACTCTCGATAAATTGTCAACAAAACATTTGGAATACTTTTTTACGCATCAAAATTTGGTAGTCTATAAAATCTACAAGTCATTCAGAGAAATTGTTGACTGACATAAAATGGCGAGCAGTGAATGAGAGTATGACGAAGACGAGCAGCGAATGTAAGTACAGAGCAATGAGAGTCTTGTTTCCAGGTTTATTATCACACAAAAACGAAAAAGTCAGTCCACATTTTCTCGGAATTACATCGAAATATTATAGACTGTCAAATTTTGATGCGTAAAAAAGTATTACCTATATTGAGACGTGGGAATTTGTCATTGCAGTTGAGGCGGAATAGACGCTCCAGCCAGAGGCTGTTACATAGCCGAGAGACTGCAATTACAAAGTTTGCTTACTTGCATCAAAGTACTTTCTTTCTTCTATTAGCTCTCCAAGTTGGTTTGATAAACGTAACATAATAATTATGATTACTATTTTTCCTAATGTGAAATCAGAAAGTTGCTTGTTCTGTTTTTAAATAGTTAGAAAAAAAGGAGATTGGTTTGATTATAATTAAATTAAACCCATGCAATAAATAGTGCTTAATTTTCCTTTTCATTGTAACTCATTTTGCATTGTAGGTAAGCCCTTTCCTTCTTTGTAAACATTTGGCTGTACATGGCGGCTCATTATTGGTTTTATCTAAACTGAAGCGATCAAAATTTAAATAAACTAATATAATAAAAGAGGAAAAATAGTTGTCTATGTTTGTTTGTAAGAGATAAATATCTGAAAGTACTTATCTAAATATTTATATTATTTAATTTATAGAAAGTTACATAATCACTCACAGCCTAAGCTACTTTTAATACTAGAAATATGTGTGGTTGTTGTGGTTTTGGTCACGGGCTTCCATCCCACCGGCCCCCTTCTACCATCGGACATCTAGACGCACTGCAAGTTACCATCCCTACCTTGTTGCTATTCCACCAATTTGCACTAAACGTTTCCAAACGTTTTTTATAATGCGCACAGCAAAGGAGTGGAACTCTCTGCCTGCGTCTGTGTTTCCGAACGCATACAACCAATCTCTTCAAAATTAGAGTGAACAGGCTTCTTCTGGGTAAGCTCGCTCCATCGTCAACTTTATCCCTGTCATCTATGACCTAGACTAGAGTCAAGAGCAAACCCATATTAAATAAAAAATAAAAGAAAAAGTAGTTTTCTAGCCCTGAATGAAATTTTGTAACAAGTTTAGAACAAAACATGACTTAATTTGTTTGATAAAGATGATCTTAAAGAAAGTTACTACCAGGAAGTAAAGTATCCTATCTCCTAATCCAGGTATATCTGTATGCCAAGTTTCATCAAAATCCATTCAGCAGTCTACACTTGAAAACGTAACGGTCAGACAGACACACTTTCTCAAATAGTATTTGTAGGTTGGCTGGTAAAACCTGCCTTGTTGTATTAAGTCTGTGTACCACTACTGTACATAAAGATTAAATAAATAATGATATCTTCATTCTCCAGGGGAGCAGACAAGTTGTTCGTGGTGTCCCGCGCATGCGTGATGGTGATCTGGCTGAGCTCGGAGCGCTGCGTCACGCTGGACGCCATGGGAGCGGCGCCCGCGTGCTCCGTGCTGGCCGACAACCATCGACTCACTGTGGCCAACAACGACGTTAGTAAACAGCTTAGTAAATTTTTTTTATGCCCCTCTGCCATGCAAAGGCCTCCACCGAATCCATCCAGGTATTCTTTTCTGAAGCCACTTCGAGCCCTTGCAATTGGCGTCTAGATCCTCTCGGCCCCTTTTTGTAGGCCGGCCTCGGCGGTGCCGTCCGTTCTCAGGCATCAGCATCAGCATCCAGGGCAAAGTTTAATATACTATTATAGGGATACTGCTTACAAAACAACTACGTTTCAAAAGCTATTTCATACTTGGTTAAAATAAGTAAGCCAAATTTAAACTTAATTGGATGCTAAGAGTGCTTCAATTATAGAACACAACAACGAAGCAAGTTAATAAACAGCTTGTAATAACCAAAATCAGATCTTGTAATTGAAAGCTGATGAATCCATAAGCTTGTTTTTTTAATGACCCATCCATTCGTTAACATCGCTTTAACTCCTCAGGCTCTATACTGCTACACGACCGAAGGTCGAGGTCCCTGCTACGCCCTCGAAGGCGAGAAGGTTCGCCTGGACTGGTTCCGTAGCTACCTGGTCATCACTACTAACGAGACCCCCAACAAGTCAGCTGCATCCACCAGTACCGCTCCAGCTCCTAAGTCACACCACATCACCATCCTAGACATACAGAATAAATTCATTGTGTTCTCCAAGACTTTTGAAGAAATTGATGCAGTTTTGACTGAGTGGGGGTCATTTTATATCCTAACAAAGAATAAAGAGATGATATATTTGGAGGAAAAGGATCTGCAGTCGAAATTGACGCTGCTTTTCAAGAAGAATTTGTATGATGTCGCTATTCGGATAGCTAGCAGTCAGCATTATGATGATGCTGGGTTGACGGAGATCTATAAACAGTATGGTGACCATTTGTATAGTAAGGTATGTGAATATCGAGTCACTATTTTAGAGTGATTAAGGATAAATGATATATGGTTAAAAATAATAATTGTTCATTTCAATCTTTCATGTCAATTTAACCTAGGTGAGGCCGGTATTTCCTAACTGAACCGTGAACAGAAGCACCCAAAAATCTCAGATCACTTATAAAGTCCATACAATCCATACTGGCCAAATCATATAGGAACCAAATGGAGTTAATTATGCCTGCCTCGTTTGGCATGAGAGTGATCTATATGATAACGTCTCAAATCGTCTGACAACGTCTTAAATCATCTGAAAACGTCACAGATAATCTGACAACCTTACAACTCATCTTATTACACCGCAAATCATCTGAAAACGTCACAAATCATCTGAAAACGTCACAAATCATCTGAAAACGTCACATGGTATCTGACAACGTCACATAGTATCTGACAACGTCAAGTAGTATCTGACAATGTCACATAGTATCTGACAATGGCACATGCTATCTGAATAGGTCACATACTCTCTGACAACATAACGTACTATCTGAAAACCTCACAAATCATCCGACAACGTACATACTATCCTCAATAGATAGATTTTTTTGGAATGTGTTAAGTAAAAAAAAAGTAAGGATTTGAAACACAACCCCCGAAAACTAGAAATTGAAGAGACGATATTTGTTTCGGTCTACATTTTAACGGAACCAACCAATCCATCTCACACATAAAAATAATATTAATGGTTGATAGGTATTAATGCAGATTTTATTTTATCAGTACGAGAAATCCCGATAATCTCAATAATTTTTTTTTTTTTTTTTTTAAATTGTATCAGCAAAGTAATTTAGTTCCTGCCAGGGTTTCGGAATTCGTTCGAAAGAGTCACCGCGGCCCTGAAACGCAAAGGGCTTTAGAAGGAACACGGATGGGTTTTAGTCAGTAAGAGTCTGACATGCCCTTCCGCTTCACCCAGAGCGGAAGAAGTCATTTGATGATTTCCCATCCTTAAAAAAAAAAAAGAGTAATTTAGTTATATCCTTACGCATACTTTCAACGTTTTTTCCTTTCCAGGGCGACTTAAAAGGCGCTATCGACCAATACGTGAAAACTATTGGTTGGTTAGAAACCTCGTACGTAATCCGGAAGTACCTGGAATCTCGGCACTTGGAATCTTTAGTACAATACCTGGAAGAACTTCATAAGAAGAAGGGCTGTGCCACTGAGGACCACACCACCTTGCTGCTGACCTGTTACATGAAGATAGACCAACATGATCAACAAGGAAAACTCAAGGAGTTCATCAATTCTAAGGATAAAATCATCGATTTTGATGTCAATGTTGCCATTAAGGTGAGTTTTATTTTTATTTTTGTTGTTGTTAAAGAAACAGTTCAGAAACGTTTAATACCGCACGTTTACCGCGATTCTCCTTGGTTAAAAATATTTATTTATTTAAACTTAATGTACAATAGTGGTACATGGGCGGACTTAATGCATCAAGGCATTCTCTACCAGTCAACCTTTGGTTTAAAAAGACTACACTGTGGTAGGTTTACAACAAATAAAAATAACATTTAAAATATTAAACCTTGGCAAAAAGCTCTACCATTGACTGGTTTGTTGGCTTACGGCCGGTCTCAATAATGTATCTACCTTTAAACAACTGTCAAATTAGCTAACAACAGTAGCTGAAATGTCATAAGGCAAAACTGACGTTTCAGCTACTGTTGGTAGCTAATTTGACAGTTGGTTAAAGGTAGATACGTTATTGAAACGGGCCGTTAGTTATAGTCAGCGCGACTGCTCAACATAGGAGGCGTACCTGGGTACGATTACCAGGTCAGCCAAAGTTCTGTTGAGTTTCTCCTTCAGCGTATGGTCATCAACATCCTATGAGGCTCAAATCGATATTTGTGCCCATTTGATGACAAAAAGCTAACCCATGGGAATTAAACACCGTACACCGACATCCAGGTGCACTATAACATACACCTCTATCTATAACTAGAATTTTAGTTCTACTCTTGACATTAATTGGGAGATTTCTTTTAAAAATAAGCATCACTTTTGTACCTATATTTTTCTGTTCCTGCTTGACTGTTTGTATATCGATACCAGAAATATAAATTAACGTAAGGGAGATTTTGGAATTTTGCTTAAATGAACCTTACGTTAATTGTCTTAGGGGCAATTTGGCATTTTGGGTAATTGTCTCTTGCGTCAATTGATGGTATCAATATGTGTGTAAATTAATTTTAAAATAAATAAATAATTCTATAAATCCTCAATGACAGGTGATGCGCCAAGTAAGTGTAGACGACGCGTTATCCCTGGCTGCCAACCACAAGCGCCACGACTGGTACCTGAAGATGATGCTGGAAGACAAGAAGGACTACCGGAGGGCGCTGGACTACATCGTGGAGCTGGAGTTTGAGGATGCTGACCTGTACATGCGCCAGTACGGACACAGGCTCATACAGCATGAGCCCGCGGAGAGCACCAAGTTTTTGAAGTGTGAGTCGATATTGCTATGTATGAACGCATTGTTATAAACGACTAGAAATTCTCAGTGGCGGCGCTAGACCACACGTAGACGTCGGCGAAATTAGGTTCGCGAGGCCTCCTTTTTTCCCAGTCAAGAAAACGTTAAATTACATATAAGCCGAATTATAGTTAAACTAATGTATGAGTAAACGAGTTTTATTGCTAATCAAATGATGACAGAAATTACACAAATAGAAATTAAAATAGACGAACTTTTCGGCTTTTGGCCTCACTGAACTTTTTCAGGATTATGTCATAGCTAACACTAGCCGCTATTTCAGCTTCAATTGTTAGAACTGATAACGCAGATAGTCTCTTTTGACTCATCGTGCTTCTCAAGTACGTCTTAATCAATTTTAACTTTGAGAAGCTTCTCTCAGCGGAAGCGAACTGTGAGCATGATTCTAATTGTTATATAAACATTTGGATATATCTCTTCCAAATTATTTTCTAAAATCGCGCACGAAGTTTTTTAACTTTCATAGTATTGCCAGACGATTCTGGATAATGCCCGTAAAGTACTACTCACTCACTTAACTCGCGAAGTGTATGAAAATAATATAAAAAATAATAATTACATTTTAAATAATTAAAAACTTTTGCGAGGCCTCCTCAAGCGCGAGGCCGTCGGCGGTCGCCGACGTCGCCGACGCCTAGCGCCGCCACTGGAGATTCTTGAGTTGATATTATACGCCCGCTGTCACCACCACATTTATGAATAGCCATTTCGACACAACAAAATCAGTATTTTGTCGTCCCCACAGTGCTCTGCACAGACTACCAGCCCCGCAGCAAGCCGCTGGTGGACGAGGCGTGCCTCTCGGGCGGCGCGCGGACGCCCGCGAGCGCTCCGCCCGACGACTACATCCCCATGTTCCTCAGCAACTCCGAGCGACTCATCGAGTTCCTCGAGCACATGACGCACAAGCAGGCGGACTGCTCCAAACTGGTGTTCGATGCGCTTATTGAACATTATATTCATGTTTGGTAAGTATTGTAATACCAGCGACTCACGCTAGTGCTACTTATGATATTATTATCAAAAAAACTATAATTGAGATTTGAACTTTAAAATATATTAGGCGTCTGCCTTTAAAGAACGTTGGTAGTCACATATAAAAACAAAACATATTTTACATTCCTATTTCAAATTCTTTTAGTTTTCGCTAGACGCTTCCAAAGGGCTACCTTGTCTGCCAGAGACCTGAAGCCAAGGATATCCTCGTCGCAGTATGGTCATTCTAGAATTGAGAGTGTACACTGAAGATTAATCCACGCGTATCAGGGCGGAATCCGTGACGTGAACGGAGGTTGGTCTGTCGTTTTTGTGTTTCTGACGGATCAAGGTCCGCCCACGTCCGGAGCAAGTCCCTGATATGTGTGGATCAACCTTGAGGCGCCACCTCCACGAGCAAGTGAACTGCCGCAAATCCGTGTTGCTACTGTAAGGCGATCCCCACGAGACATTCTTCCGCCTGGTATTTTTGTTTGGGATTCTACAAAATAAAAACTGATGGCCAGAGAAAAAATATCCGAAATGTGTTTTACCACAAATTATGTCTTTTTTCTTCAGGGCTAAATCCCCAGAAAGCGAGAAGAAAGAATACGAAGAGAAAGTCCTTCGCTTACTAAAGGACCCCGATGCTAACTACGACAAGGATCAGACGCTGATCATCTGTCAGATGTTAGGCTTCCAAGCGGGCGTGCTGTATCTGTACGAGGAGAACAAGCTGTGAGTATACTCAACTATGTTATTAGCAGTGGTCGGAGTAGGTAGAGCTATTTTAATTCAATGACCGCAAACGTTGATATTAATATGGACATTCCCCGGGATTCTAACTGAAACTCCGGGATTCCGTTTTTTTTTATTACCAAGGATAAAAGAAAGTTTGTCTTTATTGGTATGAGCACACGACGTTGTCAAACTAACATCAGCGACTTGTTGCTAATTTCCAATGCGGCACACGCGCGATGTTGCCGCTCAGGGGGCTTACTCTTCAAACTAATTTTAATTCCAATCTAAGGCCAATCCGCAATGCAATGTTAATTTTGCAGTCAAGTGATTCGGTACTTTTGAAAACAATATTGTCAACATTCTTCACTTCACTCGCGATTGTTTTGTTACACGTGAAGTTGGCTATGATACGACTTATTACGATAAAACCGGTAATAAGGTTTTGAAATGATACTTTAAATAACAAGGCTACTAAATAAATATTTATTTAATTGATTAACTGTAACGTATTAAATTATTTTTTACGTAAGAAAATCATAAAATGAATCATGACCTTGGCTGCTAGCGCGGTAGGATCATTGCCTACACTACAAAAAAAAGACGGATAGTAGTACTTTGTGAGATAGCGTATAAGTTCTTCAATTACAAAAATAAATTCAAGTGGTTTTAGAAGTGAGTTCAAAATGTAAGTTTGATTAGGTAAGGAGCATTATCAAATAGATACTGTCCGTGTTTGGTTCCTTTTTAGTAAGAAGTAATTATAGTTCGTCAAGTTACTTAACTAATTTTTAAAGTTTTATACAAGTGATGACTAAATATACAATCATACTTTAATTTAAAGTTATGTTTTATTAAAAAAAATATTGAACCAGTTCAAGAAGACAGATAAATACATTCTTTGTGTAACATTCAAGTATTCCTAGCACGTCACACAATGACACAATATCAGCATCATCCGTAAGTGAGTATTTATTCTTTTATTTAGGATTTCTATTTGTTTAGGAATGTGCAAACATTTTGAATAAACCTTCTATCAGTCACACAACCCAATATAAGTGTGCCAAATTTAAGTGGTTTGGGACTAAACACATTTTGGGTTAAAGCAAAAAAAAAAACAACTTCAGTATTATTTATTGATTAAATTTATTGATTCCAGACAAAACTGTCATGTGATGCTCCTCCAAACGAAACATCTACTGACAGTATTCGTCCTCATTCATAGAAAACGCTCCGTAAAACGCTACAGCTTATATCGTCTTTGTTTCAATTGTTTTTTTTACGGGAATTACGTAAAATACTGTTTATTACTGTTAATCGTGCCATATTACAAATATTATCTGAAAACCACTTGAAACGCAAAACAATTTCTAAAAAGTGACACTTGTTATTGGAAAAATCACAATCAACAAACAATCCCAACTCAATATTGGCGCAATTCACAGCTGTCAAATAAACTCAAGATTAGCGCTTACCGCACGTCAAGCCCGATCCCGATCCCACTCAGTTCCTCAAAATGGACACAATTTGGCGCTAGCGTCGAACTCAAGAGTACGAAACGTCACAATTCCAATGTCGATCGGTCGGAATTGAAATAAGGTGTGACGCGCGACATGGCTAGTGGAAACAAAAAAATGCAATAGCGCGCTGCACCGCTACAGGAACGCACCTATTTTTGTCTCTTTCTACAGCATTGAAATTATTAACCTGAAACGTGTCCGTCTTATACTAGCCTGTCGGAGATGTGTGTTCGTTAATAATTCCTTAAGAAGTAAATAGCTTTTTACAAAGTAATTTCTAAGTTTTTTAATAATAATATATATTTCAAATCCCGGGATCTCGGGAGTGGCCCTATTAAGACAATGTATTGCAAGTACAAGAAATAGCTCTACCTACTCCGATCATTGGTTATTAGTACAAAATAGAGTGTGACGTCACTACGACAAGGATTAGGTTTAGGTTTAAAGAACTTTATTCTCATAAGAACTTAAATAACATTTCACTTAAAAGGAGATACATAGTGCTTACATCTATATATGACTAATGTTTGCCTCTAGGGTGTAGTCGACGTTACATGGTGCATACATGTCTTTTCAGCTTTGTTTTGAATATGTTCAACTGTCACACCTCTTTATATCCTCCGGTAGATTATATTAAACGACGCTGATCACCTGTCAGATGCTACGTTTCTAACGCTGATATCTGACTAATTTTGACGAGTCTTGTCACTTGAAAGTCAACAAACCTCCCACCTTCAATTAAGTCTGCACCAGCGGAACACGGTTCCATGCTATATTATTTTGATGCTAGAGATGCGCGAACAAATTCAGATAATCAAACGCGGTGGTACACTATAGAGGAAGTATAAGTAGCTGTAACGTGGTGTATTGATATTATGAGCACGCAGAGTGGCTAAACTCGGAGCAGCATTAATTGCTAAATCCCTGATCCAATCATGCTGAAATTACCATGTAATGGCCGTCGTTCTGAAACAAAGCGATCATCGCGCGAAGATGCGATCGGTGCGTTAATTGCCGTCAGAGGGCGAACAAGTAATTGCTTTGACCGCTTATTCGCGCGATGTTATTTTTTATTTCGCGCGATTGCTAGCTTTATATGAGGATTGACGCCCTAAATAATCTTCGAAATTTACCTAAAACTATAGCACTGTTTCTTATTCCCTCAGATGGCAAGCCCAGGTAGCGTTGCATCTGCGAAGCGGCGATGCGGAAGCTGCACTAGCGGTGTGCCGGCGCCGCGGCGAGCAGTGCCCGCGCATCTGGCTCGACGTGCTGTGGGCGCCGCCGCCCGCGCACTGCCTGCCCGAGCTGCTCAACGTCATCGGTGAGTATAGTGTAGTGTAGCGAGCAGTGCCCGCGCATCTGGCTCGACGTGCTGTGGGCGCCGCCGCCCGCGCACTGCCTGCCCGAGCTGCTCAACGTCATCGGTGAGTATAGTGTAGTGTAGCGAGCAGTGCCCGCGCATCTGGCTCGACGTGCTGTGGGCGCCGCCGCCCGCGCACTGCCTGCCCGAGCTGCTCAACGTCATCGGTGAGTATAGTGTAGTGTAGCGAGCAGTGCCCGCGCATCTGGCTCGACGTGCTGTGGGCGCCGCCGCCCGCGCACTGCCTGCCCGAGCTGCTCAACGTCATCGGTGAGTATAGTGTAGTGTAGCGAGCAGTGCCCGCGCATCTGGCTCGACGTGCTGTGGGCGCCGCCGCCCGCGCACTGCCTGCCCGAGCTGCTCAACGTCATCGGTGAGTATAGTGTAGTGTAGCGAGCAGTGCCCGCGCATCTGGCTCGACGTGCTGTGGGCGCCGCCGCCCGCGCACTGCCTGCCCGAGCTGCTCAACGTCATCGGTGAGTATAGTGTAGTGTAGCGAGCAGTGCCCGCGCATCTGGCTCGACGTGCTGTGGGCGCCGCCGCCCGCGCACTGCCTGCCCGAGCTGCTCAACGTCATCGGTGAGTATAGTGTAGTGTAGCGAGCAGTGCCCGCGCATCTGGCTCGACGTGCTGTGGGCGCCGCCGCCCGCGCACTGCCTGCCCGAGCTGCTCAACGTCATCGGTGAGTATAGTGTAGTGTAGCGAGCAGTGCCCGCGCATCTGGCTCGACGTGCTGTGGGCGCCGCCGCCCGCGCACTGCCTGCCCGAGCTGCTCAACGTCATCGGTGAGTATAGTGTAGTGTAGCGAGCAGTGCCCGCGCATCTGGCTCGACGTGCTGTGGGCGCCGCCGCCCGCGCACTGCCTGCCCGAGCTGCTCAACGTCATCGGTGAGTATAGTGTAGTGTAGCGAGCAGTGCCCGCGCATCTGGCTCGACGTGCTGTGGGCGCCGCCGCCCGCGCACTGCCTGCCCGAGCTGCTCAACGTCATCGGTGAGTATAGTGTAGTGTAGCGAGCAGTGCCCGCGCATCTGGCTCGACGTGCTGTGGGCGCCGCCGCCCGCGCACTGCCTGCCCGAGCTGCTCAACGTCATCGGTGAGTATAGTGTAGTGTAGCGAGCAGTGCCCGCGCATCTGGCTCGACGTGCTGTGGGCGCCGCCGCCCGCGCACTGCCTGCCCGAGCTGCTCAACGTCATCGGTGAGTATAGTGTAGTGTAGCGAGCAGTGCCCGCGCATCTGGCTCGACGTGCTGTGGGCGCCGCCGCCCGCGCACTGCCTGCCCGAGCTGCTCAACGTCATCGGTGAGTATAGTGTAGTGTAGCGAGCAGTGCCCGCGCATCTGGCTCGACGTGCTGTGGGCGCCGCCGCCCGCGCACTGCCTGCCCGAGCTGCTCAACGTCATCGGTGAGTAGAGTATAGTGTAGTGTAGCGAGCAGTGCCCGCGCATCTGGCTCGACGTGCTGTGGGCGCCGCCGCCCGCGCACTGCCTGCCCGAGCTGCTCAACGTCATCGGTGAGTATAGTGTAGTGTAGCGAGCAGTGCCCGCGCATCTGGCTCGACGTGCTGTGGGCGCCGCCGCCCGCGCACTGCCTGCCCGAGCTGCTCAACGTCATCGGTGAGTATAGTGTAGTGTAGCGAGCAGTGCCCGCGCATCTGGCTCGACGTGCTGTGGGCGCCGCCGCCCGCGCACTGCCTGCCCGAGCTGCTCAACGTCATCGGTGAGTATAGTGTAGTGTAGCGAGCAGTGCCCGCGCATCTGGCTCGACGTGCTGTGGGCGCCGCCGCCCGCGCACTGCCTGCCCGAGCTGCTCAACGTCATCGGTGAGTATAGTGTAGTGTAGCGAGCAGTGCCCGCGCATCTGGCTCGACGTGCTGTGGGCGCCGCCGCCCGCGCACTGCCTGCCCGAGCTGCTCAACGTCATCGGTGAGTATAGTGTAGTGTAGCGAGCAGTGCCCGCGCATCTGGCTCGACGTGCTGTGGGCGCCGCCGCCCGCGCACTGCCTGCCCGAGCTGCTCAACGTCATCGGTGAGTATAGTGTAGTGTAGCGAGCAGTGCCCGCGCATCTGGCTCGACGTGCTGTGGGCGCCGCCGCCCGCGCACTGCCTGCCCGAGCTGCTCAACGTCATCGGTGAGTATAGTGTAGTGTAGCGAGCAGTGCCCGCGCATCTGGCTCGACGTGCTGTGGGCGCCGCCGCCCGCGCACTGCCTGCCCGAGCTGCTCAACGTCATCGGTGAGTATAGTGTAGTGTAGCGAGCAGTGCCCGCGCATCTGGCTCGACGTGCTGTGGGCGCCGCCGCCCGCGCACTGCCTGCCCGAGCTGCTCAACGTCATCGGTGAGTATAGTGTAGTGTAGCGAGCAGTGCCCGCGCATCTGGCTCGACGTGCTGTGGGCGCCGCCGCCCGCGCACTGCCTGCCCGAGCTGCTCAACGTCATCGGTGAGTATAGTGTAGTGTAGCGAGCAGTGCCCGCGCATCTGGCTCGACGTGCTGTGGGCGCCGCCGCCCGCGCACTGCCTGCCCGAGCTGCTCAACGTCATCGGTGAGTATAGTGTAGTGTAGCGAGCAGTGCCCGCGCATCTGGCTCGACGTGCTGTGGGCGCCGCCGCCCGCGCACTGCCTGCCCGAGCTGCTCAACGTCATCGGTGAGTATAGTGTAGTGTAGCGAGCAGTGCCCGCGCATCTGGCTCGACGTGCTGTGGGCGCCGCCGCCCGCGCACTGCCTGCCCGAGCTGCTCAACGTCATCGGTGAGTAGAGTATAGTGTAGTGTAGCGAGCAGTGCCCGCGCATCTGGCTCGACGTGCTGTGGGCGCCGCCGCCCGCGCACTGCCTGCCCGAGCTGCTCAACGTCATCGGTGAGTATAGTGTAGTGTAGCGAGCAGTGCCCGCGCATCTGGCTCGACGTGCTGTGGGCGCCGCCGCCCGCGCACTGCCTGCCCGAGCTGCTCAACGTCATCGGTGAGTATAGTGTAGTGTAGCGAGCAGTGCCCGCGCATCTGGCTCGACGTGCTGTGGGCGCCGCCGCCCGCGCACTGCCTGCCCGAGCTGCTCAACGTCATCGGTGAGTATAGTGTAGTGTAGCGAGCAGTGCCCGCGCATCTGGCTCGACGTGCTGTGGGCGCCGCCGCCCGCGCACTGCCTGCCCGAGCTGCTCAACGTCATCGGTGAGTATAGTGTAGTGTAGCGAGCAGTGCCCGCGCATCTGGCTCGACGTGCTGTGGGCGCCGCCGCCCGCGCACTGCCTGCCCGAGCTGCTCAACGTCATCGGTGAGTATAGTGTAGTGTAGCGAGCAGTGCCCGCGCATCTGGCTCGACGTGCTGTGGGCGCCGCCGCCCGCGCACTGCCTGCCCGAGCTGCTCAACGTCATCGGTGAGTATAGTGTAGTGTAGCGAGCAGTGCCCGCGCATCTGGCTCGACGTGCTGTGGGCGCCGCCGCCCGAGCTGCTGAATGTTATAGGTCAGTTAGTCGTACACTTAGGTGAACACGGTAGTTGAAGGCATCGGTCAGTACGCTACCACAAATCCTTGGACATCATGCGGAGTCCTCCTAATACAAAGCGATCATCTGGCGTCATCATCATCGCGTACATTTCGACCTCTACCGGCGCGACGACGTAATTTGATTTGCCGTTCAAAAGATCGCGACGATCGCATATTCGCGCGTTGATCGCTCTGTATTAGAATGACGCCTGAGAATTTTTAACTGATTTTGTATTTTGTCCACAGCCAACGAGAAGTTACTGTCGCCTATTCTAGTCATCGACTGCCTCGCTAGCACACCTACATACACATTAGGAGATGTTAGAAAGTAAGTAAGCTTCAACCTTCTTTATTTTTTCTTCCAGAGCTAATATATACCACTGCTCTTTTGTTTAGTACATCTCGTGTCGCCATCTTCTACAGAGTCTACTATAACACGTTCTAGCCCGGGTGCCGGGTGTGTATAATACAGGGCACACTGTGCACGGCGAAGTATGTGCCATCTAGTGTTAGAAATATGAAACTTTCATCTTTTAACCACCACCGCCACCGATTTTCCTGCATGCTCCCTTTATTTAATACTAGCAGGCGTCACGCGGTTTCACCCGCGTAGTTCCCGTTCCCGTGGGAGTACTTGGATAAAATAAAGCCTATGTTACTTGCTGATAATATAGCTTTCCATTGCTGAAAGAATTTTGAAACCGGTCCAGTAGTTTTTAAGTTTATTCGTAACATACAAAATTACAATTCTTTCCTCTTTATTATATTAGTATAGATATAGATTTTGACACACACTTTTGATCATGCGGCAAACGTGTACCGTCCCACTTAATTTTACAATTTTGCGGCTTTTTCAGCTAAATAATTGCTATTTTATTGTCCAGGTACCTAACAGACGTTCTAAAATCCGAGAACGAAGTGATAACACGAGAACAGCAACTCGCATCCAAGTACCGAACAGAAAGTGAAAAGATGAGAGAACAGACCACCGTGCTCCAGAGCCAGCCCGTCGTGTTCCAGTCGTCCCGCTGTGCCGTCTGCAACAAGCCGCTGGAACTGCCCACCATGCACTTCTTGTGTCAGCACTCCTTCCACCAGAGGTGAGCGTGATGAAGAGCTGATCTTGAGCGTAGTCGCATTTAGAAGGCGTTCGGAGTAACTCTTCAATACATTCTTATTTTTCAAACAATTAAATAGAATCATCTTGACGATCCTGATTTTCATGACGATGGAATGCCGCAATTACTTTGATTAAACGTCAGTACACAAAATAGAAAAGTTAAACATGAAATACCAAATATTTTTTTTACACACTATAGCAATATGTAACATTGTTATACACCAGATTTTATTTTATGTTCGATATTCACACCATGAAACATTCATACAAAAAAATACAAAATATTTTTATTGCTTCATAAGTTTACATAAAAATGTTTTTGGTATTTGGACCTTTTTCAACCAAACAATATATAACAATGTGGGGATGGATTCGCTGTATTTTTGCCCCTGTACAGAGAAATTTCTTCGATTATTTTGAGAGAATTTGGGCGACAGTCGCCCAGAAGTTTGAGTGGTTTGAGTGGCTATGACACTCAAAATATCATCAACTGGACTCTCGAGTTTATTTCGATGTTTTTAATCCTCCTTCTGGGGCAGTTGGATAATGTTCTTAGTCACATCAACCTCTTCAATTTCTTTTCATTGACGTACAAGTCTTCATTTAAACCAATAACAGATGGGTATAATTTATCATTGTTTAAAATTTAACTCCCAATTTGTTTTCAGCTGTTTCACAACATACGCGGAACTGGAGAACGAGTGCCTCGTGTGCGCGAGCGCCCGGCGTCGACCAGACTCACAGCCGCACGTAGCAGAGGCCTTACATAGCAGACTGCACAACGAGCATGACCCGTAAGTACTACCTAGTAGTAGTAGTAGTAGTGTGACTTAATTTTTCGCACTAAGTCATCGTCCTAATGCAAAGCGATCATCGTGCGAACACGCAATCGTCGCGTTTATTTGTACGGAAAAAGGCGTAAGGCGCTATTTGTTGGCGCTGAGACGCAATTTAGGAGGCTCGCAGTTGGCTACTGGCATCGCGGAGCTACCTCACTGTTCCGAAGATTTGTGCGCCTGACTGTGATATTTTTTTAGGTCCGAAACGCAGTTTATGTCGCCCAGACTCACAGCCGCACATTGCACATGCGAGTCTGCACAACGCATTGCAGCGTATTTATTCCTTATGCGACGTCCCTGAGATGCATAGTCTACGTCCTCCGGACTCACAGCCACTCGTTATCATGAATTCAAAGTATGACCCGTAGTACAGATATTTATTTCTAAGTTATTACAAATACGTCGGTGAGACGCAGAGTCACTAGGACTCATTACAGTACGTCCCTGAGACGCTGCTCTCACGTGCTGTCGAACGCTCAAGCATGGGCCGTAATTGAATGTTAACTCGCGTAATTCGTAGCTACTGTTACAGTAATGAAGGAAATAGTCCATTCAACACTAAGTGCCTCCGCTCATTATTCGACAGTTTTCAACGACGCCTCAGTCACTGGAAACTTACTATGAAATGTTCTATGTTCGAACCACCACTAGTGACCCACTTGACTGGCCTGTTGGTCGAGTGGTTAGTGACCCTGACTGCTAAACCGGAGGTCGTGGGTTCGAATCCCACCCAGGACAAATCTTTGTGTGATGAGCATGATCATTTGTTCTGTGTCTGGGTGTAATTTGTCTATAATATGTATGTATTGAGAAATATATAAGTATGTTAATCAGTTGTCTGGTTGCCATAGCACAGGCTCTGCCTAGTTTGGGATCGGATGACTGTGTGTGAGTTGTCCCAAGATATTATTATTATTATTATGTTTAAACGTCATCGGTCTGCTACAAGTTTACCACCAAAGTACACGTCTTACTACTATTATGAATGCGAACGGGATGGATGGATGTTTGTTACTCAAATCACGACGTAACGGCTGAATGAATCTGGATGAAACTTGGCACGGAGATAGGCTACTCTATAATCAATCTTGGGATGATTGTGTTTTCTTTGGGATAATTTCCGGCATTCAGCCATTGGTAGCTAGAACTATTCACCCAGTTTTTAATAGCATTATTTACAAATGTCTTTAGGGCGCGAATAATAGGAAGAATTTTCGCTACGTGTATTGTTTAAACACAAAGGCATACATTTGTAAATCTGCAAATAACATTCCAAGACGAACTCTAGTCAAAAACCCACAGAGCACACATGGGGGCCTATGTTTAGTGCTAGGACACTATCATCAACACTTCTCATCAGTGGTGGCCTCAGGGGGTGGCGAGCGGGGAGACTGCCCGGGGCCTCACTGGGCAGGGGCCTCGCGCAACACTACTTCAAAATTATTAGTATTCATTATAATAAAATGATTTCATAGTAAATTATATTAATAGTAGTGAATGCCATCGAATTTGAGGAATTCGATGACATTTCAGCTTTGCAAATTTTTCAATTGAAAATTGCCTCTCAAAGAACACAGAATAATCAAGGGCCTCTCAAAGAGCACAAAGGAAACTAGGGCCTCTCAAAGGGAACTAGGGCCTCTCAAAGGGAACAAGGGCCGCCCGGGGCCTCGCAACGGTAAAGGCCGCCGCTGCTTTTCGTACAAACCAAGCGTGGCAGTGAATGTCACTGATTACTCATAGAAACTGATGGCATGGTGACAGCTTTGAATATGGCTGTGAAGTTTGTAGGGACTACGACAGACGATGTCTAATTTCTGGGTTCATACGAAAAGTTCATAGCAAAAAGCAGTTTCATATTTGGGCAGTCAAAATATCCAAATAATTTTTTCTATTTTCTTCCCTTAAGACAATTCGGAACAGCTGTTCTCTAGCGATATGTTTTACAACAAACAGCATTTTATTATTAGGGTACCGTACCCATGATTTATTAGTGGAACGGAACCCTTCGAGAGCGAGTCCTACTCGCACTTAACATTTTAAAATCAAAGTTAGCCAAATCGATCAACACGTTCTCAAGTGATGCTCCAACCGGCATTACATTTATATGTTTTGGTGACGGATAACAGGCACACGGATTGAACTTTAAGGCTAAGCAATGCTTACCGAGGTCATTCTGTGGATGGATGACCATTCCTTACATACCAATAGTCCTACGTGCCTCGGAAGGCACGTTAAGCCGTTGGTCCCGGCTGTCATTTGTCGATCTTTGACCGTCAGATTTTTTTGTAAACATAAAATGATTTAAAAGAGTGTCCGTGGAGTTTCTTGCACGTTCTTCTCCATAGAGATCTACGCTTTCGAACGTGCAAATAGCTTCATGTTTTTGACGGACTGACTTTGACAATTCAAAAGTACCTGATAATGGTTTATTTGAAATAAATGCTTTGACTTTGACTTTGACAGATGGGAAGTCGCTCCATGTAAAATACTGGTAGTCAGCTGCATCGGGTTATGCTGGAAGCGGACCCCAACACAGTTGGGAAAACGCAGATAGATTGGTTGATGACGTATCCATTAGCTGTAGCAGTAACCTGCACGGCGACTCCGCACTCTGTGGAAAAAATACTTAGAATGTTTTTGTTTGTTGTTAAAAAAATACTTCTACCCTATGAAAAGTCACTATTGTTTCAAAACAATCGGTTGATGACTCCGTATTGTTTTAGCTGGTAATATAGTCCTTGACTTGTTATAAATTTAGACAGTATTAATGTACCTAACTGTTTAATTTAACTGGTTACTCGTTAAAGAATAGTTGATAAATCTCGTTTAACAGAAATGGAGTTCTTTACATTATTCATGATTGGTTTAAAAGTTTTAACGTTGTTTTACATATAATAATAGTTTAAAATGATTAAGTATATTAATGTATATCGGTAGGTACGCAAATAAGTTGTTTAAGGGTTTCAACTCGTCTTCAGGTCACGTCAACATGTCTTCACATCTTCAGGTATTTATTTTGTTTCGTGGCTTTTTTCCCATGACCTTTACCACGGGAAATATATATTTATTCGGGATTTAAAAAAAAAACAGTGAAAGAATTTTCGTTATAGGATCAGTACTTTCAGAGATTTTTATTTACAAACAAACCACAAAAAAAACAATGTAGGTATAATTTAAGGGCGGGCCTGCGGACGGCGAACGTTGGGTGGCTCGCTGTCCGATCACCACCAGGCCCGGGTCGATGGCGCGTTGTATTTCACGCGCCTAAAAGTGATGTCAGCATAGAGGACGGGGCCCACTAGGGCCAGAGCCTGCCAGGGTTGCGGAATTTGTTCGAAAGAGTCACCGCGGCCCTGGAACGCAAAGGGCTTTAGAAGGACCACGGATGGGTTTTAGTCAGTAAGAGTCTGACACGCCCTTCCGCTCCACCCAGAGCGGAAGAAGTCATTTGATGATTTCCCATCCTTAAAAAAAAAAAGGTGTAATTTAAGATATTAAACAAAAAAATAAAATAAAAGAAAGACAGAGTATCTCCAGACATATATGCAAATTATGAACTTAAACTACATACCCCTTAAGTAAATCAGATCTTAAATTATGTTTGTAACAAAAGAAAGAAACAGGAAGGAACTGAAACTAGGCAGATGCACTTCATGTCTATGGCAAGAAGTCTCCCACTCAGCATGACGCTGTGCCATGGGTGGCGTATAGTAAAACGTCACCAATTTATACCTGACGTAACGTAACATTGATCGAACTAAGCCAGTCGGTTGCCTGCGCGCGCGCAATCATGTCCTCTTATCAGCTCGATCGCATATAATTCACGGCAATATTACCGTGATAACGTGGAACATAGTGTAAAAGTGTACAAATTAAAAACATGTATTTATCGCTCATTAAATCTATCACCATTGCGCCATTTTCGTGGTGTTTTCCTAATAATACCGAAGATAGGTATGGGTGAGTGACAATTTTAATTCGATTAATTTTATTTGAATGTCCATGAAGAGTTTATAATAAAGTTTGGCTGTGTTAAAAAAAAGGCAAAAAAATACATCAAATGTAATTTGTTATTGGATAGGTATGTAAGAAAGGGAGGCATTTGCTCTGTACTGGAACAGAACGAACTGAAAATGAATAAATAACGCATAGCTATGCAAAGGGTATTTAGTTTCAAATAGTTACAAGTTCTTTTAAAATGACCCCACGATACATTTTCGTGTTTCTACTGTCCAAACAATTCAGGAAACTAATCAGTAATCTAAGTCAAAATTTTAAATTTATTAATAAATGGTCCGAATCGTTTTATGGTCAATTTTCTTTTTGTATTGAAAGTTACAATGAATTTACGACTGACAAGTCGTGGTAAATATCGTGTGTTTTTGTTAATACCTAACGATATGCTATCGATAAGATTTACAACAATTTTATCACTCCCTTTCAAATTAAATCGTGTTTTAGTTAAACCACGATTGAAATTATGTTTGTGTTAGTTATAACATTTCGATAAAAAAAATACTACGTGCATACAGAAATTTGATTACAAAAATCTTGCAAAATTACTAACTAACGATTCACTATTACAATTATAGTAGATATTCTTTACCGCCCATGGTTTAAACAAAGCCTATTTTATTGAATGAACGTTTAAAAAACAAGCTATCATCGCCCTTCACCCAAATACACCGTTGTAAAAAGTTGTTATCGTTCACAGTTAAAATTGCCATGAGAATGTAACCATTTCTTTAACACTAACTGCTATTTAAACAAATGACTGCGAAATGCGTTGACAATGTAATAGCCGTGAATAGGTAGGCCTGCTTACAATACACCTAAACCAATATGATTCATTGATATTTAAATAAGTAGAAAAGGCACTAGGGCTATAACTTTAAAACTATTGGCGTTTTGAACTGAGGTTGCCGGTTTTAACCAGATTGGTCTAGACTTTACTTTTGCTCAGTTGTTAAACTTTGACATCGTTGCATAAGATTCGTAGAACGTTATATCTGTCACCGGAAAATGGCAAACTGCTGCAGCTGTAAACTCTCGATAAATTGCCAACTGAACATTTGGAATACTTTTTTATGCATAAAAATTTGATCGTCTATAGTATCTCGAAGTCATTCCGAGAAGTTGTGGACTGACATAAAATGGCGACCAATCAGAGCACAAGTCTACAATTTACCTATCCGTTTTCGTGTGATAGTGAACCTGGAAATAAGGCTCTCATTGGTCTGTTCATGATATGAGCTGACACCAACAAATACCAATGAGGGGCCCAGTTTCCAATTTAACTATCACACCAAAACAGTTAAATTGTAGACCAGAGTGCTGATCGGACGCCAGTTTATGTCAGTCCACAATTTCTCGGATCGGCACGATCCTACAAAAACGGAAAAAAAACGGGATATGCGTGTACGAAGTCGCGGGCAAACCTAGTTTTATATAACGTTAAGAATTCTGGAATATTCTGGAATCCCTAAACTCGAACCTAACTGAACAAGCGCGGTCATAAATGTTTGTCCTTCTCGAAATAAGAAGTGATCTTGACCTTGCAATGGGCAATCTCAGGCACTATAAAGGCTTGCACATATGTAAGTGGGCCCCGCACCGCATTGTAAGAATCTCTTTTGCATACTACGAGGCATTTATGTAAAGGAATGCGATGCGCAGCGGCCAGAAATGCTATTATCCTGCTTAAATTCAGCGCTTTGTATAGTTATCACTAAACAGCCATTGTGTCCTGCTACAGTAGCAACATAAACCCTACCGTTTGACATGTTTTGGTAAGCAAGTCTTCGTTCGAACTTCATTCTGCCAAGTGTTGGTCTCGCCGTGTTTTCTAAATATACTTGACACTACGCAGCCACAATGGTCATTGTTGAATAATTTGAAAACTATATTTTATAAGATGTAAGAAGACACTCGAATTTCTCTCTGATATTAAACCGCCCGTTTAACTATTTTATTAAACTTAAATATTTTTATTTATTTATTTTACAATTCATGTACACACAGAGAATTTTCGTACCTTTTATCGTTCCCGTATAACCTATTTCATTTCTCATGAATGTGGCTATCACATACAAAAATATTTTTTCAAATACAACTGGTAGTTCCAGAACCTAGCGCGTTCAAACAAACTAAACTCTTTAGATTTATATAGATTAGTCTATACCTATTAGTTAACATTACAATTAATTACTCTGTTCGTATTTCTCTTAGGTCGCGGTTTTGGAATCAGTAATCACAAGTCCCCCATTAACATTCCAGTTACGCAGTCGTGTCGGAGTACTACGGGCGCGGCCTGTTCAACAAGCTGACCGTGGTGACGGACAGCGGCGCGGCGGAGCCCCCCGGCGCCGCGCCGCGCGAGCCCGCAGCACCCGCGCCCGCCGCGCAGCCCTACGGACCCGGCGCGGAGGCCAAGCTGAGGCAAGCGGAGGGACAGAGCAAGCAAAGTAACTTGATATAAAAACCTTATAAGAAAGAAAAGATATTTTTACCCCCGATTTCTGAATTGAGCATTTGAAGTTGAGTATTTTTCAAGTAGTTAAGTTTTTGCTCTGAAAAGCACATAACATTCACCTCATCTGCTTATGGACTAACTGCTTGACTGAATGTAAGATTATTAATACATACAACAAAAATCAAGTAAGTCCCCTTCAACTCTGTTGGTCTCGCGGTCGCAAGCGCGACTGCCGAGCGTGGAGTCCTGGGTTCGATTCCCAGGTCGGGCAAAAAGTGTACTTGGGTTTTTCCAATAGGAATTACTCAGTGACAGGCCGGAGTTGGAAGTTGGTGGTGTGACAGCCGCGTGGCTCGGTGCGCACGTGTCGCCGTTGGTCCTGCGCCAGAACTCCCTCCGCAAGTGCCGTCCCTGAGGAATATGAGAGTAATGGAGAGAGAGTGCACCTGCGTGCACTCTCTCTCCCATTACTCTCACATTTGGTAAAAAAATGCACCAAGGAGTTTCACATTACTAGAAAAATAAAATGAATGATCGCACCTCCTTGGAAGCGCTTTTGCTCAATATGTTTGACTCATTTTAATACTAAAGAGAAAATGAGGCGAAAGATTAGTAGTTCTAATTTTCACCACGCCCACGTGGCGCCATTTGCAAATTCGCGCTATTTTAATTTATTATATATTTCATATATGGAACGTCAAAGGTTGCGACTTTCCGACTGATATCCAGGGGTCGGAATTAGGTATAGTTATTTATGTACTTACACTGATTTCATACAGCGAAAGAATAAAGTGGATATGCCTCAAATTCCACCTCTGCTGATATCTAAAAACTAAAAGTTTGTTTTATTACCTATAATGTACTGTTTTCTCGCAAATGTGTTGCAAAACGTTGTATGCCACACGTGCGGAAATTGGTTATTACAAACTCGTGACTATATTAAGACCGTCTAATCGTTTATAAAAACCAACTTACCGCACTAGTATCATAAGTTACTATTAAGCATTTCCATCAGATAAAGATCTTTGTATTTGAAAATATCAAAGTATTCTATATTCCAAGGTCAATCTCTATATGCAGTTAAAAAGTCACCCACAGCGTTATTTCCAGAGATTGGAATAGGTTACAAATTATTGATTTGAAGAATCAAAAGAAGGAAGAGTTGTGCGAAAACAAAGCTATTTAATTTAACAGTTTTAGTAATAGAATTTTTTAGGTACGGAACTCTAAAAACATAATAAGATTCTTCAATATCATAATTTTGTTCAAATGTATTCAAAGCGCAATTTATTAATTTGCAATTTCTTAAATCCCGGGATACAATCGTCATGTTTATAATTCCGGGATTTTAGAGGAGGTATTTTCAACTCTATAATACTTACTTCCACGAATATAAGGTAAATAAATATACTCTACCTATTCCGATCTCTGGTTATTTCACGTTTGGCGATATTATGTGTGAATAAAATTTCAAACTAATAGTATCGATTCTGTGTCATTTATTAATATTCTCTTATCACGAAATAACAAACGTGACGCGAAAAACGTGATAATTTCCCTTTTTTAAATCGAACCATTAAACCATTACTAACGAACTGCTTTTATTATTTCCAGTATTCGTATCGAACACAGTGAAACAAGTAGCACCAAAAGGCACCACTGTCGTCCCAGTCCCAGAGGGGAGAATGAGACTAATCGAGCAACAACGATACAGTTCCAGCCTCGAGGCTAACTTGAACAAACTCGAGCCGGTCCACAAGCTATCCCCATACTCCTCGCCCATCACGGCCAAGAAACGATTCGAAGAAAAACCTAGAAGCACTGGAGTATCTCCCGTCGTTCACCAAAACATTTCTGCTGCTATAAGCAATGGGTCAAGCAAAAATCCTTTTGAAGATGAAACCTATGATGAAGCTAAGAACCCGTTTGCGGAAGAGGCTACGGAACCAACGAATCCTTTCAACGAAGAAGATGATTACGATAGTAACTACAACCCGTTCTCATGAAGCAAGTGTCACTCCACTTGTGATAAACTTTGTAGTGATCAGACTCACCTGGTGAACGAAATAGCAGTTGTACTGTGTACTGTTCACTCGTACTTGTTTAGTTAAGGCACGAGAATTTGAAAAGTACTGAATACTGAAAAAATATTTCTATAGCAATAAATTCAGTTTTGCTTTATATTTAAGCTTAGCAATTTAGTCACACTATGATACCAACTTAAGAAAAGAGAGAAGTTGTATATGCAATAATGCCATAAAACCTTTAGCTGTTTAGAGAAATACGACCATGTATGCAAAGGTGCTAGTATTTTACATATGGATTTATTCTCTTGCATAAAACGCACGAATCATATAACAAGCATGGCCTGAAAAAAAATGCTGCTGCACTGCTGGGCAAGAGTCCCGTTTCTCAGTCCAAACCTCAAATCTGTGTGATTTCTGGCCAAGTTTGACCATCAAACGTGATCAGTTAGTCACACCACCTGCGCCTCAAAATAATGCTGCTGACCTAGTGACGCTTCTGATTAGAAGTATCTCTCTTAGAGGATATTTTACTGCAAACAAACTAGGTAACCAAAAAAGTATCTTCAATATAAATGCCTGCATCTATAATTGTGTCCATTTGGGGATTTAACACGACCGGGATGTGCCTTGACTACTATTGCAAAATAACTCATGGAACGTTATTTTGATTGTGTACCCTGCTGTAATCCTCACATTCATGCAATGAAAGAAACGCTACAAGACTGCAATGGATTTTATTACAATAGCAATAAATAATAATCGTTTTTGTTTCCGCAGCATGCCTTATTTCAATAGATTGCTCATTTTAGTTGAAAAATATAGGTATATAGTTAAAATGTTACTTATCTTACTATTTATATATTATGTTAACCATAGGTCTGATATTTACTTTATCAATTAATGTATCATTCATTATATACCTACTATTATCGCCATTATTTTTAACGTTATTTTTGACTTGTATGAATTTATTTATCAAACAAACTAGTCAAAACATTAAATATGATATTCCCTTTTTTTATTATAGTGTCTCGAAATGTATTGTAAAATTAAAACATTCCTAATTTAGAAATTTATTCTTTGTACATAAAATAAGGCGCCACCTCCTCGGGCGACTGATGCACGGTTTCTGAGGTACTTTATCGGTCATTTGTCTGTCCGTTAACCATTAACCAACCAATGGCGTTATGAACTAATGATAAATAGTGTTAATGGACAGATAAACGGCCGATAAAGTACCTCAGAAACGGGGCATGAATTGACACGAGTAAATCACACGTATCAACTAAAGGATCGTCACCGTATCAACTCGAGCCGTGCAGTATTCTTTGCATGAAACTCCCTACTGCAACGCACACATCGGAAATGTAACGTAATCGCCTCGCCTCGGGGCAATAAGGCGATAAAGGCGATACGTTTGCGATAAATTCCGAGTTGATATGTCTGCTATGATCTTTAACGTTTTGCTCTTTAGTGGCATTCATCGAATCGCCGCAGTAACTATCTAGTTACTGCGGCGATTGCCATCTGGCACAATCTACAGCATGCATACTCCCCGCGCTCCCTGTGTAGGAGCTAAAGGTGGAAGCAAGAAGAGTCAATGTCAACTGTTTAGATGGAGAATGTTCCGAATTTGCAACACTAGATGGCACAGTCTTCGCCGTGCAAGTTTTTGGCGGGATTTTATCGAGTGAAGTTAAGCGGCTGTTTTAATTATTCGTAAATTGATTCCTAGTGGATATTGTGATGTAAATTGGTGTAGTTTTACACAAACCACACCCACACTCACCCAACCCCACGCACGGAAAATATGTGGAATAATTGAAACAGGCCCGATCTCGGTTAAGTGAAGCTGAGAATTTTATTGTAGTATTGACTACCTCACTCGAAACTTGCCGAGAAGGCTGAATCGATATATTTGTTACCAGATACTCCAAAAACCATTAGAATGTGTTACATCCGCATTCTAATGCAAAACTAGAAATTAGGGACAAATGGAATAGATACGCAATTGGCTTATAGGTCTTGTAATCAAGCCAGGTGGCTTGATATATAGCCACAACAAATAGAAATTAAAAATCTTCGCCGTGCTCGTTCCGTATCGCCATGCCGAGTTGTAGAACCGAAGTGGCAGGACGATAATATCGCCATGGCTGCGACATACGCTCGTGGAGGTGGAGCCTAAGGCTCATAATGTAAACTATGTATTGTTTAAAAATTAGTTTCCCGTTTGGACTACTGTATTGTTTTGTAAGCTATGTATATCCATTTTGTATCATGATTATAATTATGTGATAATAAATATATGATTTAAATTATGACTTTGTGTTTTTACTTATTAACAATAAGGTATTTCACTAAAAAAAATCGAATTAGTCCGTCAGATAGATTTCCTTTTGTCACGTAAACAAAAAAAAATGATACAGATCGTTGAAAACTCGAGTGACGTCACTTACCAGTACACTTTTGACTAGAAAGTGACGTTACAAGCCCCCACTCCTTATATTTGGTGCGTTTTATCTTCGTTCATTTTAATTGATTTGATAAAATATAATTCGTATCCAATATTTTTAGGATAATCCAACTGACGGACTAAATGTAATCACCAAAAAGCAAAAAAGAACTTATATCCTCAGATTCTAGTCGATCGGAAGGTCTCTTACCTCCGTACCGTCGCCGGTGTGTGCTAATCTTAATATCGCTCCGGTTTTTTAATTCGGAAATTGTGTTCCGTGTTTATTTTAAGGCTTGTGAATTGTTTCTAGCTGTGCCCTAGTGTATGAAGTGCGTGTTTTGTAAGTTTTTGAAGTGTGTTTTTATTTAATTTCTGGTAATTAGTTAATTTCTCCAGCCTTCGGTAAGTGCATTTATTTTCTTTGTGTGTGGGTACCGCGAAATTATTTAATCGATCGTTATTTATGTTTGTTTACTAGTTTTTTTACTTTTGATTTAATTCCTCCGCGTTCTAATACGTTTATTTAGTGTTCTATCAAACATGATGCCAACAAATGATCCGCCAGATGGAGGCGGAGAAATATTTCGTAGGAATACAAAAACTCACAGGTGCTCCGCTAATTCTAAACGCTTGTTTAGTGAAATGTCTCCATCATACATTTCGCCCGATGATAGGTCAAAACAGCTTCATGAGACATCGGAAACTGTGGAAAAATCCTCGCCGATTTTAAACATCAGTGATGCGGGCAGTGCCGATTAGTGCGATTAGTTTCCGAGGGGCTAAAATTTACGACCTGGTGAATGATCAAGGGTCCCGCATTAACGTTGCAAATAAATCTGCTATCATGGACATGACACAGCGAGTCACGGCTATCGTTTCTATGCTTGCCATTTATAAAATCATCGTGTAACGTAACCAATTTAGCTAGTACGGAATGCGAATTAGATAAGATCAGGTTGAATAACGGTGTCAATTCAATCACTATCTCGTCAATACTAAAGTTTCATATGCGGACTCATTGAAACTTCGCTTGCCAAAGGTGGCTCCAGCGCCTTCAGTGATGAAGTGACGTGGTCCGTTGACTTGATGTTTGCATATCCTACCGCGTCCGCGACAAAAAAAGCGCTTATGAAGGCAATTAAGCCTGGTGACGACGGTTTCCAAATTGTAAGCGTGAAAAAAACCGCAAAACCGCTAATGAAAATCAGCTTAACCGACTCATTGCCACCATCATTTTCATGCATACTTTAGCCAGGCCCCGAACATTGGACGATGACGCGCCAGGCGCGTCATGGGCCTACATAAAGGATGACGTACCTTGAGCGTCATTGGCACCCTATGATGTTTTATGCGTATTTCGCCGTTATCTTGCGTCGATCTGCTAAGAGAAAAAGTTCTGTGTATGCTTCAATTCTTATTCGTTGGTGTTCAAAGGAAATATTATGGCCTCCCAAGGTAGGATTTATTTATTTTAGTAAAATGTTACGGGGGTAGTCAACATTTGTGTAAATTTATTTGTATTAGGTCAATTGTTTGTGATAATAAACGTATTATTTGTAGATAATCAGCAAGAAGACGAAATTTTTCCTGAATGTAATCAAGCATTATTTACTAATAAGCATGAAGATAACCAACAAGATAACGATAATGAAAATGATATTTTTCCTGAATGTAGTCAATCGATTTTGCATATTTCAAAGAACCGTAAATTCATGGGACCATGTACCAAGAGACCATGACCAATAGTCAATATACAAATTATAATTCAGACACTAGCATTGAAGAAATTATGGATTCTGAAGAAGACGAATGTGAGAAAAAGTTTAAAGTAAGAACATCTAAGGAGAAACCTAAGTCGTCCATTAAAAATAAGTCAGAGCCCGATTGTTGTGCAGCAAAAAAATATTTTAAAGCATTTTTCTCGAAAGATTTAAAAACAGTACTGAATACACAAGACGAACTACCTCCAATTTATGCTCAGTTTGAACATAACTTGGGTATAATGCTAGCATCACCCCGTATAAGTTTGTAAACTGTTACCAAAGGTTTGCTATCCCTGACTTATAAAATATGTATTCTAAATTAATGGCCAAGGGTATTTATTGTCAACTTCAATGTTTAATTTAGGATATAAAGTGGTAGTTCTCTTTATCTCAATTTTTTTAAATCTGTTTTTAAGTAAGTTCGATATGACGCATGCCTACTTTTAATATCTCAGTGGACCTCCTTCTAAGTAGCAGTAATGCTAGCGAAGGAGGGTAAATTTCTGTGCATTCAAGCGATTTTGCCATACCTGTTACTGTATTCAAAAGTAGCTCACAATTTAGGACCCATTAGTACCTATTAGTGTTAATATAATATAATCCGTGGTGCTTGGCAACTGGGCTTAACCCAGTTGTTATGTCTCTTGGTGCCTGTTGGCCTAGCTCAATTCTGTCTCCTGCTTGAATGGAGGGAAGCGGAAATTATATTTTTTCCTACTCGTTCGCTTTGCTTTTCTGATTAATTTCGTTGCGGGATCCAAGACATTTAAATCGTTTCTCCGGGACGCGTCGAGCTTCATTGACTCGGCGTTTTTTTCTGGTGGTCGCCACTGTTGATTCTGGCTTTCAGGAGTTGCAGTGGTTGGGAAAGTGTGGCGGGCTAGTCTATTACAGTGAACTTGGTATTATACTGTCTTGGGAATCGAACCCAGGAACATTAACCAAAGTTGTTGCGCATATCTTAGATTATATTCTATTAGTATCCATAATGTAGACCATTATTATCTCTGGTTATTTTATAGTTCTGCTTTAACCTCAAAAGTTCAGGACTATTTTGAGCTTATTTTTCACAAGAAAGTTTGCGTGTTTTGTGGAGTAGGGTAAAAAGTAAAACAACCATTTGGAAATTTTCAAAGCATTTTATTTATGACCTTTAACACTGTGTATAATATATTTTGATAGTACATTTAGAGCAATGAGTAATATTACCAATCATTACATTGTTCTTATTTTCATAAATTGAATGAAATTCATAAATTATATATAGAATATATAATTTGTTTTCAATATCATTCTCGCCCAACAATCAACAATCACTATCGAAATCACTCGAGCGCCGCGCGGCGGTGAGCGCGTGACGTCACGCACCAGGCGGCGCCCCGCACCAGAACAACGACGCACACCAAATAAATTAGTTGAGAAACAAACAAACGTAATCAAAACAACAGCTAGTCCTATAAAAATAGCAGTATAGCATAAACAGTATACTCTATAAAAAAATATAATTCAGCGACCGCTGCATCTCTAATTTAAAATGTTTTGTTTCCATAGAATTACAATAATATAACAACTAAACGCGAATCAGCAAACAAAACGTCAAAGGAAATAAAAAGCTATAAATATATGTTTACAGCCGCCTTGACACACCCGTGCTCTTATCATTCTGCTCGCTATTACTCTACGTAAACACCATTTTGCTATGCAAAAATACATTACCCTATTTATTAAAAAAAGGAAATAAGTAATATACAAACTTTGGAATGTAAAGTAAATACAAAAAAAAAATGACTAGAAAAGAAAGGTATCAACAAACATGTCATTCACTTGAGATCTCGTTCATCCTCTAGAACACACCTATTGAAGAAGTTACACAAATATTAATTTTGGTGAAGAAGTACTTGGACATAGTAATCTGTTAGATTCTTATATTATTAAGAGCGTTTCGTGTTTCAATAAAGCACATCGCCAAAGTATTGAACCAGTACACGAATGAAAAATAATTTAGCAACATTTGACGTTGTGCTGTATAAACTGAAACGGTACATAATCATTTAATAATCTCCACGACAGTTGTATTAATTTCAATTTCAAGAAATATTACCTATAACACACAGCATGTCTAAATTTTGGATAATACTTTTTGTTCTTATAGCTACGTTATTATATGCTAAATTATTATCAGGATATTCTCTAGTGTTAGCCGAATATTTTATGTCTACAGTTTAGTGTGTAAGCCGGTGTGACTGGACTTTTAACAGGAGAAAGCTATTTTTTTTTTATAATTTTCTGTAACCCATGTAAGTACCAAACGAAGTAAAATATTTACAAAGACTAATAAGTCTTAAGCTTACAAGTTTGTTATATAACTATGTATGCTCGATTTCGAATGAAAAATAGTCACCTAGAAGCAATAGTATAGTGACAATTATTATATTTATTCCACATTTATCAAAGCGGTAACGAGAGTAAACAATTGCTCGGACTTACAACAGTGTTTGAGATAAAAGTAATGCCTATAAAGATCATCCATATAAAACTACAGTCACATTCATTTTCTACCTATGATGATATTGATGTCGATCTATATAAATATATGCAGGACTATGGACTGTGACGACGCGACGGGACAGGGGGGGGGGGGAGGTACGGGACAACGTAACACTGAACACGTATTAACACACTACTTTGTGATTGTTCGCAGCACAGCTCGGGCTACTCTATCTCATACATGTACCTACACGGTATATGACTAGAACGTACGGAATGCTCCGAACGGAATCATAGGTAATCGAGAAATCATCGAGATACACCTGAGTAACATCACATTAATCTACTTTATACATCCCATATAAAGAATTAGAAAGAAAACATCGTTACATAAACAATATCAAGTTAAATTATATTACCGACTACATACTGTAGCGTAAATGATTTATAATGCATAGTCTACATTTAACTACAAATATTTAATGTATTTACAATCGATACTAAAACGTGAAACGGTTACGTATGACGTCACACGAGTTCGGACTACCGCCACCACGGCCTTTTGAGCCTCAAAATATAATTTTATACTACCGTTCGGGTCATACGTATATACAAGGTAAATTACATTAATAATGTATCCAACATTAGAAGAAAATTTATATAGGTAGTTCAGTAATTTGTCTTTTCACAAGTACAATGTTTTTTTCTTTAAATTCTTAGATATAGTCATGTTACAAAATGGAGTCTATCACACATCGCCGATATTATTTGTGCGCAACATATATTATTGTTTTTATTGCACAAAAGTTGTACGTAGACATACGCATTACACTTTCTACAAGTTGGCCGATGGACCACGATAGATAGGTTACATAAATGCTGGTATCATACTCTTAAGGTGTCGTTATTATGTATTTTGACTATATGTTTTAATGGAGCTATGTTAGTATCGTGGTCCAAAGTTGCCATTACAAGAGAGACAAAATAAGAGCTTTAAATAGGCCTTGAAGACATTGAAACAGCTCGTAATCTCAACTAGACGTACACAATACACAGTACGTATTTATATCAATGTAAATATTATCTTTACCCCGTTCCTGTTATGATCAGTGCACCGGTTTGGTCCCCACTCGTTCGACCCTCGCACTAAACTATAAAACTCCAAACTTCAGGATTCATTGACCAGTTATTGGCTTGATATTTGGCACTTGAATATTTTTGGTTAAAATAATAAAATCTCTTTACACGAGTATAATATTACTTTGTAATATAAATATGAATTAAGCTACATCAATATTGTATAATTTATAAAGACAGTTTGTTGTTTTAATCAGAAATATGTAAGTCCAATGTCAGTGCCAAAGACTGTTTCGTTCATCCAATTAGCAAATATAATAAATAAAATATACATACATATCTATTTACGTATATATCGTATATTGCATTAAATGCAGCTGCTTCATATAATACTGATAATAAAACTTAGATATGCTAAAATAATTGATTCATTTGCATGTCCTCTGACTTTTATTGTATTATCTTGTGGTCCCAGAGTTGATGGAACAAAAAATATAATTTATAGAAATAGTTAACTTCGTATAAAAAGTATGAAAATGTTCGCTTATTAAATAGTGATGGCAATAAAGCACCAAGTCTTGTTGTTCAATCTTTTGTCGAATTAGGTGCACCACTATTTACAACCTTAGGAATGTTTTGGCCACTTTGAATACGAAATAAACTATCTCACTAAATATCATATAAATGGACCACAGTAAACAAAAGCTCTTCGTTGAGCGCTCAGTGACTCATGAATGACTATGCCCCACCAAACCAGTCACGGATTCCTTCTTTAAACGATTTGTTCATTCGGTCTTTGGAATTAAACCTTTATTATCAATCACATAAGGGATCTTTTAAAATACCTAGCTTATGCAGCTAAAATCGGTATCAGGAAATACCTTATTCCAATCTTCTTGCATATCATATATTTAATTCGACATATATTTGTGCAACTGCTTGCACAGTGCGATCTAGGATGATAAATAATGTTGTTAAAATCAGCCTTAAAGTACTTCTATAGTACTTCTTTCGTACTACCCTAACTATACGCTAGCGTAGTCAGTCTGAATTTTAACTCTTTCATATAGGATATGCAGAAAGATATCACATTTTGCTAAAGACTTCTGAACCAGAGTAATTTGAATTTCTGAAACAAAAATAATATTACAATAGGTAATAATAGTAATATTATTTAAGTATTTTACTTGACTTTTTTCCAGTAGATATTTTATTAATATCTATTACCAATCCTTTACATATACACACTTTACATAAATTCATAATGACTCAGAAGTCTCCACTTCACCTCCAATCTTACATTTACAGCTGCCTTTGTTAACATATTACACTTCACAAAATCTCAGTTTAATTCCATAGACCGAAGGCCTGAGCCGTTTCAATACCTCTGCAAGGCTTTGTGAGCGAGCGCCCCGTTGGAGACGCACTTAAAAAACGAGGATAGACTCCATGACGAGAGTGTCTCATGGTGCCGCCGCACCGGCCGCCTTGTCGCCGCGCCGCGCTGACCGCGACCTGGCAGCAAACTTCACGCGTGTATATTGACAGGCCCGACCCAGTAGAGGAGCCGCACACACTACGCGACCATGACCGAGGTTGTCGCACGACTGAATAAGCTGAGTCAAATCTTTAAACTAGAAGACTGTTTGGTCGCAAACCTGGTTGACTGGCAGGTTATACGGCCGAAGCTCTAATCGAGAAGCTTTAGCTGCAAAAGCCGAAGTTCCAATCAAGAAGCTTTGGTTGCAAAACATGACCTCCAACCAGCTCCAAGAAAGTTAGGCCTCGAAACTGATCTGTTATGGCCAGTCGGGCTTTATTCAAGAGCAGAGCTTCAGCGGCCAAAATTGAAACCAGTTGTGGTCGTAAACGCATAGTGTGTGCGAGGTCCCTCACCCACTTACATACAATAGGGATTTTGACACTACTGGCTGTATAGGTTTAATACCTTTGCTTAAAAAAGTGGCTTTATAGGCCTATGCCTAAAAGTTGACAGTAAAGGTTTTACCTTTGGCTGTAGGGGTTGGTGCTTTTGCCTCAGTGGCAGTATGGCTTGGAGTCTTAGCCCAAAAATGAAGAGATAAGCAGAATATGATTATTTGGTAATATTAAGTTTTATGAAGTAAATTCAAGGTAACTGTCATTCTGCATGCATGTTCTAAATATGAATGAAGGTGTAGTGAATATGGCAAAGGAGGTAACTCACCTGATTTGTCCGGCAAGCAATGGGTTGATGGCGTACAGCCAGTCGTGTACTTCCTTATCACCGAGAGTTTGGAGCAAGTAGCCGCGTTCCTTGCTCACCACGCTGTAACGAGGATAAATGGCAATAGTTTATAAGCGACATCGTGAAAGTAGCTTTTGTTAGAAAATTTTGTCAAAGAAAGATTAGGTCAAGCTTATAAGTTCTATACTTCTAGCCGGGATATTTATAGTCAGCGACTAGTCGGCTGACTAATCGGCTATAAAAACGTCGACTAGCCGTCTAGTTGCCTCATCACTACCGACCATTTGCTCTTGGTCCTCGGAGTACTCCAAATGCGCGACATAGCCAGCTCATTTCTACTGATAGTGGAGGGTAGATGGAAGGTGACGTACCTGAAGGTATTGGGCATGCGGACCATCTGCTCCTGGTCCTCGGAGTACTCCACGTGCGCGTTGGCGAGGTTGATGACGGCGCGCTCGATGGGGTCGCGCTCGTCGCGGTAGATGAACACGTAGGGTCGTCGGACCACCTGCGGATGAGAAGGTATGCTTCTAAATATTCTCCTTCCTTTTTGGACTTTCCCGTCATTATTGAACAAGATATAACAAAGGATTGAACACAGAAACACTGTGTTAATCTAACGAATAACACAGCATGCGCGATATAGAATTTGTGGGAAAACAGATGTAGTTCCCATCATCCCATGTATGTCGCCACTCGCCACACAGAAATAAAATATTCAATTTAGCATTTTTATCGATCATTTACACTGCAAATCTGCTGAGATGGTGTTTTATCCTGTGTAAGACCCAAATAAATACTTTTCTTCATTTCATATCTGATCCACAGACATCGTTTTACGAAATAAAAATTTTTTTTTTGTTTATTAGACAATTTTATTTAGTGTGTTTCCCGGAAGCAACTACCCCCACTGGGCATCATAAAAAGCTTCCACAAGAACATACCAGCCAGCGCTTCTTCCAGCCATGCGTGCCGTGCTGCAGCACGTTGAGGTGTCCGCGGCGCGCCACAGCGGCCGACACGCGCACCTCCTCGCAGTCCGGCACGTAGAGCGCGGGGCCCGGCGCGCCGCCCAGCGCGCCCAGGCCGCCCAGGCCGCCCAGGGCCCCCAGCGCGCCCAGCGCGGCACCGTGCGCCCCCGCCCAGCCCGACATGGACTTCTCCAGCAGCCCGCGCTCCGGGGAGCACAGTCTGGGGAGAGAGGTAGGTTATATTAAATACATACAGGATGTTCCAAAACTGCCGTATTAAATTTACTCCACCAAATGTTAGAAGCAACGAATGTGACATCGTATTGAATGGACAAAAACTGGAATTTATTGATCAGACGGTTTTCCTAGGAATCACTTTAGACGAGAAATTGTAATGGGGACCTCACATAACATCTCTTGCGGGGCGGCTAAGCTCAGCCGCTTATACTGTTAGAAAGATAAAACAGTTAACAGATGTATAAACCGCGCTTAGTCTATTTTAGTTACTTTCACAGCATGTCGTACGGTATTTTGCTGAGGGGTTGGGCTACTGACATTGAATCTGTATTTATCTTGCAAAAGCGTGCTGTCAGGGCCATTTATAATCTTCGTCGCCGCGAATCTCTTAGGGACCTTTTTTAAAAGATTAATATTATGACAGTCCCTTGTCAATTCATTTATGAGAATATTATGAATGTAAGAAAAATCGACATCTCTTTAGCAAAATTAGTGATAGACATCATTTTAATACTAGAAATAAAAATAAATTAGATCAAACATTTTATAGATTAGCCAAAGTACGAACATCTTTCATGAGGTACTGTGTTAAATGTTACAATAAAATACCTTGTGACAAAGAAAATTTAAAACTTATATTAAAACCATACTTTGTAAACAAGCATATCACAAACTAGATGATTATATTAAAGATAAGAATGCTTGGAAACATGCTGGTCCTGCTCCATAGGACGATCTAGGGTGTAATAGTAGACAAAGTCAAACTTGTTGATTTATTTACTATTTTTTTTATTTTTTAAATATGTAATTTAACTCGCACACTGATCCATTGTTGTTAATTATATTGTAAATATGTGAGTACCATGTCCCTAGCTAGCAAGCTTAATTATCTTCTGCTGGTATTGGTTTGCTGTACCTATTAGTGTATAAATGTGTGCTGTATATTAGTGTATTAATATATTTCATACTTGAAATGTATCAGTGGTAAGTTATGATAAATATATATTTTTTAAGATTTGCATATTGTAAGTAACACAATTTCATATAACTATAGAGGTATGCGGTACAGAGAGTAAAGTCCCGCACACTTCCACTGAAAAATGGGAGGATCCTTCTGCCAGACGGTTATTATTATGGTGGGCAACTGCCCGATTGTTGGTATTCGGACTGTTGTATATTATGTTCAAATCGCATTGGCGTTGCGTTTCTTTTTGTCGCCGTACGAATTTCGCTTTTTTTCATGTGGTGGCATTGATGCCGCTACATAACATTCAACAAATAATGCATGTTGGGATACCACTTACTAACAAATGAAAAAAGGTAGGCGTAGTTACTGCATACATTTCAGTGACGAATATTTGGCGCTTCGGCCGAGAGCCTAGCCGAATATTCGGTATTCGGGAAAATCAGTATTCGTGGCATCTCTACTCGATACTATAGGTCCGTAATATGTTAGTGTAGAGTGTAACCATTGCAGACATAGGTCCTTAGTAGTAAGGACTGGCGGACCTTAGGCGTGCTCACGGGTAAAACCGCCGAGTGAATTCCCCGCATAAATTCAATGTATTTCTATTGAACTCTTGCAGAATCGTTCCTTACATGAAAACGATTCTCATAATATCATAAATAATAAATAAATCATCATTATAAATCATCATATATATCATAAACATATGGTGTTTAAAAATAAAGAAAGTACGTACTCGAAGCTGCTGGCACTGTGTATGGATGAGAGCAGACTGGGCGTGGAGATGTCTGCGGACACGCCCTCGTCCACCGGCGTGGCGGGCGAGGCCGCTGCCTCCACCTCCTTGCCTGACGCACCTATCCTTCCTGCCAAGGTAACAAACCATTTTGTCTTAATCGTTTAAGCACAACCTGTACTAACACGTGTCCAAAATGTTCGTAAGGTCCGTGGATGGGTGCCCAGCCATTACATACTGAGACCCTTCCGTGCTTCGAAAGCACGTTAAGTCGTTGGTCTCGGCAGGTTATTCAGTTATTGGGTTATGGAGGTCAAATAGGAAGTCTCTCCACGGAAAATACTGATACTCGGCTGCTCGTCTAACCGCATGGTTACACTGGAAGCCGACCTCAATACAGTTGGGTGAAGGGAAATAATGCATCACAGCGAATCAGGGGCAGGATAACTCATTGATAGACAAGTAGGTTGGATAACATACCTTGTATTAGTTTGATGTACTTGGTGGCGAGCTCTTTCTCGCGTGACGTCATGTCCCAGGGCTCGTACAGAGAATCGTCGCGTGCGCACTCCGCAGCCGCCTTCGCCGCCATATTGCAAACCTCCTGTTATGAAAATAAGAGTTTGAATTGAAGAAAAATATGTACTGTTTATTACACCATAACCATACAATAGGGGTTTCAGCTTATCTATAAAAGCAATCATTCACAGACAATCTTTGGATTGACTTATATAGTGCATAAAGTGTAGATTTTTTTTTAGTAAGTGTTTATTCGGTTATCTCGTTTGTTTCGTAATTGTTTACCTTCTCGGTCTTGGTGAAGTCGTTGGGCGCCACGGTGTTCTCGTGTCCGTGACGCAGGCGCTCGCGCAGAGCCAGCAGGTGGCGCGTGCGGCCCACTTGCTCCAGGCGGGTCATCTTCTCTAACTCCCACTGGGGATCAGAAAGTACGTGTTACTGTGGTGAAACCGTTGTTTTGAATGAAGGCCTCCTCCATTTGATGCTATTGGTCACTTTGAAATCTTTTATGACGTTCCAAATTTTCAGAAAGGACCTTGATTCTAAAATTATGCAGATTGAATAAAAAAATGGGCGTAAATTTTTCAATTGATTGTCGTTACCGGTTTTATTGTGTATAAATAGTATAATGGGTCATGAGTTTGGGACAAAATAATCAACAACTACTTAATCATGTGTTTAATTGATAATAAAGATTAATAAGTACCTGGTGATCAAATATGAGCGAGTCACCGCGCGGCCTCCATCCGTGCAGGTTCTCTTCTCCGCGCACGTATGTGCCGCTCGTGTCCAACACGCGGCGCTGGCGACGTTGTACTCCTAGACAACAAAATAAAGGTAAGACATTACACTTCGTGTTATTTTATGACCGGATTCGATGTGGCCAGGGTCAGGCCAAAAAGACACGAGACGTCCAAAAGTTTGGCTGATAGAGGCTTTGATAGAGGTAGGCAGAATAGACTGCTGTGGATTGCGATACATGCTAAACGGCGCATTTTAGGCGAATCTTCCTGCAACACCTAGTACGTATTTGGAGCTGTTCCTCATAATGCTGTACTGGAGCAGGCCCCGTGCGAGCCTCGCGACCCACCACCACCAGCGACAGGTCCTGGTGATGATGTACTGGCACACTACAGTACCTGGCTCCAGCGCTCGGTGCAGACTGAGCTCGTAGACGCCGGTGAAGTGGTCGGCGCGCGCGGCTCGCGAGCCGAACAGTGCGCGGCGCAGCGAGCGCCCCGTGCGAGCCTCGCGAACCACCACCACCACCACCAGCGACAGGTCCTGGTGATGATGTACTGGCACACTACAGTACCTGGCTCCAGCGCTCGGTGCAGACTGAGCTCGTAGACGCCGGTGATGTGGTCGGCGCGCGCGGCTCGCGAGCCGAACAGTGCGCGGCGCAGCGAGCGCCCCGTGCGAGCCTCGCGAACCACCACCACCACCACCAGCGACAGGTCCTGGTGATGATGTACTGGCACACTACAGTACCTGGCTCCAGCGCTCGGTGCAGACTGAGCTCGTAGACGCCGGTGATGTGGTCGGCGCGCGCGGCTCGCGAGCCGAACAGTGCGCGGCGCAGCGAGCGCCCCGTGCGAGCCTCGCGACCCACCACCACCAGCGACAGGTCCTGGTGATGATGTACTGGCACACTACAGTACCTGGCTCCAGCGCTCGGTGCAGACTGAGCTCGTAGACGCCGGTGAAGTGGTCGGCGCGCGCGGCTCGCGAGCCGAACAGTGCGCGGCGCAGCGAGCGCCCCGTGCGAGCCTCGCGAACCACCACCACCACCACCAGCGACAGGTCCTGGTGATGATGTACTGGCACACTACAGTACCTGGCTCCAGCGCTCGGTGCAGACTGAGCTCGTAGACGCCGGTGATGTGGTCGGCGCGCGCGGCTCGCGAGCCGAACAGTGCGCGGCGCAGCGAGCGCCCCGTGCGAGCCTCGCGACCCACCACCACCAGCGACAGGTCCTGGTGATGATGTACTGGCACACTACAGTACCTGGCTCCAGCGCTCGGTGCAGACTGAGCTCGTAGACGCCGGTGATGTGGTCGGCGCGCGCGGCTCGCGAGCCGAACAGTGCGCGGCGCAGCGAGCGCCCCGTGCGAGCCTCGCGACCCACCACCACCAGCGACAGGTCCTGGTGATGATGTACTGGCACACTACAGTACCTGGCTCCAGCGCTCGGTGCAGACTGAGCTCGTAGACGCCGGTGATGTGGTCGGCGCGCGCGGCTCGCGAGCCGAACAGTGCGCGGCGCAGCGAGCGCCCCGTGCGAGCCTCGCGACCCACCACCACCAGCGACAGGTCCTGGTGATGATGTACTGGCACACTACAGTACCTGGCTCCAGCGCTCGGTGCAGACTGAGCTCGTAGACGCCGGTGATGTGGTCGGCGCGCGCGGCTCGCGAGCCGAACAGTGCGCGGCGCAGCGAGCGCCCCGTGCGAGCCTCGCGACCCACCACCACCAGCGACAGGTCCTGGTGATGATGTACTGGCACACTACAGTACCTGGCTCCAGCGCTCGGTGCAGACTGAGCTCGTAGACGCCGGTGATGTGGTCGGCGCGCGCGGCTCGCGAGCCGAACAGTGCGCGGCGCAGCGAGCGCCCCGTGCGAGCCTCGCGACCCACCACCACCAGCGACAGGTCCTGGGGATGATGTACTGGCACACTACAGTACCTGGCTCCAGCGCTCGGTGCAGACTGAGCTCGTAGACGCCGGTGATGTGGTCGGCGCGCGCGGCTCGCGAGCCGAACAGTGCGCGGCGCAGCGAGCGCCCCGTGCGAGCCTCGCGACCCACCACCACCAGCGACAGGTCCTTGGTTATGATGGCGGGGCGGCTGCAGTTATCCACCTACAACAAGTACACACTTGAAAATCAGTGTAGACTAGAGCAGTTTATGCCTTCGACAACAAATCTGGCTATATTCGAAAGACGTTGCTGCCAATTAGTCGTAACCCTGTTTACAAGGATATAAAAATGTTGTTGCAATCTTAACGTGTCGTTGTCAAAACTTTTTTAAATTTTTCTTTATTTTCTAGAAACATTGCCCCACACTAGGAATTTCGCATATAACTCACATACACAATCAGTTGGACCCGGAACTACTATCTGTAGGCCAAACAAATATTTGGTCTGTGCGGGAATTGCTCCCGCGACAAACAGCGCAGACAGACAGATCGGCCACGGTGACGTGTGCCCAGGCGTAAAGCTCTGACGGCTCAATGATCAAGAGGTTTAAGTTTTTCTCGCCAAAGATCGCATCTCCTTGAGGTGGTTCCTTGTGTGGACATTTTTTTTTTGTAATCCTATCTATCCAAAGCGATGCCGAGATATTTTGGATGGGGACGATGGATAATTGGTACCCTCTGCCATAATCATAGTAGTATATAGATAGTTATCAAAGTAATATTAGATTTTTTATGTAATTGCTAATTACTAGATAAATGTGTACTGCATGCTATATGTATAACCGAGATATAATATCTAAATATTTGCACGGAGGACATGCAGAATATAGTGAAACCCTTAGATTTTAAGAACTTATGTTAGCTCCCTATATTCTTGCAAATAAATATATCATTCATTCATTCAATATGTTGAGTATGACCCGCTTTTTTGTTACGAAGGCGTAAGACTGCGTTTTTGAGGGGTTTGCTTAAAATTCGTTGTCAGCATAATAATGGGTGAGATTTGAAAGGGAGGTGGTGAGGTTGGCCTCAATCTCCTTAAAATCAGTGGCTTGGCAAGTTAATGCTAGATCGTCCGCAAACAGAAAGCGGGTTGTGTTAGGTCTTATCGGATGGTCATAAGTGTAAATGCTAATCAGTAAGGGAGCCAGAACACTACCTTGAGGTAGCCCATTATTTTGGGTTCACCACCTACTTTTATCTTCAAGAAGGACCTGGAATCGTCGTTTACTACGGAGATGTCTTAGAATTCGAGTTTATTTTGGATCCTCTGTTAAGTTGGTAACCTTCCATAACAAGCGCTGAATGTTAACGGTATCGTAGGCTTCTGATAAAACTACAAATACTGCACCCGTCAGTTTCATTGTTGCGAACCCATCCTCAATATGTTGCGTGAGGTTAAGAACCTGGTCACAGAAAGACTTTTCAGGTCTAAATCTATCTTGACTGGCCTGTTGGTCGAGTGGTGAGTGACCCTGACTGCTTAACCGGAGGTCGTGGGTTCGATTCCCACCCAGGACAAATCTTTGTGTGATGAGCATGATCATTTGTTCTGTGTCTGGGTGTAATTTGTGTATCATATGTATGTATTGAGAAATATATAAGTATGTTTATCAGTTGTCTGGCTGCCATAGTACAGGCTCTGCCTAGTTTGGGATCGGATGACCGTGTGTGAGTTGTCCCAGGATATATTATTATATTATTATTATTCTCTTTATTTATTTTCCTTACATACTAATTTACATTTTTAAATATTTCTTTAAAAAAAACATTAAAAAATAAAAAAACATTTAAAAATATAAAAAGTAGTAGTCCGCCGGTGTCGGGAGCAGAGTCCAAGCTACCGGTGGTTAGGGTTCCAGAGAAAGGAACCTCCTCACAATACGAGCCGTATCGAGGAGTACTGCCTTCTGTATCAGGCCCTTTACCCAACTGCGTAACGCCAACTTCGACAGATGGTCGTCGAAGCTTTTGGCCATCAGGCCATTGGCCGTAACGACAATCGGCACAATGACAGCCGATTCCACATTCCACATGTCGACAACCTCGTGTGCCAAGTCGAGATACTTGATTTGTTTCTCTTTCTCAGCCTTCACGAGGTTCTCGTCATGTGGGATGGTAACATCGATTATCATTGTGCGGCGCGCTAATCGGTCTATCACCACGATATCCGGCTTATTGGCAACAATAGTCCTATCAGTGATGATAGACCGATCCCAGTACAACGTGACATGGTCATTTTCGAGAACTGGGTCGGGCACATACTTGTAATACGGTACCTCAGAATCCACAAGATTGTATTTCAAAGCAAGTTGCTGATGGATAATCCTGGCCACTTGGTTATGCCTGTGCAAGTACTCGCCGTTAGCCAGACGAGAACAACCAGAGATAATATGTCTGATGGACTCACCCGGACGGTGGCATGCCCGACACATGTCAACCGTCCCGTCCTTCATAATATGTCTCCGGTAGTTATTCGTCAAGATAACTTCGTCCATAATCGCACAGACAAAACCTTCGGTTTCCCCGAAGAGATCTCCGAAACGTAGCCAGGCCACGGACGCTGAGAAATCTACATCGGACCCATGAAGAGCCCGATAGAAGCGCCCGTGAAGCTCCTTACCTTTCCATACCTCCTTGCGGTCATCTGTAGTAAGTATCACAGGTGTGCGCCAGTTCTCTTTAGCCATGGACAACGGGGTGAGTCCCTTGTCCACTGCGACCACATCTCGGTGCATACCCACATCGGCTTTGAGAAAATATTCTCTGAGACTGCACATCTCACGGTTGTGGAGAGTCTTAGCATTTAAAAAGCCTCGACCTCCACACTTCCGCGGAATGTACAGTCTCATCACCGACGATCGTGGGTGATGCATCCGGTTTGCGGTCAGCAGTGTACGGACCCTTCTATCCAGGGCGTCGAGTTCGGTTTGAGTCCATTTGAGTATGCCGAAAGTGTACATTAATACCGGCATGACCCAACCGTTGAAGGCGCGCACCTTATTTCCGCCCGACAAAAGGCTGTTTAAAACCTTTTTCAGGCGGCCAAAGAAGCGCTCCTTCAGCGATTGCTTCATGTCAGTACCGTTAATGCCCAACGCTTCCAACATACCCAAATACTTGTAGGTTTCGGTTGAGCTGAGGGATCTAACCTGTATGGAATCCGAGAGGTGAATTCCCTCAGATTCCATAATCTCCCCTTTCTTAACATGCATGACTGCACATTTGTCCACACCAAATTCCATCCTGATGGCACTACTGAAGGTTTCAGTTACCTTTAGTAGCTCCATCAGTCGCAAATTGTTGGGTGCAAAGAGTTTCAGATCATCCATGTAAAGAAGGTGAGATATGGCCTGACCACCTCTTCTCAACCGATAGCCTAGGCCTGAATCCTCCAGCAGTGTGCTTAGAGGATTCAGAGCTAAGCAAAACCAAAGTGGACTCAAACTGTCGCCCTGAAATATTCCCCGTTTAATCCATACAGGTTCATCACTCCCTTGGATCGGTCGACATCCTGGATAGCGAAGGACTGTTTTCCATTGCCTCATACATGACTCAAGGAAGGTGCGTAGAGTTGCGTCTATTTTGTACAACTCCAACACCTTCATGAGCCATGTATGTGGCACAGAATCATAGGCCTTCTTGTAATCTATCCTTATTATTATTATTATCTTGCTCTGGTATAGGTTTTGGGTCGAGCAGGTTTTTGAGACGAGCTATCAGTTGTTTTTTGAAAGTTTGTAAGTATGGCAAAGGTAAACTAGTGTTGTTTGTTACTTTTCATTGTTCTTAATTCTGCTTGCGATTTTTTCCTGTATACGTCTCTAATTTCGATTTTTCTATCTTTTTTTGACTCGGAACTAGCTTACTATGTGGTGTGATGGGTTTACTGACCTCTAAGTAAGCACTGAGCGTGATGTACACCACTTCTCCATTGGCGCTGACCCTGTTCAGTAGCGGAGACCCGTGCAGGCTGCTGTCCCAGGCCGCTTCGAACCTGGTTTTGCATACGAAGTTAATTTATTCACCATAGCAATGCTGGACATCTTTTATAGTAATTTGTTTTTTATTACTTTCACACTAAATTAAAGAAAAAACTGAACATTTTGAACTTCAGTGTTTTTATTCAAATACTTAATTGAATAAAAACACTGAAGTTTTCACACAATAAAAACAAAATTACTGTGTGATTAAAAAAAACAGTATACTTAAGAGAGCGACGTCAATGAATGGACTGCAGTACACTCACAATATTAATTGAAAGTTGACGCAAAATGCTCTGCAATACAAAACCTCTTCTTTGACTGAACTTTGGCGTCGTTTGTTTGAAAACGGCATGTAGTAGTAACATTTTTTGTTCCGTGTAGCTTTCCACTTTATATGTAAAATTAAGCCAAAATGTTTGATGACTGCTGAAAACGGTAGCCTCACCTGAACACAGCCCTGTCGTCAAGCGTAGGCCTCTCTCCAGGGAACAGCCCGAGGGATAGGGCTCCATCCTCATCTCCGTCTGTCGTGTCCTCATTAGCTTCGGGCGAGTTGCGGATGCGGCCTGCGACATCACATACTATTGTGACAAGTGGACCATTTGTAAAAAGTAGTAAAATTGGTGTGAAATGGGAAGATTCAGCGACAGCTTTTTTTATTTTCGCTGAACTGGTTTTATAACTTTGTTGATTATCGTATTATACGTGATTATCGTTGTTCTTAAGGGTAAAATTTAAATTAATTCATTAATAATAGTTAATTTATGAAACAATTTTGCCTAGGTCACATCAGTGTTATTACTATAGTAGGCGCCAGATAAATGTGGAATAAAGTACATTGACCTTTCCCTAATAACTGTTCATAGGTACCTGAACAATTAAATATGAATCGTTTTTCATTATTAGACAATGTTAAGGATCACGAGAGATGATGATTCGGGACAGCTTTGTGTCATTAATTCCGTTTTTCAAATTAAAAATGTCAATAATTGTAGGTGGGTCAATGACCGTTATTCCACGATTATCTGGCGCCTACTATATAAACATAGGTAGGGCTAAATGTTTAAAGTAAGGAAAGTTCGTTTTACACGCTAAAACTGACGCATTAGTGAACCTCTCTCATCGAAGGTTGGGCCAGTCTTCAGATTTAGTAAAACTTTGGTCTACTGGGTTATTTTATCTGCTTTATTGTCACAAATTCTGAATTCTGAATAGATTCTCTTTGGGGCTTTCTACACTCAGTAACTGAGACCGCTGTTTCTCAGCCCTTTATAAAATCTTGTTCGAGATAAGTGGAGCTATTAAAATACTAAAATATATGAGTATATCTTCAGTTTTCCTCAGAACCACTACCCTCGCTCAAACCCCATGAAGCTTCAAATCCTAAGAAATTATCAACATACCAACAACGAGCTCCCTGACGTCGGTCCACTGCAGGTCCTGCGAGGGCTCGTGCAGGATGGTGATGCGGATGCGGCGCTGGATGCCCTGGTGCAGCAGGAACAGTCCGCGGCACGGCAGCTCGTCTGAGTGTTCTACCACCTGGGGTGAAGAGGTAAGGTTTAGTAGAGATGTTGTAGACTGGTGATGACGAAGTCAAAGTTTTGTAATGGTTCTTTTTTTTATTTTAGTGTCTAAATGATAGAATGTCCAAACTGAGGTTAACATCGCACAGAACGAGGAAGCGCTTTTAATGATTGAGATGTGACGGAACTCATTTTAGTGTATTTGTAGTGTAAACAAACCGAAGTAAGCTCCGCATCCCGCATAGTTTTCGCCTCAATTTCTTCAGAGTTTAAGGCCTACCAGCTCGGTTTGCTAAACGATTGCGGTCACACAAATAACGTTATAATGCAATTCTAGGTGAATATCTGGCAGTGTTGCTTTGACAATTTTTTTTGTTCTCCTTTTATGGCCATTCAGCTAAAGAAGTTGTAATGTCACAGTATACTCACAGCCGGCACATACTCCCCGTTGGGCGCCAGCTCGCAGATCTCGAACCACACGAGCAGGTCGTGCTTGGAGTGCAGGTGCGACGAGCAGCACGGCGCCGCCACCGCCGCAGCACCCCACTTGGGGGAGCGCACGGGCGCCGAGATGGGGATGGAAGGAGGCAGCATGCGCCGGGGTGGGGTGCGCCCACCCACGGGGCCATCTTGTTTCGCATCCTGAGGGAGAAATAATATGAGAAAGCGATCGAAAGTTGTAAAAGCCATTCGAATTGCTACGAGCTCAAAATGAAATTCATTTGCTCTTACTCATCACTTTGTTTTTACCCTAACAAAACTACACACAAAACACTAGGAAGTGGTGACAGGCGGTGCGATACGTGTTTATTTAGACGTTAAAAAGTGTTGATTTTCAGCCTACTTCAAATGACTTTTATGATTTTTATGATGTTCCATCTAGAAAAAGATTCGACTCAAAGTACTTCGGTTCCTCTGGTCGGGTATTTTATCACATTTGCCAACCAGAAATATCTTACAACGTATACATAAAATTGGCTCAGGTTAGCAACTAACTTGGAGTTAATACGGTAATTGTAGCACCTTAGAAGATTCATTTTACAAAAAGTACAATGATAATGTAAACTAATAATTGCTATAAATGTTCTCCGAAACATCTTCGAACTCAAATCAGTATTGATTTGTTAAGCGCTATTGTGTATACAATAGCGCTTAACATAGTTTCAAATATTGAACTCTCGTTCTGCAAAACAAACGAGAAATCACTTCACACACTTTACACTGCTGCCATGGCGAAAAGCCTGTTTGTAGGGTTTGCATCGCAACCGACCTGTCTCGGTAACACAACAATATTTTTTCCAACGTCAAATATCTTTTATCCGTAGAATAAAAAAAAAAATCTTCGGATAAAGTTGTTTGGTATTTGTAAAAGCCCTTATAGCAATAACCAATCATGCGTACACATAAATAACACCAGAATAGTAGAATGTTACGTACAATTGCGCTTACCTTGTGGAGGGGGTGTTGTTGGTAGTGGCCGAACACTTCGAACACGATCGGCTGCGTCTTTATGTACTCCACGAACGACTTCGTTACGGGGACTGTGATCTGCCAACGAAATAAACATGTTTTAGAAGAATATTGATCTTGTTATGCGTAAATGAAATAGGATCCGGCTCGAAGACTAGAAATGATATGAGAGTAACTGTAAACAATTCTGTTAAACACGAAACTACACGCAACTGGTAGTAATTAATTACACGTTGTAATAATCACCTAGAAGGATAAAAATAAATAGCATAACACTAGAAAGAAAGAACGAAAGATTTAATGCCATAAACAGCTTTACCTAGGATATAAGGAGCTTTGTGCTGTGAGATTATCTATAGGTAAAAACAACTAGTTTCGCATACGATTTCGGCCTTGAAGTTTTTTTTTAAACATGTACTGAACGTTGTGGCCTACAATGAACGTTATAGTTTAACTTAAATTATTACTTTTAACAAGAGTTCAATGAAAACGTATCATTACATTTTGCACATGGTAGAATCCAAGCGGTGTGTTCTTTCCCGCATTCTTGACGGGCTCTGTCGAGAATGCATCTTCGTTGCGGTGTAAGAAACTGAAACAAAACACATTCATGTAACCAGTTTTCTGAACATAATAGTATCTAAAGTCAAATAAAAAGAAGTGTTGTCAAAGTGCTTTTTTACAAGCAATAACAAACCTTATTCCTACAAAAACACACTTGAACTTGCAAAAGACTTCAGAATAGTTAAAAGACATACTAATGGACCTTAATTCCACGAGTGTGCCACGCTCTTATAAATCTTAATCGCATTAAAATAAGACTCACTTGAACTGGCAGAAGACGTCAGCGTAGTCGGTAGACACGCTATGTGCTTGAAGCACAGTGACTCGGAATGTGAACTCTTTGCCGAGGGTCAGGTGCTCAGGAAGCTCTTCCTCCTTCAGTTCAGATGCGAGGGAACTGTCGCCGCGACCGCTGTCAGCGTCACACTCGCCCATTGCCAGTTCTGTTGGAGAAAGAAGTAATAAGGAAAGCGTAAACTTCAAAAAAATAAAATGCCGAGAAATTTAATACAATTGTATTGAAATTCTCGGCATTTTTTTTTACTATTACTATTGTACAATTTTCGTGTCAAGAACGTACAACTGATAGCTCAATTTATGGATCGTACACTTAACTGCTGTGGATTGGTTTCATGATTTGTTAACAGCCAATCTCAGCAAAATAACCACGCTGGACTTTTTGTTACATAAATTTTACGGCAATTATCAGAATCTCGAAATATTATAGCCCACTCAGTGGGTATCAAGAAAATTATATAACAAACCTTTTTTCTTAATGACAAATCAATTGACTTCTCCCTTTCTGGGCGGAGCGGAAGGGAGTGTCAGACTCTTACTGACTAAAACCCACCCGTGTTCCTTCAAATGTCTTCTGAGTTCCAGGGTTACTGCGAACTCTTTCGAACTATTACGGAAACCTTAGCAGAATTCCACAACCCAAATAACTTTGGACCTACATCAGATTTCTTGACATTTACTTTAGAAAGTTGGCTTTCAGCTACATAAAGTATGACAATATTATCAGTAACCTCACCTTCGATCTTAATATTGGAGTCGGGCACATCGGTGATGCGCTCGTCGAGGTTGATGGCGTTGTTCTTGTCGACGGCGGACAGCTTGGTGCGGCGCGCCGGCGCCACGTCGTCGTCGAACGATATCTTGGCTGACTGCTTCACGCCCGCTGCGAATTCTGCGTTGTCTACAAAATCGTTATAAGTGTAAGAATAGGAAAGGAGAATTATAGAAGGGTGTCATGGGCGGGAGTTTATGAGGCGTGGAAGCAAGAATGAGCGAGAAAGAGGACAGGTGTATTCTTTAAGATATTAGTATATATCGAATAAATAAATTAAAAGCTTACTATGAAGTTTATTATAAAACAAGTTCTTTCTTTAGTCCAAGCTCAAACCGAACCTTATTCCGACTGAAGTAAGGTTCTTAACACAATGTTGGCAACTTACATTCAGGTTTGAAGTCAGTAGAATAAACTTCGAAATTTAAAAGTGGTTCGATGGTTAATATCTCAAGCTAAAGCTGTATTAGCAATGTTTTGTTTTAAAGGCAAAAGGATCAAAACGTTCCAGTATATCTTGTCAACAAAGATGTTAGATGTTGATGGTAGACTGGTAAAAAATGCTGATGGCGGTAAGTCACTGTACATTTGTACATATGTATGTACACTGTACATTTTCTACAATGTAAATTTGTACATCTATACACTACATAAATAAATAGCTGTACTCACTCTTTTCAGCGTCGATAACAGCCTGCACGGCCACTCGCAGGTAACCCTTGACGTCTCCTTTCTCGTTCACAATGGCCACCTTGTGAATGAGCGGAACCGGGTACAGTAGGTTCGATAAGTATACGAAGCTCCTGTGGGCATAAAACAAGCATTTGGATAAACTAATTGTAGCCCAACTATTATAGGGAATATCGAAAATCAAGGACCTTGAGCAATCCAAAGCGATTTATTCAATTAGGCAAGAATATGGTTATGTGTTCAATGTTCTATTAGAGTTTTTTTTTTCAATCTGGTTGAATCCCACAAGGGTGAATCCAAAAAAAAGTCACTGCCTTTTCTTATGACTAATAATTATTGCCAATGTGTAAGATAGATTCTTTACTGGTTTCAATAACGTATCTACCTTTAACCAACTGTCAAATTAGCTACCAACAGTAGCTGAAACGTCATGTTTGCCTTTGTAACATGACGTGTCAGCTACTGGTAGTAGCTAATTTGACAGTTGGTTAAAGGTGGATATGTTATTGAAACAGGCTGTAAGACGGTATTGTCAAATGTTTTCGTACAAATCAAGCGTGTCAATCAGTATCACTGTTTACTCATAGAAATTGACGACCCGTAACAAATTTTGACACTAGCTACTGACAACTATGCTGATGGCTATGGTTCTCAGCGCATAGCTAAACTGGCCGATAGCAACGATCAAGATACACTCCTCTAACTTACATAAATGTTTAATAAGATCCCATAAAAAATTTCAGAAGTTTTCCACCCGTTCATAAGTTTTTCACACGTAAATTTTATTGTATTACATTTTATGGCAAAACCCGTATAAGTACATAGTCGGGCACACAGTGTCTCCACCATCCTTAGATAAATATACTTTGTACCCATAAACAACAAAGAATATTTTCCTGTGTTTCTAGTTTAATTTTAAACTTAAGCGATAGCTGTTTGCTAGTCGAATATGACTTACCGTCCAACTAGACGGAACCACGGGAATCTGTCGTAGAAGGGATCTCCACCAGTAACAGACTCGATGTTGTGGTCGGGCGAAGTGGGAGACAACTCGGCCTCATTGTGGTACATCTCTCGCATGAGCTCCAGCCTTTGTCTGGTGGATAAACACGGGATTTTAGACTTTAAGGCTTAAACAATTAGGTGGAAAGATGTGTACAGTTGTGTAATTGTTTGTTGAATTTGACACGCGATAGTAGCAGCCGCGTTGGCGATGGGATGGTTGAGTGATTTGCTGCAAAACACTTGCTGCTCTTATCACTAGCGCGGCAGAAGTACGAAGCTGTATCTTTTTGACTGACCGACTTTGACAAATCAAAAGTGCCTGTAATCTATTTGAAACAAATGTTTTTTGTTTTGTTTTGAATGGTTTTGATTTGATTTTAAGATTTTGGGAGGTAACTTTTAAAGTGTTTTTTTATAAAGGTTACGTTGAACAGTTTCTTTAACTAACGGATCTTGAAGTGGATACTATTTGTGGTCACTACATCTATACCTACGCAATATATTGGGGATATTGCCTACTAATGCACTTAGGTACTTGCTGTGCAGCAGCTAAAGGTGTGTGCCGCTGTACGCCATTTTGAACTCTAAAGGTGGAGCTAATAATGTGCAGTGTGTGTTTCATGGTGTTCAAGGGTTAACATATTATGATAAAAGTATCCTGGTCTCGAGCAAAGTCGACAAGAGGATATCTTTTTTGTTTCAATGTACATTTTCATGCAATACAAGTTATACACGTACAATTATAGGCGTTAGCACATTGCAAGCTAGAAAATACTCTGGAAAACACATCAACTCTGAAAAAAAGTAAGTTTTGCAAAATAATAGTACACAAAAGAAAACATTAATAGTAACATCTAGTGCAGTAGGTATTCATGTGGATTTATCTAAAACAGTGAAGGTATTTTGTGCCGGTTTAAAGCATAGGTTAAAGCCGGCCGCATACATACGGTTTCTGGATTCGGAATTCCGTGAGACGTTCGATTTCCAGTTCTTCTGACCCGAACACACGACTTGTTTTCAAGGGATCGTCAGGTGATTTTCACATTCGGAAAATAAACAAACGTGTGCGCCTCGTTCGACATTTTGTACTTAAAGCAAGCATTCAAGGTCTCCTGAATCTGGATTCCTTATCAGGGAACCGTACGTATGCGGCCAGCCTAATACATACTATACGATTAGAATAAGAATTTATATTTTCGTTGGTGAAAGACCCGGTTTCTGAGGTACTTTATCGTTCGTATATCGGTCCGTTAACGACTAACCAATGGCCTCAGAAGCCGGACATAAGACGAAGACTTGAATAAGTTATCTTACGTTAAGCTATTTTACAGAGTGCCTATTACAGTTTTAAAAAAACCTATTTTAATCGCATAGTTATAATACAATCATGTTCTACGAAGTGGGTGACGAACAATCGGTCAAAATGATGATACATATTTACTTTGAACAAGTGCGTACAAATTTAGTCTGGTCTATCGACATTTTAACGAATTGTTTTATTTTCTTTTACATACAGAGGCGGCATTAATCTATTTCCACATTTGGTATACACAGAAATTAAAACAATTAAGTTCTACTAGGGAACATTTAGAGTTTTAGGTAATATAATTCTCATGATTGTTACACGGCGCGAGGTCAGACTAGTGTTATTTGCACTAAATGGGTCTTTTGTATACGCAAACGTTAAAACAAATTGGAGAAGAATGTACACAAAATCTAAATAACACTAGTCAAACAATTATAATCTGCGTAGGAAAGACAGTCTTTCACTATATACAAGTCCAAGCTACATGAGAAGCGTGGAATCGCCAAATGAACTAAACTACATACTTTAGTGATGATAAACACAACACAAAAATAGTTGCTTCAGTTCACACGAAAAATTAATCATTCTAATTTGGACTTTATGTCAACGAGCAAAACACTCACTGCAGCAACTATTTTATCAAATACATGTATACGTGGGAAGCTTTGTAAGCGTAGTAGATACTGTACAGTTTAAAAAAATACACATATTTCTCAATACTACTGACACGGTCCATCTGTTTGTGTGTATGTACATGTTACAAGCTGTCAGTGCGCATGGCACTCGTAAGTCCTGAGTGCAACAACACTGCCACGGCACAGGCGTCTTTCGTGCACAGCCTAGTCAGCCCTAAGCTCTGCGTCCCTGGTCTGTCTGTCTTTGAAACCCCGTACGTCTTGATTGAATTTAGCGATTTAACTGGATAACTAAGTCATTTACTATGTACTTAATAAAAAAAATTGCATGTTTGATGAAAAATCTCACAAAAATCAAACAAGATTTTATCTTTCTAACAAACTTTTATGACTGTTAAAAATAAATCGCCTAAATTAATTTCGACGTGAGTAAGGGCTTAAGCGAGGCGCAGGTCGGCGTTCACAAACCTGGAGGGCAGCAGGTTGGCTAGCGAGAGTCGCGTCTGCTGTGCACACGCGGATATACAGTGCAGTATGTCACCAGGCGGGGCCACACCAGCCTGGCCCAGCGTGTGGCCGGGCATGGCCGGCAGTGGCGGCGGGGCCAGCACCAATGGCGGCGCCACCTCGTCCTCCGCGCATGCGCTCTCGTTCATGTTGTATATCTGACGCATGAGCTCCAGCCGATGGCTACGGACAATACAGCCATGTAGCCGGCCGCTGCCCTACCCGACCTATGTCTGACCTATCTGGGGTATTGAGAGGATATGCCTCTCTGGTATGTGAGGAACAAATCCTCATGGAGCGCTTCCCAGATCATGAAATTCTATTAAGGATATCTAAACGGTAAAACTAGAAAGATCTAACACATTTTTCTATTTTAAAATTAAGACAACATGGTTTATTCTACGCTAACCTCGTAAGGAGTAGACATGCCCTCTCATTTTGATCGAGCAAATGATCAGAACTTCATCACGCGAACTTCTTATGGATTATATAAAGTGAAAGAATAACAAAATGAGGTTTAAAATAGAAGATATTTGTTTGCTTTTAGGTACTAAGCAAAAATGTATGACAAAAACATGTAATGAATTCTTTCCATTTGCTTACGTAATGATTTCGAAAAATGAGGGAAAACTATCGGAACATTATATTATGTAAATAGCACGTTTAAATGAGAAATAAAAATAATAAAGCGGCAAATAAAATAAGCTCTAATAGAAATAGGATAGACATTGCAACTATACATTTAGTCCTATTATAAGAAAGTGTACTTACTCAAATACCCACCCAGTCTATATATATACAATTTAGTACAGATATATAACCAACCTTATATACAATTACGTACATAAAGAAAATTCTCAACACGGCACCAGCAAAAAGGTTTTAGTTTCAACTCTCGAGAAATAAAATATTCGGACGAAAAGACCAAAAAACAAAATGCAACGAAATTAACGAAATAATGAATGTGAAGACAAAATACATAAAAGTTTTCATAGGTAATGGGAAATTAATAAAAAAAAACTTAATGTACACAAAATAATAATAATAGTTACGAGAATAATACATAAATGATTGTTATAGACCTAAATATTTCTTAGATAATCTAAATTATTGTGGTAAATTTATTATCCTTGTAATGATAAATAAAGTTTATCAATCAGACAATGGGATACCATCCCAAATCGTGACCTAGTCTTTCAAGACACTTGAAATAAAATGAATTTATGGATGGAAGTCTATTCTCCTTCTCTGATATTATGTTCATGACGTTGAGTCGAGCCTAACACACGAGCTTTAAAGGCGATCACTCACCAAACACATTCACGTGTAATGTATCGCGCATTACGTGTTGCAATGTTACAACAAAGTTTGCCCTTATAAGATCGCTTGAAGCGATAAGACCGCCCATTGTGTCACTCTATGTATATTTTCTTCTTCTATCTCTGTTGTAACTTATATGGTGTACATAATAAAGAGTAATTATTCTATTGTAAAAAAATGTTGGGATCATGTTACAGCTTGTAACGTTCACGGAGCGGTTACAAAGCCGAATGATCCTCCACTCAAAATCGAATCTTGCATTGTTACATTACACGTGAATGCTCCCAGTGATGACCTACCTGCAATGTTCTAGCCAAAGTCTCACGACTAAGTGTACGCTGCCCCTTGACTCTGACGCATACCCCCACTTACCGTAACTTCTCCAGCGTCCAGTAGTGCGTGGCTCCGTTCTTGGTGTCGGTGACCTCGACGGCGACGACGGTGGGCGCGGAGGGACGGTACTCGTCGTCGGCGTCGTCACGCGGCGCCAGCTCGGCGGGCAGCGGGGAGTACGGCGTGTCTGTCAGGAGGGTGAACTGGAACTGGACCTTCTTGCGCAGTTCCACTGAGATGGCGTTGGCTTCCTGTGGGATATGAGTAAGGGAGTTGACTTATTTTGGTGGTACTGTGGTGGTCCAGTTGGCAAATGAAGCAGACATCAGCTAGATTTGATATAAAGTATATATGTCACCGGAAAATGGCAAACGCCGTAAAATTTCGCGTGAAATAGTAAACTCTTTTTTTTTTAATAAGAGACGGATATATTGGAAACTATTGAATTTAGATGGCACTTATTGTATACAAAATGATTTTTTCATAATATAACAAGAAATTATAATATGATAAAGATATTTTACAATCTAACGGAGTCTGCAATTTTCCGGTGACATACATATATTCCAATATTTTACTGGAAACATTTGTTGCAGTGTGTCTGAAACATGTTACCAGCACCACAGAGTCATGTTGCTGCAGCTATGTTGGGCAACTTTTGTCTACAAAGAGTTTTGAGCATAACGACAACACTCTGTGCTTATAAATCGTCCTTTGTACCCTTACTTAATTAATAAGCTAAACAGCTCCCATTTATAGAGGACTATTGGAAAACCTTCTATGAAAAGATGTTTTTTCTGTGATGGATATGATCTATTTGCCTAGCCATCCCAAACTATGGGGGAAGGCCTTTAACATTATTTTTAGCCATAACATGGCATGCCATTTTATGACATCTCGTTTACTATGTTTTAACTGCTGTTGTGTTGTATCTGCGTCGAGTAAACGTTTTCAATTCTATTCTACATGGAAAAGATATGTATGTGTCAAACGTACCTTGAGGAAGATAGCGTTGCCCCAGAGGTCGTCCCTCAGAGAGGTGAACTGATGGTACTTCCACTTGCGGAAGGCCCACGCCGCCAGCCCCACCTCGCGCGCCGACCAGCACTCCGTCTCGAATAGCGGGTTCACTACACAGAAGAAACATTATATTAAAAGAAGAAACATTATATTAAAAGAAGAAACATTATATTAAAAGAAGAAACATTATATTAAAACAATACATCAACGTCTGTCAGAAAGTTGTAGGAGTAGGGGAAAATAAGTCTTAGGAAAGGGAGGTTATATATAACTTTACTCGACTATCCCTGAAAAAATGTAGATATTAGAATACACTTTAAATTTTCTATGCCATCATGATAAGATAGCCACTAACTAGCATCGATAGAGTTAGGATCATTGTTTCAGTCGTCGTAAATAGCGACCGCGCTTTTTGTGACTTTATGAATATGGGTTAAATGGTATTGGTAGGTATATTTATATGGTAATGGTAGAAATTATTGTTGTGCGCTCGTGAAATGCAGCAAATATTTTATTTTATTTATTTATTCAAGAAAGTTACTTACTTACATGAAAAAAAGTACACATATCGTCTGCCAAACTGCTGTACAGTTTGTCGGCAATGTTCTCGTGGATACAGTTTTATGATATACAAGTACTTATTGACTACCTAATACCTACCCAGGCTCTGCCTAGTTTGGGATCGGATGACCGTGTGTGAGTTGTCCCAAGATATTATTATTTATTTTATTATTTATACTATATACCTTATACTATGGGTACATAGACGCAAAGTCAAAACAAAAAGGGGTACACACACTAAATATCCAATGATCTAATGAGTTGCCGATATACTAATCAGGGTCACAATTCACAATACTGTATGCAAGAATAAGTTACTACTTTTTTACATTGTAATGAAAATTAAACGACAAAGTTACTGATAGGATAATTTGACAGAGGCTTTTCCCAGCTGTGGGCAGTGATAAATGATAATAAACTCACCGAATATGTCCTCATCGTTATGGAAGTCCTCAGGTGTGTATGAGCTGTACATGGACATGGTGACGCTCTGCTCCTCCACCTGGCGCTGGAGCGCATCGATACGGGCTTCGTAGTTCTACAAAAAACATTCCAAAATGTAGAACCAGTAACAACATTGTAATCTTCCCCAAATATAGACCCCTAACCAAATACAGTTTGAAAATTTCGAACTATCGTTACATCGGTGCGTAGTAGTTTGCATAAAAGTGTTTCGAACTAACATTACATCGAAGTATAGTGTGTCGATGTTACAAGCTTCGCGCTAGCATAGTTTCTGAGAAAAATGTGCGGACAAATATTCCAACAATGAAGTTTCGAACTGACGTAAGACACCCACTGAATGATATCTTCCAGGTGGCATATCACTAACAGCATATGATAAAGAAGCAGCGTTCAGAAGTAAATTTTCAGATATGCGTCACATTATATGTATATTTATATATATATATATATATATATTTATATATGTATATTTGTATATTATATATATACATATAATGTGACGCATATCTGAAAATTTACTATATTTAAATATATATATTATATGTATATATATATAGCATATCTTCCCAACTTGCATAACTTTTGTAATTTTTATTTTTTTTGTATACGTCATGCTTGTCGCAAATAAACTCTTTCTTTCTTTCAGAAATTTTTGTTGAGTATGATCAATCAATCAATCAATCAATCAATCAATCAATCAATCAAATCATCTTTATTGTGGATCATAGGTACATAATACAGATGGTGTTATTTAAATGTTAAGGACCAGCTATGTCCTACCCTTAGGGCGTACAATAGAATGTAGGTAAGTCTCCAATGAGTTTACTCGTACATGCATGTCAGCAATAATGTAATACATTGCAATATATTAAATTCTTGAATTTTTGTTAACCATTATTATTATATTATATGAATCTACACAGAACGCATCATGACTCAGGCAGATTGTATTTTAATAGTGATTTGTCATCAAAAAAGTCTTTTATAGAGTAATAACATTTGCTCACTAACAGTTCATGGAGTTTCTTCTTAAATGCTTTTATTTCAGTAATTTCTCTTATAGGCCTTGGAATATTATTAAATATACGTGGAGCAGAGCTAAAAATACTTTTGCGCAAGAAATGAGTTTTACTAGGCACTATGTCTAGTTTGTCCTGATGCCGTATACGCGTTCGATATTTAAATAGATCATTATTTTTTACAAAAACTGCGACCTCAAAAATATATAGACACGGTAATGTTAGTACATTCATTTTTTTTAAATATGGTTCACACGAATCAGTTTTCTGTAGATTGAAAATTGCTCTGACACACCGTTTCTGTGCAATGAACGCGCGTTCTTTATCAACACTATTACCCCAAAATATCAAGCCGTACCTAAGGTTACAGCTGACGTGTCCATGGTATGCTGTTATTAGTGTTGGTAGATTTGCAATTTTCCTTAGTCTGTAAAGGGCATATGAGAACTTGCTTAACTTTTTACAGACATATTCGACTTGTTTTTTCCAATTTATTTTGTCATCTACGTATAACCCTAGAAATTTTGTTGTTTCGGTTTCTTCAATGTCTTGGTCTTGATATTTGATATTTAAAGCGCCCGTACGTCGAGTTCTTATTTTAAAATTCATTATTTTGGTCTTGTCAATATTAATCATTAATTTATTTGAATTAAGCCAGTCATTTACTAATATTAAAGATTTGTTAATGTCAGATTCTAAATTAATTGTAATGTCATTAGTGAATAGTATAGTGCTATCGTCAGCGAATAATGTCATGTCATGATTTACTACCGAAGGCATGTTGTTAATATACACAAGGAAGAGAGGGGCGGATAAGATACCCCCTTGTGGAACCCCAAGTTCTACTGTTCTGGAATTAGACGCATAAATTTCTTCTGTTTTTGTGGCTATGTTCACTTTCTTTATCTCTGTAATCTGTTGCCTATTAGATAGATATGACTTTATGAGATTGTATGCATTGCCTCTCACACCGTATGCATATAGTTTTCTTAGAAGAATATTATGATCAACACGGTCAAAAGCTTTTGACATGTCCATATATATTGCTACAGCCGGCAGTCCTTTGTCCAAATTTGTCATTACTTTTCCCAAGAAACTATATATTGCTACATTAATCGATTTATTTTTCCGAAAACCATATTGACTTGGAGAAAAGATGTTATGGCTTTCAAGGAAGGTGTAGAGACATTTATAAATAACCTTTTCTAAGATTTTGGCAAAGATAGGTAATAATGCTATGGGCCTATAATTGCTCATATTTGTTTTGTCCCCTTTTTTAAATACTGGTTTAACAATCGAGATTTTTAATTTGTCCGGAAATATGCCTTGTTCTACACACAAATTTATTACATAGCTTAGGGGTTCTGATATTATATCAGCAACATCTTTAACAATTGTAGTCGTAATTCCATCATAACCGGTACTATTTTTATTTTTTAATGATATTATTATTTTATTGATGTCTTCTGGAATTGTCGGGGTCAAGAAAATAGAATTAGAATTATGATGCAAAATAAGACCGTGAATCACAGGTAAGACTTGGATGGTTGTGTTGTGGATGCCTGTCCTTCTTTGCCAAAATCGGTCTTTGACATTAAAAAGAAAGATTTAGTAAGTACCAGAAACGCATATTTTTTTTTAAATTGCGCTCGGTCGGTTTGTCAAAAGGTTGTGTCTCACCTTGCGCTGTTCCTCAAACTGCTGGTCAGCATGTTCCTTCTCCCTGCGGAACTGCTCCTCCAGAGCTAGCAGTCTCTTCTGCATCTCGGCTTTGAGGTCGATGCCCTGCTTCTCCAGCAACTCGCACTGGGCGTAGTCCCAGTCCACGTTCTTACCGTCCGCATCTGTGCTTCCGGCTGGAGAGACAAATATTTGTTATAATCTGTTGTTATAAAAAATAAAAATGCGGCGGTAATCATGGCGTTGCTCTCTTTTTGGGAAGGTATGATGAGCTCCTTTGTTTGGCCGCTATTTTGAATTCGTTCCTTTAATGGCACTGGTTAAATTTATGATTATTCATAAGACAAGATGTTGAGTGTTTTGTGTTTTTACCATAGAGCCAATAGTGTTTATATTAGAAAGTAAAGGACCAATTTATTTTTCGTCAAGTCAAGAGGAAAATAACTTCTAGTCAACTTCCTAAGTATTCATTGATTGCACTATTGAAAAATCATTACTTTACATGGAAAAATTCCGTGACCATCAAACTATTCAATTAACCCTAATAAAATTAATAAAACTTACAATCACTCTCAGCATTGCTGGCAGTGTCAGTTAGTTCCTTGTTCTCCTTATTGACCGGTTCCTCCCGCGGCTGTCCGGGGTGCGTGAAGCGGAACACGTGGTTCTTGCCCAGGATCACGCGGGACCCTGACTTCAGGATCACTGGTTCCGTGAGCTGGAGTCAAAGATATTGTTAGTACATTACCACTTGCTACAATAATAAATAAAAAGAGGAGTTGCGTAGCGTTGTGTTTTTGATAACCAATAGAATCGCTTCATTTACCTAGCCTGTAGCGAGGCTAAATAAACGAAGTGGACGTGGAAACACAGCCTTAATCTGTCATTCTGTCATCTGTCAGTCTTAATGCTGAAATGTGAGAACACACGAGTCACATTTATTGTTACTGGCTAACTTACAACTGCGATTTTTCAGAAACCCCTTAAAGCCGGGTTCACATTATTGTGCTTGTCGTGTCGTGACGCCTTCTGACGCAGTTGAGTGGTGGAGTACAAAACTCGTTTTAATACGACGTAAGCCTGAATAGCTCCAGTCGACTGGTTTATACTGCGACACAACCCAACACGACACAGCAATGTTCCCGTGGCTTAATCCCAAAAAGGATTAATAACAGTTTAGATTATTTATTGACGGTATTAGTTATCATGTGTAACACAAATTAAACTAGATGTGGCCGGTGTTTCCTAGCTGCTCTGAGAAGAAACACCGACTACATTATGTTCGGATCCCGCGAATCAGAACTTTGATAGCGGGATGTAGGATTTATGTGACGTCAGGTATTTTTGTAGTTGAGGTGCATGTGGCTTTTTAGATGGCGCTACATATGTATGTTTTTACTGTGTCTTTGCTTACCTCTCTACCGTTAACATAGATGAGCGCGTCTCGATGGGGGATGAGCAGGATGACTCCGTCGGTGTTCTCGAAGATGCAATGCTCGCTGAGGATGTGCGAGCCCGACAGCTGGATGTCTTGCGGCACGTTAGCCTCCGACGTACCCACGCGGGTTACGCCTGCTTATAGAATTAAGGTTCAGATTTTGTACCCCATAGTAAAATAAAAGTGACACTAGAAGTTACGAAAGTTACCAAGTAGAACTTGATTAGTGCCTAAGGATATTATTATTAGGTGTACCGGGTGATTTTTTAAAGTGTGCGTGGGTGGCCAAATCCGAAACTATGCTGAATATCGAAAAACACCGAAATGTGTCTCGAGTCAGATTTTGATGAAAATAAAACCGCATAATTGAATTTTAACAAATGGGTTTTCCTAGCCAGGAATCAAATAGGTTTATTTGTAAATATGTGAATACCATTTACCTAAATTTCTTTAGAAAATAAATAACTTTACCTCTGCTGGTAATACTTTGTTCTTATAAGTAGCATACTCTGGGTGCATCGTCCTCACATAATATTACATTAAGTTTGTACTTATAACAAATTTTGTAACATCATAATTTGAAAAGAGTAACTATGGAGTTTCTTGTCCGTTCTTCTCCATAAGAATCTACCTTTTCGAATGGACAGTATAGTCACTTTATTAATGTAATATTATTATTTTACTGAACTGTAAATGATGACGTTCAAAAGTGCCGAATGGCCTAATTGAAATAAACGTTTTGACTTTTTTGACTTTTATTTTGGAAAAAAACACACCCTGTATTATTACACCATCCGAAAGTGTCGCTACTAAGGATCAAATTCTGGAAAGTAATTGCACATGGCAAACTCAAAGAAAGTGCTCATTTTTAATATAGTAATTATTGATTTTTTATAGCTTAAGGGTTGTAAGGCATATGGTTTACAATACTTAAGCGTTAAGTATAATATAGCATGTGGTCTGGTCAATTAGGTCATTGTTTGAAAATGTCAAGTTGTGATCATGCAAAAAGGTAAGGCACTGCAGGGCATTTTTTTCTGCAGGCTTTACTCGAAATATTTGGAACAATATTTCGATTGTAAAAGCCACTAAAGTCTGCTTAAATATTGTCAATTTAAAATCCCTGATGCTATTTTTCTCAGTTTCAACCTAACGAATTTAGCAAAATCGCGGCTTACTTATTAGTCCTGATGACAATCACATTTTTAGCCGTCACGGGCACGAAAGAATACGAATAATGACACTCATAAACTTACCATTCTTGATGTAATAAATAAGACACTCGGACAAATTGGGGTCCTCGTTGAGGTTGACGAGATGCGGCGTCTTCTTGGGCGAGTAGATGCCCACCGTGATGCCACCCTCCTTCACCGCCAGCCCCATCTCCGCGAACACCGCCTCGCGCTGCACGCGGATCTGTTCCGTGCGCTTGAGTTTCTCTTCCCATGTCTCGTTTAGTTCTATTGGGGGAAAGGTATTGTTTAGTGTTGTAATGTTGTTTAGTGTTAAAAATTGGCCTTCCTATTCTCTTGTTTAAATATGAAAAGTTTTAGATAATTTCCAATCAAGGATCTTCTGTTAAAATAATCATTCAACAGTCGGCTTCTTAATTGAGTACATGGATTTAAGAACGTGTCAAATCCTGCTTTGATGCCAGTTTGACAGGTTGTCAGGCTGAAGAAGAGTTTCTTCTAACTTCAAATTATTGATTCATAAAAGTCAAATTCCGGGGAAATTTCATGTTAATGCTAAATTTCCCACTTTGTTTCAATGGTTGATTAAACGCTGCCTTATTAAAGGGGTCCAAATAAGACTAATGTTTCATGGAATGCTACAATAGCCACATACTACGATTGCATATTGCCAATATGCATAGCTATTTTAACAACATAAGTTAAATATTATCTTGAACACATTTAAAGCTGCGCATTTTACCATGATAAAACATCAACCTATAGAACGCCACATAAAACGATTCTTACATACTTTTTTCGCTTCTTCCACGATCATACATTTTTTCATCTTGAAACACTCTCTGTATTATAGTAAACAAACTTACCAGCAATGAGTTTCTCAGAAGCCTGTAGCTGGTCGACGGCCTCTTCGGCGATGGTCGTGGCTGCTCGGGACAACTTCGGGGAAAGCACCTCAGCCTCGCTTTTCTTGCGTTGAGGTGACGAGTTGTTCTCTTCTCCTGTTATTATCATAATGAAAGGAATGTTAGCTTTGTAGAGATATAGAAAATTGTAGACATTGGGGAAGGATCTTTTTTTTAAATACCGAAACTGTTTAATTTTTTTTTTAATTAATGGCTCCGGGTTTTGACAGGTTATTCTATTTTTGAGTTGTATTGTGATGTCTTCGTTTTTTAATTATTATTTTTTTATTAGATTTGTCAAAGACATTTTGGTTTTGGCATAACCTTTAAATCACGTGAAGACCATGATAATGTATTTAATTCATCAACTTGACATTTGAAGCATGCTTTTGTATATCATATAGTTGGTTAAATATTTTCGACTTTTAACTCGATATCTACCATTTTCTATTCTAATTTCATACTGAATTACATTTTGTTTTTATCTAAAAAACACGTTAATATTGCACTAAGTGAGTTATAGTGCAAATTAATGTGCAAATCTCATTTGTTCTCTGTGCAAACTATTGCACGGGTAGACCAAAGTCCACAGTCAAATTATTATAAAAGTGATTATAGGTACTACACAAAATAAATATTTGACACCAAAATTATTCTATTCTGACACAAATATAATGGGAAAACATGCAAGGCTTCTGAAGCTAGGAAGCTTATATTGTAGCAATGCAATATATTCACAATATAACAGCCGTTTGGCGACCAAAGAAAAGTTTGGACCAGAAAATGTGACCAAAGAAAAATTTGGACCAACATAATTTAAATGTAGTTCATGTCTTTTAATGCCAATGTTTGTGATAGTGGCCGCCAACGAACGGTTTGATACTCACCCGATTACACAATCGATTTTGAAGATGTGTTAATATTGTAGTTAATTTAAGATAGCGGATCGATGTTGGGGAACGGAATATTGATCGTTTAAATTGAAATTAGGTACGGCAGAAAGTTGAGTTATTGCAATATGTTTTTCCAAGGTGAAAATGGATTATCTGGTCAATCAAAATCGATTGTTCTCATAATGCGGGACTGAGCATTTTAGAATAATAATATTCCATTGATAAATACATTTTATATACGATAAATAAAATGCTCAGTAAAATACATATCAGCACACCAAGTATTAAACGCTACATACATACACTATCTGTATATAACCATGTTCAATAGTGTTCCAGACCAACACCAAGAGAATATAGTGATAGATAAGCGCAATTATATCATATATATTTATGGTATGACCCACACCATAGCTCATATAATATTCGTATGTATTCGTGAAGTGATATACTATTTATATTTTATGCCTACAAACGCCACAAGCGCTGGACAAGGTGCAAAATAAATTGCGTTTTTTTTTTTCATTACAGTGTCAGGCTGCCAGATCATTGACCGAAAATTGTATCAAAAAAGTTTGCATATTTTTTCGTGTCTGGCAACCCCGATTCAAAATGGAGGCCAAGCGTACAGGTGGGGTGTACAGATGCAAAAATGCGCAAGCCTCTTTATTGTTGTTACTTACTGGTAGGCTCTTGTTTCTTTTCATAAAGGACTTTACCATCTGGTCCTAGTTCGTGAGGGTTTTGGAAACAGAATGAAGTTTTAGTATCAGGAATAAAAGACTTTGTTCAATGGTTATATTTGTGGCGTTAATCGTAAATGGCGTGGCTCGCTACGAGACGATCACACAGGACGGTCTATCATCACAAGACGTCTAAACAACCTAACTCACTCAGAAAGCCGAGAATAAGCTGGTATGAAGTTCCATAGATAAACTGACATAAAGTCCACTTTTTTACTGCTACGATATGAAAAGCGATATGTAACATAGTCTCTCAATAATGCTCAGTATTGTTATCTAAGGCTAAAACTACAGCAAGAACCCTGACTATAGAAAATCCTATTTGCTGCCCACATAAAATACAATCAGTAAAAAGTTTGGGTAAACCTATCTTCATACGGGCTATTCCTAGTTGAGCCTCCATTATATCTTCAGTCAGCGGTCAGCCTCACTGCCATCTTGGTAAGTGGCGTTTACCATAGCTTCAGATTCTCAATTGAATTCGTACCGATATAAGACAAGAAGTTTCTATTCACGTAAGTCGTCAGTTTACCTACCGACCCTCAAACAAGACAAGGCCAAACCTAAGTACATACTAGGACCTACCTTCTTCCACCTCGATGCCCTCAGCCTTGAGCAGTTCCCGCAGCTTGAGGATCTCCTCCTTGAGCTCTCTGATGAGCTTGGCGTTGGCGTCCTCGTTGACCACGGCTTTGCAGACGATCTGTTTGGCGCGGTCGGCGTATCTGAAGGTGGGAATGTGAGTTTAGAATACCTATAGTAGGCGCCAGATAAATGTGGAATAAAGTATATTGACCTTTCCCTAATAACTGTTCATAGGTACCTGAACAATTAAATATGAATCGTTATTCATTATTAGACAATGTTAAGGATCACGAGAGATGATGATTCGGGACAGCTTTGTGTCATTAATTCCGTTTTTCAAATTAAAAATGTCAATAATTGTAGGTGGGTCAATGACCGTTATTCCACGATTATCTGGCGCCTACTATAATGTGTTGTTACGCAGGTTTGTAAATCGAATTCATACTGTCTCTGTCACGATTTGAACAACATTTGAACAGTGAACGATTCGAAGTAGGGTTTCGTATTTAATTTTGGGGGTTTAATAGGACACTGATTTAAAAGAGTGCCCATGGAGTTTCTTGCACATTCTTCTCCAGAGGATCTACTGTATGAAACGTGTAACTGCCGTGCTGGAGATAGGGGCGGTGAGTGTGCTTGCTGCGGAACATATTCGCTGCTCTTATCGCTATCGCAGCAGAACTAGCTTCATCTTTATAACTGACTGAACTTGACAGTTCAAAAGTGCTTGTTAATGGTCGATATGAAATAAATGTTTTTGAGTTTGTTTATTTTCTCACTAGTAAAGAAGGAAAGAAAAATGTTATATGGGACTCGCACAAGACAAACAAAATAGTAAAATACATATATTAAAAACAATCAGTAATAATTAATTAAAATAGGCTAACAAGTTCAGATGTATATGTGTGCTACAAAGAATTGGTGGCTAAGATATGAGAATCTGAGTTGTCATTACTTTCTCTAAAGGCATTCAATTGGATACAGATGAGATTTTCAGAGTCATTTTCTATGGTTTGTACTTAGAAAGAAGTTAAATCAACAGGCACGAACATTTTTTAATCCGTGGATAACTGGATATGTTTCTCTAATTTAGCCCACACAGCATCTCTCTATTTTACATGCTCTAAGTTTCAGTAGAACGTAATTCAACAAGCTGAAAGTATAAAACTATATTTCTACGCTTACCTGAGTGTACTAAGAGTCTCATCAAAATTGATATCAGCCGGCGAAATGGCGGCTATCATGGCCGTCTTAGAGTTGCCTCCGAGGTTCTCTCGAAGCAGCCACGTCAGCACGGAGTCACGATACGGAATGAAGTCGGCCTTCTTTGACTTCTTGCTCTTTGATGCCTGGTGGAGAACGATAGTCGTTATGAAGCACAGGTAGAAGCGAAGCTGGGGAAAGCTATCGGAATATATGGGCGTATGGTCAGCCGATTATGGATACGATGTCCATTCTATTATAGAGGTATGCGGACTAGGGTGTAAAGTCCCGCAAAGCTCGATTGAAAAGGGAGGATCTTCGGACCAGACGGGTGTTGTGTCTGGAGGGCAACTGCCTAGTGGTTGTTGTCGGGCTGTTGTATATATTCAGGTCGCGCGGAAAACTTTGATATTTTTGTGACGTCAGGTTATTTTGTAGTTCGTATGTGGCGGTATAGATGCCGCTACACTATATTTGCTATAAACACAACAACGCAAAGGACCGGACCTTAACGCGCGCTCCCTTAGAACTTGCACTATCGCGATATTGCATGCGTTGCGGTGCGTTTTGCACTATCTACTTAAGTTAGTACGAAAACGCGTCCAAAGTGCGGCTATTCTAATTCCTCGAAAATCTACTTAAGTTTTCGAAGACTTCATTCTACCATCCAGAAGTTACTTAAGAAAAGACTGTTCTAGAGAATAACGCAGATATTTTCCGATAACTTTTAATACGGATAAAGCATGATCTAAGTTATGTGTCTTGACTTAGATCAAGCAGTCTTAAGCATAAGGCCTTGAACAGACCGTCGTGCGACGAGGCACATTTTTTTAAGTTTTAAAGCTTTCACCAAAGCTTTAAGCTTCTATTGTGTGCACATACAGAACTTACCATCGTACGAACATCTGAACTAAGGCGAAAAGCCAAATATTGCAAGTGTACCAATGATTTAAAAAATTGGTTTACGACATTTTAATTTTCCAAATGTGATTTGAATAAAAGCAACAATAGCCGATTGGCTAAGGCGTTGGTTAGGCAATTTTAGGCCATGAGTTCCAAGGTCACAGTGCAGTGAACCCACTCGTAGCACAAGCATATTTAGCTTAGGTTTAAGCGAGTGTTCCCAATATGTAGTGACGAAAAAAGAAATTGCTTTACTAAGATAATTTTGACCGTAAAACATAATTTATTGCTTCGTATGAACATTGCAACATTTCACCAAACCAAAAGCAAAAATAAAGCATATACCTAATTATTGAATTGTCAAAATGTGACGGTACAACAAACACATCCCTTAGTATATTTGAACAATTCATCTGCTTGAGCAGAAATGACGCAATGGATGTTATCGAACTTTCAAAATTACAGGGCTTGTCATTCGCCATGTGTTGCGCAATGAGAGTGAAAACGATATAATCTATGGTCACAATACAGAAGGAGCACTCGCTAAAAGGGGCCCCCCTTTGGGGTGGTTAACAAAATATTAGTAATGTGCACACACACTCCTAGTATTCTATTATAGAAACCAAACTCACCGACTATATTATAATTTCCACGGAGATACGGGGCATTAAAACAAACGTGAATGTTTTGTTAGTTTAGCATACGTCTACGTTTACAGCACGTTCCACTAGCATGTTTAATAGCGCAAGTTTACTTGCACTACCGACTTGCATAATCAAATCTTATCAAAGTTTTGGGTCAGGGCCTTTTGAGGTCTGGGCTTCGTGTACAGATGCTAGCACATCAAGCTACAACAATCTGTCAAATTTCTTTAATGGATTATCAACTTTATCGCTTAAGAATTAGGTTCAAGGTTGATTGGGAAAATTTGACAGTTTCGGGTAGCTTGATTTGCTGATGTCTCTACATAAGAGCATGCATCGAAACACTGAGGACCTTTAGACCCTGAAATGTTTCGAAACAAGGCCTTAAAGGCCCGGACCCAGAAGTACATAAGGACGGGATATTTTTGAAGAAACTTTTATACAAAATGTTTGCCAGTTTTTTCAATCTTCGACAGAACGAAAGTCCTTTAGGCAATTGCAGAGTGGTTCAGATTAGTAATGAAAGTTAACTTCTTTTATCAAACCTACTAGTGTGCACCGTGCTTTAGTTGAGTATCTAGAAAATAGCATCAATCAATCAAAATTATTTTTAATTAGCATCAATCTTGAGGTCCGTTGGAAATTATTGTCTTAAAACTATGAAGGTATCTAAACACAACACCCAATTTTAGATAGCCAAGTACGTAAAGTATTTATATACCTTGGGATTTACTAAAAACAAAGTTTTTTGTGCTGATGTTGGCTATCTTAGACCAGCTAGTCAGTACCGCCACCAATTATTCCAACTACTGATCTTTTACCGCGGCATTAGCTGTTCTATCATTCTAGAATACCTAGTCCCGGCTGAAGTGAACATGTGTTAACCATTTAAGGCGTAAATTAAAATTTTCTTATGTTTTTTGTAATTTGCCGGTCAGTGCCAGGCTGTATGTTGAACAAAATATGATTTGCGACCGTAACATGTATTTATTTACAGAGTAATAATCATTAAAATAATCAATACAACCCTCTAAGTTCATTTAATCCCATTGAATGGTTATTTCATAAAAAGTCATTCAATGGGATTAGATGAACTTAATTGTAATGATTTTAATTATTATAAGTCAGTGAAGCAATATTTGTTACGGTCGCCAATCGTATTTTAATTAACATATAACCTGACACTGAAAATCATCAATACAGGTTGTATCATTCATGTAACTCGATTTTAATGACTTTTTTATGAAATAACCATTAAATCGAGTTAAATGAACTTAAAGGGTTGTATTGATGATTTAAATGATTTTCTGTAAATAAAAACGTATTACGGTCGCGAATCATATTTTGTTCAACATACAACCTGACACTGACCTGCAAAATACAAAAAACTTATGAAAATTTAAATTTCGTGGTCTACCCTGGCGCTTCCACCTTAAGTTGTCCAGCCAGCACCATTTCAATACCTACCACTCGTGTGCTACTAGCACAAATACCAACCCGACCCTTTTGGGTATCAGTGACGGTACTCATGGCATGCTTGAGAGCGAACCCGGCTTATTTTCTGAGCTTAGATTATTGTTGTTTTCATAATGTAAAACACTTCTTTAAAGAGTGCCATCACTGTAAAAGTTAGTCCATTATTCAGTTTCATCTATGTAGGACAGTTCTTCAAAAAATCCTAGCTACTATACACAATCATCTGATTTATAAATACCACAAATATTTCCTAGAAGCATTATATTATTAAGTGTGACTATTATTTTATTATTTACGAAATAATGTACCTACTGACAAAATAATAGTCACCATCCAGGAATAAGTTGTTTAGAACTCTTTCCTCTTATGTCGTCCACACCAAAAATCTCAATTCATTTTCTATTTTCTGAAGAACTGTCCCCTAACACCAAACTACTCTACTACCACCGAGTAAAACAAAACAAATGAACTCACAATCTCAGCGAGCGCAGAGATGACTTTCCCGAGGGTAGTGAGGGATTTGTTGATGTTCGCACCCTCCTTCAAACGAGTGCCTTTGGCGCCCGTTGAATCCGCTCGCTCGGACCCAGCTAAGTCCACTAGCGAAATTTTGGATACCTGAAATGAGATAGAATTTAATATTATTGTTAAGCAATGGTAAGACTAAGTGTTTCATCACCTATGATCAAGTTCTGACTTGTCAGATAATTTCATAAACTCTTTGGTTAAGCAGTAACCAGCCTTAGTGTGCTGAACTGCGAGTGGTCATCGTCCAACTAAATATTGTTTAAGCAATACCACCTATGATCAAGTTCTGACTTGTCATATAATTTCATAAACCCATCCCAATCCTTTTTTTTTATTTATTCAGTAAGAAATAAAAAAATAAATAAAAAATAGCCTCTATTCGGATTTTACTAATTTAGCACGGGTATCCAATACAAAGTTGTGTTGGATTTCCGTGAATTTAATTACGAATAAAATTTAATTATTGAATTTAATTTAATTCTACCGTGAAAATAAATGATTAACATTTAAGTACCTACCTGCTCAATACAAAAGCAAAAAATGAAAAATTATAAATGTCAATCGCTTTTTATTCTCCATTATGTACCTACCACTATTCTCTGCATCACCTAAAAGGTTGACTGGTAGAGAATGCTAACATATATATATAATATAATGCATTAAGTCCGCCTGTCTACATTTGTGTTCGTGAAGTGTTAAATAAATAAATAAGCAAAATGTTACAAATCAAATAACATTAAATTTAAATTATCAAAGTATTTTTATGAACAATCGGTATCTCCTTCTGCAGCCTGATTTCAACTCGAGTCAGACTTGTAAGTGAAGTATTAGTTTCGTGTTTGAAAAGGTCGTAGGCATCATTGTTTGAGTTTCACTTTGGTAAAAGGTTTTATTTCCTACCTTCTCCGACATGAGGTTTGTGGTCTGGTCATGCCTCTGCTGTGTGAAGAATATGGTGAAGACGGCGTGGGAACGGGACGAGGTCTCGTTCATGTTCGTTGCCGCCACAGTCCTGTCAAAACATTAGTCAAATGTTAGTCATTCATATATTTAGTGTTGGTTTCGGAAAGACGAATCTTTCGTCAAGTCTCATAATAATTAAGCCATGAAATTTTTGTTTTTATTTTCTCTGTTCAATCACAACAACTACCAAGTTATTTTTGTTGACAGCATTCGATGTTTCTATAAGAGAGCTTTTTCGAAAAGGATCAACAGTCTGCTGGTGAACTTTATAAATATTTCAAAAGTTATCTACAAACTAAGCGAAGAGTTTATGTACCTCCAAAACTTTAAAAATCTGCGACCAAAAATTATAATACAACGTGTTACAGGATAAACGCAATACTTCGTAAGGGGTCATTGTACTCATCATTATGAACAACACAGTAATCGCGAAAACAAATAATTACAGTTCATTTTGTCGAGTTTTGCGCACATACATATATGGGGGAGTCGATTTTTCGCGATTCCGGTGTTAGTCCCATAGAAAAAGTTGTTCATAATGATGAGTACGATGACCCCTAACGAAGTATTGCGTTAATTCTGTGTCCGAACTAAATATGTTCTCTGAAGTCGGCTAAAAAAGAAACTTAGATATTAGTAGGTACTCAACTCACACGCTAGCTGCACCATAATAGTTACAAAAAGACAGCATTCCTCACCTAGCCTTGTTGCCCTCATCAATGAGGTCGTATATGTCCTGGTACGACGTCACAGCGAGTTTGCTGAGGTCCTCCACGTAGGGTCCCAGCGCTGGATGCTCGCGCACCCGAAGGTTCCCTTTGTTCTTAGGGTTGAGGAGATCGCGGACTCGCTCGCAGTATATCTCCATGTAGGATACTTCCACCTGTTTGTTTGGATAAAATAGTAATGTTATATTAGGTACGTAAATTCAAGCCGGATGGAGACCAAGCTGCGATCGACTGAATAGCTTAACTTTTGGAACTGGCTCTATGAGGTTTTTATCACACTGATCATATGATAAGGTTTGTCACTTGATCGTTCTGCTCGTTACTATTAATACCGTTGACCAACTTACCTATTACGCACCAGCAAATGTCATCAAAATGCAATGTCAAAACATTGTGAAAATGGAATAATAAAATTGTATCGCTAACTATAGTAGGCGCCAGATAATCGTGGAATAACGGTCAGTGACCCACCTACAATTATTGACATTTTTAATTTGAAAAACGGAATTAATGACACAAAGCTGTCCCGAATCATCATCTCTCGTGATCCTTAACATTGTCTAATAATGAAAAACGATTCATATTTAATTGTTCAGGTACCTATGAACAGTTATTAGGGAAAGGTCAATATACTTTATTCCACATTTATCTGGCGCCTACTATATCATGCTTATTTTTTATTCTTGTTGTCACTAACCAAACTCAATCATGAAGAATACTTATTCAGGAAAAACAGTTTCTCTTACTTGTGAAATACTAACAACCTAAAAGGATTATTTCCTCCTCGTATTTCGGAAGTGTTATTAACCTTAAATAAACTCAATTTGAATTGCTAACGATATAATTAGAATGATAATGAATATTCATGAAAGATGAATCCTACTTGTTTTGCGAAGAAGAACCGTTTATATTACAGACTGTTTGAAACATCTGTTACTTGATATAAAACGTTGAGCTAACTTTCATTATACCGAAGTAGGCTATTCTGTGATAGAAAACTATTTATAGGCAACATGCACGGCATAGACATGCCATCTAGCGTTGCAAATTCGAAACTTTTACTTTATAAACACTTGACAGTGACAGTTCTGTGCTGTCACCTATAGTTCCTGCACGTACTTATCGTATCTTTAAGTTCCATGTAACAAACATCGATATTGTCATCATCCGAGCACAAATACAATGGCTCACTAGAAATCCTAGATGAAAAACTCAATGATAAGGACTCAAAGACTCAAGCATTGATTTCAATTAGACCATTTACAGGCATTATTGAATTGTCAAGGTCGGTTGGTCAAATATATGAAACTATTTGCACGTTCCAAAGCGTAGATCTCTATGGAGAAGAACGTGCAGAAACTCCACGGACACTCTTTTAAAAATAATATTTTTCAACAAATTTATGGTTACATCATTAATGTTGAAATTATACATGTATGTGAGAACGATGTAAAAGACGTGCAGGATAAAAGCGTCCGGAGTGAAAAGAACAATTCAAAGAAACAATTAAAATAAACCGTAGCAGCCAAAAATGACCAGTCCCAGCTGACTACTGATACTTTGGCCGTCTCCGGAACCGAACCCAGAACCATATGTGCAGTTGAGCTTGAGACCATTAGACCAAGGGCGCTAGGTATTACATGGAAAAGCCATGTATATAGCTAGTGAAATGCGAGTTATGTAGACAGCTCAACCTACCCTGACAAAGTTTTGCATAATTCTTTAGAAAGCTGTCTAATTACGTCATACATGCCTAGTGCTCTGACGTGGGGGTTGAGAGGGGAGGCGGGCGGGGTGACGCGGTTACCTATTTCTAGAACCCTTACGTAACCATCAATGTCAAAATCATTTTAACAGTACACCCACGTAAAGGGTTACACTGTGATTTCAATTATAGGATGAACAAAGAAGATTTTATTGCAAGGGTGTGCCTAAAACATTTCAGCACACATTTGGGTTGAGTTACTAAGCAATGATCAAAATCCACGCGTGAACGTAGGTTTAAAACCATTATTTTTCGAGATCATCGAGATCGATAAACCTTCCATTTCTCAAATCGGAATCACACTGACATTGAAACGGACCCAGTAGTCTTTGAGTCGTAACAAAACACTTGATACTTAATGTGTACTCGCTCTTAACCTTTTGAACGCCATTGTCACAGAATTGACTGGCCTGTTGGTCGAGTGGTTAGTGACCCTGACTGCTAAACCGGAGGTCGTGGGTTCGATTCCCACCCAGGACAAATCTTTGTGGTGTGATGAGCATGATCATTTGTTCTGTGTCTGGGTGTAATATGTATGTATTTAGAAATATATAAGTATGTTTATCAGTTGTCTGGTTGCCATAGCACAGGCTCTGCCTAGTTTGGGATCGGATAACCGTGTGTGAGTTGTCCCAAGATATAAAAAAAAAAAAAAAAAAAAAAAAAATATATATATATATATGTGACAAACGAAAGCTTACCCTGTACATCAAACGTCACAAATATGTGACAAAAAATACGGTAAATTTGTGGCTTGGCGTGGGGGGCACGCCGATGCGTTTATGCTCTGGCGTTCAAAAGGTTGAGAGTGTTTTGGCATAAGTTGATATTTTATAACAGAGCCTAAATGCAAGAGATCTTCTAGTTTTAAGCCTATTCCTTACTATGCTAAACGTAACACCTCAAAATGGTTCTACTGTTCTATTTTCGCGAAATTAATTTGACAAATTGTCAAACGCGTTAGCCGTCATTCGTTGAATTTTCAGCAGTCCTGAGTTTAATTTGTGACGCTGCTTAATTTAATTTCTTTCCCGAAACCGAGAGTTTGTCAGCAAAGGCATCTTATGGGTATCTGTAGGTTCTAAAATACTAACCGAGTATTTGAGATCATCGGAGGAGGTCTGTCTGATGCGTCGGAAGAGATCCTTGCAGATTTGCGGGATGATGCCCTCCTGGCCATCTTTACCCGTGCCCATCATGGTATAGGACTTGCCCGCGCCGGTCTGCCCGTACGCGAATATGCATATGTTGTAGCCTGTGGGAAAATGTATATTAGTACTTAGTTCGTTAGTTTTAAAGTAGACTTTACCATCCCTACCTAGTCGCTATTCCACCAATTCGCACTAAACGTTTCCAAACGTCTTTTATAATGCGCATAGCAAAGGAGCGGAACTCTCTGCCCGCGTCTGTGTTTTTCCGATCGCAAACAACCCTAATCTCCTCTGGGTAAGTTCGCTCCATCGTCGACTTTGTCTCTGTCTTTTATGACCTATACTAGAGTCAAGAGCAATCCCATCTCAAAAAGAAAAGAAAAAAAGAATTGTGAACGTTAGGCTTCGTTTTAGAATGTTACGCTTTTGTTTTGGTTGGAATTTTAAGCACAGATTTTAACCGAACATTAACCGAGCACCTTTGAATAAGATGGCTAGATTTGTATGGAATGCTGGCTTAATTAAATTAAAGCATTTTCCATGTTTTCTATGCCAAATCCAATGGCCTAAGTTTCAGAAGGTTTCTTATTTCTTTCAATTAAATTCAACTTCAATGTAAAACTATCGATCGACGGAAACATGTGAGTGTTAATGACGTTAGTATAATTACCAAAACGACAGTTTAATTGAAACGACCGTGTGTAAGGACAATAATTCCATTGGAGTTTAATAGATGTTTAACTACCGAGTAAGCCATTGAACCCCTGCATCGATTAGTTGCCGGAACCGAACTTCACATTGTCCATGTCCATCTAAGGCCATTGTCTCTGATTGGTAAGCGAAGATATTGTCGACAAGATCAATAACATCGTAAAGACCCGAGGGCTATTTCCCGCACTTATTACGGAAATATCGCATGCGTCAATCTGTACAAAACACTTCTAATTCATTTAGATTTTGACAGATTGGGACTGCTAAGCGAACACAAACGTTATTAAAAAAGTAGGTACGAGAATTGGCCCTAACGACGATAATAATCAGCATTTACTACGAGCTGGTAATTGTTGGCAATACGGAAGGAAAGAGAGCACGAGGCCGGTCAGCAACACGATGGTCGGACCAACGTGAAAGAAGCTATGTCCTCAAGCAAATTCCAGCAGGTGGTGATGGCAACTTTGGACCGGAATCGATGGAGACAGATTGTCCGCTTAAAGGGGTCCAGTGACCACGATCCTCAGTAATGAGGGACCGACTGAGGAAGTACGAAGATCTAACCATAAGTAACAAAATGTAGGCGAACTAAACACTTCTGCATTACCCTTCATACTGTTTCCTCGTGCAGTAAGTTATCAACGAAAACAGATCACCAAAAGTAGATCACAGAGATACGCCGATCTAAGATGCACAGATATGACGATTCGCGAAAAGAAAGCGTAATTATTAGTGTATACTGAGGAGTGAAAGTCGGAAGGAAAGTAAGTACGAATGGTCGTTACCGTCGAAAGCGTGTTGCAACATCTCCTCGCCGATGTCTTTGTACACCATGATTTGTGATGAGAACTCCGGGTCGCTTGGCTGCAACAAAAATGGACATTTTTATTGTCAATCAGAATACACTCTTTGAGATAAATTGAAGTACATATCGGAAGCCGCACAGAGGTCCCAGTGGGGTCCCAATCACTCCAGGCTGTGACCCGCTTCACACAGAAAGGAAGGCTGTATCAAGCGAGGATATTATATGGTTCACTATATTATATTGTAAGGTAGACTGACCATTATGCTTAGGGGTCTTCTACAATAATTATATTAAACGCGCATATCCCGTTTTTTCCCGTTCCCATAGGAATTTCTCGTTCCCGTATAGTTTTCTCATAAACGTGGCTATCATATACAAAAATAATTTTCCAAATCCGACTGGCAGTTCCAGAGATTAGCGCGTTCAAACAAACAAACTCTTCAGGTTTATTATATTAGTATAGATTCCTGGAAATAATATTTGGCATTTAACAATTGAACTAACTGTTATCTTTACTTATAATCATAAAAAGCTGAAGAGTTTGTATGTTTTGTTGGACGCACTGATCTCAGGAATTACAGCTTCGAATTGAAAAATTATTTTAGTGTTGGATAGCCCATTTATCGAGGAAGGCTATAGGATATAACATCACGCTACGGCCGAATAGTCCGGTTAAGCAGTAACCAGCCTTAGTGTGCTGAACTGCGAGTGGTCATCGTCAAAAAAAAAAAAAGCTACGGCCGATAAGAGCGGAGCATTCATGAAGAATGTGACGCAGATAGGGTTGCGCGGGTCAGCTTGAAAATATAATTCACTTTCTAGTCAACACTAACATCAGATCACACCAGTCAACCATCTTTGAACTTTTGAAATTATCTGAGTTTTTTCTTTACCTTCTAGAACCGAGTCAAAGTTATCATCAAATTGATGGTGAAGTAAGTGTGATTTCACCTTCGTCAATGTGAGGACGTTTCGGAATTGGGTAAAGATCGCTGTGTGGCAGAGGACGAGTAGCCGATGGTAGATTTGGATACACTATGGCATTCTTATTATTTTTAGAAACACTCTTGCCTTTTTCAAATAAGTACATGAGTTGCAGATGATTAGTCGATTCTCGCCCCTGCAAACCGAAATGATGTCTTTTTTTGCCACTCAGCCAATTTCTCAAAACTGTAGCACACGGATTGCAACAGAAATGTGGAACCCAGCTTTATCCTGGTGTTTTATGTTTTTGTTAAAATAGTAAGAATAGGCTTTTTTTATTGTAGGCGATGTAGAACACCTTAGCTTACTAAATATCACTTCACCACAAATGTTACAAAAGTCGGGTTTATACACACATTTTCGAGCCATTTTGCTATAAAATATAATATTATTTCACTTTTAGCACTTAATAATACAGAACAGAGCACTAAACTTAGTAAATATATGTCAACATTATCAAGTTCAATGAGGGTAGAATCAATAAATTATCGAAATATTAAAACTCACTACCGCGGGTATAAGTTTTAAAATGTTGAAGCGGGTCACAACCATGTAATGTATGTAAACCAGAATATTAGATCATTCTATTGCCTGAAACCTGAAACTTCTTAACCAAATAAAGTGTACAATTTGGAACGAGCGAAATTAAGTAAACTAGATTATCGTAGTAACATTTGTGAGGACAGACTCCGGGCAGACGCATATATTTGTATGAATTAAACCCATCCCCGGACTCACCCGTTACAATTGCAAATGAAGTAAATGCCGCTGCTCTTTGCCGTTAACTTTGTTTAAAGCGACTTCTGAATACGGTTGCCTTTTTGAAAGATAAAATATTTAAGTAGCTTTGAGTGGTTTGCAATGTTCTTTGGTGCTTAAATGTTTATATGTTATTGTTACGCGCCAGAATTAATGCCGGGTACATAACGACATTATTACTACTAGCGCCATCTAGTATCGAGTCGCAGAACTAGTAGAGTCAAGATTCTTCTAGACTCTTCTATGCTAGTACATTCTAGGGTTCTCGACATCTGGTCAGTCGGGACCGGTACTTACACGAAATTTCGAGATGCTTCGACAGTAGAAGGTTCTGGAAACAGTTATTTCCAGAACCTTCTACTGTCGAAGCATCTGGCTGTATAAGGACCGCATAACCCGCGACCGAGGCAGTATTGGATTTGCGATACAAGCGAATACTTTGGAAGCGATCTTCAAGTACGATTAAAGTGATCAGTAATGAAGTTGTGTTTTTAATTAGTGAGTTTAAAGTTGTAATTAGTGTTGTTGTTAAATTAAAGTGTCATTTTGGTTACTTAACTGGCTGTTTTTATTGTCACGAGCCCCAAGCTCGTAACATTATTTTTACGATAAAACCTCGACGGATATGGATTACCCAATTTCATAATCTGCCTGTTCTTGTCCCATGTTACTTAGGGTCGGCACAACATGGTTGAAGGTCGAATTGAATCTAATAGTCAGATAACTTTTATCCGAGGTACAAAAATGGAGGTTTGACCGTTTTTCTATGAAAAATATTTATGTGAAACCGACCTTTGTATTGTTCAAATAACCGTTTTCCAACTATTGAAATTTAATTTTAGTTTTTTAATTAATTAAGGATTGCTTACTATGCATCTACTGTTATTTTATTTTTTGTTTGTTTTAATTATTTTATTTGTAAATATTTAATTTATTTTTCATAGTATTATAGCTATACTTAGTCTTTACCTTTGTTTTGTACAAAACTATATTACCTGTTCTTTGTAAAAAACAATATTTGTATGCCCAGCAAGGCAGCACATAGTGAAACACTTCAACAAAAATAACACCACCAATGTCCAACATTGTACCCTCCTATGTTGACAAATAAATATATTTTGAATTTTAAATTAGTCCTTTTGCTTCAATTCCTTTCTATGCCTTATGCTTGTCAAGTTCAAAGCCGGTATCTAAAACTTATAGTTCTCCTCTTTTCTTTCATAGGAAATGCAAGACAGAATTTAATTATGCTATACAAACCCCACCAGACCAATAATTATTATTGCCAATATGAAACCATGTGTCGTTGTGAGATGAGACCACAAACCGAGGCACAACGATTGCGCCCGAATCACACCTTGACAGGACCTTTGTTACGTAGCAGTAGGTCTGGTTTTCGTGTAACGAGTATTGTGTATGTAGAGCACAAATTAATAACCACGACGCAATCTCCGTGCTATCAAATGGACGGTTTTTGCGGTTATGCGTCATTTGCCAGCAATTCTGATGCTTTCTGTGTTTATGTATAATTATTTGGCAAATAGACACATTATTGTGTTAAGTTTTGAAGTATTGGTAGGTGTTAAACGGTCTCAAATTAGTTCGAGAACCAATTTAAAGCCTTCCACTCGGTAATAACTGTAACCGGTCTTTGTTTATAACAACTTGTATTTTCGCTTATATTGTAGCGTAGCAGTCATAGAAATGCGTATAGCTTAGCATAGCTAAGACCAGTCTTTATTAAAGTCAAAAATGTTTGGGATTGAGTGAAAATCAGCGCCGTGCGGTGGGACCGTATGGCACTGCATTATGCTGAGTGGGTGGGAGCCTTATCCCTGTGATAAGGCTCCCACTCAGCACGACGTGCATCTAGTGACCGTCCCTTCCTTTTGTGTTAAGTTAAATTGTTGTTTGAATATTTTTCTTATTTAAATACACTAAAGGATATCAAATTTAAGTTCATAATTTGTCTGTTTGTCAGTTCTGTGACCCTAAATAGTTTTTCTTTCTTCCACAAGACATTTCAGTAGCGCATCATGTGTTTCTCATACATTTTGGACTAATATGGACAATCGTTTCGTCTATAACTCCTCTAAGGATAGGTAGAACATTTGGCAAACCCTATAATTAAACTACACCGAAATACCATACCCATAGCCTGTGAAATATTAATCCGATAACATACAGCCAGATCCAATATGGCCGCCGTCCAAAACTGGACAAGCAGTAACATGGCGGACAATCGCGTTACAGCCGCGCAGCCGTTAACATCCAAATTGATCGATTATTACGATGGGGCTGTAAAGTGATAATGGGCTTTGGGAAGAGTTGAAGGCATCATCATTATCATATTAGCTCGTGAGTGGAACCTGCTGCCTGTAGTTTGGCTGCGTTATTGGTCCTTGTAGGGAATACCTACTTACAGACGTAATTGGGTAATCACAGCTCAAAGTACGACAAACTACTTTCGCAGGTAAAACATTTCGTTGGTTTAAGATTACTGCCAAAACATTGATATTTAAGTAAGAAAGTATTTAAGACACTAAATTCTCGGGTCTAGATACAATTACATAGACATAAGCATCTACGACATCTTCCTCTTAATATGTATACTACTGTAGCTAATAGATAGGAATAAATTGAATTGAATAAAAAAAGGGTCTTGTGGAATACTGCACTCAGCAAGTAAACGTATCAACAATGTTTAAGCGTTCTTCGATATAGAAATTGAACGTTATTAAACATAAATCAAGGGCATTACGTATTACAAGGCTGCAATCGATTAACAATTACAAATACAGAAGTCCTCTACATAGAGACTACACGCATTACACATAACAAAGGACTAATAACAGAGATACATAATGCAGGGAATAACTACAATACATATCAAAATAGCAGTGACTAGCGACCCGCCCCGGCTTCACACAGGTGTAAATTAAACACACCTTCCTCATTTAATTCTCTTTCTGTTAATTAAAGCCGTATCAAAATCTGTTGCGTGTTTTAGAAGATGTGAGCGGAGAAACTGACGGGGACAGACATCGACTTTGTTTTATGGACAGTTCACACATTGCGAGCTAACGTGCAAGTCAGCCTGCCGAGTAGCTGCAGTGCAGTAAATCGAAGCGTTTGAATGTATCTTACGAGTTACTGCCACGTGCGAGTTGGATAGTAAGTCGCATCCGAGTTACTTTTTTTTTTTTGGTTTTCACTCGCCTGCTCGCCTGACAGTAACTCGCACATTGCAGCAGCTCGGACATCACTCTCATCGTTCGGACGCTTTCGTCAGTAGCTCGCCAGTGTCAGCCCGGCAGTTACGAGCGGAACGCAAGAAAGTGGGCGGCTACTATCACCGTGAAGACAGCTAAGGGGAGCCGAGCTACTGGCATACGAGTAGCTGTCTACTGTCTAGTCAGCAGCCCGCACTATGTAAACTAGCCATTGTACTATTTAGAAATTAGAGAAGAGATCATAAAGATACTTGAATAATAGTCAGTTATAGGATGATGAATGAAAACTATTCCACCAATGACCAATAGGTATGATTCGAGTGCTATCAGTGTTTGATCATTTTTCTTCACATGTCTATTTGGTAAACAAACACGATACCAAAAATACTGCTTTTCGAATCATTCACACGCTGCGAACGTATGAAGTAAGAAAGCCATTGATCTTTGTCAGATATTTATGCGAAATGAATCACATAAATGAATGCTATCATTTGAAGATATACAATTTGCTAAAAGTCGCAGAACGTCAAGTGTGTTTACCAAAAAGGAAAAGTAAATCAGAAGACAGTGTACGTTATCTCTGGCCTGTGACCTGCACTGCATTCGAAAACCCGCGCCATGTTTGTTTACCAAAGAGCAAAAGGAAATAAAAACACACTACCTAGTCTCTGACTAATACCCTGCATTGCATTTTAAATACATACACGAGTATTTCCAAATATGTACATATGTTTGTAGCTAGTGCAAAACCAATAGCAATCAGAATCTCGGACTTTGATTAACTGTGGTATCGCATCTCCGGTGCAAGGAAACCGGAGCCACGGGGAGCCAATCTACTTACTATTGATCCAACGGCAGCGCGATTGGTTCAACACTTCTACAGCGCGTTTGAGCTACGTTCTCTGTGTAAATGTTTAATGTTCTATCGATTTTGAGGTTATATTTAGCTGTTTGGGAATGAGTTTTTTTTTTTTTTTAAGAATCTGTAGAATTCATTTTTGTAAAAGTAACTGTGCATATGCATTGGCCCAACTTTACATACAATGTTTGCTTATTTGTTTGCTTTTCAAACAGTTTGATGCAATTGGTGGAATTCATTTTTAGTTCAATCAAAGATGTGATGCTACCAATGGAGAAGTTTAATGTGGTTATTAGTATCATATTAAACGCGGAAACGGAATTAAAATATAGATCAAAACTAATAAACCAGTGATTGGTTCAACAGTGCTTTCTCTGTGTGTTTAATGTTCTATCGATTTTAAAGCTATATTTAGCACTGAAAAGTTACACTGTGTTTTATTAAATTGTTTTGCGTATATCTTCGTAATATCTTTGTGTATTGGTCTAACTGTACATGTATTAAAATGTTATGTGTTTCAAACAACTGATTTATTATTTATTTATTTAGGTATTTATAAGAATGGACGGAAAACAATCTGTATTAATGATTGTTTTTCCGGAATGTTATTTATTTCCTGATTTCAATATAAAGCACTAATTATAGTGCTAATGATGACCTATGGTGGTCATTGCTAAATTCCTTTTGATTTTGATTTTAATAATGAGTATTTAATATACAACGTGTAACAGAATAATCGCATAACCTTAAAAGGGTTCTTTTACCTGTGAACAACTTTTAGACGAGGGACCAACCGAGACGCAAAGTAAAACGACAGTCTTAAACGTTTATATGCTCATAACTAGACAAAATGAACTGAATACATTTTTGTTGCTTAAATAATAGTAGAATTGGCACTCGGAACCGCAGTTCCGATTGATCGATTGACTCCTTTTGGTATTTGCGATAATTCTGTTACACGTATCATTGAATTTTCTACGTGATGGGTACACCTTACTTTGAAGGCCAAAAAATTGTCTAATTTCAAACTATAACGATGTCGAATAATTTTTTAATTAATACAAAAGTAACTTACGTTGTGAGACCAGTATGAGAAGTCAAAGTTGAAGCTTTTAGCACCATCCTTGCTGCCAGGAGGTGCCTTCGGGTTTACTATCACTGTAACAAAGGAAACAACATTTTAATGCGTGTTATAAAGATTTAAGTGTACAAAGGTACACAGCCGTGCGTTGTTGTCAATTGACATACTTACCATACAAAATAACACTAAAAGCTAATTATTATAAATATGTAAGATGTCTTAAATCAGCCGTTAGTGTTGTGTGCCTAATTAAAAAATAAAAATATACATCCTCGTTGAACTAGGAGAAAAGCCGGACAAGAAAGGGTTTCATACCATAAAACCATAACCTTGTATGGGGTTCTGTTACCCTTCCAGTAAGAATCTCTAAAATCGGTCATTCTCCTTTGCACCTCCATCTAATTCGTGCCCTCCGATATTGCACTACTTGCATAAAACTAACATAAAGCTACACCAACGCTTTGAAAAACATGAACTGATATCCCAACATACTGCATAGAGCTTCAAGAATAATTGTGATGAAAAGGTGGCCTATTCCTCTAAGTTCATCCTAGACACATAAAACAAGGTTATTAATAGTGCAGGTAGCATCTAGCCACATAATCCTATTCAAGTCCATCATTAACCAGCTACGTCCACCTCTAGACGAGACACTGCCTCATAGGCCAGTACCTACCACAGAATTGAGCTACGAAAATCAACCTTACTGCTTTGAAATTAAGGCGTGACCAAAGTTACCATGGTCGTCCGTTAGTCAGTACTAATTAAATAGACACTTGTATTACGAAGAAACCAACCTCACTTCTTTGAAATTAAGGCGATGTCGTCAAATAGAATGGACGTGCAGTAATCAGGACTAATGAAATAGGTACTTGAACAACGAAAACCGCCTTTGCAGCTTTGAAAATATGACGTTTCTAACGTCGAATAGTTACCATGGACGTGCAGTAGTGGGGACAAGTACTACTCATGAAATAGGTACACGAAACCCGCCTTTGCAGCTTGGCAATAAAGGTGCTGTTAAAGTCAAATGTGGTGAAAAAGTTACTAAGGACGTGCTGCCAGTACATTTGACGTTTCGTACAAATGTGAGTAGCCGAGGCGTCGCGACGTATCGACCGCCGTCGCCTCGGCGCCATTCGCTTGCATTCAGTAAGGACTGGTGCACACAACCGAGAGAGTGCTTTGGAAAGCGTCAATGCTAGGATTGTTGTGAATGCCTTGATTGCTTGCTCTTGTGTTGCTTTCGGTAAATGCAGAATGGAAAAGACTGTTTTTAATTCAGTTACCAATTTTGATTTGAGTTTTTGAAATATCAATTCATTGCTGTCTAAGTCTAGCTGTAGACATCTTTTGGCTGAAATGATCATAATGGTGAAATCCAAACTAATATAACTCTGCCTATCTGTTTGTTTGTCACCTATTCACGTCTTAATGGTAGAACGGATTTGGATGAAACTTGGCAAACGTGTAGAGCATTTCCTGGAATAGGACTTTTCATCCCGAGAGTATTTTTTTTACTTTCACGCTTGCAAAGTCGCTGGCAAGCAAGCTAGTATTTCAGCAGTTCTCTTAACGTATTCCGATCTAAATATAGATGAGATTCTAAATAACTTAACCCCAACTTGTAGAACACCTCGCCTCCTTCAATGCCAAACCTTAGGTAACTTAGCCTATCAAGTTCTAAGTTGTCTAGTGTTCAGAACAGGCTGAACGAGTTCATTCTAAAGCGCTACTTAAAGTTACCGATACCGCCTATCTATTCACTTAGACCCGACTTAGGATCACTTAAGAGTTGAGGCGAGTTGAACCAAGTTCCAAGTTAAAGGCAATTGAATCAGGTCTATAACTTGAACGACAATTAGTCTAGACAGTGAATCTAAATTGAATTCCGATTCAGGAAACGGCTATTAGTGGAAACAAAAGAAAATACCTTAAAAAGGATTGAGAACTCATCTGCTACTTTTTATTTTTGCTAGGTTCACATTTGTCCACTATCTCACCGGATGCCCAGAAGTGACATTTATTCACTAATTACTTTAAGACCTGCTGCCAAGAAACATGAACACGCCCGGTAGGGCATTCCCTCTTAAGGAAAATGTTGAATATGTTCTTGGGTAGCTGACTTCACCACGAAATTTTGCATGGCTAGGAAAGCCCGCCGTACCATTCCCAACCACTGCAGCTTCTAAGAGCCAGAATCAACAATGGCGACGAGAAAACGAAGATCTAATAACCTCAAAGTAACGATTAAACTGTCTTAGCTACCGCATGGCTGCCACCTTTAAATCATAAAGACACCCAACATGAACTTTGATAAATGCATCCCCATCCAGTACCCAATAACATTAATCCGTAATAGCACATACCCAGACGACATCAAGCTCATCCCCCACAATACCTAATTTAATAAACCTCCCCTAGCATCATAAACTTGCATCGTAAAATGGTGTATGAGTCAAGCCCGCTTCACCGCCTCTCTTGTGCACCCGGCATATATATATAAGTATACATGTATGTATGAGTCACAGATGCAGCTCTGCAATATGTATTGTGTGCCAAAATATTAACAATGTACCGAGAGTCTGAGAGCAACTGTCGAGGTCTTGGCTGGCTGTATTAAGCTTAAATATGCAAGAGGAAGAGAAGTTTTTAATAAAATTAAAAGCAAATTGTGTGATAAATCTGGAATAAGGTCATATGACCTGAACCTAAACAACTGTCAAAACTCAAAGAATTTATTTCAATTAAACCATTTACAGGCACTTTTGAATTGTTAAGGTCGGTCAGTCAAAGAGGTGAAGTTATTTGCACGTTCCAAAGCGTAGATCTGTATGGAGAAGAACGAGCGAGAAACTCCACGGACACTCTTTCAAATCAATAAATTGTTACAGTTGTGGTTACATTGTTCTTGTCCAAATTGAACATGTATGTGAAAACGTCGTCCAGGGTTGCGGAATTTGTTTGAAAGAGTCACCGCGGCCCTGGAACGCAAAGGGCTTTAGAAGGAACACGGATGGGTTAAGAAACAATTCAAAGAACAAATTATAATTAAAATAAACCGTGGCAGTTGAGAGATGACCAGTCTCAGCTGAAGGAGCTAAATGATGAAAGACATACCCAAAAAAATACAACCGATTTCCAAATAAAAAACACTACAAAGTATCATAAAATAACTTTATACTACACCTGCTTGGAAAGTACCTTGATACTTTATCAAATTTACGGTAGAAAGTACGTCATTGCATATCGAACAAATATGCGGGGAGAAAACGCATCTGAGCGGGAGAGAAAAGTGTATGAAAATCCATTTCTTACGTGGTTTTTCTTTTTTAATTTTGGGTAAGACTATGCGCCGGTAACCTAAATATCAAAAGCCAAAAAGTTTTTACAGTGAGTTTTTATCTCCAAGTTCGCAAAATGACACTGGCCACTAGCTGTGTGTTGGATGGTGTCGGGCTGGCAGTGCGACCCTGCGGCGGCAGGATAAACAATTTGAAAAAAGAACATGTGAAAATTGCAGACGCCATTGGCGCCATTTCCAATTTGTGTGTTGTTTGAGGATTCAGTTTTAACTGCAACAATTTCAATATAAATTTCAATTAGTAAAGATTTCGTTTTTTATTTTCCTTCTAGGTGTAGTATAAAGCACTATGTATCACTCGAGAGAAACTGCGATTCCCGATCTTGGGTGTTTTAAAGCCCTCGCCTACGGCTCGGGCTTCAAACGACACCCTCGACGGTAATCGGTCACTTTCTCCTCTCGGTGAACAATGTACTATTAATTCCGGATGTCGTTGATTTCAGTTTTTTCTTCGTATTTTAACACCGACTTCCTAAATTGAAGTTATTTTATACTTTGTAGTGTTTTGTTTTTGAAAATCGTTTGTATTTTTTTACGCCATTGTACATAGCTGTCCTGCTGTGTTTGTATGTACATGTTTTGGTGTGTGCTATAAAGAATACGAGTCTGTCTGCAGTCTGCTTTAAATTATAACAGCGATGAGTCACACGGCTGCATCGTTGCAACCGGTAACCAGACGGTCTGTGTGCCAGGGAATAGTTCCCATCTTAATGCTGGCGCGAGAAAGCAATTTAATAGAGAGCAGCGTTATTACTTTCTTTGTTACCAGATTTATTTTTAAGGAAATAAAATGTTTCCTTCAAATTTATATGTATAGCAGCAATCGTTGGCGTGTAGAATAGTAGTGCCCGAGAACCCAAACAGACAATAGAATTTCAATTTTATTTATTTTTGCACAGTAAGACATAAATTCTCAATAAAAAACGGTGATTTTTTTGGATTTTTTCAGATTTTAACAAATAATTGTCAAGGAAGGTCTATTTTGGAAATCACATCCGTAAAAAATAATTCACAATACAAAATGTTTTTGATTTGTTTATCTAAACTCCCTACTAATAAATACGGAGTAAAGCTTAATCTCAAGACCAGTATAATCTCCAGATTTATCATACATACATTTAATACGAAAATCTACTTTGGCACACTTGGTTTGGAAAAAAATTTGACTTGTTGGAATAGTCCTGCTAATTCGCCATTTTTTATTCCAAACTCAAACAGTGAATAAAACGCGCCTCAAACGCCCTGGTATAAACCTAGCCTTACTATACGAGTCACAACTGCACCGTTGCACTAAGCTATAACCCTGACACAGACTTATACAGTTGTTTCAGTGCCCCTTGCTCCACTACCTCATCTCACCCCTGCTAAATGGCAAGGCTCACATACTTTTTAATTCCAAACTCAAACAGCGAATGTTTCAAACTCGCCGGTATAAACCTAGCCTTACTGTACGAGTCACAACTGCACTGTTGCACTGAGCTATAGCCCGGACACAGACTTATACAGTTTTTTTAGTGTCCCTAGCTCCACTCCCTCATCCTAGCCCTGCTAAATCGCCAGACTCACGTACTTTTTTAATTCCAAACTCATACAGCGAATGTTTCAAACTCGCCGGTATAAACCTGCCTTACTTCTGAGTCACAACTGCACCGTTGCACTGAGCTATAGCCCGGACTCGCACACTTATACAGTTCTTTTAGTGTCCCTAGCTCCCCGGGGTGAGCAATCACATTGAGAGCAATGTCGTTATTATTTATTCTTTGCTTTATGACACTGTTTCATGGAAAGGAAATAGTTTATTTTGTTTTGTTTGTGTGAGTCAAACGCGCTGGTCTGTTCCCGGTTTTAAATTGAATAAATCGAACTTCAGTACTGTGTAATGGAACTGCAGTGACTCATCGGTAATTTATATGTCATTACATCGATGAAATGTTATGGTAATTTGTTGTATTCCTTCCCCCTTTTCTTCCACGAATCAACAACCAGTCATGGTAAAATTATCCGGGCTAAAAAACATCATAATAGTTTTTCAGTTGCACTGATCATGTCTTTTTCTTTCGATGTATTTTAAAACTGAGACAAAATAGACCATCTATGTTTATTCCACTACGCAATCCCAACTAATATTATACCTAAATGCAAATAAAAGTAAGTTTGCTACGCCTTCACGCCTAAATTGCTGAGCCGATTTTGATGAATCTTAGTACAGATGGTGCTGCGATCGCGAAAAAATCTAGTGATTAATAAAAATACACGTTTAAACTTCAACTCAAACACTTCTACTATTATAATACCAAGGTATTAAAACTCAACAAGGGTACACCAGCCATGTTGTCGGAACAGGCGAGAGGCTTCCGCCATCGGAAGCCAGCCCGCATCGAACGCTCCAAGGTCGGTCAGACAAAGCGTTCGATTGTCACAGCTAAAGTCGAAGTATTCTATAGTACTCATAGATAGATGTTGTGAGTTAAAGACAATGCTGTTTGTAGTTATCTAGTGAAACTATGAATGATTGTTTGCAGCAATGGAATGAAATGTTTTTGTGATGGCATTTTAAAATTGATATGTTTTGAAAAACTATTCATAACCTAAGTCCTATTGTCCCTATAAAATGGTTTTACGGCTACTACTAAGACTAAAGTAAGATAAGTGTTGAAACCAAACGAACGAATGAATATTATTTTTTACTCTACCAAATTGTTTACGAAAACGACCTGGCCCTACTATGACGCTATTGCCATCCAATTCCGACGATGTAAAAGGGATAATGCTATACGCTATGTATAGCTCCGTCTCTCTCTTGGAGCGGAATCTCGGTTTTAAGACTTCAATATAAGGCCAGACTACCTTTCGTCTAAACACATCTTTAAAAAAAACACAATATGAATGTCAAGTGGGTACTTATTACTGACTTCCTCCCGCTCCACCCAGAGCGGAAGAAGTCATTTGATGATTTCCCACCCTTAAAAAAAAGTGGGTCCTTATTTCAGGGCATGAGGTTGCAAGTAACCAAAATTAAACTAACCTTAGGAAGGAAAATGAACAATCCCATCAATCGAAAGAACTTCGTAGTGGAGGCGTAAAACAAACAATAGCTAACTCAAGAAATAACATTATGCCCCTAGTACAAAATAAACAATTTAACACCACAAAGTAAGTCGTAAGTCACTGAACTGTACAAAAAACATGGGTGTCATGAACTTCGCATAACGGCCAATAATTGGTTGGCTGGTTGTTCCATTTTATTTTACGAGGTCTGCTACCATTCTACCAAACAATCGCAACGTTTCATTGCGTTCCGATGAAAAATGGTTGGAAAAGCGAATGAGGCGTCAAAAACCGAAGGGGCAAAGTACCAAGTGATTTACCAGTGAGGGTTGTGATTGAAGCATGATGTGGAAAATTTGACAGCCGAATGCTTGTTAAGATACTACTGGTCAAGAGGAACGAAATAATTAATTTGAGAGCCGTGTGCTGCTTTGGTTGCATTGATGGTCATGATCAACAGTGATCGGATAATCGGGCGCTTATATGTTTAAACTTCTTCCCGTGAAAGAATAATATGGACATTCCTTTCTGAATAAATAAGTAATCCCGGGTTCCCGGGATTGAACAATTTTGAAAAGTAACTATAACAAACTTAATGGTATTATAGCAGTGGCTATTTTGATTTAGTATCTTTATTTTATTCAAAACAAATGGAAAATCATAAAACTATCATTGTAAATTAAAATGTCCATAAGAATCGGTTTTTTTAATTTAAAAAAATTACAATGCGAGTTCACACTTCACAACGAGTTCTAACTATATTTTGCATGCGGTTTTTAGCAATCTCAGGAATTTCGAATTTTTTCGATTCCGGGATCCGGGATTCTGAAAAGCATGTCCGTATTATACTTTCGTGGGAATAAAAGTAAAGTTTAGGTATATTAGCGCCCGATTATCCGATCAGTAAATGAAAGAAGGTCAAGTCAAGTGAAAAGAAAACTTATGAATAGGAATTTTGCCATAAGCAAGAAGGCAGAGCAAAGAAAATATGGACGAATTGAGACGGATAGTATAAAAGTTGATTAAGAATGAAACGTAAACCGAAGTGACTGATAGATCTATCTCTTGTCAACTTGGTCGTCAAAAGAAAAAGACTTAGGTAACGGGCCCAAATAAATTGGGATAAGAGCATCAGAAATATTTCTCTGTTTTGGCGCCTTAAATAAAATAAAACTTGCACCGAATAATTCAAACCATATTTTGTACTTCAAACAAAATACTGGAAAGCTTTTGTTCTTCCCATCAAAAAAAGATTCACTTCACAAATGATCGTTCATTTTAGAGAATTTGAGATGAAAAGTAATTAACGGTGACTAATTGCTTTGAAGCCTCAAGAGCCTTCACAGAGAATATTTACGTCATTTCCAAAGAGAAAAATGCTGAGAGAAAATCCAAACTTTTTTTTTAATGCAAAAACCAAGTTGAATTTCGTTAAAGGTTGATGAGATTTTGTGCTAATTGAATTTTATTAAATAATTTATAAAGAAAAACATGTCTTAATTTTGAGAAAACGTAGTTTAATTAAGACCTGTGAACATTTAGTTAGAGTTATTTTGGAAAGAGATCCAAAACCTTTGAATAATATCTACAGAACGAATATGTTTTAACTATATCTTACTAACTTGAGACCTTGATCAATATTCAACCTAAATGCTCATTTCAGCATAAATTCTAGCCAAGAACAGGGTTGCGTGCGGCCGCATGCTTAACATAACATGCTGTGTGCCGTAAACTATATGTAGCTAATATATTATATTCCAATTTGGCATTTTAAAAGGTTTTTTTTTTTAAGTGAGTGTATTTATAAGTCTTCGTTTGTATTTAGAGCAGAACTACTACTGGAAAGCTGAAGAAAAAACATACATAGTTACAGAACAACTGTTAAAAATAAATACGAATTTATAACAGCATCACCTTTGTACCTATTTTTCTGTTTCCTTCTTCTTATCTTTTGAATTAAGTGTGTGTACATAAATTGTTAAACGAAATAAATTAGAAAATGATACGAAATAAAAAGCAATTTCTCTTACAGCATATGAAGCATTTATCAGCATTTTCAAACAGAAGCAACAAAAAGCCAATATCCAGTGAAAATAACACTGTGTGAACCTCTCGAGGGCCGAGCAGGCTTAATCAGGTGTGAGTGCCATTGAAGCCATTGTTTTATGGTAGCTGAAGGTTGGAAATTGGAAGAACGAAGAGATAGCTGTAGACTAGCCACTAAAAACTCCCACAATTCTCCACACCACGTCAAAGTTCCACCATGCATTACCAACTTGAACCGCATAGCCACAGATGAGGGTACAGCAATATATAGTTAACAATTTTAACGAGCGCAACCGCAACGCGGCTCGACACGTTTCGGACGTAACTCGTAGAAAACGGCAACTTAATAAAACTTTATGTGGCATTATGGTTTTATTTGCGTACATGTAATCAAAACGCCAAACACGTACTCTATAAAATAATGAGCCACTAAATCTATGGGGTCGCTTGTTTATTTGGTTGGAGAGCGGGAATTTCAGAGTTTTCTTAATTTCGTGACGATAAAAGAGAAGCAAAGAATGTATAAGATGAAAATATGCAGGAACTAATACAGCAAGGGTGGAGCAAAGAAACCGATCTTATCCAAAACAAAACAAAAAACGAACTTCAAATATTCATTCAATCAAATCCATTCGGAAGTAAATGAAATGAAACCACGCGAATCATTTAGAGGCAGGAAGCGAAACTGCGGTGAATTTACGAGAGCCATGGAGCAGCCCATGGACAAGGTTTATAGGCCATTATGGGGTTTATAGGCCATTGAAACGCATAGGGATACGATGGGGCGTAGGAGCAGAATGATTTTCAGATTTTGAACACCTGCCCGAGAAATTCAAGGCTGGGAAGGGAAAATGACTCAAGCTAGTGGGGTAGTCTTTTGTGGAAAAGTGTGAGTCATGTTTTTGTTTGAAAATTGAATTTGCGGGGTTTCGTTCCTTTGAATTGACACTTCATTAAATATACTCAGACAATATCATGTGGTTAATGCGTCAACTCCATGTAACATGGAACCTGATGAAGACGTATAGAATATAGTTATTGGAAATTCACAAGTAAATGCCGCTATTAAAACGCTGTCTCTGAAACAGCCATGAACATCGTCAGTAGATGGGTGTGAAAGCTTTTACAGTGTCCATGCTAATGCATATTAATGGTATCCGAGCTTAATACTTAGTATGACGCATGTTATGACGTCACGCCTTGCCCTTTACGAGCCGTCGCTTTAACAGCATGTTGTGGAGACGTGACAATGAACTTGAAAATAGCTGATCATGCGGGATTATTGTATATATTTGGATTAGACGTGGAGTTATATGATAGATAACGCGCTGAAAACAATAAGAATAAACAAATTGTCTTTTTTAATCGAATGACAGCAAATTAATTGATAATAATTTATGATATCGAAGCATACTTCAATAACAAAAACAACAGCTAGTAGATTTCTATTGAAATAATGGTAGTGAGATATATGTGAAGGAAGAAGTAAGACATAATACACCAACACAAAGTAAATTGAGATAAGGGTAATAGGATGATGATTTCAAAAACAAAAATATAAAACACCGAATCAAAACATATCAAAACGAAGACACTCATCAAAGTACATCTGAACGCTTGGCAAAACATTACCGAAAGGGAAACGTGCATAAACATGTACCGTAGTTTAGCACTAACGAGGTTCGAGCTCGTTAGGTGGCGTACTGTACAGAAATGGGAGTTCCCTCGACTGTGACGTCGACATATTCAGGCCAGTTGCTGAGCTGTTAATAGCAGTAATTGGTTTACCAACGTCCACAGCTCTGTGCTGGGAGAATACCATGCTTAGTTTAAGGATGTAAGGATAAGAATTCTTTCTTTGGGCCAAAGTTGTTGAGGGTAAGGATACTACCACCTTTATGTGTTAAGATAATATTGTTCATCTTACTGGATGAACTGGAGCCAGTGTCTCATTGCCTCTGAGAAGTTAGCTATAAGAGAAACTTTTAGATTAAATGGTGCAGTGTTTTTAAATTGCGTTTTATCGTTCATCCCCTGAAATTCTATACGGTTCAGTAACTTTAGAGCTGAGGGCTGAAACTGATTGAAAAACTATTTCTTGAAACTTTTAGTTGAAACCACTTCAAGAGGTTGAAGAAACTTTTTCTTTTAACGAAGGTAGTAATTAGTGAGCCAATATTTTAAGGACGTAGAAGGAAGATTTAGACAAAGGCATTCATTAACAAATTCTAACAAGTACCCTTATTTGTTCTCATTGTTTAAAATAACAACAGAGCTGTTTATATAAACGCCTAAATTCGAGTAACAAATGTTAAAATAAACTAAGTTTTCTCTAAGTCTAACAAAATTACTGTACAGTGTACATAATTTACAAACGGCGCAATATTCTTAACTTCGGCTGGGTCAAAGTAAAATGACCTTTACTAGATAAATTTCAAAGTTTAATATCCAATGAACAGAGCATATTAAATTGTTGCCAGGGTAATAAATTTAAACTTGCTACAGTTCAAGTACGGCACTCCACATGACTACACGAGTGAGGCTTTCCCCCGAGATGTATCCAGAGAGCCCTCGAAAATAACATGTTATTTTTTGTAACAAAGAACGAAATTCTGCTAATAAGGAGAGTATGTTCTTTAGTGAAATTCTAGGAATGCCGCAGAATGTGCACATTGAAAACTATTACGTTGAGAATTTGGGACGGTCTGACCCAATTTTGTACCTCAATATGGGAAAAACTCAGACATGGACTCAAAGAAGCCACGACATAGTGGTCCCTGGAATTCTAGTGATTCTATTATGAACTTTTACATGAAGCAAGATTTTACAGGTTAGTAATATGATATTAACTTGTAAGTACTTTCCACGTCCCTATTAGTAAACAGCCCGATTGATTTCTGCTGACATTGCTGCCTTGTATGGTTTCGTTCGCGACCTTCTAAAAGTACATACTCCGCGCACGCTCCGTACTGCGCATTTAAAACTCCGAAATCTTTCCAATACTTTTAATTTTATCTACACTTCAAAAAAGAAAACCATTTCTACAAATAACTTTTTGTAATTCAGCTTGCTTCGAATTTCATTGAGATTTATAAGATCTTTATTTTCTTTAGAGACGTAGACGGAGCGTAGATATTTATTTTAAAGGCACATTAAATTGACACGTACAATTTGAGTAATATATTTCTAACAATTTAATGTAGTGTAGTTATAATGGCCAGTAATTCAACTCTTTAATAGGTTCAGAGAATAATTTGAACATGAAATGTGACGAAAGGAAGTAGCAATAACGGTTTAATATTTCTAAAGTAAGTGTGAAGATTCTATTTCTTAAAAGCTTCTTGCATCTTACAGCTGTTTTTTTCTATTATTGCGTTGTTTACTTCGCATACTCAATGTCTATTTTAAGGCCCTGTTTTACTTTTCCTTTTCAACGCATTAATCAATTTTCATCAAAAGGGCAGATTTCCTGAGCCTTTATTTTCACCACTTTATAGGTAACTAAAGGCAAAGGGCGGGGTTTTACTGCAATGTAAAAGTCAATCTTCGTTATCTAGGGCTGCGTGGACGGTGGCTAATTTAAAAGCCTTTCAAGGTGACTTGGATAATAAAAACCACTGAAGATTTAAGATGTTGATTGCGGGATAGGAATGGACTTTGTCCGACTGAGATTAATTGGCAAGGGTATTCTGTTTGATTTATAAAGACTTCTAGTAACTATGTAAAAAGATATCTACGAAGATGAAGACCTCTTATCAATCTTAGAGGTTAGATGATAAATGGTGTGACCAAAATAGCATCGTTGTATACTGGATGCCGCAAAACAATATTATATTCCTGTGGCCTATATAACGATAATTATGAATCGTGTCAAGTAAAGAGCTTATCTAAACAATCTTTACAAACCATAAAATTAACAACATGCTATGAACAACCCAGACAGTTATAACATCGAGATTACGAATTGTATCACAAAAAGCTCATTACCGGCATTATCTAAGCTCTGATACATGTTATAGTTATATTGGCTACATAAATCAGGCGATATGGTACTCAAAATTGGACATATGTTTTGATAAAGATCGAAAAGATCGATACATAACATTCTGCTTTGTGTGGTAAAAGTGGACCAAGAATCGAGCCCTGGCAAACGCCGTTTATTGTTTTTTTTTTATATGTGTCCTTTGTGATGGAGACATGGAAAAATCTAAAATTCGATCTTATACGTGAAGAATAGGTTTACTTATACATTGAGGCTTGTTTTCATATAAATGTGTTTTTGGTTCGTCATGTTCGCCATAACCAAACTAGAAGTAACTCGCCTATAAGCGATATTTAATTTTCATTATCAATGACTATGATAATATGTGGTTCTTTTGCTCTCACTTCTAATAAAACTTCTCTTTGCTTATCGTTTTCAAAATCAAATCAGAATTCTTACCTGTAGTATTCCCGGACATCTCGATGATGCATTTGGAGTCCCGGGCGATTTCCCGGGAGTTGAAGGGACGAACCCTGACGGCCACCTTTACCGAAGACATGGCGGCTGTGGCTTCCTGCTCGCTCGTCACAACCACTAGTGCATCGGTACGGGGCCGGATTTACAACTGGAACAAAGGACTTACGTTAGAATCTAGCGAAACGAATGGCAGGTAATTTTTTGGCTGGTATGATGGTTTATGGATGATAAATGTGTTTTTCAGAGTTACAGGGCTTAGGATTGTGCTACATCCGTTTATAGTGTATCTCTTTGAACTAATATTAATACGCTCTAAGGACTGTAAGTTTATGCTTCGATATAAAATATATCTTCTTCGAATTGCAATGAATTGATTCCAATGCATTTGCTGGAACTGAATAAGATGTTTTCAAAATAATTTCCGAAAATGTATAAAACGAAACGCATCACGAAATTAAACCTAAAACATCATTCAACATCCAAGAGATCATCCAAATTATATTTTATTATAACCCGAAAGTTAGCTTAATGTAATTGAAAATATTTCTAGTATCAATCTGAATAGTAGTGTAGGTCATACAACTGTTGACCTCAGGTTTCACTGAGGTCGACAGAGGCAGGTTCAAAGATTTGTAAAACTTCTATAATAAATGAGCCAAAACTTTTTATTGTAGCAACAAAGTTTTTATAATCAGCTGTTAGATATAAATTTTGCATTCACAATTGGCTAATAGCCTTACGCTTATAATGATACGGCCTTTGTCCTCGATTGTTTTCCTAACTGACCTAATCTAATCGGGTACTACAATATCGTTTAACTATTAGGTGGCAATCGAACTAGGCCTGCTTTACATAGCTATTTACTGTTGAATTTAACATAACGTGCCCTTTCGTCTCCGCCCTACTGTCATCGACCCGAGTATCGCCTCTGTCTGTATTAACCAGATCTTCGATCAAGCAATATTGAAGTCTGAATTTGATTCAGTACTCTCTATCAAAAATCATGTAATTTAACAATCACATGTTTAATATATAGGGTCGATAGAAACACGCGAACGATAAAGACGTTGCCGTGTTGGCCAAAATATTTCGGTACAGAAATGTAATTGAAATCATAAAGTAGAACACCAACATAGCTGTTAAAGCGCTCACTAGGTATGTTTCTCGTATTTTTTATAACAATCTTGAACAAAAAAGATTTTAATTTTTTAGTCGCTTCTTGTTTAAAATCAGCTTAGATTATTTATACTATACGATAGTTGAGGATATCAGGGATTGCCTCTTATCCTCTATACTGTGCCGCAGAAAACAGATTTCTTTAGGAAGTATTATGTCATTCTTCATTTTACACAAAGTCAAGTAAATATTCTCAAAGCTAAAAACGTATCAAAAGGACCAAGACGAACAAGCTTTGAATACAATTACTCAAGAAACCGAGAACTACGCATAAAATGGTCCTCAGATCCGGTTCAGAGACGTTGAAAATAAAATAAAAAACGTCTACACTGACAAGAAATATTCGCTTAAAGGAGGAATAAAAGTCGTCGTGGCATAATGAGGTTGTCGCGTGGGAGGGTCGTTGGGAGGCAAATGCTAACTCCTCCAGGCTATTTCACAAGCTATAACAATTATCCAACGTTCTGGAATTACTGGAAATGTTTCCTTGACGTCATTGAGACGTTGCCGTTGATGGCGTTCGAGATTCAAAACTGTTTGCGTTAAGGGGTGCAAATCCTGAACAGGGTTTTCTTCGCTAGACTTATACGAGTACATCTTGTTCCTATGTCATCTTTACAATGGAGAAATTATGTTTTGTAGTGTTACTTTTTTATTCAGAGGACTTAAGTCGTTACAATTCAGCTGTTTATGCAGCTCAAAAGTCCATTTATCAAAATATTTAGGTATTTGTGGCAGATAATGACATAATAAACTAACTTTTATGTTCGATGCCTCTCTGTTTCAATAAGTAAATAGCATGAAAACTTTAGGGTCAAAATTAAGACATAGAAAAAGACCAAATCGTTGTAAATTGCGTTTTTTATTTCATCAACCTGCGTACAGCCTAAAAACCTTTTCCAATGTTTACTATTTCAGCCTTTCACGTGTTAATTGACATTTAATGACAATTGAATCTATTTTAAGTCTTCAGAAACATAATTATGTTTTTGATGTTACTGGCAAGAATACTGCCATGACTTCCATTACGGTTTATTTTTTTGCGCATTCCACGTTCAAATCTAACTGCCGTTCCATTACCGAACGTCACGGCTCGCGCATGCGCTGTGACCGTTGCGCGGGCGACTCAGCTGATCCGTTTTTTGCCCTATTATGGCATTAAGTGGAGTATTGTGTTAGTATGACTAATGTCGAGTTATTTATATTTGTTAATGATTCGGTGATCATATTGTTTGAACCGAAAACTGTAGAAATCTGATTTTTACGTAATGATTGTGCGTAATTTGTGCGTAATGTTAAATACGCATTGTTATAGCATAGTATTGTGCGTGCTATAAGTTATTGTGTTATAAGAATCTACCAGCAACCTCTAAATGAATCTGAGTCAAGAAAAAATATTAGGAATTTGGTAGCTGGTTTTCTATGATGCAATATCAATTGACTATGTTTGTTTGTTTTCTTTTAATCATTCATTTTTGATTATTTATCAAAGACTTCGTATATAAGACACTATACATTTTAATCAAATACTATGCAATGAATTGCAGTAAAATCTTCATCCAATTTAGTAAATAAATAAAACGGTTACCTACTCTTTTGGGGTCTCCGATTATGTAATTATGAAACGCAGCACAAACAAAACAATTATAATAAATAGCCGATTATATTCACTTGCACAACAGACCGATTTCACTTGAATGTCCCGGCGGAGTACTGGGCACAGTAACGTGTGGAATCATGACGTAGATCACTTAACTCACAGTTGCTCCCGCGAGCGCCGCGTAGAAAATGGTGAATGTTTTCCTGAAAACGATCCTCGCGTGCTGTAATTGGCCGCGGTCGAGTGCCCACCGAGCGTATCGAAAGCGTCGGCCACCACGGCCACTGCACTACCAACGCACTTACGTAACACCCACTGCAACCGACATCTTCCAAAACCCTCAGCTAAGCTAGAAACGTACGCGAGATCGAAGGGGCGGCCATGAAAAAACGTGTCGCAGAGATGACTCACCGCGCGCACTAGCGCCACCTACAACCCTCCGAGATCGCAGATCGGTATCCGGGAAAAGCACATCGGAAGCCTTTAACCTTGGGCACTGCACTCGGCACGGTTACATGAGGCGTGAACGACTCCGCTACGGACTTACCCGAATCCCCGTGCGGTTGCGACCGATGGCGACGATTTGAAACGCGATTTCACAAGGTTTGTTTTCCAAGAGCTGGTAGCTCGGTCAGGTAGCAGCGCCGGCCGACATGGCGCGTCGCGAGCGGTTCCGCGGTGCGACTGCGGCCGCCGCGCGCCGCCGCCGCCGAGTCGCCGGAGAGGCCGCGGTGGCGCATGCGCGCTGGCGCCCCAGCCTTCGATCTAACGCCGCCATGCGCGCCTGCTACGCGCACCCTACACCGCAAATAACACAATCCTCACTAACCTGACTATTTCAACTGCCCGATAGCTGACCAAGCGTACTCCAATTGATACTAATTGCTAATATATAAAATGCCCTCACCTCATACGACAATACTCCATCCTAAATAGCAAACATCGACGGTGAAAAGAACCCTTTTGCGACGCAATCGTATTAGTTAAGGTTCGTCGCAGTCTCCGCCTCCCCTACACTCCCACATATGAAGCTATTTGCTCAAAAGCTTAGGGCGTGATGAATTATGGCAACGTCGTCTTTAATAAACATTTCATATTGACAAAGTACATTAAGGGTGAGCAGGTATCTAATTGAAAAAGCAAACAAGAGAAAAGAGCCGACCAAATCTGAAATGGAAGTCGCTGAGATCATTCGAGGCACGTACGCTTTGATTCCAGTACTCTTGATCAACTTGATCGGTGACCTGTCTTGAATTTTGATGCAAGTAATTAAAATGAATCAGTATTGCGTGCTAGCAAAATTAACGTCTTCGAACCAACCTTACCAATATTTTCAAAATTATAAGCAGCATCGACTCTTCAACGTATGGAATAAAATGCATTACAACAATATAAATACAATGGTCTCTATTAACAAAAATAACTGAAACTCCAGACACAGGGACAAAACAACAACAAAACAAATTCAGGAAATGATCAATCTCAAAATAAAGAAACAGGACTCCGAAACCTAAATTATTCAGTCCCCCCGAACCCCCTCGAAAAGTCCGCTGACGCTAGCAGACACCATAAATCATTGCGTTGGCGAATCTTGGGTCAAAGGACCAGACAAACTACGCACTTACACCGTGGAGCTGAACGTACGGTGACGCAATTCAACGGATCGATTCCACTCACACCGATATCTGGACCTGTGCTCAAATACATGGCTTACAAACCAAGACTACATCTCATCAAGATTTAGAAACAGTTAGTAATTAAGAAATGTAACGGTTTTCAGTCGCTCTATACACGCCTGCATTGTAAAAAGATGACGCATCGCCGCTTCAGGCCCCGACATCGAATGCATTGTACATTCTCGAACTCTGTAGTTTAATAGAATGTTATTTTTACTCAAAATGGGTTGAAATAAAAGAAACAATAGTACCGTCTTGAATTGACAAAGCTTTTGAGTTGGCTTTCGAGTAAAGCACATTGCAATTAACCTAAAACCAATTTTAGTTTTGCACAAAGTTTGTTTGTGTATATTAAAAAAAAAATAACCATATGATAGGGATGTTGCCTGGGTTAAAATATGATTTTAATAAGTTCGTCGGTTAGATTTTCTGAAAATATTGAATACGTATTTTTTCCTTTTATCAAATCAATAAAAATGTACGAAGATAAAACGCATCAAAGATAAGTGCTTGGAACATCACTTTCCAGTGAAAAATGTGGGTACTGGTAAGTGACGTCACAAGAGTTTTTAACGCACTGTATCGTCATCATTTTTTATTTATATGACAAAATAAAAAAAATATGTTCAATATTTTTTAATAAATCTATCTGATGGTGTAATTAAATTTTTTTAAGCATCATTCACACTAGAAATTGAATTTTGAATTAGCCAATATGGAATCCTATTGGCTAATTCTAAGTTCAATTTCTCTATATCGCTAATCAGTATTTAAGAGTCTTTAACGTTATTCAGCTTAATAACGTTAAATACCCTCTATCCAATACAATTAATGATAGCAAAAGCATCGATTGACATTACTGCAGCCATATTAGACGGAATGCCTTTTGGGCACGCATTACAGCGTAACGCAGTCATAAAAGATGTTTATGAAGGTACCCTTACCACGGGTCACCTCCCTTCGAGGACCTTTTTTATATTTTTCATGTTATTGGTTTTATGCAATATCGTTTCTGTAGATTTCTTCATTTAGAAGACTTTTACTCTTGGGTTGTGGACGTCAAATGTCCAGACTAATCTAGATTGTCGCGACAGAATTGTGTAAACAAATCATGGCGAATATAAATTTTATGAATGTCATATTTCTTTTTATCTTGGTCTCTGGCAATCTTCCTTTTATTCTAGAGTTATATTATTTGGTTTCAGACCGAGACAACTTCAAATAAAACGTCAAAACGATGACATTTCAAATATGAAACAAACCTTCCACAACTTTACGGTTAACCTCTCCCGAACGATGGTTAAATTCGAATGCGTGGACTCAACAACGCGTGAGAGTATTTTACGAGTACATCAAACGGAGCCTTTGGATTCCTGGCCTACCCGCGGATTTTCAATGTCAACAGAAGGAAAAGTATGCCGCTTTATGTTGGCTTAATGGACCAAAGGGTTAGTTACGCGGCTGTTCAGGGAACATCAAGGCTCTTTTCATTATCGTCATGGCATTTAAACGGCTTTCCCAATTTATTTTTTTGTGCTTTTAAGAAGCTGTGTTAATCTTTATTTAATCTTTTCACGTCGTAATAAATCTATTTTTCACGTGTTTCTTTGGAAAAGTATTTCAATGGACCCAGCGTCATAGTTCGACGATTAAGGTCTTAGAAACAGTTAATCTTCTTAATGATGGTAATAAAGAAAATAAAACTAGATTAGACGTAAAATAAGAAAACAATGCGCTAAAACGAGCCTCAGATGTGTCGGCCATGAATGGGGTTAACGGGAGCTTTCAATCTTAATCTGACGTAGGCTAAGCTGTTGAATCACGCAAGACCCATTTTCTGAAGAATACACAGTTGAACAGTTCTACATTAAAACGTCAGTTAAAACGTTACAAAACGTGAACAGGGACCAGAGTGCCAATTCTACTAATTTTAAAAACAACGTTGGCATTCATATCTCGGTCGCATCGAACGCTGCTTAAAAAATCGTTGAATTATTGACACTCGTGGCATTAAAAAGTAGGAGAACATTTTTAAAGGGATTAATAAAACTATGATCTAAGTTCGCATAAAAAATCGTATAAATCTTCAAAGATAATAAAGAGGGCTTATGAGTTACAAGCAAGACTTAGTTGTTTTCAAGTGTTTTATGCATAATAAATTAGTATTACGGTTAGTTAGAGTAAATATTAAATTCGTAAATATTCATTACACCTTGTTACGGCCCTCCAAATGATGACTTAGCAATTCTAAAATGTATTAAAGAACTATGTTACTTTTTTCGTGCATACATATTTTTCATATCTAAGACATTTGTAAAATAATATTTTAAACCTAACGTAATCCGGTCGGGCTTCGCTATTTTATTTAAGTTGACCTGGTTTCTCGTACATTAAACATATTTTATTTTTCTTTAAGTCATTTTTAAATTTATCAATAGTTGTGCTGGTTGGCTGAAAACTATAAACAATATTGTTTGATCAAGAGACTTAAAACTTTAACAATCATTTCTTTAATATTGCAAATTCTTCGATTACATAAATCAGGAATGACGTTTACAGACTACAATTAAAATGTCCAGTTACCAACAGTGACAAACGGTTTTCCTCGCCCACGACATAAATAAACTACAATACGTCACTTTTGTGCGTATTAAGTTCATCCATGATCATCTGCCCTGAAACTAGAAAACTGAAAAAAAACACATTTTACATTTTTTTAATAAATGCCAAATTTTGAAATGAACTACCACGCATTGTTTTTGTTTTTAGGGCGTAGGCGGGAGCTGCGAGGTTTCTGTTTAACAAAAAAATACCTAAAATATTGATATGTTAATCTTTTTTCCACCTTAATTTAAGGGATGAAAGTAAGTAAGTACTGGAAAGTTCTTTTTTTTTCATAAATTACAGTGTCTCAAAAGGAAAGGTACATATTACCATTGTTTTACCTGCCTATAAAACCAATTCAGAACATTATTGATCTATAATCTTAACATATACTACATCAATACACTTCCACATCAGATTTCCGTTGTCTGATTGCGTCGTTGCACCGCCCTGAGGGGTTGTGTAACAAATATTGGTTTGAAATTGAAGTAGGTACCGCCTGCTCCCGCAATCCTCAATGGGATTCAAACCCATGAAAGCGAAATACCTTCAAGTTTTGGGGAAATACAAACGTAAACCGTTGCCATCCGATCGGGACATTGGATAATCCAAATATTTGATGATGCAAAACTGTTCGGGAAAACTACGATTAAAGGCCAAAAGTAACTTCAGTATAAAGAATAACATAAATAAATAGATATGTCTGCCTCTATTAAAATATCCAGGCCTTGAAATTTAATCTAAAAATAATAAAACAAAAATGCAATTAAAATTGTAGTCACGCCTTCGCATGTTGCAAGACCATTACGAACAAAGCAATTAAAACAACGTCCAACATAATAGTCGTGTAAATTCATCTGAAACTTATCAAAGTAAAGAACCTTTTTGCTGCTGATCTAGGCTTTTCAAAACTTAGAATAAGGCGTATCAAAGTTTATTTTTTCTGCTACCCCTGAAATGTCACTGAGTAACAATCATTGAATCTATTTTTTTTTATTAAGTTGTTAGTGTCAATTTATATGGACATACTTAGAATTATCTTTCAGAGAACATGGTCTTTGGAGCTGCTGTTAATCAGCAATATTGCAAGTATTTCCAGTACAATCAAAAACATACGCAGAGCTCATTCAACATTCAAAGCGGTAAACGGATGCAACATACCCATAATAGTTGTATTCTCCAGCTTTCCTATTAGGTGCAAAAAGATTCACGTACTCTTGAATGCAAGAAGCTTAATTAAATGTCAGTTTTCTAGAGCTCTATGTATCTAGCTGGCGGCTGTTCCGCCCAAGTGACGTTGTTGTGACATAACCCACTGCCTCGGGCATCGCCCACGTTCTCTATATATTATTAACGCGGCGTTCTTCAAGATATTTTTCTTCGTCTTTCCGTCGTAGAAAACTTCAATTTTTAAAAGTTCAGAATTTGAAATATTCTGTGTCGTGCCTGACTAGAATCACTAAACACGTAGGTATCGATTCCATTTCAGAACTCGATTAATTCGTTGGTAGCCTACACGAAATCAGCACAATTCAAACTGTGGTCCTTCGAGACGGTTGTTTTGTACAAAGTGCACAAATAGTAAACCTAATCGAACCATGGCTGCAGCTACTTGAAAACTTTCCGTCTACAGAGAATTGAGGTGTTCTTCAGCAGTTCAGTTTGTTGCCCAAAACTTCACCCTGTTTGTGTGGTCTTAACTAGTTTGCAGTTTGCTCTCGAACACAATCTCCATAAGACGAGAACAGATCGTTAAACCGCTTTATTTTGTTAAAGAGAATATAGTTGAATTTTATTTTATCGCCCGGAAGTCAACCTTGTTTCTAGTTAAAGCCCACGCGAACAGATTCCGACATAAAACTTCATCTACAATATGTATTAGAGATACACACTTTCATATTCAGCAAGAAATTCAGAAACAACATTTTCAAGGGAATATTTTGAAGGACCAATACATTTTCCTGTTACATTTCTGCAAGATTGACAAAGACAAATGGAGGTGCGACCTTATGAGGTCTGTAGGGGCCCAAGTTCACGATTGTTACATGAATACACCTATACCTATAGCAAGCCAACGGTAGCAGAGTCAGCTCAATTTGCAAATAAGGCTTTAATTAGAAACAAACGAGTTTGCCGCTTCAATTACGCACTTATTTAGTTGTTCCTTCGCCTGTGGGACTACATTTACGTATCTAAGGATCTTAGCAACTGTGGAGGGTTATTCATAGCCCTGACATTAGAAAAACCAGGCCTAAAGCCGCAGTCCTTGCATTAGATAGACGTCACTGTATTCATAGTCTTGTATATCGTAATTAAAGTAATAATTTCATCTTCTAGAGTGCTGACATGGAAGCCAACAAAGGAAATTATTCGCGAAATTAAATTGTGGGCTACGTTAGGTTCAGGGCTTTATTAAAATACAAGACAAAGTGTTATACGTGAAAGGCATTACCCTACTTTATTTAATTACTGTCTCATAAACAATTTATAAGGCTTTGCTCGTGTTCTGAGTATTGTAAGTTGCTTCGCCGTAAAATACAGCACTTTATACTTAGGTGATTGTATGGTCCTTTCAGTCCCAGGAGTATATACTCGTATAATACATACGTCTTAAGCCTGCGGTCTGAATTTTTAAGGTTTAAGTACAATATTTTATACGTTTCTATCTAATAAGGGAGTATAGTTTTAGTTCTTTACTGAGATGTCTTGGGCGGGCAGACGTCTTCAAACCACCTCATGAATATTTTAATATTTAACAGTGCCGATGGTCTTGTCAAAGGGTGTCAGTCCTGTTTGGTTGTGCACACGCTAGTCCCGACACATCAAAGATGTCGATGACGTCAGCATCCAGGCTGATTGATCTTGTTTTAATGCGACAGATTTTGTGTTGACACTTCGGGAATATTTACAAGGTAAGGCTTAGCGAGATGATATTTTTTGCTGATTTTCGGAAAAAGCTTTAGGAAATAAATCTTCAGCTGTGGCAAAATACTCAAACAAAATGAAGGTTTATTCCAAATATACAGAAAAATAATCTTAAGTTTTGAGCAACAAAATTAAAAAGTCAGAAACTCCGTAACAAATTAACAATAAAACATCTAAATAGCTCCTGTCACAACAAACTTTTGAACAAAACACGAACATAACAAATTACCAAAACAAGTTAGAAATGCAAATAACTGAGTTAACCCTTTTGCCCTTAATATAACGAAATTAACGTTATAACCGAGCAACGTTATATTTACGTTTTAACTAAAGTAGTGCACCTTATCGTTCGGATCTAAACGAGCAGTATTAGATCCGCGTTTGCAAGAATACGCTGAATCATGTTCCGATTTATTTTAATGATATAAAAACCACAGAGCTGCAGCGGCATCAATGCCGCCACAGGAAAAAAGCTAATGAAGCTAAATTTGTACGGCAACAAAAAGAACCGCAACGTCATCTATGCCGCCAGCAGCAAACTACTAACGAAATCCTGCATCGCGGTATCAGTTTTCCGTGCGATTTGAACATGTACAGACGCCAGCACATCAAGCTACTCGAAACTGTCAATTTTTTCCTATCAACATTAACCCTAATGCTTTAACAATAAAGTTGAAAATCTATTAAAGAAACTTGGCAGATTGTTGTAGCTTGATGTGCTGGCGTCCGTACAACAGCTCGAATATTAACTATCAGGCAGTTGCCCACCGGACATAAAAACCCTACCGGTCGGAGGATCCTCCCTTTTTAAATGTAGGTTTGCGGGAATTTACACCCTGTTCTGCATACCTCTATAGAGCAACGAGACGCCGCAGCGGGCAGAGAAACGGCTTTGTCAAAAGTTGCCATAAAATGTCTCGCTCGCGAAAGTTAGCTATTTGACTACTACCACGTATTTGAAAAAAGTTACTAATAAGTAAGATTTGTGGAGAAAAGAAAATCGGTGGAAAAATATAGAAGTTGCAAGCAAGTTACTCTTCCATCTTTGTCACGCAAAATATTGTTTGCACTGGATAGTTTTATTAGTGCTGTCTCTGTTTATCATGTATTCTAAAACGCTTACAACTCAATTTTGATTTACTGCGTTTTTTTATAGGTTTTGAGGAATATAATAATTTAAAATTCATTCAAATACTCTAAAGTGACAACCTACGGTTATGACTAAAGAAGTTGTTCTCTATGGCCGGGCATGAATATCTACCTACAGCTATGACTGAGGAAGTGTTATCTATGGCATAATGAATATTATTAGTAACGGCAAGAGAGGGGAATCTTCAGTCGCTGCCGGCACTGCAATCAGTGCTCTGTGCAAAAAACTAACAAATTGTAGTACGTGAGCGATCAAAAAGAGACAAGTACACAGTTTTTGTGCTCAAGAATGTTCTGTTGAACCGTAACACAGGCTTACTCAATAGATTCTTGACATAAGTACTGATGACATTTTTATTATGATGTTTTTATAATGGCAAGTGAATTTTACAGTTTAGACTCGTGGTTTTTTATGTAAATAATGGGATATAACCCCGTTACTTTTAAGTTCACAAACACAAAAAGGTAGTGAATAAAAGCGTGGAAGACGACGGCAGATATGGAAGAATGGAAACACATTACCCTCCTTCTATGGCAGTCGGGTAAAAAGAATACGTATCGCGCCGACTCTAAGTAAGAGCAGGAAAATGACGTTGATGATGAAGATGAAATACTGTCTTAAAATAGCAAAATATCATATTTAACTATCTGCCCTATCAACCCAAGCCTTGCCAGAAAGATATTGCTCTTGTTGACACCACTTTCTATCACGATTAGTCTTATACAAAAAGATAGATCAAGCTTAGTTGGTACAAAACATAAAGTAATCGTATCAACAGCCACAACATCCAATAAAGCATATCTCTACCAACATGCCAAAGTTCTCAGTATTTTCCAGTCCGAGAAAAACCCGCACCCTTTTTTGCAAGCTTTCATTTCATCCGATTCCCATCCCGGAACTCGTATAGAAGTTCAACGACCCGTCTCATGTCAAACAAGTTCACAACATGACATTTCAAAGAAATTTTCGGGCATTAAACTTAACAGGGAGATAATCGGAACGGATTACCCGAGTTCCCTCACCCAAACAGGATAATATACCGAGAAAATATATAACAAACTGATGAAACCCGACAAGATCATTTCGTTTACTTTATTTACTGTTATATTTTATTGAAAGATGCTTGGGGGAAAAAGGAGTCTTAGAGTGACAATAGCCTTTATAAATAAATATGGACTTATGTGTCAAAAGTTCATAGACGGCCAGATTTTTCCTTAGGGATAAGAAAGAAAATAGTCAAACATTTTTGATAGTATTAAATACATCAGGGCCGTCTTTACCAGGGGGTGCAAGGGGTGCGGTGCACCCGGGCGCGGAGCGCCCGGGGGCGCCTGTCGAGTGCTGAATTATTGGATATTCATATTTCATTGAACTTACCGCCATTGCACAATTTTATATACTTGTTACTTACGACAAATGCGCAAGCAAAACAAAAATAGTCATCAACAATAATATTTTTTTTTACTTTTATTACGCTTTTGGCGCTTGTCATACCGCATTACTACACTACACAAATAACAATTTTATTTAATATACACGCGCGCGGCAAAATCTCTAATCCAAAGAGAGTATATCGTCATTGCAAATTTAAAATCTCTCATGTGTAATAAAGTAACTTTTCGAGAAAAAATAAAAACACTTCTGATTTACTATTAAATGTAGGTTGACACTTGAGATTTCTTAATAATGATACGTGCTTTAACGATATAAAAAGTACTACCAGTCAAATGGAATTATAGATATTCAAAATTGCTTTCCAAAAATCTGCAAAACTTATTTTCGACAAAAATGTCACATAGGAGATTTTAAATTTGCAACGACGATATGTACGTTTGACACGTTGCCGCTTTGTCGCCCGCACTTGACGCAAAATGATTTCTAAGTCAATAGAGTGTAAGTTCATTTGAAAAGGGCGCGCGGCGCGACACCTGTGCGTCTCACATAGGCGAGTAATTGCGACCTTTGACATTGCCGCCGGGTCGCCCGCACTTGAAGCAAAATAATCTCTAAGTAAATAAAGTGTAAGTTCAGTCAATTTATGTTGCTTCCTTCCTTTGACATAGCCGTCCGGGCGCTCGCACTTAAAGAGAAATGAACTCTAAATCACTACAATTAGGTGTAAGTTCATTTGAATTTACACCGCGGAGCGCGGCGCCTATGTAAGTGTCGGTCAGTGATTGATCTGATTTCTTCTTTTAAGTACCTAATTGAATTCGTTAGCTCATTTCATTTGCGACAACCGGTGAATTAGCACGGAAGGTTTTAGAGAAAAAATATAACGACTCGAGTACGGGAGTACCTAATTAGCAGGCAATAGATTTGTTATTGTGTCTGGCTTGAATTTGTGCCGCTGGGGCTCAAGTGAATAAAGGTAAGTCAATTTTATTTTTTAAGTGTTATTGTTAGGTACATTACAATCATTTTCATCACATCATCATTTGTTTATCAGAGAGAGTCATGACTGTTTTGTTTATTTGTTCATAATTGCAAAAATACAAATTCGTAATGTTAGTGATTGATAAAAAACTACTTACTTTATTTAGAACGAGCTTATGCCCGCGATCTCGTCCACGCATATCACTTTTCTTCCCGTTCCAGTTAGAATTTCGGGAAATGCTCTCTTAGTGCTCTCCTAAACCTCCTAAACTCTTGAAAGAATCACCATATTTCAGCTTTCAACGACTGGTGGTTTATAAAAAGATCCATTTCATTTCATCATTTTACAGGTTGAATTTATGAAATATTCTTTCATAGCACAGACACGTCAGAAGATAGACATTTACATTATGATTTTTACCCAGCTTATTAACCCAACGAATACCAATCTTCCATAAAAACTGGAACCCCCCCAAATTGTCTATTAAGGGTAATGGTGAAAGACTGGCATTTATAATAATTTACTTTGTCCAGTATTCGTACCAAGTTATGTGGAATATATGGCTCTCACATGAAAACTTTAACAGCCCGGTTCAAGGAATTAGGTTTTTCATACAAACTTCTCCCCCCCTTTTCACCCCCTTAAGGTATTAAAATCCTTTCTTATCCGACGCCTACACCATAAAATTAATATTCCTCAAAATTTCACGTTTCTGCGATCACCGGTTTAGGCTGTGCATTGATCAGACAATCGGAGATAAGGCTTTTATATATATAGATAAAGAAAGAAAAATTAAATACTAAATTGAAATTTGATTTTATTGTAGATGACCGAATTAGGGGATAAAAAGAAACCATCGGGTGCTCAAAATAGAAAAAGGAAACTGGAGAAAGAAGAAAAAATTAAAAAGCTAACTTCTCCGATTGACTCTTTCTTTCGACCTGGTAAGTTCAGTCAGTTGGTACCATAAATAAAACATCTGAAGTGGCATAAATTAGTGACAGAAGTCGCTGGTGTATCCTGCCTGGGTTCGATCCCTAAGTTCCTACCTACTTATTATTATTACACTTCTTATTTTTTGTATAAGTTACCTGTAACTATATACGTAATGAGTCTTAAATAAAGTAGGTTTTTATGATTATGACAATATCTAATTAATTGTTTTTTGCGGATTGCGCACCGGATGCGCAATGGTTAGTAACAAACACTCGCTCTTGTGCCAAAGGTCTCGGGTTCGAATCCCGGCCGGTGCAATATTTATTTAAATACATACCTTCTCAGACCTTGTGTTAATTTTTTGTATTGTGTGATATATCCAACACGCGTTCTAATCGTGGAGATTATAGCAATAAATAACCCCATAGTTTTGGAGGCTCATGTCTAACAGTGGACTGGTGGCTTGTGTGTTTGTGATTTCTTTTTGGGGATTATGAATTATGTTTTTTCATGAAATAGCCGCAGGCGAGATCTGCCAATCGCAACTAAAGTATTTTAATTTCTTACTGTTTGCGCATAGAGCGTGCGTAAGCGCCTCGGCAATTCCACACTGAGCGCGCTCGCCTGGACTAACGGATTAGACTATGCCCGATTGCCCGCCTTAACTTTAAGGCGCTGTTTTAATGTCCTAAAATATTATTGCGTGGCCCTGTTACCACACTTGGTTACAGAAATTGTTGACTGTCTTATGTTTTTTTAGGTACATCTTCGTCAACATCCACCCGACAGTTAGAAGAGACAGTCAACTTGGAAGAGAAAACTTCTACGAGTATTTCACAAGTTCCAGCTCATACCAGTACCAGTACCTCGCCTGGCTCGCTTACTCCAAGTGAACCAATTCCAATTGTTAACCAACCAGCAACAGAACCAGATGTATGATTTCGTGAAAATGTCGCGAATGATCCTGCTCACTGGCCGCAAGTAATATCCGATAATTTAAGATTATTTTTAACAGAACGTGGACCGATTCAGATAAAAAAAACCAACTATCCTTCAGATAGTAACATGAGGTCGTTTTCAGATACATATTACAGTAAAAAGTTACAAAACAACGAAATTATTCATCGAGTTTGGCTTGTATATTCCACATCTACTGATTCTGTATTTTGTTTTCACTGTAAGCTTTTCAATAATAATGTCACTGCATTTAATGGCCCCACTGGTTACTGAATTTAAGACTGGGGGCATTTGTCGAGAAATATAGAACGACATGAAAAAAGTTCAGGGCACATAATTATGTTCTTTAAAAAAATATTTGGATCTCAAAAATGACTTATTGAAAGGGCAAACAGTAGACTCGGTAAATCAAACTGAAATAGACCGCGAAAAAAAGAGGTGGACGGCAGTTTTGGAAAGGATAATCGAAATTATAAAATTTTTGGCAGGTCAAAATTTAGCCTTTAGGGGCACAACCGAGAAGTTGTATGACCCAAATAATGGTAATTTTTTAAAGTTGGTGGAGAGTATATCTAGTTTTGATAGTACACTATCAGAACACATGGCTCGAATTCAAAGAGCTCAGCATCGCATGCCACATTATCTTGGTCATAACATTCAAAATGAACTGATTAGTATAATTGCTGAAAAAATAAAAACGACTATAATTAGTCTTCTGAAGCAATGTAAATACTACTCTGTAATTCTAGATTGCACACCTGATATTTCACACCAAGAACAACTAACTGTTATTGTGAGGTTTATTTATTTAAATCCATCGACAAAACGCGCTGAGGTACGAGAACATTTTTTAGGTTTTTTACCTGTAACTGACACTACCGGACAAGGGTTGGCGACATATTTGTTAGATTTCTTAAAATCATGCGATATTGAATTAGATGATTTGCGAGGCCAAGGATATGATAATGGGGCCAATATGAGGGGGAAAAATATAGGCCTCCAAAAAAAAATATTGGACATGAATCCTCGTGCTTTTTACGTACCGTGTGCTGCTCACTCCCTAAATTTAGTAGTAAATGACGCCGCTAAAAGCTCATTGGAAATTACAAACTTTTTCTGTATTGTCCAAGAAATCTATGTATTTTTTTCAGCATCCACATCACGCTGGGATGTAATTATGAAACAGATACCTACTTTGACATTAAAACCTCTTTCAAATACGCGTTGGGAAAGTAGATTTGATGCTCTTAGAGCACTCCGTTTTAACATGGATAAAATTTACGATGCATTATACTATATTTTTACAAATAACAAGTATGACAGCGACACAAAAAACATAGCGAGTTCATTAATAGCCAAGTTAAAGTCTTATAGATTTATATGTTCAGTAGTTATATGGTACAATATTTTACTAAAGATTAATATTGTAAGCAAAAATTTGCAAAAATCGGACGTAATTATTTCAGAAGCTACCAAAATGATTAATTTGGTTAAAAAAGATTTGGAGAAATACCGCACCGATAGTGCGTTTGAGCAGTTGTTATCTGATGCGAAATTAATTGCTGAAGAATTAGAATGCGAAACAGAATTTAATGAAACTGCTCGTCCACGTCCCCGAAAAAGACATTTTGATTATGAAGCTGCAGATGAGCCCATTTTAGACCCAACCAACAAATTTAAAGTATGTTTTTATTTTTTTCTACTGGACACTGCTATCTCGAAATTAAATGAGAGATTCGATTTGCTGACGGAACACAATTCAGTTTTTTCACTCTTCCAAAACATTGAATGCTGGAATAAATTAGAGATGCACGAAAAAAAATCTCAGTGTTGTCGGCTCCAAGAAAAACTAACATTTAAAAATAGATTTGATATTGATGGGGAAGATTTATATAATGAATTAGAATTGTTGCCAATAGTTTTTCCCAATGCATCAACAAGTACTCCCACTGATATTTTAAACTATATATATTCTAATAATTTAATTTCCTCATTTCCCAATACCTCAACAGCTTTGCGTATATATTTAAGACTGCCTGTTACAGTAGCAGAAGGTGAAAGATCCTTTTCAAAATTAAAATTAATAAAAAATTATCTTCGTTCAACCATGACCCAAGACAGACTGACAAACTTAGCCATTATAAGTATAGAATCCAAAATTGATTTAAAAATAAATGATTTAATTAAAATCTTTGCCAACTCAAAAGCAAGAAAAATTGAGTTTGTTTAATGTTCTTGTTTGTTGTTTGTTTGTTGTACATGCAATAAATAAATAAATTATCAAAATTACGTGTATTGTGTTTTCTTGGTTGACTAGCCTCCCCATACCTAGCCTAGCCCTTTCATACTGCAGTGTGTCGTCGGTCGCATGCCACGCTGCAGTGTAAAAAAAAAAACGGGGGCGCAAGCTGAGTCCTGCACCCCGGCGTAGAATAGACTTAAGACGGCCCTGAAATACATCAATATTGTATTTGGCTAAGTATGTCTGCCATTTGTGAAATCGAAGAGTCAAAGTCACCATAAAGCATTTATTTCAAATAAACCATTCACAGATACTTCTGAATTGTCAAAGTCAGTCAGTCAAAAACATTTGCACGTTCCAAAGCGTAGATCTCTATGGAGAAGAACGTGCAAGAAACTCCACGGACTCTTTTAAATAATTTTATGTTTACTTCTCTAAAGTATTGCGCTATACCTATTTCTAATCCAATCAGTTTTAGTTTAACGTTAACCCCATTCCATTCGGTTATTTTGAGCACTCAGTAACGAAAGTGCCATTAAAGCACATATTTTATACTAAAACGTCTGGTCCTTCCATACGAGTTCGAATAAAAATGTCAATAAAACTCTTGCAGCAAAATGAGTAGATCCACTGACAATTGTAGTCTCCGTAATAAAAAGATACTTGGAGTATCCAGTTCCCAAGACATGTAGGTGTCAGTCCCCCATGTTTTGAGGATCGTTGTACCAGGGGACAGGGATCGTTGTACCAAGGGGCAATGGCCATTTGTCCCACAGACGTTAACTCTCTCGAAGTGTTGGGGTGATATGCGAGCGATTAGTTTATATTAGACCCATTAATGGTAACTGGATTGAGGCTTATAAAACTCATTTCAGCAAATTATGGATTCAATTGGGTAGGAATTTTTGCCGTGTTGAAAACTGAAGGTGATCTTTAAGGGTAGATGAAGGTCACAATTTTTTTAGCATAATTGAAACATCGCAGAAATTCTGATATAAGAAAAAGAAAATAACACTTAATGATATGAAAACATTTACTCGTTATTAAAGACAACATTATTATGATATCTCACATGAGAATAATATTTATAAAACAAATGTGCCGAGACAAAATAATTGCACAACGAAAACATAAAACGAAACACTTTGGGAATACCTGTTTCAATATGGCTAAGCTAAGACCTGAATAAGCCTGAAATGTTTACTTTAATTTCGTTTAGACTAGAATTTGTTTAGCATAGATAGAGATAAGTAAACAGTATGTAATTGGGTTATACAACAGTCTGCTGTGTGGGGGACGGGGACAAAGGTCACAGCATCGCACAATCGATACGACCCAACATAGAGGTACATAGGTACCTCACGATGGGTCGGGTATACCGGGTACACAGAATAAAATCATTTCCCACAAGATGGCCCGGAGGACTTTCCGATATCACAGATTTGTTCAAACACGACCTTAGAAATTGTTGCATTAGTAATCTTTACCGGATTTAACCTTTCTTTGTGATAAAAGGAAACCCAGATTAGGTATTTCCTTTCTTTGAATTGAGCATGATTTCTTGTATTTTATTTTCGTGTAGGCTTATTGATTTCTGTTCTTGACTTATTCGTAATCGAATATAATATTATAGCAATGTAATTGTTTGTTTTTTACGTAATCTCGAAAACTGATCTGATAACGAACATTATATTACTAATACTATCTTTGAGAGGCATAGGCTACTTTTAACTTGAAAAAAAATCTGTTTCTGTGGGATACGCCACGGGAGCGAAATTGCGTGAAAGCAAATATAATATAAAAATCATTCAGTACAAACAACAAAACCAAAACAGATACAGCTACGCCAGTAAAATGACGTCCACGCACATTCGTAGCGCATCTACGCACCTCGTAGACACATGCTACGCCGTAGGCGCGGCCTGTTGCGTCATTAGTATTTACAATATTTATACTCGATAGCTTAGAGAATTGATATTTAAAAAAACCCATATATCAATGGCTCAGAGGGGTATTCAAGTACCTATTCTAAGTAAGGTCTGACAACACAGACCTCTAATTCCCCGATAATTTTAACAATTTATCATCGCCTGAAATTGAGACATGATTTTGTTTAGTACAAGAATTAACCTCTTGAAATGCGACTTCATCAATGCTAGAAGTCCGTAGGCGTGAAAACAAGACGCCTCTAGCGAACTATAGATCTTTCTCGAAAGGTCTAAGGTTATTAAGCCTCTTGCCTACTACCTAGGCCATTCTCAAGACCGTTAAAACTTTGTAATTGGCACGTTCACAGAATATTACATGAAGTTTTATTGTATCGGAACATTCTGGCAATATAATACTACGGTGATAATTTCAAAAATCGTATGGAACATATTATGAACATTGAAAGTTGAAAGCTCGGTTCAGCGGCCATGGTTGAAAATCCAACGTGCATTGCATATCCTTTATGAAATTTAAAATTCCCACCGTAGATATGTAATGGAACTTGAAGCTATGTTTATTATTAAATTAAGTAAGTAATTATGTTACAACGTTTAATTTAGATATTAGTTATAACATATCGCGAATGTTTTCAAGGGTAAAGTATTTATTACGGGTCTAATTTCTTGAATATACAAAGTATGTTAATAATCATCTATCAGTCTAAAGTTTCGCAGAATAAAGAGCTAACATTCATTGGAAAATCTTACATAGAATAAGCTCGTAACGAAGGCATTATATCCAGAAATAATAATTCTTCGAAACCTTTACAAAACTTTGTTATAAAAAACTTAAAAGTAACCCTTTTGTGTAACTTTTCGCGACACCGTTTTTAGATAACTGTTGAATCATGCAAACAAGATTGAAATGAAGCCGTCAACTAAATAATGTACGCAAACAATCCTTTCGAGTACCTACGTAACATCACTCCTGAAATAGCTGCGTTACATGATATGCGAGTCCATTGACAAAAGCCGTTAGTGAACTCTGACATTTCACAGATTTCAGCCGGGATCCGGTGGGGGTGACAAAGGGGAGCCGACAAAGGACAACGCGGAACATACAACGTGACACGTTTTACTTTTATAAAGGCCTCAGGTAGAAGGAATTTTGAATTCTGAATTGTCATGTTGTTACAGATGTTATCTGGATAGAAAGACCAATTTTGTTGATAGTAATAAGCGGCTATTTGAATATAATTAAAATTAATAAATAATAATGAAAATTAAATCATATAATCATAATAATAATAAACCAATAATGTGAATAATATTTTTGAATTGTTGTACGTATTTATGGTGGAATAAAAGGCTTTTTTATTTTATTTGTATTTATTATTTTATATTAGCGGCTAATTATGATCAACAGATTGGTAATTTCAATGGCGAATTTTAGCCTAGAGATACCTTTTAATTTACGTTTTGTAATCAGAACCAATATTTTATAGAGGTAAAATTATGTCTTTGCTTGTATGGCGTAATCTCTGGCAGGTAGGAATAATTCGATTGGGTACGTAAATTCTTACTCTTTTATTCCGAAAAAATTTTAACTTGCCTAGGTCTACCCGTTCCTGAGAAAATCGGTGGTGACACACGGATAGACAGACAGACAGACGGACAAGAGAGTGATCTTAAAGGCCTGCGCTAGCAATGGCAAGCAAAATGATACAAGACTTTTGAAAACACATTAACATTAAGTGGACAACATGGCGACGGCTCAAGTTTGTAAACACGCTAAACTAATCCGGTGTCCCGACATTCTCCGGCGACATCCCTAATCTCACGGAGTTCCTTGAGTTCCTACACACACTTTTGCGGTTCCAAATGAAAGCAATAAATACACTGTAACCACAAGTTACGGGTTGTTTTCCACGCCATTACCTTTAAAAGCTTTGATATCCCATTTCATTTGATTAGAGTAGAAGTAAAATAAAAAATAGGAGAACTTTTACTTTGACCCAACGTAAGGATTTTTATTTCGTCTATTTTCGAATCGTTTTGTAGAACACGATACAGCATTCAGCCATTTGCAAACGGCACATGTTGCGAATGGAAATCCGAATAAATAGACGAGTGCTACATGGAAGCTATGTAAAAACTGCACGTTTCAAAAGTATTATTATGCAATTCTCCATCGAAAAAATGAACTTGCTTAACCTTTTGACCTTTTTGAAATAAAAGACAAGCGAAATTGTGTTCAGCACGCCAAGAGGACAACTGAAAGACAGATACTCATAGGAGAGCAGTACTGCTAACAAGGTTCTAATTATTCAGCCTCCCACAAAAACAAATCAATACTTCATTCAGCGTTTATTTTAAAACATAAACGCACTAAGCATTACAAAAGGATGGCTGGAAACAGCCCGATGCAGCTGATGAAAAATAAAATATATCAACGATATTGACCTTCTCAACAATCCAACTATTAAACTTTGTCGCCGACTAATCAATCGAAACAAAGAGACATAGTTCATTGCGTAAGGGGAAAACGAAATCCATTTAAAAGTTAATCTAGTTCCGATGTCATGTGGGAGTCCACGTGATTCAAATATACGTCACTAGAACATAGAGAAAACTTCCATCCTATACTATACCTACGTGTTTGTGATTTTAAAGCTGCGTAGTTCTGCGTAGTCCTCCTGATTGAATTTTGGCCATAGCGGCCAACCTTAACGAAGTCTAGCCATCGATGTGGGAGATACATGGTGCACAAGTGTTTGTGCAAATACAGACCATCTCTTCCCTCACTACCGTAATCCGACAATGCAACACGACCGAAGAGAGATCAGGCGCAGGACCAACAGCTTAACGTGCTTTTTGAGGCACGAAGGAGTCTTGGTATGATAAGATTGTCACCCATCCACAGACCAACTTCAGCAAGCGTTGCTTAACCTTGAAGATCGATCCGTGCGGCTGTTATTATTCACCCACGAGATCCTCCTGTTAAGTCTCTCAGTGAGTTTTAAAAAAAGTATTAGACATAATTTTTTTTCCCTTTCAAATCACTAAAACTTGACATAGACATAGCAAAAAAGTTCAAGAGTGGGGGCTGGTGACGTCATTGTTAGTAAAGTGTACCAACGCGTGACGTCACGCGAAATATCAACGCACTGTGAAAAAAAATACATATAAGTTGTGCGATTTAACTTGACACCAGGCTCGACACATTGCGAATGACGTTTTGACGTATTAATTTAAATTTAACAATTCGATTTCGAATAACGGCCGGTGTCAAATTAAAAGGCAAATATGACGTTTCAGCTACTGTTGGTAGCTAATTTGACAGTTGGTCAAAGGTATATACGTTATTGAAACCGGCCGTATAACAAAAAAAACACGTTCACATCAATGTTTCCGTTGCGGTTATATTATTTTTAACGAATACGAATTGTTCAGTTTAAATCAAAACATCAAAACGTCATTCGAGCGGTTTCAAATTAACTACCACAAGTAGTATTTTTTTTTTTTGTTAATCTAACTGACATTGGGTAGATCCCGAATTAATTGAGATAAGGTCCAAGCAATGAAGATCATTGTACCGGTAAAACGAAAAGGTTTTAATATTCAGTATGAATATCTCAACTATAAATAACTACCAGTAGGCTTTTCTGTGTTTATTTTAGGATAATATTGAGCCAAGTCAATATTAGTACAACTTTGGATTAGTCTCTTTCACAGAAGTAGGCGTAAGCAGAATCTTGTGTGGATGTTACTTAATATGTATTTTCTTCTGGTAAAATAAACCTTAATATTACATAATCATTTTGGAAGAATCAACTTAGTTACTGATTCGCGGAATCCGAATCTTTATTAAATTATTCAGCTCTTAGATAGCAACCATATCTAAAAATGTGGAATAAATCCCGTTACCAAATAAATCATACTCTAAAAATCTACTTATGCGTATAATATTTTTCCAGCAGAAAAACAAGATCATACGTTGAATCTTATTTGCCTCAATAATAATAAAGAGAACCACAAAAATCTTGATAGTTCAAACATTTTTAAAGAAGTATCTTTCCTTTTACAGACATTATTCCTTTTACATCAGTCGTTCGCTCTTTCTCTGCAAAGCGTTTCCGTAGTGCACCTTTAGAGGCACGTAACCCAATAACGTATAGATTTAAATTGTAGAAGTATATTGAAGCGCTTTAAAGCGCTCTAAAGTGCAGTAAAGCGCTGCAGTGTGACGGTTTGTTCTATAGACGCCCCCGCGACATGTAATAACCTATTTCTCTTACTCAAACAAATGCGTGGGAGGCTCTCCATTTAACTTTAGAAATAGACTATTGGAAATTGGGGCACAGTTTCGCTAACTTTATTGAAGTGAACAAAGTAAAAACCAATGTTGACATACGTAAGTATCATCTTCTTTGTTTTCGTCAATAGCCTACGCAGATCGTTAGCACCATTTTAAAATGGTTTAACTTAACAGTTACATCGAGGTACGCCATATTTGCTCGATTTACGTTTTAGGCAATCGTAAGCGAAACCAGTATGTAAATGAAAACAAAATGACCCACGCGCGCCTCAAAAAACATTTCAACATAAATGTCGAGCCTGCTAGGGCCAGTGCCCGCCAAGGTTTCGGGATTGTTCGAAAGAGTTACCGCGGCCCTTGAACGCAAAGCGCAATTTAAGGAACACGGGAGGATTTTAGTTAGTAAGAGTCTGACACTCCGCCCAGAGAGGGAGGAGTTATTTGATGATTTCCCATCCTTAAAAACATTTACAAAGTGAACAAAAAATATATAAAACTAGTGTGCAATGGGAGTCGTATCGCAGATACTCGTAGCGATCTCTTTTAGACAACATTTAGATGGACTGATAAAATTAATGTATTACCAAACCTAATACAATCAAAAGCGATAAAGACCCCCTCTTACCTCATTTAGTTAGTCAACCACCTAAGAATGGGGGCCAAACTCTTTAAGGCAAGAAAAGAAAGGGGCCAAGCGTGTAAAGATTAAGAGTAATGCATTTGTCACATTACGGGACTTGAATTTGGGGCGCTATAAAACCCCGGAGTAGGCTGTCATGTCGCCGGCGGCAATATTACCACATAACCACATCAGTAGCGTATTTTGCTGTAGTTTTTGGTACATTGATATGAAACATGTAGGTCAGGTTTTCTTCAAGTTACATCTATATTCTAAGTCCTAAGAAAACTTTCTATATTCGACTCGACTCAGTCGCCAGAACAACGGAAAAAAACTTGATTTATGTCAATAAGTAACAAGCTATACCTGTCGATTTTTTTTCCTATGACTGATGACTAATCTATTGAAATATAATATAGGTTTATTTTTGTACTCACTTGCTAAAACTGTTGAATGACATTCAGTATATGAGACACGATAAAGACATATCAATAATGTCGAGATCTGAAATCTTTCCTTTCTTTTACATTAGAAAAATCAAAACAGACGTCTAATCCAAATCCAATAAAAAATCCAAGAAAGTCGTTGAAGTTTGACCTAAAGCAAGCCCTGAATCTTAATGCGAGTTCGAAGCAAAAAATCCTCCCACACTGAATATTAAAATCTCCAAAAGCTGAGAAAGGAATTCCTATTACCTACATACTTCGCTTTCAATCTGTGAGATCGATCGTCCTTTATAATAGGTACCGAAGGACCAACGAAGGTTGACTCGAATGAGTTCGGCCATTAAAGTTTTACACGTCTATAAATTTTCGGATTTATTTTCACGAAAAGAAGTAGTCGTTTTAAGATTTTCATTAGAAATGGGTAATTAAATACTTCATCAGTAGGTACTTGCCAACAACAAAAGACTGTCACAATCAAGCATAGAATGCAAGTTAGTATATCGCTTACGAATTCGGCAAGATTTCGACAAAATTCTAAATCGAAGCACAAAAATAAAATCGAAGCACAAAAATAAAATCGTATCACTACAAAATTCGATGAAAGGATAAAGTAGCCTTTTATCAAAATTCAACATCAAAACAAATATACAAACCAACCTACACATAGGGGAAGCTAATGTAACAGGCTTAACAGACCAATCGATCTTCCGTCGAACAGTCGTACGCCGATCCATCAAACTGGACTGACGGACGAACTGTATAACCCTTTAGGGTGAAAATGTTTAGGAAGAGAACTAAAAGGTTTTTAATCTACACTGTGACGAAGAAGAAAATTCAACAACATTGGAAAGAAACGAAATGGTTATTTCTTATCCTTTTGAATGCCAGAGCATAAACGCATCGGCGTGCCCCCGACGCCAAGCCACAAATTCGCCGTACTTTTTGTCACATATTTGTGACGTTTGGCGTACAGGGCACGCGCTTGCTTGTCATAAATACGCGACAATGGCGTTCAAAAGGTTAAAAGATATGTAAGGCTAGGAAGACTAAAAATATCGATAGCTCAAGATGATGCAGCTATCCTTACCTTCAATCCGATATTACGACACCCTCGGGAAACGTTGGGCCCGTTTATTTTTAGATCCAAGGAGCGTAGCAAATGTAATTAATAAACACGTAGGATGTAAACATACCCACAACAACGTCACGAAGTCATTGCACAAGACGCTGATAAGTAAAATGAATCTGACGTCCTCACAACTCTTTTCTTTAATACAAGCGATTTGGATAAACACCAACCTCATTTAGCCTTAAGTAAGGTTAGCAACAAAGGTCAGAGAAGTGGGCTCTCAACGCCGTTCAGTGGAGAATACAATAACGGGAAGGCTAATACTTCTTGACAAGCTAAGAGCTATCCTAACAGCTGAAGAGTATTAATTTATCAAGACGACTGTACCGCCATCAACGGATAAACCTCCTTGTTTCCAAGTGGATCACGCTAAGCCAATGGCATTCATGATTGTGTGTGGACAATTAAGGGCGAAGCCAAGGGAGTTGCAAGGATGATCATTGTCCTTGTAGTTAACTAGTAGTAGTGTGTATTTCATAATTTATAATACATTTGGGACAAAAAGTAGACAATGGTCTTCTCTACAGATCCAGGTTACCTATCTGTCTTTTACAACGCTACTATATTCGACTACTGCTTCGACATGAAAAGGCAACAGACAGACATAGTTAGACGTTCGCATTTTTTTTTTTTTTTTTGTTTTCGGAAAACTTACAGCTAGGCAGAAACAATATTAAGAGTTAATAACATGATGATGGCCAATTACAAGTGTAGTAGTGTAGTTAGTATGTATGTTGCATCATTTGATGACGATACCCTCTGTGACATGCCCTTAATTCAGGGTTCTTTATAACCATGTTACTTGATAGGTAATATATTCAATTTTCTTCGAAGTGTCTCCTGGGTTTTGTTACCACATTAAAAATGATGAACGGCAATAAATAAACGAGAAACGAAAGTTTACACAATCCCGCCATTAATTTTCGTTGTGCCTAAATCAAATTATTATCAAGCAAGATTGTCTTTTATCAGTTCCGTTATGGAAATTACTTAAGACTCAATTTCATCTGTGTCAATTTCTCCAATAGATAGAAGATAACCGTTTATTTTGGTATTTTCTTTCATACTTTATTCAGTAAATTGATTTTAAATATATAAAAAATGCCTGAATATGGAACCAGCACTAACTTTGGCACGAAAGTCGAACGAGTTTTGGCTGAAAATTTGTTTGTATGCATGCCATATCTGACAGGAAAGTGGTTCAAGGCGAAGCTAAATAGTGATACGAATCGGGTTTTTTTTACGAAAACGCAGTGACAAATTACATCCATAGTGGCACCATGGGGGTTGCGGGACCATATCGCGTCATCTTTCATTGTCATACAGCAAGAATCTGACTTTGATAAATATAGTACATATGTAAAAACTTAATATGGTCTTGCAGCGAAAAGCTGTTCGAGAATACTGAAAACTTAAGAATTAAAACGAAAGACTAAACTGACAGCACAAAAAAAGTTTGTTGGGAAGAGCTTTAAGCGTAAAATCCGAAAACACTACTTAAAAGCTTGTCATTCTTAGTTGTTCTTCGTCATGATTACTATGAATTCTCTCAATCGGTATGATTATTATATATCATATTTATTAGTTTATTATTTTAGCATATATATGTATTTTATTAGTATTATATATATTATCTGTATTATATTATTATTATTATTATTATTTATATTATTATTTCCGAATTGTTAAAATTCAATTTTGAATCTTATTTTTATTTATTGTACACCTACTACAGTATAGTCTTTATAACCCAAAGGTTGACTGGTAGAGAATGCCTTGATGCATTAAGTCCGCCCATGTACCACTTTTGTACATAAAGTTTAAATAAATTAGATAATGTAAAATAATCTTCTCTACTATCAACGACTAGCTTAATAAAATTGGATTCCATAACGCTTATAGAGAATGGGTCCTAAAATTTCTCACATTTTTATCAAACGAAGCACACCAGACCATGTTACCCAAAGAGATAATTTTAATCTGATCTGTTTTTTCTTTTATCTGGTCTAGCTACATTACTACATTGTCTACTTCGAATTTCGGTTGACGTAAGTTATCTTGGTGAAAGAAGCAAGATTTTGGAACTTCAAATTAATATCCTTTTACAGAACTTCAATCCGCTTTTACAGAAAAGATTCTTATTTGAAATTCTGAATAACTCCTTCGTTTCGTAAATGGTTTAGACGAGAGTCGTGTTGGTGCCAAGAAAAATAAGCGAAAAATTGCGAAGCCTTTTATAATTTTTAAAAGAGAAAAAAACAACCAGTTACCGAAAGAGGTTACATTCGATATCAGAGCAGCCCACTCAGCAGTTAACACTACAAGAGCTGAGCCTTCAAGTGTTAACACGTTAAGCACACCCCTATCAAAAGCCTGCACTCGCTTCGTAAATCAATACCCGTTCGTAAAAGTTAGTAATTCCGCGTTCGCTTCAGAACTTGTTTAAACTGTATTTATACGAAGCATGAAAGCTACGAACTGAAATATTATAACTTCTAACAATATCCATATTTATACAGGTGGGAACTTTCGGCTCCTGTCATAAATTTGGGGCAATATTGGCCTGTCATATCCTTATATTCAAATGCATACAGAGATAATTATGGTAGCTCACAAAGTGGAAACGATCATAAGTAAAATACAAGTTTAAACCCTTGTTATGATCTGTTTGAATTACTCCATAATAATGTCTAAAACATTCAAACCACCCACACGTTATTGATCTAGAACTTCAGTAATACCAACATACTCTAGAGAATGAAACCACGAGACACTCGACTTGTATCAACATCCATTTTAAATTCTCCGGAGCCGTTCTTGCATTCGAAGAAAGCTCGGTACCTTGTAAACATCGAAAGAATACAAAATGTTGGGGAAGGGTTTAAATCACTTCGGGATGCTTTAATACCCGCAAACAGGGAATTTGTAAATGGAAAGTGTTTCACACTCTCGAGTAACAGGCAATAAGATAGCCTCTGGCAACGATTACCCTTGTTACCCTAAACATTTTTACCCAATACTTACAGCGTTATCTGTCTCTATAGTGATTTTATTTAATGTTTCCGACGGTAAAAGGGTTTTTCAGGACAATATCTGCCCTCAAGGCTCAGAGAACCCAAGCACCCTCGAGCCGAGCCGTTATTATACGAGACATTACAATTCATGAGATAAAAACATCCATCTGCACTGTTTGTGAACATTTCATAAAATTCCCGAGTGCCCTTTCGCTGTTAGCATACGTTTTAAAAGACAATTTCGTTATGACTAACTAATTTCATTTCTGAACTGTATGAAATTAGAATTATATTCCGTTCAAATTAAATTCAGAGGCACCTTGTCTGTAAAAGGAATAACAAGTACCGTAGTAGTGTAAGAAAAGCAATGTTTATCCAAATCTAATCTAGTTCGATAAAAGGTTTGTTATAATTGAATCTAATAATAATAAAAACGCATATTGGTATTTATGAATGCTCAAAAATGAAACGTTCAACATAAAATTCTTATTTCTAAAGATTATTTATTATTATTTATTTATTTATTTTTTTAGATCGTTTATTCAATTTACGATAACTACATCCCTGAAGAATAAGAACAATATTAAAGATGATCTTGGTCAAACAAAGATTCTACTCAAAAGATATATATAACAAACAAAACATTAATCAAAATGATTGGAAATGAAGGGACTCCATTGGCCGTGAAAATCCAAAACAAAGACGCATTTCAGTATACACAATATCGTAAGTATGAACAAAAAGGAGCCGAGGAAATATCAGAATCGTTCACATCGATTGACGTGCGACGAGTCGGCGCCATTGGTCAGCGCTCGTGACGTCACGCACGGTATCGACCCGCCGCCCACGGGCGCGCATGCGTCAAACCGAGCGCTCGAACGCGATTGGTCGACGGATCTGTCGCCGGATTGACGTACGTAATTAATTAAAAGAATTCAATTGAAATGAATTTTAGAACGCGCATAACTTTTTTAAATGACGGCGCGACGTCGTTCTGCGTTTTGATAACCTTAGTTTTTTAGCTGAACGTGAGAGTTATTTTTAAACCTAATGTTTTGTGTCGCGCAAGGTTTAATGTGAAACATTTTCACTAAGGAATGCCTAAAACCTTCCCAAACCCAAAAAAGGCAAGGTGACAACGTTAAAGACAACCCTTCTATCCCTCATTATTCATATATACAACTAAAAATACATAGGAACACTACCAATTTCAGACCATCTCCGACATAAATAGATCTGATTCCCATGCAAACGACACTGGTGATCGATTCGCCTCTAAGCCCAAGGGCAAGGCCTAGTCGCAGACGGGCTGTCAGACAGGCAGACTGGACACACGACACCTACTGAGATAACTGAAACGAGACATGTGTTAACGGCTTTTTTATTTTGCATACATTCGAAGAATAGATGCCGAAGATATTGGAAGGATGATTTAAAGCATTTATTTTCATGACTTGAAGAACACGAAAGAAAGTTTATAAGTTGCACCTGTTTCAAAAGCTGCACGCATTAGGGATTTGTTTAAAAATAACAAATGAAATAGAAAAAGGTGGTAACTTTACAAAAATAGAAAACATTTTCAAACCTCCAACAGACATTGACAAAGCTAGAAGTAGCGCCACAGCTGTTGACATTTCAGATATACCGCTACAAAGACCACACTGTAACCCTAAATCTAGGGTTTTGTCCGCATAATCAGCAAAGCCTACTGGATAATCCGAGTCCATTCAGAACAAAAGGTCGTATTATATCGAGGGTTTAAAGGACCCACAGTGGGAACTGTCCAGTCTCGTATTCAAGAGATCAACCTGATGGCCCTTGAATGTAAATTCGACGCCCGCATTGATCCCGAGCTCGATGGCTGATCTCCTGGAATTTTAATTACCGAATTATTTCGAGTTCGAGTGACGGCCGATGGTAATCTATTAACGATTGGGGGAATTTTCCTAAAGTTTCTCTCTTGATGGCTTTAAACGTCGTAAAGTGTAGGTATTTTCAAGGTTGAATCCATGCTCGTTTCCGCTGTCGAATCGTATAAGCCACGTGTATGGAAATCAAGGGACTCACCAGAGAATGGGCAGCAGCATTCTCTGTGCTTTGCATCAGCTACACTGCAATCGTAAACCCGCCTTCCAAGCATGGCGATTATGCCCCCCCCCCCTTTGGGGAGGCCTATGTCCAGCCAGAAGACGTCATTTGGCTGATGATTAGGATGGAAAGCAAATAGATTAAATAGTAGTTTATAGTTTTGAGAGAGAATAAATAGCTCTTTTTGGGAATTCTTTAGAAAATATGACATAAAAAAACATGCTACTTAAATTTTTCGTAATTTGGATTGCATGACTAACTTATCAGTTTTTGACGGAGGTAGATACTCCATCAAAATAATGCACAATTCAATCAAATTTCCAAAAATTAATCTACATAATGAAACACCCCAAATCGTTATCTAACAATATCTATGAAAAATATGAAAATAATAAAGGCTTCAGGCGGGGTAGGCTTAGAAAAAATCGCATCGGTTGAATTATCTTGGCACCACATGTTAGGGATGATAGATGAGCCTTTACATTACAGCTACATATATTACCCTCTGCCATCGTTACTATGAAAGAATAATAAATAAAAATAATATATTGCATTCCTTCGCTTTAGGTTAGATCTAGCTTTTTCTCTATCTTTCTCTCTATCTAGCTTTAGATTAAGTAAATCTTTGAAACTCGTTTAATTTGAAAAACGAAATGTTAGTTTTCTATTTAGACATAAACCTTGCTATGAAAACATTTCTGGACATTTCTCTCAAAAATTTCTCCCAATGGAGAACAAATTTTTTCTCCTAAAGATTTTCAAGAATTTCATACAATAAGCAGTTTAAGTAGAATTGTTACATTTCACGGGAAGCCGCCTAAAGTTCCGACTTTCAGTCAGGAAACTCAATTTAATATGCCTGGCCGACTTTGCTTCCATGAAAAAGCTTTCTACTCTAAATGCACAGTTCAGTTATTGATTTACTGCACTAAAAACGATACTTTGAAAGGGCACTGAAATTGATTTCAGTATTCTAAAGCAAGAAATCAAAATGAAAGCTTCAGCAGGTTCTTCAAAATCGGCTAACCATGCAGCGTTACGAACATAGCGCCTAAACAAATAAAACTAATTCACCGCCACTAAATATTAACACATTACTTCTAGCCTCTGTTGACTGGCATTGTACACATTTTCCCAGCCACCCGAAGGTGGTCGGTATAAACAAGCCAGGGGTCGGGAAGGGCACAAATTCGTGGCTAACGTCCATAAATTGAGCCAAATGTTCTCATCCCACACGTATTCTCCTCACGCATCTTGAATTACTTCAAATTTCAGAATTCAGACGGTATTTTTCTGTGTGAAGAGCATTATTTAACCTTTTGGGTTTTATTTATGGGTCACATGCAAATTCGGTATTGATGTATTGAGAGATCGCGCTCGAATATTTTGAATGGTTGTTGCCATTCCATCATGGACATAGACAATAATGTTTTCTTTTTCTCTTATGTGCCATTTCGAACATCCCATACAGCTTGTAGTATTAACTGAAGGCTTTGAAACATACCTCAGTAAAATACAAAAAGATAAAACATAAGATTCTCTTTGAGTAGTAATTCTTTTGTATTCAGAATTGTTTTTCATTTGGAATAAAGGCTGAAGCAGTCGACGAGAAATATGTACAGCATTAAAGTGCTACGTTCGAGAATTGTTCACATGAAAAAATTATATCCGTCTACATCGTCTGTCTACGTATTCTTTTTGAGCGAATTTGTCTAGTAAAGTGAACTGTCAGAGACAAAAATGTTTTGCTTGAGAAGCGTCGACTCAAGTACCTATATCGCCAGATGGAAAAGTCAGTTTCAAAACCTTCTAGATTAACTTGAAATACAGGTAAATAAACAAGACACAGTTCAACAACAAGTTGCGAAATTCGAAATTGCTGTACCGACACAATCACAAGCAGAAAATTTCTTCATACTTCGAAGAACTGCCTAAGAACCAATTAAGAAACTTTTCAAAGTTGATTAACGAATCACAACAGAATATTGCGTTACTTTTGAAGCAACTTTATGATACTGTTTAACTTCAAATCAAATTAAAGGACCAATGTTGTAACAATCGATCTGTTTGAAAAACTGCAAAACCCAAGCTGGTTGTTAGGTGTGGCTTCTATGGGCTTTCCCTCGCTTCTGGGGAAAGACCAGACGTAGCATTGAACCAAACACGAACCAAGTTGATATTTTCTTTTTGATACAAAAATATTATATGACCTCAAGGGGTAAATACTGAAAAGATGAAAGAAAGCCAGTTGTGTGACGAATGTGGAAGTCTATAAGACGTTGCGAATATGAAACGTAGGAGATGTTGTGGAATTTGTTCGAAAGAGTCACCGCGGCCCTGGAACACAAAGGGCATTTGGAGGAACACGGATAGGTTTTAGTCAGTAAGAGTTTGATACCCCTTTTCCGCTACGCCCAGAGCGGAGGGAGTAATTTGATGATTTCCCATCCTTAAAAAAAAGTGTGAGATCATAGAAACAACAGATGAATTGTGTGGAAGATTATATTGCGAGAAAGAGTGTGACTTTGACTACTGAGATGACGACTATACGAGAAATATGGAAGAAAAAGACATGACACGACAACCCTGGTAACGCTGCTGGCATTTAATAAAGATGCAAGAAAGAAGAACAAATACTACACTGAGATAACAGCAAGAAGAAAGATGATCATATCACAAAACAAAATGCACCAAGATTAAGTAATCACAACAAAAACCCTCAAGACACTGAAACTCATCATGCCAAAGATACAATCAAGAAACCATACAACAACACAGTAGATCGTTATGTGAGGTACGTTTGTTGCCTCAGCAATGCAATAAATAACGCAGAAGGTCTCAGAGCAATCAAGTGGGGCACTCTTTGCTATTGCATTTCTTATTGCTTATAACATCCTGCAGAATTAATTGGCAGAAGTCACTTGAGAAGACGATTATGATAGATATGAGTTTGTCTTTTGTAAGGAGGTTGGTTTCCATTTCAATAATAGAATTGCAAACAGAAAGAAAAATAATTTAATGTCACAGAACAGGCATGCATTCAAACTTACAAACTTAAGCTAAATTACACACATAAAATTTTTGTTTGGCATGATAATGACGAGAAAAAGCTTTGTTTAAAAGGCTTCGAAATCTTATTCGCCCTTATTTTTATTTCCGCACAAATAGAAACATTGTTCTTATCTAAAATTAGATTTCCTTGCACTCTTTCTAGAAAACTAGACAATAACAACGCGGACAAAGGAAGTTTCCAGAACTGGCATCACGGCAAATATCGAGCTGTTTTCTTTGTTGTGCTTTATTGAATATTTGCACGTTTTCTCATATATTTTGAAATGTAACCTGGATTGGTAGTTGAACATTGATAGAAAATTGCGTTCAGTGTTTATTTGAATGTGATAAGAATATGCAATGATATCAAAGTGCAGTCACAAAGACTTAAATATGTAAAAATATCACCAAATGATACAACTGCAATTTGACACAGGTTACTTTCTAAACTAAAGGAAAATATCAGTGAAAATCTCCCAGTTACGGCTGCGTCATCCCCATGAAAACAAACCGTAAAATGCAAAGAATTATGGCACAATTATTTTAACAGGATCCCGGGCTCTCTCGCAGTTAAAAAAATGGAACATTTTTTGCAGTTTCGAGATAATTTCCGACTCCTTGATGACGCAGATTTCATTTCAGTGAGCAATGCATGCAGAAAACTATTTGCACTTTACAGCTGATTGGACCTGCATCTTTCATATTTATTTTTGTGAGTAATATCTATCACTGTTTTCAAGTTTCATTTTATAAAATGGTCACAGTATTTATATCCTAATACCGACTTCAAAACATTTATATTAATTCGGGGGAGAAAACGTAATTTACCGCAGCAGGCAAACCGTTCCAGTTAATACAATTTTTCCTTGACATGCCGTCAAATAAGACTGCACACATTCTTCCTATATCTTTCTGAGCACGTGCCGGTAAAATAAAAATACATCTAGCAACCTTCATTTATTTGTAAAACCTTTACATTGAACGTCTCTAGATAGACCGTAGCGTCAACTAAAGTTCCAAAATGACAAGTAACTTCAAGAAACTCGAGAACTTTTGTGTTTGCTTCATTTCCAACTACCTACGGTTGCTTTTGAGGTCCCAGAAATAGGTCGAACCGCTTCAGAATACTGATGTCTTTTGGACTGGAAACTCTAATATTTTACACAATGTTGCAATCGGTATTACAAGTTATGAATTTCAGATGGACAAAGTTAAATTGAAGAAAATATGAAGAGACTGAGGTACCTACAGGACTAATGAATCAAAAGATAATGTCACAGAGAAATCACGTGAAAAAAATAACAAGATACCAGACGTCAAAGAGTCTCGAAAGAAAGATTTTCTCTAAAGCACGTCTATAATCGAAGCTAAATTTACTAAACAGATTAATTTTAAGACCTAAAGTGCGACTAAGAATTAAACGCCTACTTAAACGAATCAAATAGAGACATGATTGGCAGCAGACGACAAAATTCGTAATTATCACTATTACATAAAGTAAGTGGCCGAAAGACGAAAATATATTTCATGAAGCATGGTTTGTACTGAAGTCACCTTGGACGCAACTGAGCACGGAATACTTAATAGATACCATAAGTTGGGACATTTATAGCTCTATAAATTCATAGTTAAATGGGACAATAAGTTCATATGAAATGTTTCGTTTTTATGTAACAAAAACACAAATGTAATTCTTTTCCTTTCAGCTGTCGACGTTGTTAGCGCCGCGTTGCTATCAAGTTTATTGGAATGCATTCATTATGCTTCTCGACCGTTCTCGTAACTAATTGGATTATGAAGGATCGTGTTTGCTCATTTTATAGAAAAATTGTTTTTATTCCTAAGAACACAAGAGCCACAATGCCATCAAGAACACAGGACAGATCTTCTCGAAGCAAGCTGTCTTCTACATTGGTACATAGAATCGATTCAACTATAGTTACAACTTCATTTAGACATTTACATTTTGAAAAAAGGGTCGCCCCAAATTCGGCCAAGCACCGTTCATCGCCCAGGCTAACCAAAACAGCTGTCCCAAATAAAAGACTGTCCCAAGTGCTAAACGTAGCAGAAATGTAGTTCAATAATAATATTTTAGACAGTGCGATGGCGCCACAGAGTCGGGAACGACCGCCAATCAACGCGAACAATTGACTCAACCCCCAGAGTTTTAAACACGCAACGCTATTTCAAAGAAAGCCTTCCGTCAATGCAGTTTATGTTACTAATCACTGTATAGGAATCCAGCTCGAAGCACCAGACTGCAGGGAAATACGCTTTTGACCTGGAGAGTGTTCGTAAAAATAAACTAGCTGGGAAGTCCACTCTTTAACCGTACGTACAATGAAAGTATTCCCCAAAATGTCATGAACGTATGGGTGGGATGTCCACCGTGTTTTGGTAATGCATCGCCGTGCATTTTGTAGGTGTGTGTTGTGTTTAAGGTAAATTTACAACCCTTTCCAAATACTGCATTCATTAAAGCTCTGTGTTAAACGTACATCTTGAAATGAAGCTTCTGATTAACTATGTGGTAACAAATATTTCAAATAGTAATAATTTTGTAAGTTCATTTATGAAATGTTTGTTTTGTGTTTTTTGTTTGTATTTTTTGGTCCCGGCTGTCGTTTGTACATCTTTGGCAGTCGTTACGGATAGTCAGAAGCCAGAAAATCTGACACCAGTCTTGCCAAGGAGAACCGTGTTACCCAGTTAATGGGTAGAGGAGGTCTGGTTGGCAGCCGCTCCACGTAAAATACTGGTATTCAGCTGAATCCGGTTTGACTGGAAGCCGACCCCAATATAGTTGGGAAAAGGCTAGGCAAATGATAATGAATAATTTTGTAAACAGCTAAAACAGTTTTTTTCTAGGTGGTAATCTCTGGTAGTACTGATTCGATTACTATTCTTCTTTCACTGATAGAAACGTACGATATGGCCGAGTGCCATAAGCTACATTATAATCCGAAAAATCCATGGTTTGGCACAGGCTAGAGGCGTGTGGTTAAGCTTGGCAACTAGTGGATTATCTACTCAATCACATGCTGATGAATTACTCCACTGTCGTATTCCTTAGGGTCCGAAAACCGGACTGTACATGGTACAACTTAATTATATTATAGAGTCAACCTTGGTGTTGTTGTAGGAAGTCTTGTGTGTAAAAAGTACTAGTCGTGTCATAGTAATAGTTGTACATAAATAAATTAGGTTTTTCACTTTTTCACCGTTTTAACAATCGAAAGTCCACATTGAAACAAACGTCACGCTATCATTCATAGCGTGACGTTTGACAGAGGAAAGAAAACGTGTTGCGCCGACCCTAAGTAACACGGCATAAGGGCAGAGAAATGATGACCCAGTATAATCTGAACAATGCAGAATTTGCCCAATAATCTTCGAGTAATGAAGAAAAATCAATGAAAAAGCTTAATCGCAAGGAAAAATACAAAACATTAAATTTCCTCTACCTGCAATATTACGACTTAGGTACTTCAAGTGAACAATTAAATTCAGTGAGAAACAATTCCTGCAAAATCCAGGTATTGTCTATCGTAATATAAGTTGAAAGTACTTAGCGTTATTAACATTACAAGATTTACAAGTTCTAATTGCTGCGTAGACTTTTATTTTTATAGAGTAGGTATATTCTATGACGTAGACTAAGAAAAATCGTGAGAAAGAACAATAAAACCGGTGAAGCTTTCTTGTGTTAGCCTAGGTTTACTTTAAAATTATAACTGTATTACTGGAGTAAAATTAAAACATCAATCTTGTTACCATGCATTACAGGAGGTGACTCAAAAAAAAAACACCTCCCAGTCATTTGAAAAAGTAGAGCAATTTTGCAGCATCTACCTAATCGACAATCGTTCACACATTGTGATACAGAACCCTGGGAAATTTAAATGTGCTAACAGTGTAAACTGCAAAATTATTTCAGGTTATTGCGCCCTAAGTAAAACAAGAACGTTATAACAGTTTCATATTACTTTCCACTGACGAGGTAAGTTTGGTTTCGAGAAAACTCCATCGTGTAAACACTAACTCGCAAAATCAATCTTCCTGAGGGAATTAAAAGCAAGTTAATGTAAACATCCAACGAAGCACGGGATCGCTGTAAATTCAATAGAGAATCTCATAGACCCGACCATGAACTATTTCTTCAACGCAATTAATAATTAAAAGGACTACTGGGGCCCTACTATGAAGTCTTAAAACGATCGAGATTCCGCTCTAAGGGAGAGACGGAGCTATACATAGCGAATAGCACTATCCCTTTTACATCGTCGGAATTAGATGGCATTAGCATGTCATAGTAGGGCACCTGTAAGCAGCTTTTAACTACGTCACAATTATAAGCAACATACACACTGTTTACACAATTTACATTTACATCCACACATGTAAACATAGCATTAATTGACCACACAAAAGCGTGTGTAATTAGAACTTCATGTAATGGTAAACTTGTCAATTCAAACTGTCAATTTTAAGTAATTAGGGTATAATAACGATTGTCCCTAAAGCTTATAAAACGCAATGCTGGGCAGATTTACGGGCGAAATATTCTCCGAGATATAATTGGTAGATTAATCAAAATAAATGAGCCAAAGCATTAAACATTTCTGTTAAGTTTCTAGAATAAAAATTCTTGAAGGTCGTTACAGTACTTGTAAATAACATCAAGTCAGCTATTCGTAACAAGACACCACTTCCAACCTTTATTTATCTTATGTCGTAACGTGTCATTAAAACTAAAATAACTACAATACATGCATAAACTAAAGTCATAAAGAGGTCACGATTAATTATAATAATAAGTGGATCACATGCAGCCCACTCATAGAACTTACTCTGAGCAATATGGCGCCCAGTCGTCGCGTCTGTGACGCACCATCCGATTAAAAAGATGAACCAGCGTCTGGGAACTACCAATGTTTATTTACAATACTTGGGATTAGACGTCTTCCCTCGAAAGTCACCTTCATTTTGTACAAGACGTCTGATACAAGCCTTTTTAGAGTGCTACATTTAAACTTCTAAGCTACGTCATCAATGTACATAACGTCATTCATGACGTAATAATAAGCTTAAAGTCCGAAAGTGACGCAATTTGGCATTATAAACGAAACCACGGGTTTGTACATACATATATTCTCAAGTAGAATCAGGCTTCGGGATCACCCCTATGAATCATGAAAAGACATTTTCTCTTGGAAATTCAGAAACAATTTTGCATAAGTTTTTAAGTTACTTTGCTTTTGTTTTCCGAAGACGAATTACAGAAAAACCTATTCTTTGAAGCTTTATGTGATAAAAATAACGGGAAGATAATAATAATAAATAAATAAATAATAAATAACGTTTATACTACACCTGCTTGGAAAGTACCTTGATACTTTATCAAATTTACGGTAGAAAGTACGTCATTGCATATCGAACAAATATGCGGGGAGAAAACGCATCTGAGCGGGAGAGAAAAGTGTATGAAAATCCATTTCTTACGTGGTTTTTCTTTTTTAATTTTGTGTAAGACTATGCGCCGGTAACCTAAATATCAAAAGCCAAAAAGTTTTTACAGTGAGTTTTTATCTCCAAGTTCGCAAAATGACACTGGCCACTAGCTGTGTGTTGGATGGTGTCGGGCTGGCAGTGCGACCCTGCGGCGGCAGGATAAACAATTTGAAAAAAGAACATGTGAAAATTGCAGACGCCATTGGCGCCATTTCCAATTTGTGTGTTGTTTGAGGATTCAGTTTTAACTGCAACAATTTCAATATAAATTTCAATTAGTAAAGATTTCGTTTTTTATTTTCCTTGTAGGTGTAGTATAAAGCACTATGTATCACTCGAGAGAAACTGCGATTCCCGATCTTGGGTGTTTTAAAGCCCTCGCCTACGGCTCGGGCTTCAAACGACACCCTCGACGGTAATCGGTCACTTTCTCCTCTCGGTGAACAATGTACTATTATTTGGATCAACTTAAGTTTACACATTACTCAAAAACGAAGATAGCTAAAAAAGTAAAATTCTGTGGCGCAGCTATCAACGCCCAATTCAAAATAAATACAATCTTAGACATCATATCATCTTAGATATAACGTCATGACGTTCCTGAAATGTACTTACTGAAGATGTAATATACCACATACTGTGAATCATTTATAGGGAATCACAAGGAACGTCCGAAACAATCTTGCTCGATTGAGGAAGATAAAAGATGAAACGAAAACACTGATAATAGCAGTGATTTTATTTATGATGAAACAGACCGAATTTTGAAATCCTTTTCGCGACAGACATGTCTATTGTCATCATTTACATTTATGTCCGCTGCTATATGTAAAAGGCATATAACAGGACTTCAGGTTCATAGAACTGGTAAATAATTTGTCTTAGTAAGGCATAGAAACACCTAGAAAACTAAGGTTCTTGATAAATATTAGGAACCTTCGTTTTTTAGTTAGTTAAGAACCTAATTAGTTCCTTAATATTCCAAAAAATTATGCATACTTTTGACAAAAAGAAGAAGAAGAAAAAAGAAAGAAAGAAAAAGTATTTAATTGCCACAAAACGACATACCCACATACATAATTAAAGTAAGGCTGTCAGGTGCAGGCAGAACAGGGACTAAAATCTCATAAAATAATCCAAATTGAAAACATGCAGAATCCAACCAGGATACCAGTCCTCCAAACCGCTAGCAAACCGTAAATATGACATGAAACATTTTAATAGACTACGCTTCAAAAGTTTCGCTATTAATAGTATTCCTCGTAGTTTGCATACCTACTAAACTTGCAGCGAAATGCAATATGAATTCCGTGAAACTGAAATGAAGTTGAAAGCGGGCATTGCCGCGCTCTAAATAAGTATCTGGAGCTTACATGATGAGTATGCATATTGCATACGAATACGTTTGACCTTCTTAGTTTAGTGTGTTGTTTTATCTATGCATATCTTGAAGTAGACTATCCACTTGTTTATATTTTGCTATGTTATCAGTAGAATTAGGATGCCATTGCGATGTAGTGGATTTGAGACCAAATTGTGATATTCTAATTCTGCATGCGAAGGAACCTGGAATTCTTTGGATAGCCCGAAAAGATGGTCATAATATCTAAAAACTTATGGTGACAGGCAAGATAGATGGCATCGGCCGAGAGCAAAGAGTATAGTAAAAATAGTGGACGGTCGAGAGGTCGCAGCCCTATTAGATGGACCGATCACATCCGTTCAACACTCAACATCAAGCTGCATGATGCGCTCCATGAAGCCAAGGACTAACGCTGGTGGAGCGACATTTTTAAACAGAAATTGACCGCTCATCGGGGCATCCACGAACCTAAGCAATGAGGAATACGAGGCGAGGAGGTGACTTTTAAAATCACACCTTATTTTTATAGCTTCGTCTCAAAAAGAGGGGATTGTACGTTTGAAATCGTTGTTTTGTCGATGAGCGAAAAGTTTTTCAATTGAATAAAGTTACGCAATGCTAACTTTAATTTTTGCAGAAAGCTTTAATGTATTGTTAGACTCCTGAAAGAAGTGATTCGCCTCCTTAAAATTATTTTGGGTTATGTTTTAAGGTTGGAAAGGATGCAAAGATACCTTACACTGCGGCAAAATATTCTATTTCGAAGCAACGCCGCTCATGTAGCTTCCTGCCTCAGTCAATCGAATTGTCTGCAGAGGAAATTCAGTTTTAAAGTCTAAAATTTGTAATATCCGCAGTGCGTTGACAGTTGATAATTTGTTTTACCTGTGCGTCACTTAAATCAACTTATGTGTTTGTTTACCACCACATTTTAGAACTTTATTCTATTGATACTTAAATTAATTCCTATTTCTATTGCACTTTTAGATTTTCTCGGCGCTGAACCTAATGTTGAAAATTCAAGAGTGTGTTTTATTTAAGAGGTTAATTTAAGAATAGCCCAGTGCCGGTGAAAAAGGACATACCTACCTAAGTCCCATATTGGAAATTCGTAAAACTCGGTACAATAGAGCCTTAAAATCCACATTAATAGACATGGGCAAAGACTCGGATTTTGTGAACCATCTGAAAGCACATCAATCAGAAAAGTCATATAAAAAACTTTAACAATTAAACAAAACTTGAACAGTATCGTGACAAAGATAGGGGACGTCGGGCCGAGCCGGGCTTTTATCGGGTCCCCCAGTTACAAACAGGTCAAACCAATTGTTCGCTCCCGTTCCGTTTAATGATCAGCCACTAGTAATTATGTAAACTATTATCCATAAAGACCATTATTTTATGTTTTTCAATGGCTTATTTATATGAGGTCGATACTTCGATACAGCATGTCTACTGCTGCCAAACTGTACATACCTTCCTCTCCTTTTCTAATCATATAATCATTCGTTGTATCACACAATCCAGCCATCTTTCTTTGGTCACACTATTATGATTATTTTTTTCTATGTTTTTAGCGCTGAACGAAGATTTCCAGACCGTGCCACTTGCCGCAGGAAAGTGACGAGACCCGATCCCAACCCATCTTATGAGAGCAGGGAAGGAAGATGCTGAAATTAAGTCTCTATGATTACAATTTCGCACATTGACCGTGTAGGTACCTCTCGTATCGAATGTCCCAATAATAAATTAAGTTAGGTACCCTATCCTTATAGTGCTTATAGTATCCAATTCGTCTCCTAGGTCGTAAACAAGGTTGGCTTCATATATATAATTTAGGTCACCAACTGTAAGTTGTATGTCTATTTGGCTCCAAACGTTGGTATCTATGTTTCCAATATTTTCATGGATGAAAAATTTGACTGGAGTAATACTGAAGCTTCCATATCGATTTAAAAGTACATCATTAAAAATATGGTTCTGCAACCATAACTTTCGAAGAATCAAATCAAATCTAGCAATTGATCCATATAAACCATTTCATGGCTTTATCGTATTTTCTATGGTAGAGCCACTCGAGCTATCGGTCAGTGAACTGAACGTGAACGGTTTGGTAGATTGGAACAAACAATTTAGAAAACACTGAAAGGAAATGCTTACTCGTAGATACATAGGTAAGTCAAAGTCAAAGTCAGAACGTTTATTTCAATTAGGGCATTAAACGGCACTTTTGAACGTCATCATTAAAATAATAATATTACATTAATAAAGTGACTCTACTGTCCATTCGGAAAGGTAGATTCTTATGGAGAAGAACGTAGTAACGTAAGTCTCCGTATGTCTAACTTCAACTATGTAAATTTACCCTAAACACAACCAATCGTCATGTCTCGGGTTTTACATACAAACGTTTGGAAAGGCGCGCTGTAACTTAACCGGCCAAGTACCGGACCGGTAAGTTACATCCCCAGAGGCTGGCGGTCCGGTCGTAAAGCAGCCATACGGGCCGGGCGCGACCGGTAAATACTATTAATAAAAAGGAATTCGATTGGTTTAGTTTTTGATGTCAATAATATTCGACAGATGAAGGAGAGAAAATAGTTAAGTTGTTGGTATTTTGTGAAAGAGTTAAAATTTTCTGCCGGTTCTAAATGAAGTTCACAGTATTTAAAGTGATAAAAGAATAGGTCTTTTTACCTTAAGACAAGCGTATTAACTGATCTTTACGAGCAAACATGAATTACAACTAAAATGACCAGTGGTTTCCAAGATAGATGGTGATTGATATCAGCAAGCCAAATAATTGTAGGTAGAGGTCAATGAAGACGCATTACTTTAGCATTGTTATTCTGGATATCATCATCGAGGAGCTCGTGGCTAAATAATAACAGATGCACGGATCGATCTTAAAGGTTAAGCAACGCTTGCCGAGGTTGGTCTGTGGATGGGTGACCATCTTATCATACCGAGACTCCTCCGTGCCTCGGAAAGCACGTTAAGCCCTTAATCTCGGCTGTAATTTGTAGATCTTTGGCAGGGTTCTCTATTGTGTCACCTAACTTTTTTATCCATAATTAAAAGTGCCATAACTTTTTTTGTCCTAATCATCATTTGTCCGAATGATAACTTACCCGAACTTAATATCACATGCCATAACATTGAAATCCCTAAATATTATATGTCCTAAATTCGTTTGTCATAAAAATTACAATCAATAATATACAAAAGACATAAAACTGTTTTCAATAAAAGTTATAAGTCCTAACTTCAAATTACATAATGTTTATTTTTAATACTAAATTATTTAATAATTATTGTATACGTTTAAGTATAATTTTTTATAATTTTAAAATATCTGATTTTGCATTATAATTCTTATTATACATAAATTAATATATTATGCATGTACTCAATAAAGCAGTTGATTGTGAACATATGTGGTTTTTCTAAACAAGCAAGCATGAAAGCAAGCATGCATGGTTTCTGTCACGGCTCCGGCGCTGCGGGGCTCCGGCGGTCCCACGCGAGTTTATCGTCGCAGATTGATTGTAAAGCTCACCACCGCAGCTTCGGCTTGCTGGCCGGCTTCGCCGGCCAGCCTCAGCCGCGGCGGCGAGTGTTACAACCACCTGCTCCTCAACTCGCGGCCCGCCTCGCCCCTACGCAATTTTAAATTACACTCTAGGGGTAGGGCAGACAAGACTGCGTGGAGTCGGATTTACAGCGATTCGTTTCTGTCACTAAAACCTATTTATTAGCAAATGTTTCAGGACTAAAAAAAATATTATAAATGAACATTCGGAATAATACACGTTATTTAACACAATACTTAGAACATATGACTTTAGCTCAAGTAAAATTAGGAGGTTCAATTATTATAGTACTCGATATTATGACAGAATACTTTTAGAACTAAAGATAATTCTGTCAAACAAAATTTCGGGATTTTGAACATTATGGTTACTGAAGTTTATAGCAAAGGTGTTATGGATAATGATTTTCGGACAAACAATTTTAGGAGAAGTAAGGGAGTACCCTTTGGCAGTCTTGCCAAGAAGTACCGTGTTATCCAGCTGATGGGTTGCGGAGGTCTGGTAAGGTAGCCACACCACGTAAAATAGCTGAATCCGGTTTGACTCGAAGCCGACCCCAATTTAGTTGAGGAAAAGGCTAGGCAGATGAGAATTCTGGATATCATCAAAGGTCACATAGAGGAAAAATCACTAGAAAAACCATCTGCCATAACTTAACCAATTAACAATCCAAAAACCCTACGATAACTGAGTTTTTTAAAACTCAATCGAAACCCTCTCTTACGTAATTCAGGGCAAAACCGTGCATATTTCAGAGCACGCAGGTGTACAAACAGCGTCTTGCTACGTAATACAAACCCAATTAGTCCCGACAGATAGGCGCCCGGTAACCGCTAATTAATATGTCACAGTTTTCATTTATCTTTGCAAGATTCGGGTCAAGTCTCTTCAAGGGAATACTTCAGTTTATATGATACCAATTTGCAATAAGCTCCAGGTGATATTACTATGAAGCTCCTGTACACAGAAGCGATGTAACATCACGACCACGATTTTAGGAGTTTACTCCTTAAGAAACGATTTTCATATTTAGCCCGCGGAATGAAAATCGAGTGTTAACTAAAAGTGAGGCGTTACGTTCCTTTGCGCAACGTACTTTGCGCACCTTCCACTTCGAGATTATGTATGTGTGTATATACAAAGTATACTCAGTTTATTTAAGATGCTTTCATTCACCCTCGTTTTAGATAATCTACACAATAATAGTACTTACGGAGTAAACTCCAGTCGTGCGTCGGAGCTGACACACACACTTTTTTTTTTGCAATGAAGCAGTTACTATTGAATCATCTCACAAACACGTGCATATTTCAGAGCACGCAGGTGTACCAGCGGCGTCTTATACAACGTAATACTGAAAACCTAGTCCCGACAGATAGGCGCTCGGTAACCGCTAATTAATATGTCACAGCTTTAATTTATCTTAACAGATTATAGGTCATGGTCACGTATCTTCGAAAATATTCTTCAGTTTATAAATATGTTTAATTTTACCAATCTGTTGCCTGTCCAATGTTATTGGTACAGCTGATATTGAGTCTTAAGGCTACCGCAGACAAGAGCGACGTGAGAATATGACGATTTTTTAATATAATTTTTCTAATTAGACAGTTTCTTTGAAGTCGCGTTGTCGCATCGTCATCACATTGTTTTTTTTTAAATGAGATTTCCAGAATTGATCACATATCACTAGCTTTCAAAGTGAGATAAAGACAGGCGACGACAATAAAACTCACGATATCAAAAGAGCTACGTACAACTGAATCCCTGATACAATTAAAACCTTAAAAAAAAACACTTACAGCGACTGAAGCATGGATCAACAACAACAAGAATACAAGTCGTCCCTCACCCACATAGTAACTCCAATAGATAGGTACCGAAGACAACTTCCAACATCCTTTCCCACCTAAGGTAAATAGAACACACTAACTTACTTATTCTAGATAGCATACAATATCTCCACGTACTGCAACTAGATAGCTTATATAGACACGAGCTCAGAACCGCAGGACAACGTCGGGTATCAGGAATTCCTTGACCCAGTTGTAAGCGACGAGGTCCCTTGCAGATGCCGATTCGATTAGCGACGAGAACCAATAGGAATACAGTATTTTGAACATTAAAGTTAAGATATACAATCGGGGGACAGTTATCAATGTTTGCTACGAGTTAAATGTAGTAGCGAAAATGTATAGGGCCGGTCTATGTGGCTATGTTTTGGAGAAGCAGCAGTGGATGTCCATGGTTTGAATGAAAATATATGATGATATTTGTCAGTAAAGGAAAATGTGACTAATATTAACATTAACAAGTCTCATTTCAGTTTAATCTTAGCTTACCTATTAACTGTAGTCCTTTGAATCAGGAGACCGTAATAACGCCTGATCAATAAGGTAACTAAGAGTGGAAGCTGGAAACTACGTAGAGAAATGCGATTACATCATAATTATGATTTTTCAATGAAAGCTCTTCAAGTCTACGGATAAGATTTTAAGAATTGAAAACCTGGTGACTGTGAAGTTCTAATGCTATCCAATTACGATGATGTAAAAGGGATAGTGCTATTCGCTATGTATAGCTCTCTCTCTCCTAGAGCGGAATCGTGATCGTTTCAAGACTTCATAGTAGGGGCCCCTGATCTTATTCTTAAAAAGCCCAGATTAGGCTACACGAATAAAGTAATATTTTCTTTGCTTTGTACTTTATTAGGACTAGACATAAAAATATCCATCTTTTATCCCAAACGAAACCCAATATACGTAATATTTTCTTAGCAAATAAAGCAGAATGAAATTGGATTTAACAAAACATCACGCTGACATTTGACGGATTAACACTTTCAGTACCGCTGACACATTTGTGGTGTTTTAAAGGAGATCATTGTTCACGGCCTATACATATTTGGGCTAAAAGTAAAAGAGCCAAACAAAAAAAAAAACCGGCCAAGTGCAAGTCGGACTCTCACACGAAGGGTTCCGTCCAAAAACCGAAAAAAACACGTTTCTTGTATAGGAGGTCATTTCATTTTTAATTGAATTAAATATATACTTCATGATTAAGTCTAGATTTAATGTTCTCCTTTCAGTGTTAGATGCCGCTGACAATCGAGAGGTGTTCGTCGCGATATTGTAGCGGCATCCGCAAGGACTTCAAATGGAGATGCCAATGAAAGTGTTAAGTAGATGTGTGCATTTCAACAATTTCTATTTTTTGCATTAAAACGTTTATACTCAATAAACATTCAATATACAATGTTGAAAAATCGATACGAAAATAAATGAAAACACTGGCAATCCTGGTTCATAGGACCAAAGGAATATTTTGAAACTGTTATAAATCTTGTGACCGAAATTAAAAAAAAACTTTCCAATTGCATAAAACGTCAAAAGAACTCTCAAACTAGTCAAGGAAAGCGACTACTATTCTGACGAAATATTCCAAGCAGTCTGTTGCAGTTAGTGACATCAAATCTGTGATAAAAGACATATTCGTATGAACTAGACGTATTTAAAAAATTAAAATACTTTAATTCAGACCTTGATCCATATTATGTTAATATATACAAACTTATAAGCTATGTTAGTACAAAACATTAAAAGATTTTTTTTTATTCATATATTGATGCACTCACCTGACACATCGGGTACATGCACATGTAACATGCACCCAATGCGCCATGATGGTTCAACACGGCTTATCACTGATGACCCCCAGAATGCTGTTGACGCTCCCACGCACTCTGCGCATCATTGACTCCAGTATTGCCAGTGTAGTATCGTAAGTATCCAAAGTATCGTATTTCTTTTTATTGTCGTATCGTCGTCTCCACCTTTTATACCCATCCATATACATAGTCAATCAAGCACAAGGTACATCACCAGACAATTCCCATTCATACACACATAACCAAATTAACAGGGGTGTCTCTCATTGTGATTGAAACAATTGCGGTAATCAAATAATGGCTCAGTCATCAGCGTAACGACGTACTCGCACAATGGCGGCGTACTGAACAATGACACCCCTTGCGGAGACTGGATTTGATTAAGTTGTTACTTAAGTACTTGTCTCGCTTCTAAGTACTTTGTACACAGTGTTATAGGTGCTAGGAGACTTTTATAAGGATTATGGAATTCTAGGATAATCGGTGATATGATGGTACTCTCATCTTTAGGATATGGTTTCTAGAATATATGCAGAGCTTTTAGATACGGACCGACAGACAGACCGATAAAACATGTTTTTTTGTTATAAGTAGTTTTATATACCAATATTATAAAGAGGTAAAGTTTGTAAGTTTGTATGTAGGGGGTTATCTCTGGATCTACTGAATCGCTTTTAAAAATTATTTTTATATATGATAGCCACGTTCATGGGGAATGCTATACGGGAACGGGAAATTTTTATACACCGATATATACCCATCAGTCTACATAGCCAACCAAGCACAAACAACATCGCCAGATAATTTCCATTTCCATACGCCCATAACCAAATTATTAGATTAGTGCTTTATTAGTGCTGGGAGGCTTTTATAAGGGTTGTGAAATTCTAGAATTATCGATCTCTAAGCTATCGTTGGAGTGAGTATATGTATACAGAGCTACAAGATATAGATGTCTTGTTCGGTGCTCAGTTGCAACTACTATGTTTCCGAGATGTAAATACTTTAAGCTACTCATGTCGTACCTGCTTGTGCTCAACCTGTGTATCTGCATAGCTTACTGTATTACCTAAATAATAAACATTTCTATTCCGTAATTGTATTCTTCAAAAGACAAAATCTTGTACATTCTGTTACAATAAGCCCTAGGAACTATTTACCCCACCAGGTTTGGTATAAACCTTTTTAGAGAGATTACCAACAAAGCTAAGACCACTTCCGTTCTTATTATTAATTTTAATCACTTAATTTTATTTCGTTGTTTTCCTGTGCGAGCCCCAAATAAACATTTGTTTCTTTCTTTCCTTCATTTCTGAAGGACTCTCAGGATGACAAACAACTTTGTCTCAAGACCCCTCATGGTACACAGTTTAGTCGGCTCACTAATTAACAAAATACGGTATTTAACTGGTTTTTTTATTACATTTCTCAATACCTAGAAAGCAGACAAGAACAGCAAAAAAATTTTGCTTTAAAATCTCAAAAACAGGCCAAATGCGAGTCGGATCGCGCACGAAGGGTTCCGTACCATAATCTATAAAAACGGAAAAAAATAACGTTTGTTCTATGGGAGCCCCCTTAAATATTTATTTTATTCTGTTTTGATAGTATTTGTTGTTATAGCGGCAACAGAAATACATAATCTGTGAAAGTTTCAACTATCTAACTATCACGGTTCATGAGATACAGCCTGATGACAGACGGACAGTAAAGTCTTAGTAATAGGGTCCCGTTTTACCCTTTGGGTACGAACCCTAAAAAACGGTGGTATTATCAGCATTTTAAAATCTGTAATAAACAGAGACAGCACCAATTGCGTGTGACGTCACTCACAAGTCCCGCCATATTGAACTGAAGCCATCCAATACAAATTACATTTTGTTTGACAAGGATGGAAGAATAACTTCAAAAGTGTATAACTTATATCTTTCGACCATTTTTATTTAGTTTTGCACAAATCGTAATGTATTCATTCATCTAGATTTTTATACTAGTAAAATACCCTATTAGAAAGTCGTTCATGAACACATACCGTCACCTGACAGTAATATACATATAAACTAATCCATTACGTTGCGTTAACCTAATCTGGGTTACAAACAAGTCAGACGCGCCATTATGTGGCATGGCATGAATTACCTTAATATAGTGACAAGTTGGGAACTGTCACTGTCTCAGAACTAAGTAATGTGCTAATAATGTGCTTGTCTCTTGAAGTATAAATTCATGACGTCATATTGCAAGTTGTAGCCAAAGTCAAGTGAAGCAGGACATCTTGCTAGAAGCGGGGATGGTAGATGAGTCAAAATCTTAATGTAATGTATAACGGTGGGGCAAGATAGAATAAGTAGTTTTGCATTAAGATTGGTTTTAGCCATCAACGACTGAAAGTGGTATTAAGGTGAGGATTATATTTGCACGACCGAAACGTCGAATATAGTGTGATGTGAAACTAATTGTCTATTATCTCCACCGTGTACTGTAATGAATGTCCTACATTCAAACAGCAAATTTGAAATTAAATAGAGGTCCTCTTTTTAATTTGGTGTCTTTCTGACCATCCAAAGATTGTCTAGCAGACAATGCCATCAGAGATAAGACCGCGTTTATCCCTGATTTATTCATGGTTCTATAAACAAACTAAGTAAAAGTTTTAGAATACATAAAAATCGTATTCCATATATCTATCAACATTTCCTACAGAAATATTCAAAGTACTGTTACTCTGGCTAAAGAAGCCCAATCAAATCAGAAAACCAACGATATCTCATAAAAGAAGTACCTATCAAACGGACGAGCTAATAAAAACTTCCATAAAAATTTCCATACAAGCCTTAGGCTTCACTCAAAATAATGAAACATTAATCAAGTTAATAGACCTAAAAGGAATGATAGCCCGCGGTGATATCCTAAGAGGATTTAGAGCTCTTTTGAAATTAGGCCCAACACGTCATGGGTGGATTGAAACCTTTTTTAAAACAATCTCTTTTTGTCTATTGGACTTACCTTAGTGAAGAACTCGCCTTATTAGGCTGGTGTCATCTGTAACAAGAAAAAAAACATTGTAAATTTATAATATTCTCTACATTGGTATATGTTAGCCATCGCGGGTAGAGCCTGGCACAGGAAAGTGGAGATTGGCGCAAGAGAAGAGAGGCCTCTCAGCAGTAGGGGCAGTCGGGCTGTGGACGATGATGATGATGACATGTTAACTCGACGAATCAATTTAATTCAAAGATTTTATTTCAGAATTACATCCATATATTGTTAGTAGTAGTACAACTTAGCCTAATATTATTATTAAATTAAATTTACAATAATAAACAACTAGTGTGCCATTGAACTGTTCGTTCAAAGGTACCTACACCAGTTTATTTGGATAAGTGTGTCTGGCCACTTCACAAATCAAATCACTCTCTCGACTGATTCGACTCGGGCCTCCCCCAATCATCGCCTAATCGACCTCTCCTTCTAAGTTACTTAAGCATGCATTTCAATTAAGATTATGTAGCCAGATTAAAAAGTACAAAAGCTTTCTGTTGGGAAAATCCATAAATGAAAGTCTGATCCTACTCGAATTAATAATATTATCTATAATATTCTGAAACACAACAACAGAAGCCCTACTTACTTAACCTTCCTTTATTCGAGTACCGGCCGCGGCTTATTAATAGAACCTTCGATAAAAGGGAATTTTATATTGAAAGTACAGGTTATTAGCTCTACTCGGAACTCGGAATAACTGGTTTACAAAGATGCTACATGACCCTGTTATTGTTTGATCATCATTTGGAACATATAGAGGTATGTACAGTCAACAAAGCTATTTGGTTTGCAGGCAGCTAACTTATAACTACTTTTAAACAATGTTGTGGGTGTGCTGAGTAGACAATTATTGCACAACACACTCGTATGTATGACATAAACTTAAAAGGTTATAATGTACACATTAGAAATAAATATTGGCAGTGCAGTGGCAAAAATAATATTTTTGCCTGTATACCAAATAGCTTTGTTGACTGTACATAAACTGACAGTAGGCAAAAACTACAGAACACCTCCTACGATCCCATCTATTATCGTTTACTTGAAGTTGTTAGTTTTGAACAATAAGTTTTGACATTCTACAAAACCAGCCTTAGGCTGCGTTTTCACCAGAGATTTGCGAGGATACGTAGCGAGGAATGTGTTTGTGTGAACCAATAGAATCACTTCATTTACCTAGCCTCGCTACAGGCTAGGTAAACGAAGCGATTCTTTTGGTTCTTAAAAACACATCCCTCGCTTTGCATCTCTGATGTAAACGCACCTTTAATCTATCACAAGCCAATTTTTACACATTAATGTCCATTCACGCGTTCCGGGTGGATAGCCCCGGAAGCGAAGTGTATGGGTAAGCAAGTATGAAAGCGTCCACATTTACACGTACCGCCACAATTTACCCAACCACCGCATGAAAAGACGCTAACACCGCTAAAGAATCTCCCACAGCAAAGAAAACTCCCATAAAATGTAATGAGAAAATCGCGATGTTGTTAAAAGTGCAACAGTGTTGCTGCAACGTTTTACAGCTGTTAGCGAGCACGTTGCTGCAACATGCTGCGTACGTGACCCGGATTAACGGTAAATAAAATATAGGAGGGAGGCAGGAGTGTTTGAACTAAGTACCTACTATGCAATGAAAATGTTAGCGCCTGGAAAAGGCGGAGTTTGCTGACCGGACTTACCGCTCGTTACTATGTAGGAACGTGACTTTAAAGTATTACGGATAAGTATTGCAAGTACAAAGATGCAACTAGATTAGCAGGTGGATTATCCAAGGCTTTCTCCATAGGCATAGGCATAGGTGGGCACAAAGAAAGGTTTTTTTTAATTCTTCTTCCAGAGGGGATAAAAGTTTGTTTACAAGTTCATTCTTTTTGCCGTAGGGAAATCTGGATCCTACTACACTCGATTTTTTTATGGATGGGAAATCATCAAACGACTTCTTCCGCTCTGGGCGAAGCGGAAGAGAGTGTCAGACTCTTACTGACTAAAACCACGTGTTCCTACAAAAGCCCATGTTCCAGGACCGCGGTGACTCTTTCAAACAAATACCGCAACACTATCCTCAACCTACAAGTATAAGCCGGAAAGCTGTATACATATTAGCTAAGTAGATGCCCTTCCGAGTTTCCTCTCCAACTGAAACATAATTCCATCTCATGACTTACTTATTCATCGTTTGGAACAAAGCGTGCCGCGGGCGTAGGCGCCTCGTAGCACTGCTACGAAGCTGCTACGCCGCTATAAGAGCTTTCATATTGACCGCTACGAACAGTTACGCGAATACGATCAGTCGGCTATGTTAAAAATCACTCAAGCTAATAATATAAAAATATCCTAAACATTAAAAAAAAATGTTATAAAATCTAAAAATGTATATTTTACATCCTGAAAATACCAAGTGATTTAGATAAAAAAGGTGTTTTTTGTTGTATTTTCGTTTATTGACACCGACTTCCGAAATTAAAGTTATTTTATACTTTTAAGTGTTTTTATTTGGAAGTTGGTTGTATTTTTTTGTAAAAAGTTTTTTTTTTTTCACTTTTTAGTGGTTCACGTGTGCTTACCCCTTCACAGTGTACCGGCGTAAAATTATTTAATTATTATAAGGCTTCTCAACAATGAGTACACTTAAGCTTCATAATTTTTACATTGCAAACTTAAGACTAAGCGCCTCATCACTTACAGCATGAACTGGTGTAAACAATAGACAGACATGAGATTTCACCAATTCCAGTCCATTTGCTATTATTTATTGAGGAGTTCCTTTGCCTATTTCCGAAGTTCTTCATCAGATCTTCACCAAATTGAAATGGGACCACTCCGAGAAAGTACTCTTCCAAAAACTACCCAAATCGCTTCAAGTGTGCCTATAAAATTTGAAGATTTCTCTCTATTTCTCCAGAATCCCATTATCAGATCCTAACTTGATGATCATGGGAGCACCTGGGAAGTACAAATGTTCTTCGAGTAATCGGGGAAAATACATAAAAAAAAATTAAAAAAAGGTTCCGACGAATTGAGGACCTCCTTTTTTTGAAGTCGGTTAAAAACAGTGTATTGTACCCGCCAAAAAATATAAAACTTTATAGTCTCTTCAGAGAAAATGTGACTAATAAAAATATTCCCATAAAATAACACAAAAGAGTCTATCAAAAATAGGCTAAGATCAAACAGTACCTAACTCATCTACATTTTATGTCTAAAGTGACACACAACAAATACTGAATATCTTAGGGCCGCAAAACTGTTATAATCACATTATCAACATAGCCAAATCGAATTTGTTAACCAAATTATCGCCAGCCGAAGTCACTGATTATAATGGCGCCGACAGGCTGAAGCAGCCAGACATTTATAATGAAGGTGGAACGCAAAATGACGCAATTACTTAATCCAAGAGTGTAGAACGCATCCCTTGTACTGCCAGTCAGGCATTTGGCCTTGCCAGACCACAGCTCCTCAATGGCAGGGGCGGTGCGCGGGGCAAGCGGTGCGGGAGGGAAGGAGGCATCGAGCCCCTCGTATATTCCAATAAAGAAGGACAAGACTCTAATAACGCGACCCGAGTAAGCTCCCAAAACGACACCACAGACTTTCGAACTCGGAGTTTGTTTAAAAGCGACTCTATCTCACAGTCATAATGTCGAAATTACATCAAACGAAAGCCCACTCAGTTATAAATACGAAAACAGAACCGCACGTCCGGTGAAGTTTTTAAGAGTAGACGACGTAGGTAGAATATTAGGTGAGTACAAGTAATGGAAATTTGATAACACGCGTCGAGAAGAATTACACGTCTACCAGGAGCCCAGAGTAATGCGATGTGAATATAAATAATATGATTAGTACTAAGCACCGCCGACACCTACTTCGGCGAAAAGTACTATATTTACTACCCAACGAAAACCGCCTTGCTTCGCGTTACGTTTGACAAACCACGCATGATCAAATATTCTAAGTAAAACCTACATCTCTAAAAGGTATCGATTTTCTGCATTAGGTGTTTAAGAGTTTTGGTATTTGCAAACCTGCCACAATAATGTTTTCAAGGCTCAAGGTGAAATGGAAATCAGATGCGAATAGGATAGCACAAAACCCAATTGTGTCTGTTCATACTTAAATTCCGACAATGGCTTCTGATATTCAAACAATAACCTAAGAAATATATGGCGGTGAACATTTTTAACATCGGTTCCGTGTGACCTACTTCTCACATGAAACAATATGACGCACCAGTCAAGACCTTGACTTAAAAGGAGCAGGAACTAATTAATTAAATACTCTCATAATCCCTCAGAAATCCGCTTAGCTTTAATATAACTAGCTGCAATATTTTACACTAACGATGCTGAAGCAAGACATTATAATATCTCTGGGTAGAGTTTCAGGCGAGAATTTTTCCATCATAAATAATTTTGAGGGGTCAAAGCTAAATTAAAATGAACTTTGTTCAATGGAGACTTTTGGGTAGCCTCGATTTCAGCTTTAATGGAGAGAAACTTTATTAAGTCTGCAAAGACGTAGGGAGGAACCACCCCCGGCGGAGGAATGTGCAAATTTTCTTAAGCATGCTAATGTCTTGAAAATTTCAACCTAGGTGCAAAATTCAGCAGGTTTAACTTAAAATGCAGCAGTAAATTACTGGCTGACAGTATTTAAGGCATTTTGCTGGTAACATCATAATGCTAAAGCGACAATATGTTTGTTGCAAGACAAGCTCGTTCAATTAAGCCTTAACGTCGGGCGGTAGTTAAATTTGCATCAAGTGTCTGCCGGCCACCGACGACCCTCGCCGACTTGTCACGAGCTTCTAATGATTAAGATAATGAAGTGAGCTCGTTTGCTTACCACAAACTTTATTTTTTGACTAAGATGTTTGAGGAGACTTTAGAACCAGAAAATGTTGTGAGACGTTAGAAAAACGTTGCAGTGATTTAGATGTTGTAATCTGGCAAGGGTGGTTTGTAATACAGTTACGTCGCTTAGTACGCAAACTGCATCCTACTCTTACTAATACCATTAATGTCTGCATTCAGCCTCAGCGACTGAACGTTGGCTGGACCGTGGACTAGCACACAGCACATACATATGTAGGTCCAGCGAGCGAGAACCAGCTGGACCTTCAGGGTCGAGAAGTTAGAGTCACGCCATAACACGAATTTCAAATCGTTCGTGGTGCGAGTTCTGACTCATCATATTGAGACCTTCCTCAAGAAAGAGTTTTGGCCGAAGGTTGTCGTATATCGGCGATTCCGCGGAAGGCTACGTGACACCACACAGCGCAATACGACGCCGTCAATTCGTGTAAGATAGTGTATTCATATTTTTGTGGTTTTTATAAATATGTATGATAGTCTGTAAGGTATTTATGTTATGGGTCTTTGTTACCTGAAATAAATGATATATTATTATTATAGGAATGTTTTATTATCCCCGGTAATACATGCACGTGGGGCAATGTTATAACTTCACGCGGGCGAAACTGGGTGCAGAATCTATAGTAGGCGCCAGATAATCGTGGAATATCGGTCATTGACCCACCTACATTTATTGACATTGTTAATTTGAAAAACGGAATTAATGACACAAAACTGTCCCGAATCATCATCTCTCGTGATCCTTAACATTGTCTAATAATGAAAAACGATTCATATTTAATTGCTCAGGTACCTATGAGCAGTTATTAGGGAAAGGTCAATATACTTTATTCCACATTTATCTGGCGCCTACTATAGTCATTTACACATTACTTGCCATCTAGTTCAAATAGCTTTCGAACTTCGGACCAAACAACTTTGTATAACACCTCAAATGCATTTCAGTCTCATTGACAATTCAGATGCACTATATTTAACTAGAGAGCCCTAAACTGTACAGCGGGTGACCTAGTTAGTGTTTGTGACAAGCTTACTAATATACCTATGTTTGCACAATACTGCGAATTACTGTTTCTCTGAATTTCGTGAATTGCTACTGTTTTGGCAATAAGCTAAAAGCACATTAAATCTAAGTATTAATTATATTTTTGTCTCAGAAAATTAAACAAAGGCTAGATAGAGTCTTTTAGTTATTACTGCTCCTTTTATTCTGCGCCTTTTCCCCGTGGCCTATCCCATTGGAACCATACATTTTCGGGATAAAAAGTAGCCTATGGCACTCAGCACTCAAAGAGAAAGCTTCACTATAGCTTTCCATCGATGTTAAGATATATCAAAAGCGCTATTCTCTAATAAAATTAATATTTCTAGCTTTGGAATATACGAAATCAAAAACATAACATTGGTTAAAACTATTCATTCATAAATGTAAAACTCTTCCGTTATGGAGTTACTGAGTAACTGACAGACAAAGCACTCCCGAAACTACTGGTCGTAGAAAGCATTGGCATGTAGCTTCCTTGGATTGTAGAGGAGCACTAAGAGAGGTTTTCGAAAAATTCCTACGGGAACGGGAAAAAACGAGATATGCGCGTACGAAGTCGCGGGTTTTATTATAAGAAATTAACTAGAAAACAATTAATCAATGAGACCCTACGTACGAATAATTATGTTACAAATAGCGGATTTTACTTTAAACATCGGCATTAAAATAACTATTTTAAAAGCCTGTCCCAACGCACTCAGACACGCAATATAGATCACTACAAAGTGATAAAACAATGTTTCATCGCAGTTTGTATATTCAGGTTACCGTGAGAACCCTGGCTGAATATTATTACGGCAGATCCCATTTTCGAGAAGGGTTTCTGTAATTCAAAGTACCACAGAGCACCGATACGCCGCAGTGGCAACTGCTAGAATGGGCATGGTCAAAATTTTAAATACAAACCGAACGTGTTAGTGAGTGTCATCATTTAGTCTTAGGAATAGGGTAGATTCCTTTAAAAAAATATGCGGTGCAGTCTTTGGGGACTGCCGATAGAAGTGAAAACTAAGCGAAAGCTAAAGAAGCATGATTTTTGTTCACCCAAAGCGTTTGGTGACGATGACGCGAGTTCCATGATTTAATTTACCCAAAAGGTACACATACATATATACACCTAGCTCATGGAAAGCGTTCGATGACGATGACGCGAGTTCCATGATTTTTGTTCACCCAAAAAGTGCTCAACGCGCCTACAGAAGTTTTCACTTCAAAATTTAGTCCGGCAGTACGATTACCAAAAAAATATTGGACACATATGTTTTATTTTCCTACGTAAACAAAATCATTACCCTCCTTCTGGAGCAGTCAAGTAAAACAAAGACCATACAGTGCGTTGAAATTTCGCGTGGCGTCTCACGTCTAAGTAAAAAGGGTAGGTACCCAGAAATAACTTAACAATCCCTCAATCCTGAACTTTGATGCGTTTTATCTTTGTATTTTTTGTGATTTGACAAAGCAAAATATACGCGTCCAATATTTATTGATAACTGACAGACTAAATAGCTTTTATTCCAGATCCAGGAATCATCCATATTCTTTCTATGGCTATGGCAATAGAAACATATTTGTGCTCAGCGAAACAACGCGGCCATAATTATTAAAAGCAATGACATCTCTAGCAGCTGCCGCCGCGGCATTCCATGTTCTGTGGTTTTCTGTAATTCAAAGTACAATACATACCCGCCTGGGATATTTTAGTTGTTAAGTAAACAAACATTCTCCAGAACATAACCTAATAAAAGCTCTCAAACAGATAAATTTAATAAAGCTCGAATAAAAACATTTCTTTCTTCGACGAAGATTATGTTATTGTTTTAGAAAAATCGGGAACCATGGAGCGAAACAAGAGGATTACGATGAGAAACAAAGATGGCTGCCTTCAGGCGACTTAAATTTGTATAATATCTATAAATCTGATTGTAAAATAACCAAAGATTACGGATTACCTTGTATTTGAGTCGACGAATATTGAAGAACACTTTAAAGTTATGTTTAAAACGTTAGAAAAGTCAATGCGAAAATATACTGACATGCAAACTATTTCAAATGAATGAATTTTATTTACAATAATAATAATAATAATAATAATGTGGCTCGACTGTCAACCAAGTGACACAAATTTTTTCACGTCCAATTTTAATAAATTTAATACCAATAAATCCGTTAATAAATCATAACAAAATGACAATAAGATGGAAAAAAAAAGCAATAAGACAATATAGTGCAATAAAACTGATATAAAATGAAGAAAACTGATTTCATATGAAAAAATTATGTTGACAAGAGCCGCAGCTCAACGAGCACGCCTACCACCTCCGGCCTCATCGCTCAGCTCCGCCTCGCCGCCGCCGGAACCCAGCCCCACCGTGAGTGCTGTGATACCGGCCGTAGCAGTTGCGTCGAGCTCAAGTGATGAGTACTTCTCGCCGCCCACGTCGCCACCACCTGCACGTCGACGAAGAGGACGCCGGCCGCCGGACGGCTTAGGACCTCGAGGCCCACCGGCCTCTGATAGGGTCCCAGCTCCCGGTGGAAGTGTGCAGCGCATGCGATGGACGCAAACCATTAATGAAAACGTCATGCGCTCATACTATGGGGCTACAGAGGGGGGAACTAACTTGACTGCGTACCGTGGTCGGATGCTCTCTCTGTTTCAGGTGCTTGAGCCAGCTGTCAACGTATCAGCCCAACGACTATCGGATCAGGTGCGGGTCATCCAGCGTAACCGTATGTTGGATGACGCCGTACTTGATAGACTGCGTCTGGAATCACGGAATGGCCGCGTCTCAGCTGCTTCACCACCGGCCGCGGTACAAATACAATTTAGTGTTTCACCGCGACCCAACATCGTCGGGGAAGATGATGATGATGGGGCTATATCCGTGAGTACCCAATGCAATGAGCGATTGAGGAGCGCTTTGGAGGATGCTTTCCGAGAGTATCGCTCCACACCGCCTGAGCTTAGGCCCCGTCTACCTCGTTTGCCCATGCATTACAAAAATAGGGCGCTGGTGTGTGCTCTAGATTCGCAGCTAGCAAATTGTTTTGATAGCAGCGAAGACCTCGCCGATACCCACTCGATCTTATACTGTGCGGCTGCAGCGGCATGTCGTGTAGCTCATGTAAAATTTCCTAACAGTGATAGAGCTACACGACCAGCTGTACCAGCTTGGCAGTGCAGGATCGAGCGTCGTATCGGTGAGGCTAGAGCACTCATCGGCAAACTTATCTGCTTCAGGGAGGGCAACACCCGCCGTAGAGTGATGCGCTTTGTGAGGCGGGCATTCTCGGGGACTGATACTAGTCCTCGGGATTATCTGACCCGCGTCACAGAGCGTATTGACTTCCTGAAGCAGAAAATCTATGCATGGGCAAACCGTATACGTCGGTACAAGCGGCGAGTGGAGCGATACACTCAGAATCGCACATTCCAAAGCAATGAGAGGTGGGTTTATAGGGCTTGGGAGCGACCGGACCAAGGTGTGACTGATACGCGCCTACCGGATGATGACGTCATGTGTTCATTCTGGCGCAACATCTGGTCGGTGCCTGTCAGTCACACTGAGGGTGACTGGACTCGGGAGGTCGAGCGCGCGTGCGATCCGATACCAGAAATGGGGGCAATTACCATCAGCCCCCAAGATGTAGCTCGTGCAGTCCGTCCGTTGCCTAACTGGAAATCTCCAGGGCCGGACGGGCTGCACAATTTTTGGATCAAATGGTTCAAAAGATCGCACGCTCGCTTGGCATCTCAATTCCAGTCTGCCTTAGAGTCAGGGTCGCTGCCCCAGTTCCTAACTACAGGAATAACCCACCTGCTCCATAAATCAGGAAGTACCGCGGAGCCTAAAAATTATAGACCGATCACGTGTTTACCGACGGTCTATAAAGTTCTTACATCCATTTTGAGAGCAAAGATTAACCAACACATTGAAACTAATTCGATAATGTCTGCCTCTCAGAATGGATGTAGGAACCGGTCCCGCGGTACTAAGGAGCTGCTCCTCATCGATGTTGCCATTAGCCAACAGGTTCGTCGTTCCCGAAGGGATCTGTCGACATGCTGGATAGACTACAAGAAGGCGTATGACTCGGTGCCACATACATGGCTCATGAGGGTGCTGGAGCTGTATAAAGTTGACGCAGTTCTACGCACCTTCCTGATGTCGTGTATGGGGCAGTGGAGGACGGTCCTTCGCTATCCAGGATGTCGACAGATCCAGGCGAACAGCGACCCGATAAGGATCGAGCGTGGTATATTTCAGGGCGACAGCCTGAGTCCACTGTGGTTTTGTCTGGCCCTCAACCCTCTCAGTACACTGCTGGAAGGTTCGGGCCAAGGCTATCGGTTGAGAAGAGGTGGTCAGGTCATATCTCACCTCCTTTACATGGATGACCTGAAACTCTTTGCCCCCAACAACTTGCAACTGATGAAGCTACTGAAGGTAACAGAAACCTTCAGTAGCGCCATCAGTATGGAATTTGGTGTGGACAAATGTGCGGTCATGCATGTGAAGCGAGGGGAGATTATGGAATCCGTGGGAACCCAACTCTCGGATTCCATACACCTTAGATCCCTCAGCTCAACCGAAACTTACAAGTATTTGGGTATGTCGGAAGCGTTGGGCATCAATGCTAATGACGTGAAACAATCGTTGAAGGAGCGCTTCTTTGGCCGCCTGAACAAAGTACTAAATAGTCTTTTATCAGGCGGAAACAAGGTGCGCGCCTTTAACGGTTGGGTCATGCCGGTATTGATGTACTCTTTCGGCATACTCAAATGGACTCAGACGGAACTTGACGCCCTGGATAGGAGGGTCCGCTCACTGCTTACCGCAAATCGGATGCATCACCCACGGTCATCGGTGATGAGGCTGTATATCCCGCGGAAGTGCGGGGGTCGTGGCTTCTTAAATGCTAAGACCCTGCACAACCGTGAGATATGCAGCCTTAGGGAGTTTTTCCTAGAGGCCGACGTGGGTATGCATCGGGATGTGGTAGCAGTGGACAAAGGCCTTACTGCGCTCTCCTTGGCTAACGAGAACTGGCGCAAACCTGTGGTATTAGATACTAATGACCGCAGGGAGGTATGGCAGAGCAAGGAGCTTCACGGACGCTTTTACCGGGTCCTACATGGGCCCGATGTAGACTTTCTAGCGTCCGTAGCCTGGCTGCGTTTTGGTGACCTCTTCGGGGAAACCGAAGGTTTTGTCTGTGCGATTATGGACGAAGTTATGATGACGAACAACTACCGGAAATACATTGTGAAGGACGGTACGGTTGACATATGTCGGGCATGTCACCGGCCCGGGGAATCCATCCGCCACATTATTTCCGGTTGTTCTAGTCTGGCTAACGGAGACTATTTGCACAGGCACAACCTTGTAGCCAGGATTATACACCAGCAACTTGCTCTTCAATACAATCTTGTGGAATCGGAGGTACCGTACTATAGGTATGTGCCCGACCCAGTTCTCGAAAATGGCAATTGCACGTTGTATTGGGATCGGTCTATCATCACTGACAGGACTATTATTGCCAATAAGCCTGATATAGTGGTGATAGATCGACTAGAGCGTCGCGCAATGATTGTTGATATAGCAGTCCCTCATGACGTGAACCTCGTGAAGACTGAGAAAGATAAACAAACGAAGTATCTTGACTTGGCTCGCGAGGTTGTCGACATGTGGGATGTGAACACAGCAGTCATTGTGCCGATAGTCGTGACGACCAATGGCATAATTGCCAAGAGCCTCGACCAACATCTAAAGAGGCTCTCGTTGGGCAGCTGGATCAAGGGCTTGATCCAGAAAGCAGTACTCCTGGACACGGCACGCATAGTTAGGAGGTTCCTCTCTCAGGGGCCCTGACCACCGGTAGCTTGGACCCAGTTCCCGATACCGGTGGGCTACTGTTTTTTATATTTTTAAATATTTTTATATCTCTGTATTTTAATATTTAAAAATGTAATTTATATGTATATACAAATGAATAAAGGAAATAATAATAATAATAATAAGCCCCCTAAACAACCACACGTCCTGATTGACCATCTAATCACGTGGGGGGCGGACACACGAATGAGAAATTACTGGCGTGGCTAACGTGGCTCTGGAAACCCATAAAAAATGGAGACCCGTTCAAAAAGAAAACGTTTAGGACCGCTGCCCGGGGGCGATCGCCGGGGCGCACCTGGGGCTGACGCTGGGTGTCTCAGCATGCGAACCGTCAGCGGTGAGGAGTTGAGCAGGCGGGCTCCCACCGATAAAGATACTACAGCCGAAATTAGTGGCGATGGTGACAGACTTACTAACAGGACAGACACCCCTGTAGAACCGTACAGTCCCAGTACAGTGTCATACACACCTTCAAGAACATCGTCACCATTCGTACCATCGTCACCCCCCCTTAGTAGTTTGAATACTGTTCCACCCACACCGGCCTTGAATGTTGCGCGGGAGGTATCTACCTTCCTACCCGCGTCCACCAAGGCTGGAAAAGCAAGAGTTCGCATGAGATGGAGTAAAGATGTAAACGTATTCATCATGCGAACCTACTTATACATAACTAAGTTAGAGACCGATATGACCACTTACAGACAACAACTGCATGCACATTTTACCCGACAATATCCAGAAATCACGGTTACAGAACAAAGAATCTCAGATCAGAGAAGAATTATAGTCAGAAATAAACTTCTATCTCAAGAATTAATAGATCAAGTAAAAGAAGAAGTACGGACACAATTATCTCAGGAAGAATCAGTTAATGTTGCAGACAATATCACTATTACACAAAATATAAATGAAAATACTCTTCAAGGACAACCACAAGCGCTTAATCAATCACAACCTATTAATAACCAATCTCAACCATACCACCAATCCCAGCTTTCTACGCAAACATCACATATATCTACACAAACCGAATATTTAACCCTGACGCTAGAAAACGATATTGAAACCTTAGTAGTCAAAAATCAAAATCTTACAACAGATATATATGTCCAAGACATACATGACAAATTTAGAAGTACGATAGCTCTTTACTCTGGGATGGACCCAGCAGCCCGACCAAAGCTACCTAAACTTAAATACACCCCTAACCTATTTCGTTTAGTAAACTTATTCAATGAGCATATACTAAATCAGTTTCTCTCTGACGACGCACATCTGTTAGACATTCATTTACTCATATATTGCACAGCGGTAGTTATATCTGAAGAGCTCAACTTTAAAATCACAGACCATACACAAAACACAAGAGTGAGACAAAACACAGAACCAGGGTGGCAACAAAGGTTAGTTAACGATATTGAAAAGTTAAGAGCAGATTGCGGCAGACTCACACAATATATCAATGGTAGCAGATCAAATAAAGTAGTAAAGAGAGTTGAAGCTATATTTAGGAACAGTTTTACACACACCAGACATGAAAATAGTAACAGAAAACCAGAAGAATTTTTAGATACCTTAAAACAAAAGCTAGCACTTAAAGTTCATAGACTAAGAAGATATAAAAAAGCACAACAACGCAAAAATGATAACGCCATATTCTCCACAAACGAAAAAATATTTTATAGAAACCTTAACAAACCCCACACCGATACAAATGACGAGAATAGTTCTGATACATCTAACCTACCTACCAAAGAGCAACTAGAAACATATTGGTCAAGTATTTGGGAAGAGCCAATACAACACAACAACGAAGCATCTTGGATAGCGGACGAAGATGCAAAGTGGAGAGGTATTGATGAAATGGAGTTTATAGAGGTAACAGAGTCAGATATTACACACATTACAGCTAGACTACATAATTGGAAATCGCCTGGTATAGACAGAATACATAATTTTTGGTATAAAAAGTTAACTTCATTACATAAATATTTAGCAAAAAATTTAACAGATATCATATTGGGAAAACAGCACACACCTGACTTTATTACAACAGGAATAACTTACATGCTACCTAAAACTAAAAATTCACCTGAGCCTTCTCAATACAGACCAATAACATGTCTTCCCACAATATACAAAATATTAACTTCAGCAATAACAAGAAAAATTAGCTCACACATTATACACAATAATATAATAGCAGAGGAACAGAAAGGATGCAGGCAGGGCCACATGGGATGCAAAGAACAGCTAATTATCGATTCCACAATACATAAACACGCCAGCACAAAAAACAGAAACCTCTATTGTACGTATATTGATTACAAAAAAGCTTTTGACAGTGTCCCTCATTCCTGGTTGATAAAAATATTAGAGATTTATAGGATAGACCCAAAAATAATTGTTGTGAACAACACCGATACTATAGCAGCAATGGAACCGACTGATTTGTATAAATACTTAGGGTACGCGCAATTAAAAGGACTCGATCATATAAGAATTAAAAATACACTAACTACAGAGTACAAGAGAAGACTTAATGCCATCTGCAAAACCCAACTCTCTAGTAAATATCTCATTAAAGCTATAAACACCTTTGCCATCCCCGTATTAACATACTCATTTGGAGTTATAAAATGGACCAAAACAGACACTGAACAATTAGAACGAACTACACGAACAACACTTACAAAACACAATAACTTGCATCCGAAATCAGCCATAGAAAGATTAACCATCAAACGACAGCACGGAGGGAGAGGCCTTATAGACATCCAGCACCTTTGGCGGAAACAAGTTAGTAGATTAAAAACATTCTTTTACACAAAATCTCGCACCAGTACCATACATAAAGCCATAGTAATAAACGATCTAAATTACACTCCACTTAATTTAAGTAGCCAAAACGAATCAGAAAGCACTACTAATGATGACCCACAGATGCAAAAAATTGAAGAGTGGAAGAAGAAAGTGCTTCATGGGCGGCACCCTCATGACCTAGAACTATCCCACATAAATAAATTAGCGTCCAATAAATGGCTTAAAATAGGGAATTTATTCCCAGAAACTGAAGGATTTATAATAGCTATTCAAGATCAGATCATTAACACAAAAAATTACAGAAAATTTATAATTAAAGACCCTACAGTAACAAACGATAAATGTCGCAAGTGTCACACTCAACCAGAAACCATCCAGCATATTACTGGCGCGTGCACAACACTCACGCAGACCGACTACACTCATAGGCATAACCAGGTTGCAAACGTCATCCATCAAAAATTAGCTCTCAAACACGCACTCATACAAAACACCAATACTCCTTACTACAACTATACTCCACAAACCATTCTAGAAAATACTACTCATAGGCTCTACTACGACCGCGCCATTCTCACCGACAGAACCATACACTATAATAGACCGGATATAACATTACAGGATAAAATAAATAAAATTACTTACTTGATAGACATCGCAGTCCCCAATACACACAACATACAGAAGACAATCACTGAAAAAATAAATAAATATGCTGAACTCAAAGATGAAGTTATGAGAATCTGGCGACAAGAAAAGGTATATGTAGTTCCAATAGTACTTTCCACTACAGGCGTTATTCCAAATCATCTCCTCCATAGTTTAAAATTATTAGACCTTAAAGAAAACCTCTACATAACACTACAAAAGGCTGCGATTCTAAATACATGTAGGATTGTTAGGAAATTCATGCAGATAGAAGAGAACGAAGTAGGACCCCATCACACAACGAATTAAAACCCGCATGCTACATTTACTTGGCTTGGCCCGTAAATGTGGTCGAAACCAGCCAAAGAGCTGAGAAAAAGAAACATAAAACCGATAATAATAATAATAATAATTTATTTGACACAACACATATGTTACATTTTAACAGATATGAAGGATACATTCAAATTTTCTTAAGTTTATATTGAAGGCATCTGTGTCTGAACTAGATATAAAATATCTGTATCTCAGACATCAGCGCTCTTCCTTATGATGACCATTACATTATTTGCTTAAATAGACATTATAATTAAATGAGGAGTTCACAGAAAAAGAAAAAAAGTACAAATCTTAATAAACAAAAACGGTGTGTGGAGTGTTAGCCTCTCGGTGAGTAATGTGTTTAAGCGAGTGAAGGAGTGTGAGAGGGTGAGTAAAGAGAGAGACGAAGAGCTTTATACAAGCTTTTATTTAACTTGCACAAAAATTTACAAAACATTTTTCGACCATTTGTTGATATCCGTTTGAGCTGAAATTTTGCAAACACCTTTAGCTCTGGTGACAATGCAATGTGCAATATTCAATATTGTAATAATTTCAATATGTCTGCTGCCCCCCTTAATATGGGTATCAAATGATAGGGCTTGAACCATAGATATATTTTATATTTCTGTGGCTTGAACAGTAGAAAACGATAAAGTTAGTAACATCACACTAAATTCGATATGGCCGCCGCTCCAAGACGGCGGATTATTAGTTTATTAAAAGCTTGTCTTTAAAAGATTTTTCACTTCAATTTTATTAGAAATTAATTTCAAATAAAAATAATCGCCTATTATCGACGGTTCCGACGTCAAGACATGTTAAAAACCGAGGTTTACAACATATCTTTATGTACCTACGTAGGGACCGTCTGTATTTAAATGTCTCACAATATTTTAACTAAAGTGCACTACAAACACTATACCTACTGAATTTGATGACAGCTTCCACTTTGACCTGAATTAACAGTTTCTTTTTTATGAAAATAGTATTTGCAGAGTGCTAAACGCTTATGTTTGTTAAGTTAAAAGGTTTTTGAAGGTACGAGTAATAAAGATCCTAAAATATAACGAAAAACAATTTTACCTACACAGTTAGTTAACTGGTTTAAAAGAAAAAATAACTGCCTACTCGAATTTAAATTCATAAATGAACAAATATTCAGTCAAAACCTATCATCCAGCGCTGTGCTTCTGAATGAAGCAGCGAGCCTCGAATTTTCCAGTTTTCACGGAAACCGATTTATCGAAACGAAATGCACTACGAATTTCGCACACAGAAACGAAAACGCATTTAAAAGTTTACCTATTTGTTTTGGCGTAACAAATAGTCTGAAATATTTCAGACTTACAGTTTAAAGTTCGTACATCAGGAATAATTCAAGCAGGATGGAGGAGTAGACGGGAGGCTCGTTTAAAAACCGGGTGCACTCTTTTAAAACCCCGTTTTACGAGGTGTACCACCCCACAAGGAGCTCCCACGGACGGCACACGTCTGTATGTTATGTTTTATTGCAACCCGCTTAACGGGATTCAATTAATACTTTCTCAGTTGGCGTCACCGGCGAAGGAAATGGTTTTCCGTTTGAACATAGATTTTTTATTAAATAACGAACGACATCTTTGTTCTTTTACCTTTTATGATTAATGTAGGAGTTACACGTGTAATAATATTCATGTTTAATCTCAGGAATGTGACCTACATTGATCATCAGTTTTGGGTTCTGTATTATGAGATACAAGGACAGAAGCTCCAAGCCAGCCAATTCTATTCAAGAACAATGGAAGTTCCACGAAACACTGTAACGTTACATGATTCAGAAATAAGTGGGCCTTTTCTAAAACCAATTATACTAACACAACACAGGGCTACTATTTTGGGAACCCGTTAATTGAAATTGGCTTCTATTTTGAGTAAATCAGATATTTGTGCAACTCGTCGTAGGACCGTGTCTTTCTCTTATTAATTTTAGTACAAGATCTACTTTTCTTACTTTTCTTGGCTTTATATGTATCTCTACATACATACATCAACTCAGTGTAGACTTCTTAACTCAAAGGTATAAAATGCCATGTTACATGAACCATGCGCCTATGTATCATTACTATACCTAAATTTTAAATAAACACACGTCTCTTAAGCTTGGTGTTAGGAAAAAACTACACAACGCCACCAGATACAAACCTAACATACCTCCTCCACACTGTTTCACTAATTATGTGCACAATTTATTTCACTATTTTCAACTCTCTATACCCTTCACTATTTTCCACATCGTATTTGGAGATTTCACATTCTATAAAACCTCACAAAACCACGTCTATCCACCCAGACAAGTAGGTGTAGTCCATATTTAAGCACTGTGGGAAACAACACAACCCGCACTATTCTGTCTTCAAAAGCTATTTTAAAGCAATAAGTGCTTTGTTTGCGCGTCTTTTTTCACGACCTGAAGTATCTACAACTAATACTATAATATAGAACTTTGGATCCCAGACATACACGCAAAAGATAATCACGAAAAACGAGTGTCATAACTCACCGGGGGGCGTATTTCACAGACATTACTGCATTCGTTGGTAAAATAATTAATACGGTAAGTTGTTGGTTACAGTCAGCAAGAAAGATACATGAAAACTAAATGGCGGATAATTTAGCTGTTATTTTAAACGTTTGGTCACGTTTTAGACATCATTCTTGGTGACCTTAGGTTATCTTTGTTATACTTGAATATTTATGAAAAAAAATTAAGGCGTATCTAAGGACCATTTTTCTGTGAGATTACTGGCTCTATCAAAATGATCAAACTGCCAGTGCAAAGATTACTATCAGTGCGAAGACTAGTTTCCAGTGCGAAGACTAGCTGTCAGTGCGAAGAAGAGTTGTCAGTGTGAAGACTAGTCAGTGCGAAGACTAGTTGTCAGTGTGAAGACTAGTTGTCAGTGTGAAGACTAGTTGTCAGTGCGAAGACTAGTTGTCAGTGTGAAGACTATTGTCAGTGTGTAGATTACTTGTCAGTGTGAAGGCTATTGTCAATGATCCATTGACATGGCATGGAGCATGTTTCTCTAATTATGTGCAAGTTTTCAACTCTCTATACCCTTCACTATTTTCCACATCGTATTTGGAGATTTCACATTCTAAAAAACCTCACACAACCACGTCTATCTACTCAGACACAGGTCACACATTGTCAGTGTGAAGACTATTGTCAATGTGTAGACTAGTTATCAGTGTGAAGACTATTGTCAGTGCGAAGACTAGTTGTCAGTGTGAAGACTATTGTCAGTGTGTAGATTAGTTGTCAGTGCGAAGACTAGTTGTCAGTGTCAAGACTATTGTCAGTGTGTAGATTAGTTGTCAGTTATTATTATTTCCTTTCTTCATTTGTATATACATATAAATTACATTTTTAAATATTAAAATACAGAGATATAAAAATATTTAAAAATATAAAAATAGTAGCCCACCGGTATCGGGAACAGGGTCCAAGCTACCGGTGGTCAGGGCCCCTGAGAGAGGAACCTCCTAACTATACGTGCCGTGTCCAGGAGTACTGCTTTCTGGATCAAGCCCTTGATCCAGCTGCCCAACGAGAGCCTCTTTAGATGTTGGTCGAGGCTCTTGGCAATTATGCCATTGGCCGTCACGACTATCGGCACAATGACTGCTGTGTTCACATCCCACATGTCGACAACCTCGCGAGCCAAGTCAAGATACTTCGTTTGTTTATCTTTCTCAGACTTCACGAGGTTCGCGTCATGAGGGACTGCTATATCAACAATCATTGCGCGACGCTCTAGTCGATCTATCACCACTATGTCAGGCTTATTGGCAACAATAGTCCTGTCAGTGATGATAGACCGATCCCAATACAACGTGCAATTGCCATTTTCGAGAACTGGGTCGGGCACATACCTATAGTACGGTACCTCCGATTCCACAAGATTGTATTTAAGAGCAAGTTGCTGGTGGATAATCCTGGCTACAAGGTTGTGCCTGTGCAAATAGTCTCCGTTAGCCAGACTAGAACAACCGGAAATAATGTGGCGGATGGATTCCCCGGGCCGGTGACATGCCCGACATATGTCAACCGTACCGTCCTTCACAATATATTTCCGGTAGTTGTTCGTCATCATAACTTCGTCCATAATCGCACAGACAAAACCTTCGGTTTCCCCGAAGAGGTCACCAAAACGCAGCCAGGCTACGGACGCTAAAAAGTCTACATCAGGTCCATGTAGGACCCGGTAAAAGCGTCCGTGAAGCTCCTTGCTCTGCCATACCTCCCTGCGGTCATTAGTATCTAATACCACAGGTTTGCGCCAGTTCTCGTTAGCCAAGGAGAGCGCAGTAAGGCCTTTGTCCACCGCTACCACATCCCGATGCATACCCACGTCGGCCTCTAGGAAGAACTCCCTAAGGTTGCATATCTCGCGGTTGTGCAGGGTCTTAGCATTGAGGAAGCCACGACCCCCGCACTTCCGCGGGATATACAACCTCATCACCGATGACCGTGGGTGATGCATCCGATTTGCGGTAAGCAGTGAGCGCACCCTCCTATCCAGGGCGTCAAGTTCCGTCTGAGTCCATTTGAGTATGCCGAAAGAGTACATCAATACCGGCATGACCCAACCGTTAAAGGCGCGCACCTTGTTTCCGCCTGATAAAAGACTGTTGAGTACTTTATTCAGGCGGCCAAAGAAGCGCTCCTTCAACGATTGTTTCACGTCAGCAGCATTGATGCCCAACGCTTCCGACATACCCAAATACTTGTAAGTTTCGGTTGAGCTGAGGGATCTAAGGTTTATGGAATCCGAGAGTTGGGTTCTCACGGATTCCATAATCTCCCCTCGCTTCACATGCATGACCGCACATTTGTCCACACCAAATTCCATACTGATGGCGCTACTGAAGGTTTCTGTTACCTTCAGTAGCTTCATCAGTTGCAAGTTGTTGGGGGCAAAGAGCTTCAAGTCATCCATGTTAAGGAGGTGAGATATGACCTGACCACCTCTTCTCAACCGATAGCCTTGACCCGAACCTTCCAGCAGTGTACTGAGAGGGTTGAGGGCCAGACAAAACCACAGTGGACTCAGGCTGTCGCCCTGAAATATACCACGCTCGATCCTTATCGGGTCGCTGTTCACCTGGATCTGTCGACATCCTGGATAGCGAAGGACCGTCCTCCACTGCCCCATACACGACATCAGGAAGGTGCGTAGAACTGCATCTACTTTATACAGCTCCAGCACCCTCATGAGCCATGTATGTGGCACCGAGTCATAGGCCTTCTTGTAATCTATCCAGCATGTCGACAGATCCCTTCGGGAACGACGAACCTGTTGACTAATGGCAATATCCATGAGGAGCAGCTCCTTAGTACCGCGGGACCGGTTCCTACATCCATTCTGAGAGGCAGACATTATTGAATTAGTTTCAATGTGACTGTTAATCTTTGCTCTCAAAATGGATGTAAGAACTTTATAGACCGTCGGTAAACACGTGATCGGTCTATAATTCTGAGGCTCCGCGGTACTACCTGATTTATGGAGCAGGTGGGTTATTCCTGTAGTTAGGAACTGGGGCAGCGACCCTGACTCTAAGGCAGACTGGAATTGAGATGCCAAGCGAGCGTGCGATCTTTTGAACCATTTGATCCAAAAATTATTATTATTATTATTATATAAGATTATACGCTTTGATAGAGACGACCGCAACAGAACATTATAACCACGCAGAACATTATAACACTTTCGAATGTTGCTTTTCGAGCTTATACACACTTTGTTCAGAGCAGACCTTCTCTGCCTATCTCCTTCACTACAGACGCTGTAAAATATTTCTCCCAACATTCACGTTATATTGTCACGCGATACGACTGCGACGGTACATAATGGAATATGAGAGAAAACTCATTTATTCCCTACTGAAGACCCGCGACAAAGCGTCCTACTCTACAATGGCGTTATTGTGAATTATGTGATGGCGAAAATATATCACTGGCATAACGACTTGCGATTTTATGAAAACGGTCCATGTAGGGTCCATAGTCAGTTAAGAACAAATAAGAAAAATATTAAACTACGAATTATTATAAAAAAGAACTAATTAATAATAATGAAAGAAAATGTTTAGTTCTCCAAACTTAACAGACAGTTGTGTTGAGGAATTGGTTGCGCCACTTCTTCCCAGCTCAACCTTATGAATGCCATTGTCACGTACACAAACGTGTGCCCTGTACGCTAGACGTCACAAATATGTGACAAAAAGTACGGCGAATTCGTGGCTTGGCGTCGGGGATACGCCGATGTATTTATGCTCTGGCGTTCAAAAGGTTAAATACTAGCAAGTGGCCCCTATTACACGGGACCTGTGTAATGCGGAAATATGTGCAGACACCAGCACATCAAGCTACCCGAAACTATCAAATTTACCTTGAACCTAATGCTTTAGCGATAAAGTTGAAAATTTATTAGAGACATTTGATGGATTGGTGTAGCTTGATGTGCTAGCGTCTGTACACCTCTGCCTAACCTTTCTGGGAATACAGGAGTGATATTTTTACGAGCTTGGGGTTCGTGACAATAAAAACAGCCGATTAAATAACCAAAATGACACTTTAATTTAAAAACACTAATTACAACTTTAAACTCACTAATTATTAAACACAAGTTCACCACTGATCACTTTATTCGCACTTGAAGATCGCTTCCGAAGTATTCGCTTGTATCGCAAATCCAATACTGACTCGGTTGCGGACTACGCACTCCTTATATAGGACAGTTAGTTCTAGAAACTTCTGTTCTCGAAACATCTGGATAGTACTCGTAACTACCGCTGCCGACTGACCAGATATCGAGAAGTGTAGAATGTTCTGGCAAAGAAATGTCTAGAAGGTACTTGACTCTACTAGTTCTGCTACTCGATACTAGATGGCGCTAGTAGTAACTTAATGTACCCGACATTAATTCTGGCGCGTAACAATATTATGTTATAATTAAGAGGACATGAAAATACACACTCACAGTCCTTAAATATTAAAACGCAGAACATGCATCGCAAAGGATAAAAAATGTCGCTCGAATCTAACTTTTATTTTCACAACTCATATTCCCCAGGATCAACACTCGTCAAGTTAAACTTTAATTAACGGCTGTAACTTGTGTTAATTAACTTGTAGACTTAATTAAGTACATAAGCACATTTCGCATTTGTTTTTTAGTTAGTTTAATAGAGATTTGTTGTTACGCTGCCTGTAGATAGTTTTAAACCGTTGGGAACGTATTTCAATTAGATTTATTATGTACCTAGTCTTGAAACGAACTTATCAGTATTAATTAGTACGTACAATAATTATGTGTTACAAGTGCACGATATGGTGACAGAACAAGTGTATCCTTGCTAACAACATAGCTAATCTACATGTATGTAAATGTAGGGCAACGCTTTAGCTTGTGAACGATAAGAGGACGGTGGATCTAAAAACTTCTCTTCTTCTAATCAGTCCAAAATCATTTACCTATTCAAATTTGGCTAACAATAATAATATAATATAATATCTTGGGACAACTCACACACGGTCATCCGATCCCAAACTAGGCAGAGCCTGTGCTATGGCAACCAGACAACTGATAAACATACTTAGATATTTATAAATACATACATATTATAGACAAATTACACCCAGACACAGAACAAATGATCATGCTCATCACACAAAGATTTGTCCTGGCTGGGAATCGAACCCACGACCTCCGGTTTAGCAGTCAGGGTTACTAACCACTCGACCAACAGGCCAGTCAACAATCAGCACTTTTAACGTTACAATTACATAAGACAGTCTCCCAAAACGCCCGCCACTTCGTAGTGTACCTAGGTCGAAAGCACTTTACGAATTAACAGTTAACTTTTAGAGAATTAATTTTGGCCTGAAAAGTATCTTAGCTGATTAAACAAACATGAAAACCTTTTATATTTTATAAACAACCCTATTTTAGCACCAGAGTAGGACTACGATGTCTATCCCACCTACGCAAATACACAAATTAAATTATTATAAGGCAAAGTTTTGATTGCTATAAACCGGCTAAACGGTTAAAAGCCTGTTTTATCGGCTGTGAAGTTATCATCAAACTCATAATGTACAAACTTTGGACGTTTGTGCGCTCAATGTGATGGAGAACTCGTCCGAATACATAGTCCGTATATTGATATTATAAAGAAACCTATTAACAACTTCACATCATAAGAATACTTAAAAAAAAAAAATTAAAAAACTGCCGACAAAAAAACTTTAAAAATTAAAAACAAAATGTATTGATCCTTTTAGTTTAATGTAGGTACGATTCTTTGGGACAGTTTACAATCTCTCGAGACATTTTATAATCTTACGGCGTTTGCCATTTTCCGATGACATGAATAAAGACAAGCAAAACACCCTCCACAGACGAAGCTTCACTGATCGAAATGTCAATCTCGCCAAGAGATGGGTTACTGCTCGGCTAGATAATAATTTCCGAAGTAAATTCTTAGTTCATTCACCCGGCGGCCCTGTCTGTTAACCCTTTGGAAGAGAGCTAGCCCTTATGTCTGCTAGGATCAATGATCCATTGACATGGCATGGGGCAAAATGGTTTTATCTTATTTTGCAGAATTAGGATTTTTCAGATTTACAGACTGTTATGACAGGTTTCCGATTTTTTTTTAGGTTTTCAGACTACAATAGCTTTACAACTTTCAACTTCAAATTCTTAAGTCAGGAATGAGGGTTAGGGTTAAGTAAGCAGATCTTGTGCTTTGTCAAAGCTTTGCTACATAAAGCATTATTTTCAAAGGGTTCTTTGTTAGAAGCGTTTTTTATTTAAATTAAAATGCCTCGAGGATTAAATAAACCTATTTGTGTGGTAAACGCGAGCCCATCAATATCAAAAAAGGATTTAGGTAAATCAGTTTTGTCAATTCAAATAGAAACCAAGCTTTAGGTACCTTATCAATGAGACCGTTTTCGTTCTCACCAGTTGGCGCCACTGGCGAGTAAGGTCCTTAATCATAGAATTAGAAAAGAATAGAATAATTTTTATTATGTACACCATATAAGTTACAGAAAAAGTAGATGAGGAAAAGATTACATTAGAAAGAATGAACGAACGAATTAAAACGTTAGAACTAAGATAAATTATAATGCCGTAAACGGGCGATTAAATACAACATAGATAGTGCCGCAGTGTTACTCAGACATTCGATCATTTTGTTCGAAAAAAAAAAGAAAAACATAATACATATTTCTGACAAAAAAAAAACTCAAAGCAGTGGTCAGTAGAACCAATAACTTAATCTGCCACAGTTAGGCCGTTTTAGTCAAATATTCACAATAATCAAAACAAATAAGTAAATAAACTTTTCTAAAACTAAAATAGACATTTCGAAGACCTCGTGCTACACTAGCGCCTCTAGCGGCGAATTCAAACGCCCTCATTGTATTTATACATAATTAATAAAAAAATCATTAATGATAACCTAATTATTTTATATAGAAGGAAATCGATACTGCATTAGTTATGTAAGGAAGGAAAAAATACTTCCATAACAACGAATCTTAATTACCTTTTCCTAAAATATTTATTATATACATAATTCCTTTATTCAGAAAAAAAAAATATATAGAAATACATGAATTGTTACACACACAAGTGTTCCAGTTATTATACAGATAGGAACATATAAGTAATTGTGACTTAAATCTAACTGCACAACGAATTACTGGCAAACACCACAGGCAAAATGCTCTTTATAATTTAATAATAAATTTAATTTTAAAGACTACTGTTCCTAAATTCTAGATAATTATATTAAATACTAATACTAATTACGTCTGACAAACGTCGATATTGAGTCTTGGACGTCAACCAGTTCGCTGCTTTCGTTTATGAGTTTGCACATGCGGGGTATAAGCGAAATAGCACCAAACACTGTGTACGGCGAAGAGGTGGAGCTAAGGGTGTTATAGGTTTGCTAGGTACTCTGAAATTGAACTTACATACCAATTGTGGGCAGTCAATGGTAATTATACCCATTAATTTGAACAGTTAAACATGGGGAACACACAAAATTGAAGCCTAAAGTATTTTTATTGTTACCCGCGACTTCGTCTTGTCCGTTCACAATTAAATGCAATAACAGACAGTGTTGCAAGGGAGTTTGTTGCGCCACTTCTTATTCCAGCCAAAACACCAGGAAGTGGTGACGGGCGGGCGTTTTTGGGGACTGTCGTTATGTTGAACTTTGCACGCAAAATACGCGCATAGTCGTGGAGTTGCGGAAACCAGCCCTATTTACATGTAGAACTTTGACGTTCAAAAATTGCTGCCACTCAGCCTAATTTGAATAAATGACTTGATTTTTTTAATGGGTTTTAATTTTTTAGCGCCGAACGCTAAATTATGTCCTCCAAAAATAAGTAGCCTATGTTACTCCATTTAACAACTCGTAAAAATTGGACCAGCCGTTTCGGAGATTATTTGGAACACAAAAACACAACAAACTTTCCTCGGACTATTAAAATAAAATACAAAATAAAAAAACTTTTTTACAAAAACATACAACCGACTTTGTAGTGATTTTTTTAAGTCGGTTATTTTTTTTGTAGAAAATGTTTTATTTTTTGTGGTAGGTACTCCAAACCTAACAACACCAATGGAAAGTCACAGGAAAGCAAAATACGCATTTTCGTTTACTTGTACGACATATTTTTTCCAGCTATTTTGATTTAAAAACGAAACTACTGAACCGATTTTGATGAAATTTCTATGGGACCAATCGGAAAGTATATCTGTCACCGGAAAATTGTAGACTTCGTAAGATTGTAATAAATCTTTATTAGATTGCAATATCTCGATATATTATGAAAAAAACGTTTTGTATACAATAAATCCCATCCAAATTCAATGGTTCGTAGTAAAAAACAGTTTACAATTTCACGCGATATTTTACAATCTTACGGTGTTTGCTTTTTTCCGGTGACATATTCTTTCACATAAAAGGCGGATTTTTTCAAATCTAATATTGATATAATAAAGCTGGAGTTTGTTTGTTTGAACGCTAATCTCTGGATCTACCAGTCGGATTTGAAAAACTCGACAAAATGTACTAAACGGCAGATTTTTTTCGCGATATCGGGGTTGGTCTCATACTAAAAGTTGTTCATAATACAATATATAGTACAATTACCTTTTCAGGCATTGCGTTTATTCTGTTACACGTTGTATAAGGAGATAGGCTAGCCATTTCACTATTCACATCCAGATAAAACATTTCAGCAGTGAACTTTTATAGAATAAAGTGCTGTCCTGCAGAACTACACAGTTAACAAACGGACAATAGGAAAAGTTTCTATCAATGCCATTTTACTGGCACACTATCAACCCAGCAAATAGTTTATACATATCGATGTAGGTATTTACGCATACAAAAGTACCTACGTCCGGTGCAACCTGAATAGTCAGCCCCCGCTTTCATCCTTGCTTACTGCAAACTGGACTAACAATTTTAGGCTTGAGCATTTTTTGTATTTCGCGACGTTAAGAGGAGGCTGAAATATTTTAGAAACATAGAGAATTTCAAATTTTTTTTTTTATTTCTTAGGAAAGCTACCTATTGATCCATCTAGGTACACATTAAAATATTGAACGCGTATTTTTTCTTTTATCACGTAAACAAAAATTGAAGACAGCAGTGACAACAGTGCGTTGAAATTTCGCGTGACGTCCGCGTCACGACTACGTGAGAGAAGTGACGCAACAAGCCTCAATTCAGCCAGTTTAATGCGGTTTTATCTTTGTCAATTTGTATTGATTTGACATAGCAAAAACTACGGGTCCAATTTTTTTGATTGTCTTAATGGCGGGTTAAATAGAATCATAGTTACCCAAGAAACATCCTTTTTACTAAGTATATCATTGTTCTAATCTCCAAATGCTTGTAAAAGTACATAAGACAAAAAGCCTTGGGGTTCAATTAGCCCCCTTCTCCCCGCCACTGGAGTGCATTCACCGACCACCGTCGCCGGATCGCGTGTGGCGCCGATCCCGATAAACCATCGCAGCGGTAGGCGCCGATCCCGATAAACCATCGCAGCGGTAGGCGCCCCATAAACCAGCCATAAGTTTTAAAGACAGTGCATTGTATGCAAAAAATATTATTGTCTTTTAAATTGTTGGCGTACGTGTACTAACTACGCTGTCCTCCCGAACCTAAAATGCACAGCAAAGAAAGACGAAATTTAAAATTTATATAATACTAGCTGCCGCCCGCGCGAACGTCAAAAATCCCAAGGGAACATACTCCCGGGATAAAAGTATCCTATGTCCTTCCCCGGGACTCAAACAATCTCTACTTATACCAAATTTCATCTAAATCGGTCCAGCCATTAGCGCGTGAAGAAGTAACAAACATACACACACACACACCCACAAACTTTCGCCTTTATAATATTAGTGTGATATCCAAGAGACATTTCGGCAAAACCTTCCATGCAATGTGTAAGGAGAACATACACGCTTTCAATTATTTTTGTTTAGTACGGTGCTGTGAATTATTTTAGCCTCATACGTGATTGCGATTAGATGACTTCAGAATCTTAGAAACATAATTCCCTGGGCTATGCTATAGAGCGACAAATACTGCTTGCAGTTATATTCGACCGGAAACACAAACTCCCGTAGCGCTAGTGCTAGCCCTTTCCATCGCTAAGAAACATTGTCCACTAGAGCGACAAAGATTGCTTACACTGAAGAACACACACTCTTGAAGAACGAATAGTACACTGTCGTACTGTCCTCAAGGTTGGCAACGCACTCTCTTTGTAGCGGCCACGATTTTTTCTTGCACTCCTTCTCTGCCCACAACGCAACGCTACTAACAATAATACATGCACCAAAATATCCATAAATAATTATAATCTAGATTTTCTTTTCAAATAGGTTTAGCGATCGATTCTTAAAACCACATTGCTCTCCAACATGGTCACCCCATTCTAATGCATGACCTATCTCTATACCTGGCATATTTCTTGCAATAACCCTTTCCCTACCTGCCACGTAATTAAATTCATGTATTGTGGCAATTTTAATATTGAGGCAGGTCCTGGTTTGATATTAAGGTAGTACTTCATCGGTTTACCCTACCTATTTCTGCCGCCTGTGATGAGTTAAAAAAAAATCGCTTACTTTACATTGTCTTTAATGTTGCAGTTAAATAAATCTATAAGTCCGTGATAATTAAGACCTGTCGTACTCTATGGATCAGAATGTTGGGCTGTGAAAAAGACGGATGAAAGAGATTGCATGTAGCGGAGATGAGAATGTTAAGATGGATGTGTGGAGTATCGTGAATGGATAAAATGAGGAATGAGTTCATTAGAGGTAGCTTAAAAGTGGCGCCAGTAACGAAAAAGTTAAAAGGGAAGTTATTACCATCACAAGGATTGGCTGCTTGTTTCCACAACGACCCTAACCCAGTAACTGGACAACACGATAGCCCTTGACAAGACTGGTGTCAAAATTTCTAGTTTTTACCAACGGGGAAGAATAAGACAACGACTTAACGTGCATTTCGAAGCGCGATAAGTTTTGGAATGTAATGGATGGTCGCACATCGATGGACCGACCTTGACAAGCGTAACACAAGAAGATCAACACGTGCAACGGTATCATACTTAGCCACGAGCTGTCCAACTGCTTGTTTTTACCCCATATAAAAAAATGCCAATATACCTCCATCGGTAACAAGCGCAACAGCGCATAAGTTGGTGAACTTCGTAGTACGTCAATGAAAAGAACACATTTTTGCGTTTAACCAATTTAACTGCTAAGTATTAACAGTAGGTATGGTAATTATGTTTCTACATAATATGTAGATTATTGCCTGTCACATCACATTTAGGTCTAGATTTGGCTGATTTTAATATTTATGAGTTATTTAACTTTATTCCGTGCATATTGTGAATTATCGGCAACGAGACTTTGCTGGAGAGCTTCACATTGTTATGATTTATTTTTTTACTAGCTTTTGCCCGCGACTTCGTACGCGCATATCCCGGTGTTTACGTAGTACGATGTAAAGATTATACTTGAATTTGGACCAAGTAGTTTTTTTTATTTCGTAGTCTGAATAGTGTAATTCGTTTGAAAGTATGTCTTTGGTTTGAAATAGAAGTACTGACAGATTCATGACGAAGGCTATACGGGAGCGGGAAAAACGGCATATGCGCGTACGAAGTCGCGGGTAAAAGCTAGTACAGTATTTAAAACATTTTATAAGTATGGTTGTTTGTTGGACCTAACTTCGAGTAACATTGGCTTATTCGTCAACGAAAAACGTTTTTTTTTTAAATTGATAGTTAGTACTGAATGAGGAATAAGGTGCTCGTGGCGCCTCGGAAAACACGTTAAGTCGTTAGGCCTGGCTGTCATTTGTAGACCTTTGGCAGTCCATACCTACGCTTTCTGCTGAGCTTAGTTTCCTTTACCTCTCCTTGTGGATATCTAAGGGATATGAAAATAGAATAATATCTAGTAATCTGGGCCCGGTGTTACCAACCCTGTAGATTCACTATTTTTCGCAAATAATTTCAATGTTTTACCATTTAATAAAGCACAATAAATACAAAAATCCGTAATAAGAAGAAATACCGTCATATATATATACCATAAACAGTTTACTAATGTTCGTAAAACCGTCTATGGATGTACTAAACAACCCTTACAAATAAACTCGGAAAGCATATCGAAAAAATAGATCGATTTTATGTGAATCAACTGACAAGACAATGTATGAGAGAAAAAATGTGCCGACCCCAAATATGACGGGAAGATACTGAGATGTCGATAAGAATCGATTTATCGATCTTTCTCAGAAACAATCGCCGTTCCTACCATTTCTTTTGCTAAATAGTCGAGCAAGGTCATTCTTATTTATTTATTTATTTAAACTTTATGTACAATAGTGGTACATGGGCGGACTTAATGCATTAAGGCATTCTCTACCAGTCAACCTTTGGGTTATAAAGACTATATTGTGTGTGCGTGGGTAATGTTTAGAATTCAGAAAATTACATCAAACGCCATCTATCGACAGTGAAGTTGAACTGTCAAAATATTCGTTTGGACAAAGCCTACATACATATATAACGATAACATATTAAAATGTTTATATACGAACGATAACTATTGAAAGTTCCACATATAACTCAACAATCTATTTTTGTGATATTCGTGCATTCATTAGTCTTCTTATCTTAGTTGGGTTCGTTATCTGTGCTCAATAGATGGCGCTGCATCCCGTAAGGAAAATTAATTTCTACCAGAATACTTTTTAATTTCTACCTTTTTAGGGTGAACCGATTGCGACGAAACAAACACTAAGTTGCAGGAAATCAAAGTTGTTTCTTACCAATCTTGAAAAACATTATCTTCTTATTTTGTGGGTCGATTTTGATGAAATAAACGCTAAATGTTACTCGGGATAATACTTCATGATTTTGAATCCAATCAGGTTTTTGCGTGATACGGCCACAAACAACCAGACAAAAATTTCAAAAATTGCAGTTTTGTGTTCTATGTTTTTTTCCTAACGTTTCTCTGTTATTTTTATGCAAAAATATTCAATGTAAAACAAATCAAATGTCAAACAAATTTCAAATGTCTTTAATAGGTTTTCAACTTTATTTCCAAAGTTTAAGGTTTAGAGTGTCATATTCGCATTAGCGAAAAAGATCTTTAAATAAAGACAAAAAAAAAAGCTTAAGGTTCAAGATTGATTGGAAAAATTCACAGTTTTGGGTAGCTTGATGTGCTGGCGTCTGTACAGTCACGGCAAGTCTATGATTTTATTATATGTACCTATAGATTTAACTGCCTCAAATATCAAATTGGTTACCTCCATTGAAAACAGACAGACTTATTTAAAATAATAATTCAGAAAAATAATACTGAATTTATAGCATGCTTTTTAAATACTTTAAAGTTAAAAAGCAATATAATAAAAAAAAATAAGTATTGACAAAGTACACTTCTCATCAAAAAAATCGAAACACCTCGCAGTTTATGATTTGATAAGGATTATCAGAAAAATGTGTATATTTAGGAATAAATGTAAAATGTCATTTAATAGTGAGTAGTATGAGGTTTTTAAATCCTAATGTTAATGTTCTAAATTCAAATTAAGTCTTCATAGGTTTCGTATTTTGTATAATGAGTAATTTTTACCCTGTATGGAATATGAAGGAAATGGGTAAAACAACACGCGTAAATGAAAAAAAATGTAAGAAACGTTTATTTAATAACTTGTATTCCCTCCGCGAGCTCTTATTACTGCTTCCATACGGTTCTTCATCGATCGGATGAGAGTCACGATCACATGTTGTGGTATATTATCCCATTCCTCTTGGATTGCATTTTGCAGCTGGCTAAGTGTTTCTGGGGCTGGATCTCTTGCTCGAATTCGTCTCTTTAATTCATCCCATAGATGTTCAATGGGATTCATGTCCGGGCTTCTTGCTGGCCATACCATAATGGAGATACTGACTTCGGTAAGATAATCTCGTACGACGCCCGCGGTGTGAGCTCTAGCATTGTCGTGCATGAATATGAAGTCGTTGCCAATAAAATGTGCATAGGGCATCACATGAGGTTCAAGACACTGTTCGATGTACCGATGAGAGTTTAGTGCAGGCAGCCGTGGCCCAGATACAAAGGCAAGTTCTGTCTTACCGTCGGCGCTGATTCCTCCCCAAACCGTCCACGAACCGCCACCATAGCTGACCTTTTCTTCAATGCAGCATTGTGCAAAGCGTTCTCCATCTCTTCTGTAGACCTTGTTCCTTCCGTCGTTACCATACAGCATAATTTTACACTCATCAGAAAACAGTACTTTGCTCCACTGAAGGTATGACCAAGTTAGGTGCTCGCGTGCAAAGTTAAGGCGCGCTCTTCGATGGTCTGCAGTTAATTTCGGCCCATTCGCTGGCTTATGCGGTGCCAATCCGCGTTCCTTCAACCTTCTTCTTATTGTAGAGTCACTTACAGCTACTCTTCGTACAACGCGAAGCTGCTGCTGCAGTTGAAAAGCGTTAAGGCGTCGATTTCGTAAAGAGGTTGTTACAATAAATCGATCATCTCGCTCAGAAGTGACCCGATTCCTGCCAGATCCTGAACGGCGCGTGAACGAACCAGTCTCCCGATAGCGTTTGTAGACTCTATGAACAGATGATAAGCTTAGATGCAATCTTGCAGCCACAACACGCTGACTAAGTCCAGAATCCAGCAATGCCACCACTTGGGCGGCTTCTGCGGGCGAAGTATCCATATGTTTTAGAAAAAAAAGTTTTTTCAGACGTCCCAAAGTCACAGTAAATGAAATAAGAAACAAAAAGTTTAAAGACAAGCGCTAATTTTAGTTTTTAAACGAGAAACGTACTCCAACCCTAAATACACATTTGTCTCAAAACAGTGATTAATTTCATTTATAGGATAAACAAATGAAATTCTAATTTCGAATTTTGATTTTTTTCTTCTTACTGTAATGACCAAACTGCCAGCTACACAATAATGTTTTTTTTTCATGGAATTAATTCTCTTTTGTAAAAAATTAGGACAAAAACAATAAAAACGAAAGTGTTTCGATTTTTTTGATGAGAAGTGTAGGTATCATTTTAATCAATATTTCCGAGCTTGAATTCAGGCCTATTATAAAACGGGAATGGGACATTCCTCTATGGTTCCAGTTACAGAGTTAATGAACATGAATCATTCTAAATATCTGGTACAAGAATGCATCATTGGATAAACTATAACCTGCTCATGGTACCAGTTATGAGTCATCTAAACAACTACAGGCCGAGAGAAGCATAAATAATTGAATGACTTATGCATATTAACACTTATATGGTAAAACATTCTATATTTGGATTTAATTATTCATTCATTTCTGTATTCGTTTTATAAAACATTTCTATATTAATAATTTCATTGTTTATTTACAACAGGTAATAAATAAAGTACTGTGTCTGGGGTTTTAATTCACTACTGCTCTCATAACAGTAAAGGAAAATATTTTTAGTTAATAATTTGTATTCGGTCTGAATCAAGTGTGACACCATTGTTTCACTATTGTGTCTGCTATTTATGGCCTCTGAAGGTATAATTGGTATGTAACTTCCACCAACCCTGCACTGTGTCTGTGTAAATTAAGGCCCACTCCCACTCACTAAGAGGAAGCCTATTTCCCAGACTTATGTTATTTATTCAAATTTATTTGGTCACAGGTGGCAGGTCAGTTATTTTAATAATATTTAAAAAAAAATTGAGAAAATATTATTGGATTAGGATTGCTGATACTTATATGTTCAATATTTTATAGTAATTAAAAATATTACTGTCAGCTGATTATGCTATGTACTTGTTATTTAAATAAGTACAATCCACAAGGATTTGGTGTTGTAAATGTGTACTTAATTAAATTTTTTATAAATCTACAAATATTCTTCTACTTAGAAAGAGATTTGAACTGTTATCTCAAATTATTTAGGCTGCTGCATTAGTGTTTGTCTTGATCATAATTTATATAATTTTGTCTTTAGGATGCATAATAATTTAGAAATTGTGAAAGGTTTATTGAAGTTACCACTACAAGATAATTTACAATGCCCTGATAAAGAATGTAATGGAACCGCATCAGATTCAAAAGTTTTATAAACAAATGAAGAATTGTAGGTAATATAAAAGATAAAATAATTTATACAATATGTGCATCAATTAAATGCAATAACATGAAAAAAGACATAACAATGAAAAACATGAACTTAGCCCCTCCCCTAAAATGAGGTAGATGCTGCAAATAAATGTAAAACCTAGATATGCATTGAGCATAACTGCTGGTCGATTTCAAAACACTGAAATGTCGACCTTCGACAGACTTTTCGCAATTATAACTAAATATCAGGCGAACACGTACCTTTCTCGTGGTTGCAGAACGCAAGCACAGATAAACTATTTATTAAACTGCTTTCTCGATGCTCTCACTACTTCAAGACATGAACTAAGTAGGTAACGTCTACAGCCTGAAAAATCAATAACACTGCCCCGAGCTTACTCGCCCGTTCTTTTTTATTAAAGTTACAGCTAATACAAACGTTGTGCTAACTTACCTCTCCACAGGTATGAAGGGAAGATCTTCGGGAACCCGGGATTGAAGTTAATTGCTTTCAATGATTCAGAAAATTATTTTTATTTATTTATTTTTCACCACAAATTACAACAAAGCAGACTGACAATCATCTGATTTGACAGATGTTTGACATTTGCGACCCGTTACACGAAATGAAAGTTCAATTGCCTCATCTACGTTCCGTTTCAAGTACTTGAATTTAACCCAAAAGACTTATGGACCAAACCACGTTATAAGGTTGTGACTCTTATAATAATACATTATTTCTTCCCTTTACGAACCAAGAATGGATTCATCACGATAGTTCCTCATAGGCATTATGTTCAAAGACAGGTGTGAGGGGAACTAAGGACCTAGATTCGATCGCCAGCTAAGGCTGCTGAACATTCAATATAGGCAATACCCCCAATTCTAAAGCAAATAGTCAATAGGAGGTAGCATTACTCGAATTTATGCCCCAACTGAGCAGCAAAAATATGTCTTTACCTTTACATATTAGGTACCTACCCTTTGCTTGTTGCCAAAATTTTAGAATATTGATCAAAAGATAGGATGTTCTTTAGGGTTCCATACCCGAAGGGTAACCAACGGTACCCTATTACTAAGCCTCCGCAGTCTGTCTGCGGGCTGTATCTCAAGAATCGCAATATGTTGACAGCTGAAATTTTCAGTGTATTTCTATTGCCGCTATAGCAAAAAATAATAAAAATTAAATTAAAAAAGGGGGTTCCCATACATTAAGTGGTTTTTTTTCGGTTTATGGTACGGAACCCTTCGTGTGAGAATCCGACTCGCACTTAGCTGGTTTTTAATTATTGATAGGCTCGCGTTTGACCACAATGAACCTAAGTAATGATGGTAAGTGATGATTTGGCCGAGGATGAAACCCGCTTACCTATAATAAGTAACCTATTCTCATATTCTAGTAGTCTCTAGTTCAGAATGCTTCAGTAAACGGACTCATTTTTTAAGAATACTCCCCTTCCAGGATACTCTAATTTTCGAGATTGCTTTTCTATTATGACTTCCAGGACAGGTTACTATCCGACTCCGATTGCTGCAAAGGCTTCCAATAAAGACGGAACTTATCCATTTGGCCGTCATCTCCTTGCTGCGACAGTTTTGTGATACTCCTATCTGATTATTCACCGTTTGGGCTTTAGCAGTTGGGCACCCCATTCCAGAAAAGTCATATATTTCCATCTATCGATTCGTTCGAGGTCAGAAGATAAATAAAACAAAATATTTAGGAAAAAAATATCTAAAACTTATTTTAGCATCACATGAATCTAATTCATGGCTTCATACATTCACATGTGAGTAACATAACTTAAAGCTTTCTAGATGGTTCCAACCAAATAAAATTGAGATGTTGATGTTTTTTTTACAGTTTTTAAACTTTTATTGCGCAGATTCGTATCTCTTCGAGACATCTCCCCAGTTAGCGACGTCGAATATAGCCTTTACGTAGTCCGCCCTCACGTTTTTGTACTGTAGGTAGTAGGCGTGTTCCCAAACGTCGATACCGAATAGGGGCACGAGACCTGAAACGAGAAAAACGAAAGTTTAGGCAAATAGTAAGACAGAAAAGCTAGAAAAAAGAGGGCTTGTTATTAATTAGTGCGCTTTCCGAGTAATTGCGCGCTCCTGACGTTTAGTTAGGAATTACACATCAACAACATTTTTTTTAAAAACAACAACGCAACAACGTTGCGGCACCGCAACGGTACTATTGTAGTGTACGCTTGCGATTTTGCAAGTACGACTCATGTCTACACCAGCGGTTTGCAACGTGCATACACCCTCTCACCTCGTCTTGGTCCGGTGAGCGTGTTATCTACACCTGCGGTTTGCGACGTGCATACACCCTCTCCCTCGTCTTGGTCCGGTGAGCGTGTGGTATATCGTGGACATTTGTATATTATTATATTGCGCCGCAGCGACACCGCTCAGGCGCTGCGCCGGAGCCGCACCGCATCGTATCGTATGGCCACTCCCTTACACCATAAAAGGTATATCTTTCTGCTTCCCAATAAGCAGGAAAGTCTTGCCAAACACAGAGTTTAAGTTAAAGCTTCTAAGTTTTGTACTGGTGCACTTTCTAGCAGATCTTATCGTCACGCGTTTGTATTTTCGAAGACAGACGATGGTTCCCGAAGCGCATAATTTGTTTGCTGAATAATAATATTTACCCGTGGTAGCTTGCAGAGGATCCTGGTTTGAGCAGGTAGCAATTTGCAGCTTCTTTGCCTGTTTGTTGTAGCCCAGCCAGCCCCAACCGGAGCCCTGCACACCTACGGAAGCCGTCGCAAGCTGGTTCTTCATGTTATCCCATGATCCGAAGTCCCTAAAATTAATTGAAGGTGGTTAGAATCAATATTTTTGCTCTTCTGTGTTTATTTTGTTTTGCACAGATGGTGATTCAACATAAATTTTTATTTGATCAAGAAAAACATAACATGTGATAACGCCAATTCAAAATACTAATTGGCAAAATTGGCATTAGATTGTACACAATTATCACCTGTGTGGACTATGTAGCAAAGAACAATACAAGTTTTATAATGTGATGACTGACGTCATTTAGAGGTGAGAATCAAATTGACTCTTTATACAACAATTGAAGTATAGTGTGGACTGTTTCACTGATTTATTCCCATGGGGCACAGGTAGATGAAACTGCAGATATACAAAAGGCCAACAGCTTTACTGAGACGTTGCTAGAAGCATGGTGCAAAAGGGGAGACACCCATGAGCGAGCGAATGATTGACAAGGCACCACACATCTCCCGCACCAATCAGCTGCCTATTTTTTAATTGAACAAGTGCAGTACAATATGAGTGAGGTTCTGACACACTGCAGCACAGATTGTCGGCAGGTATGGCAGTCTGCCTATAGAATTGCCAATGGCTAGTCTCAGGTTGAGATTGGTTGCCATGGCCGAAATAGTCCTCCTGACCGATTTCGGCAGTGGCATTCAAAATATAATCACGAGAACATTATTAATTATTGGTAATTAATATCAGGTGCTTATCACATCCATTCGGGATATCTCACTCATTAATAGGTTAACTTGCCAAACTACTACACAGGTTATCATAACCATTGACGTAAAGCGGTAATTTCCACAAATTAAAAAGCAAAACAATACATTTATCAATATAAACAAAGTCAAGTCAAGTTGATAAGCATTATAGTAATCACTGTTACATATTTAAAGCTTTAGGTACATAGAAGTTTTAAAAATAAAGGTGGTGATAAAGTAGTACTAGAAACAACACGAAAGCTTATGTGTATCAACAGAATAGTGTATTGAGTTATGAGTGTATGGTTACATGCAAGAATGATAACTGTGCACTAGTTTAATCAATGTTGGATATCAAGGGATAAATCTACTGATTTTTAAGCAATATTCACACCTCAGTCATTATCTGCCGAAATGTTGGGAAATTTGAGGTGGTTTTGACAGATTTCAACTGAGATGTATGCAAACATTGCTTAAATATTAGTAGAATTGGCACTCAGTTGTTCTCCTTCGGCCACTAAGCCAATGACAACTATTCTGTAGATATCAGCTGTCCAATGTTTCAGATAAGGATATCTGATGACATACAAAACAGATTTAATTTAGAAAAGCCAAAAACCCATGCAAAAGCCAAGTATGCAACATGCAAAAAAGTATGTTTGATTTCAATTACTTCTCAACAGCTTGTGTGAGCGCAGCAGAAGGCTTCCCACCGTTAGGGGAAAGGTTCTGCCAGAAAATGGTGTGGTTGATGTGACCACCACCATTGAACTTCAGCCCTGGTGCCAGGTTGATGACTGTGCTGATGTCACCTGAAGATACCGTCATAACAATTTAGAATTTACACCCAAAAACACACATTTTTTTTACACTTTTTGTATCTTGGTTATAGGAAACTCAACCAAGTAAGTCAATCTGTTGTCAAACCTTATGTTTGATGGTATGAGAAAATTTTAAATAAATGGTTATTTAATATGACTAAAAACTGGGGGGGAACTTTTTATTCCCCAGTTTCCAATTTATTTACGACATTCTGATGGTCTAATACATATTTTATAAATTTATATATGCTTTGTATGTATTATTGAAAGCCCATGAGAATGTGTATATGAGTATGAATGTATAACTGGTAGCAATGTTTTAATCATTTAAACAACAACAACAAACTATTGGAGGTATCAAATGGAAAAAAGTTACAAGGATAACCTTTAGCCTGTGCCTGGGCCAGCTTCTCCTCAGCAGCATTGAGGTTGTTTATGTATGTGGCATGGTGCTTGCTGTGGTGCAGGCTCATGATCTCCCTGCTGATGACTGGCTCCAAGGCACTGTACTCATACGGCAGCTCTGGGAGCGTGTGCTTCATGCGAGCGGCGCCCACAGTCCTGCTATGAACAGTTCAAGAAGTTAATCAATAATACGCAATGCCAAGTTACTGCAGTGTAGCCGGCCGGAGCAATGTCCTTTTACATAATTAGGCCATCGTTTCGATGTAATACTGGTAACAATGCAAATGAGTACTTATTACGTAAAACAAATATCGAGTGAAGTAGAAAAGTGAATTTCTAATCTGAATCATGGTCCACAATCACGTGAAAATGTATGATTTTTGTAGGTAGTTCTGCATTACTTATAAGATACTTACAGCGTAAGCCGGCGTATGGAAAACATTATGACAGGCAGTGAAGGAAATGCAAAGTACCGGCAAACGATTACTCGATAACGTTACAATTTATTATCAAAACGCAAAATTATGCAATAGAGCCAAATACCAACAGCTGCGTACTTGCGTAGTAAGTGCAATTATTGTCTGTCAAAGGGACACATGACAACCTGTGACTGTGACATTGACATTAGATTAAAAGGGTAAACGACACAATTAGCATCAGAAATTGCGTTTATCTCTTTTACACACAGGCAGATAAATAAAACAGGTTCTTCATTTTACTCCATAGTATGTCTTAATTTTAATTTCTTTAAAGGCCGGCTTTAATAACGTATTTGCCTTTAACCAACTGTCAAATTAGCTACCAACAGTAGCTGAAACGTCATTTTTGCCTTTGTAACATGACGTTTTAGCTACTGTTGGTAGCTAATTTGACAGTTGGTTAAAGGTAGATACGTTACTGAGACCGGCCGTTAAACCGTATTGGAACGCGACCGGCAGAAACCATCAAGTGAACTGTTTGCTTTATTTTTCGAAGTGACAATAATTCTGACATTCTCGTTAGTTGACTGATTCCCATGGAGTCTTCAAATCAAATTCTTTCACTTTCTGCCTAGTAAATAAGAACACCATTTGATTCCAATATTTTATTCTAGTCGGAAATCTTCTCCAGATTAGTGATAAGACTGGCATTTCCCGCTTTTATCATCAAACAATACCGGCAGAGTACCTGCCGAAGTGCAGAAGTTGCTTGGGTTGTTGTGCCGACAGACAAGACGTCACGTAGTCTTCGATGTTTTCACTAGTGTGCGTACGTGAGTGCGTGTGCACGTGAGCCGACACTGTGTTCGTGTGCATATTGTTACGAGACGACGAACGTACGACAGTGCCGTGTGCTGTGCTGTGAAGTTTTTGCCGATATTTATTGTGATCACATGAATTGCTACTATATTTTTCTTCGAAATTAAAACTTTTCTTAGTTATTTAGGTGAACAGTTAAATAATTAGACGTAGTCCAAGTGTTTCCAGCGTAGTGTGGACATTGCTATAATAAGCGGTGCATTTGTTTATTTATAGACAGTCGCAATTTGCAGTCATGTAATTATTCCTGTGGCGCTAAAATGTCTCAGAAGGATACTGCGATACATTTGTTAGCCGGAGGGTGAGTATTGAGCCGCGGGAGGTCCGTGATATGATAAACACCATTATTTGTGATGCGTTATCATGACTTATATCTTTATCATAATCTCGATGGCTTCAGAACTCTGAGTATTGGCACATGTGGCGAGACGTTGTTTACGCCAGCGTTTTCGCTGTGCCTACGCGTGGCACACATCTATCCATACACCATAATTTAAAAATTTTTGATCAAATTACGCATTAAGTTTGAATATGAAAAGTTGCAACGCCAAGTTTCATGTTGACTTTAGATATATCATCACAAACATTGTAACATTAGTTTTCAGTTATTACATTCAATCTCTATTTGTTACATAAATGTAGACGACAAACCACCTTGAAAATGTAGATAACACACCGTAATACTATAGTACAATGTTGTTGCAAAAGCTAACATACCGTTTGCACTCATTTTAATATTAGAATATTTTAGCTGTAAAAAAAAACAAAATAGTGTTATGGTGATACTATGAGAAAAATATTGAAAAGTTTATTGTTATCATACAAACTGGAATGTATTTCATAATGCTAATGGCCCGTTTCATTAACCTCCATGTATTCACTTTTGCACAACCTTTCATCAGACTTTTTGTTAGCTGCACTATGAACATGAAACTTATACTTCCTGATAAAATGTAAACAAAACTATTAATTAAAATAAGTTGGCAAAATTGTGCTTACCAAATATATGTGGAACAAAGATGCTATATTGTACATTGTTGTTGACCACACAGAGCACAAATTTTGTAGCCATCTAGGTACTGATAAAAACAAAAACTAGTTTGATATAACAATCCAGGATTTGATTTCACATTTTAAATTCTGTATCATCCACCCAGGATGATACAGAATTTATCTTTGTATTTCATCAGAGTTTTTTTCATAAGACCATGTGCTAGCCACATTTACTTATCTATTTTTAATTAACTGTTCTCAGTTGCTAAGCACCTAATCACGCCCCTAATTAGTTAGTAAAGTGACAATTTTTTTCTTCTTTTTTCCTTGACTTTGCCCATTTCTTGCATTTTGCCAAATAATTGTTTTCTTAGGTTGGCGATTTTAAAACAACAACCAATTATAAACCTTGATATGAAATTTAAAAAGAGAACTAATTGATTGACCAATTGATGAAACAATGGAATTATGAAGTAGGTACTATGAAGTAAAATCCTTGTGTATGTTCTACATAATGTTAATAAACAGAGACAATACTGGCCAGTATTTAGAAGCCACTAAACATAACAATTTTCTTTCCAGTGTGGCCGGCACAGCTGGAGCTGTGGTGACATGTCCATTAGAAGTAGTTAAGACTCGTCTCCAGTCCTCGAAGGGAGTCGGAATATCACCACCTTCTTCCCCTCCACCTTCCAATAACACTAACAATGCCAGGAAAATCTGCTCGAAGATCCCTAAACATCAGGTATGTATTTTGGTAAACTTTATTTAATTTTAATACTTTGATTTAATTAATTATTAATTGTTTATGCAACAAAAAAACTTTGAGAAATACAGAACATTTCAAACTTTATACTACTTAAGACTAATAATAATAATAAACAGAAGATTATCAGGCAACTGTAATCAATTGAAATGTGATTTATCAGAACCGCAGTAGTGATAAATATTTAGAGATTAACATTGCAATCTAACCTAAATAAAAAATATTTGATATCAAAGGCAAGTAAGAAACCACCTACTAACTACTGTAGCTGTATGAAAGCAAGATTAAAAATGTCAACAATTATATACTTACCCACATTTTCGCAGTATAGAATAGCAATTTTACACTACAACTACCCACATTTTTTATTATACTGTTTTTTTTTATGTATGGTTATGACCAGGCTAAAATATAAACAAACAATCTACTTAAATGTGGATCTCTTTTGGGGGACAAACTAGAAAATTTCAAAAAATTGTTTTTAAATTGTACTATGTGACATAATCAAATGAAAGGGCTTATTGTAAGGGTTTTAATTATATTTTTTTCATAATTTTAAAATAAATAATTTTTAAGTTACTCAAGAAATTAGACGAAAAATGACTATTAGATTAAAAAAAAAAATTCGAAAATTTTGAAAAAAAATGCTGATAATAGTCCTTTACCTATAGATTATAGGAAAACCTATAAGAAGTCTATAGTAATAAATTAACATGATACAAAATGAGATTTCATTTATTTATAGGGTTTGTAACCCTTTGACCGCGAGCCAGTTCAGTAACACTGTTGGTCAGCATCCAATTACTTGATACTGTAGCCATCCTTTAATATAATCGGTTTTGTAATAGCTAACCGGTTACATTTCATAAATAAATAACAAAAAGCGGTTCCGAATGTTGCCATATGAAAAAAACAAACAATAAGAATTGCGTCTTGTTGTCGACATAAGCTTGCAATAAAATTATAAGTACACCGGATCTTTAGACCTATAAAAGTTGCCATATAAAGTAGACGAAAATAGCAATGTCGATCGATGACCCAATGCATCATTTATGTTTACCAAAGTCAACTGCACTCGGATCGATACAAGCTTTGTTTGCGTTTGGTTCGTAAATTACTTCTACCGTGAACCGTGTACCTTCGATCAAACTTAGTTTTTATTCTTTACCTTCCATACAATGTTTATTCACAGCAACAAAACATCGATTTTCATCATGAGCGCTAAATTATGATTGATAATATCATGGTAGTTTTCCTCATCATGCCATGTGTTCGTTTTCCTTATTTATTGTTTTACTACGCCTTTTATAACTTATCATACTTACCTTACCTTCTATACTTTGCTGTTTATTTGATACTAACCTAAATCCGTGCAAAACCAAAAGTAGGACCCCGGTAGTACGAGTATAAAAGCGAAGTGAACGTGCTCGAAAACCAATAACCCTACACGATGGCTTTCGCTCTGGGGAAATTAATTCAGACAAGATGTCCTATTGAATTCTTGACGCATCTTCTCTTATCTCGTCTTGCGCCAAGCCAGTGGTGTGGACCAAACGATAGGGTCGCTCTTGAGGCTGCCTGAAAATGAAGTTCTTGAGATCGGAGGGTTGAGTTTTTCCACCGTTTTCGTCGCCGATGACTTGCTTTTTTCTCTCATTTTTTTCACTGCCTAGACTATAGAAACTGTCGTTTAGGCCGTGATGCGGCCAAAGTAAAGCACAGACCAGAAATATGTATGGAAAGCGGTCCTTGATGCTAAGTCCTAGATAGGGCACATCAATATTAATCAAGAATTGCTTTGGCTTAACATGCCTCATTTCGTCTATCCGGAGTTTCCGACCAAAACCAATTACTAATGTAAATAAAAACACAAAATTAATGAATTGACTATTATTTGCTATGTCTTCTCGCTGGCAAGACGCTTTATTATTTGCATTACAGTAGAGTCACTTTATTAATATATTTTACTGAACTGTAAATGCTGACGTTCAAAAGTGCCGTTTAATGGCCTAATTGAAATAAACGTTTTTGACTTTTGACTTTTTGACTGAAGATAATCAATGGGCCGTATATTTAAAAGAATTTGGTTCGATTGTTAGTTCGTCTAAGTTTCACTTTGCCGAGGAAGAAAAAATTCTGTATCAGTTCCCACTGTGAGTATCCCATGTATCTATTGGAAAGGTGAATGGACTGTGGGATTGTGTTCTTCAATCATGACATCATTTTGCACTGAAAACATCGATTAGTTCTTTTGTAGTCTACTAAGATGTTGTTTGGAAAATTATAAACAAGATAAGATCCCATCAATGCAAATTATTCGTCGTCTGGCTTTGTCGTCACGGAGGTTTCGGTACGGGTTCATGTAAACAATTTGAAAGTTTCAGCATATTCTGGTTATCTACTAGGTACATCTCACAAAATGCTATGCTTTAGGAATATAAGCTTTAAATGAATACACAACCCGCACTAGGCCCACGCGATCCTCTCACAAAGAGGCCTCTGTCCCAGCCGTGGGAATGATATAATTAGGACGATTATGCGGTGTACTCCAACAAATACTTTTGAGTCATCAATGCTCCTTTAATCCCTTTTTTTTTTGCAAAAAAAGGTGTTCATCCACCACACGTGCACATTTCAATAAGCACTCATTATATTGTTTTAACTTATCAATACTATTATAGCAATATTTATCAGCCTTATCATCACAGCTATCGACAAATTATGTAATAAAAATATCTATATAAAATTCGTAATAAGTACATGCACTGGTACACCCAAAACAATGTCAGAAATGAATTAGTTTTGTGATGGAGGCTTGGTCGTCCTTAGAGGTCCTAGAAGAACTGACACTATCAGCGATAGCTATTGTCTAAAATCCAAAATTTTTGGGTTTCGGGAAGCTGCATGATCATACCAGGGTCTGTAACCAGTGCGTCCTACCTTACCCGTAATGACTTACGGAGTCGAAACGTAGACACTCACCATAGGCCTGGACCACAAATTCAAGGTTGCTCAGCATGCAATGGAGAGAGCAATGCTCAAAAGGGTAAAAAAGTTCACGAAACAACATTAAATTATTTTTCCTTTACAATATGATATTATCCATTAACACTAATACACTTCTCAGACCTGTCAAATAATTTGTTTATAGCTTCGAATAAAAAATATTTGTCAAGGCCCTCAAAATAGACAGAAACAGCCGACTTCACTTCTTCGTCATCGTTGAATTTCTTTCGACGAAGCAGTTTTTCTGTTTGGGAACAAATAATAATCACAAAGGGACAAATCTGGACTGTAGGGAGGGTGGTTCAGAGTTATGTAGCCGCACTTGTGTAAGGCAGCTATCGCAACATGACTCTTGGAACGGATGCGCTGTCGTATAAAAGGAGCACACCTCGAAACCGCTTTCCCTTTCTTTTTTATTCAATTGCAATTTTATTTTTCTCTAGCAGCGTTACGTAGTATTACCCCGTGATATTGACACATATATATTTATAATCGATCAACAAAATCCCATCTGAATCTCAAAAAACTGTAGACATAATCTTTCCGGCCGATTGTGACACCTTGAACTTCTTAGACGGTGCTGCGCTTTTTTAGTACCAGTGCATGGGCTCTTGTTTTGACTCACGTTCACAGTGATGAACCCAAGTTTCATCTCCAGTCAGAATTCGGTTCATAAACTCATCCCTGTTCTCACTACACAGGTCCAAAATCTCGCGAGAACACTCGACGCGTTTTTGTAGCGGTGTATATTCTCGGCACCCATCTTGCACTGACCTCAGACATGCCAAGATGGTCATGGAAAATGCTCAAAATATTCAATAATGTCTGAAGATGTGACCGACCAGAGCGCTGATCGTCGAGTTTCTGCCTTGCTTGAAAAGATTTACCACTTGTAAATCATCGATTTTCCAGAGCAAGAGTGCCCATAAACAGATGACATTTCTTCCATAAATCTGAAGCGTTTTTCTTTGCAAGAACTTTATCATGGCCCGAAACTCAAATTTCCATAGTCCGTGTTCTCTTCCCGATTTTCTTGTTTATCTAGCGATATCTCAAAGGTTAATGAAACGATCGGGCTGAAACTTGGTATACAGTTGTATTGAGACACCAACTAGTGACAGGTAAAAACGTCCTCCCCTCCATTCCGCGAACTTTTTGACCCGCTCCCGTCTAGAGGTACATAGAAGTACTTCCATCATGCATTTGTTATCTACTGTTAAGTATCTAGTGTTATTTGTGACAGATGATGCATCATTCCACTGCTGAGCAAACGAGCTATATTTTCAAGCATCTTTTCCAGGATTTCTAAAAGAATCCTACGAGTACCGGTTAATTGGATCCAAAGCGAATGTGCCATTTGCTTGTTGTCCATCCAACTTTCTGTACTATAGAAAATTTGTTTTCGCTATTTTGATATGGCTCCCATCACTTCCCGTAGGTGTCGTAAGAGGCGACTAAGGGACTCATCAGAGCAGCAGCATTCTCTGTGCATTCCAACAGCTACACTGCGATCGCCAACCCGCCTGCTAAGCGTGGCGATTATGGCAAACCCCACCCTTGGGGGAGGCCTATATCCAGCAGTGGACGTCTTTCGGCTGATATGATGATGATATGGCTTCTTGCTTCTCCTAACTGTGCTTCATTTTCAGATTGTCCACAATCTGTACAATGTCCGTATAATGCCCCCTCTATTTTTAATCTGCATCTTATCAAGCACCATATCGTTTTAGGTAGATATGTCTGTAATTAAATAATTATAGAATAAAACATGCGCTTTAAATAAAATCAGTCACACACCACAGTTAAAATGATAAGATATTAAACATGTGTTTTTAGGATTGTTCACGTGCCCAAAAGTGACCTTGTTCATTTAAATATACAAAATTCTTAGATTAATATGTATTAACATTAGAAATTTTAATTGTACCTAATTACAAAAACATGAATGAATGAACGCGAAACGTGTTTACTTTAAATTCACTGAGTTCTGAAAACTCATGTGTTTTCTTTTCATTCATTTGATGCAGACTGTTTCTTTAGGACATGACATCATAATGTCATGACTCGTTAAAAGTAATCAGGAAAGATCTATTGGTGAAAAGTTCCTTGCTGTGGTCACTAACCAGGGCTGATTTTTTTCCATAAAAATGATTATCTCATTTTTTAATCCACGAATAAAACGATATTGTATTTTATGTATTATGTGGCAAAATATAGTAGATGTTTACTTATTAATTCCATGGAAAATCAACTAATCTGTCGCAATGTAAAAATGGTTTTCAAAACTACCCTCTATTGGTTAATTGGTTTCAAAATCGGTCTATTTACAAAAGGGATGTTGCCTGGGTTGGAAAAATATGATTATATTTAGTCCGTCAGTTAGATTATCGAAAAATATGGGATACGTATTTTTTATTTTATCAAATCAAAAGAAAAATCGAAGATAAAACTATACTTCTGGACACATCTATTGGCCCACCTTGTATTTTCAGTTTCGTTTGGTCCTAGCTAAAATTTTATATTAGGTCGAGCAAAAAGTTTTTATGCAGTTTTGAACCTGGCACGTTCACAATTTCATTCAATAGTCTTTTTTTGAATTTCGAACACAGAATTTAAAGAAACAAAAGACAATTTGGAGCCTGTTTGTTGATATCAAACAATCGAATACTAAGAAAACTTGGTTTTATTGGTTTACTTGGATTTAATTCTTGTAAAAGTGATTGATATCTTTGGTTTTGCAACAAACATTACTTATTCTTAACATTAAGGTGAGGTTCTATCAATAATCTATGGATACTTCACCTGAAGTCGCCGCCCAAGCTGTGGCACTTATTCAGGCCGGACACAGCCAAAGAAACGTGAATGCTCAACTTAATTTAAGTCGATCTGCGGTCCGAAATGTTTATCGGAGGTACCTAGAGACTGGCGGCTTTGTTCGTCGCCAAGGAAGGCCACGATCTCGGGTCACAACTGAAAGGCAGGATCGATTCATCGTGACGACCAGCTTGAGAAATCGTCACCTTACCTCCATTGAGATACAAAACCAACTTCGCGACTTCCACGGAGTATCTGTGAGCGCTCGAACTGTTCGGAGAAGGTTAAAAGAACGCGATATGGTACCACACAAGCCAGCTAATGGGCCCAAACTAACGCGAGCCCACCGAACAGTGCGCCTTCATTTCGCACGCAGTCATTTAAATTGGACACAGCAAGATTGGAGCCGTGTACTCTTTTCTGATGAGTCTAAAATTGTGTTACATGGCAATGATGGAAGGAAGAAGGTCTACCGACGTAAGGGAGAGCGTTTCGCACAAGGCTGCTTTGAAGAGAGGGTTGCTTATGGCGGTGGCTCATGGACTGTCTGGGGCGGTATATCCGCGAGCGGCAAAACTCAACATGAGGTTGTTACAGGACCACGGCTGCCAACATTAAATGCTGAAAGGTACATTCGTGAGTGCTTAGAACCTCACGTGATACCATACGCGGACTATGTGGGCCCAAATTTCCTTTTTATGCATGATAATGCAAGAGCCCATGCGGCCGGCATCGTCAGGGAATATCTTCGGGATGTGAACATCACAGTTATGGACTGGCCAGCCAGAAGCCCAGACATGAACCCCATTGAGCACATGTGGGACGAGCTAAAAAGACGTGTTAGGGCTCGTCAGCCAGTTGCCCAGACGATGCAGGAGTTGAAAACTGTCATAGAAGAGGAATGGGAGATGATCCCTCAAAATTGCATAGAGCGGTTGATAAACTCTATGCCTAATCGTATGAGAGCTGTGGTAGATGCCCATGGAGGCAACACGCGTTATTAAATTAAACCTTTGTTTGATAAAACATGTTTTTTATTCAAAAATCAAGCATATCCGACTTGTTAGGCGTAGCTCCATGTCGTATGGTATTCTGAATTCAAATTTAAAACAATACGATCGAAAAAGATGGTAAAATGTATCAGGTTTAAAACTGCATCAACAGTTTTTGTTCAATCTAGCAATCATATTTCGGTAGGGGCCATCGAAACCTAAACTCTAAGGTGGGCCAATAGATGTGTCCAGAAGTGTATTTGTAACGTCACTCTCCAGTAAAAAGTGCTCTGGTAAGTGACGTCACACGAGTTTTCAACGCACTGTATAGTCTTCATTTTTTGTTTACGTGACAAAAACAAAATTGTTTGGAAATCTATTTGACAGACTAATTAGGTTTTATTTATTTGTTTATAATTTGTTTAGTCATATACCTACCCTATTTAAACGATTAATTGGTCCTTGAACTCTAACTTTGGATTTGAACAGCGAAAGCTGACAAGAGATTAATCTTAGAAAGAACAACATTTCACATACCTACACAGCATTAATTTTAATCAGTCCTTATTACAGATAAACGCTCACATTTCGAGATACAAATCTGATATCGTTTTTAAAACGATAATGCGATCGTTAATATGAGGAACTGCGCATTATATTACATTTCGTTGACTTACATAATTATGCACGTTGAAATGTTTAGCTAATAAGAGTTAATACATAGAGCTACTAAAAATAGAACATAATCAGAGGTAAATATTATTGCACAGTGTTATAATCATTACGCCGGTGCAGATAATGTGCTATCGGGGTAGGTATAATTGCAGGAAATAACGAATACAAACACGCCAACTTCTGCCAACGAATGTAAACAAAACATTACCTATTTCTTAACATACCGAACTAATCAAATTCATACCTACCTATACTAGTCACCTAATAATAAACGTGTTTCCTACACATTAATATACCTACGAAAAATGTGTTTAAAATAAGTAAGTACCAACAATTTTGTAAAAGAAGACTGTTGTTGTAGCAGTTTTAGAAAAAAAACCTCTTTGTTTGCATCAATTAATATAATATGCAAAATAATTAAGAAAGATGAATTCGCGAATCGTAAAATTAGTAAACTATGTAATACCTATATAAATAAAATAGGTACCTACCACCTACTACAACATAGGTACCTGTTCATATACTTAACGAATTGTTGTAAAATTGTTTACAGTAAAATTCTTTTATATTTTTCTGAATGACGCTTCACTTCGGCACCTAAGCGGCACCGCATACTTGTAAAGAATTCAAGTTATTTTACGCGCCACTCGAAGTATTGCATATATTGTTGCTAAGGTACACAAACTGCGCACTTACTATCACTGTGTCGAATTTTTTGCCGTAAAACTATTGTATAAACCGGTTCACGATACCTAGTCGTGTTATTTAATCGGTTTTGATATTCGCATCACCAGCTGACATGAGATAACGTCTTAGAAAAACAACTCACTCGTTGCCGAATAATAAATTAATCAAATTAAACGCTTTCTGTATAATTTTGTCTTTCGTCAAATGTAAAGAACTAGCTTTTACCCGCGACTTTGCATGCGCATATCCCGTTTTTTTCCCGTTCCCGTATAGCCGTATTCCTCATGAATGTGGCTATCATTTACAAAATGAATTTTCCAAGTCCGACTGGTAGTTCCAGAGATTAGCGCGTTCAAACAAACAAACTCTTCAGCTTTATTATATTATTACATAGATTTACCATGACGCCCATAGCTGCTAAAATCGTCAAAGACGTAATACACTTGGTAACAACAAACAAGCTTGCTTTATCAATATCAGCGCAAGTCAAAAAGAATTTATCGAGCTAGTGAGTGACCCCGCATTGGCATTAGTCCAACCAACAATACAATTTAGGTACTCCCTCGACATTATGCCAGGTTCGGCTGTAGGAAAGCAGTCTTCATTTAAAGACTCCACCCTAACTTCCGTGCCTACCACATAGGTCACCGAAACCATTAAATTTACTCTATTGAATCAGTAACAGTTTTATGTAGATCGATTTCATTCTGCGTTTAAATCGAAGCAGATAGCACGCCTTCATAAATGTTTAAATCATCTTGCCACGCTTCGCCAGATCAATTTATTTACGCAAAATATACCAAGGATGTTTATAAATATATGTCCAAGTGCAGTGGCTGGTATTCGCGTTAGCTGTCGGATGATAGATTGCTGAAAACAATGCCGATGTTAGAACGCCAAAGTCGTGAAAATGGTTTCTCTCGTTTCCAATAGCTTCCCAGATTCTAGAAGTATTCGAAAATAACCAGCGATAACTAGGCCAGACATTTTCTTGCCGAGATATTTATCTCTCCCGACTTGTTTACCCTTGTAAACCAATTCGATGGGAACGGTTTTAAAGATGGAGCGTTTTAATCGTTTTTAATTGAGTATAGTGCTCAAACTTCGTTTTACAAAGCAAAATAAATTTTGCGTGATATTGTTATGTTCGCGTTTTACGGCGTAGTTCTATAAGATTAATAATGACCTTGTACAATGTCATTATACATAGTGAAGCTAACGACGCTCAAGGCTATTCTAAAAGTAGAATTATTCATAGCAAGTTGGAATTGCAATAAACATTCATTGGCTTCGCCGTGCATACCTGCCGATGCACTTTCGCTAACAATGATACATGTATAACTCGAAATTACATTGGGACATTTCCGAATCCGAATGTATTTCTGGTTTTATCAGACAGGTTTGACATGAACGATAAGTCCAATTCTCAACGAAAAATAGCGTCCGAAACGGGATGCATTTAGAATTGATAAAATCACGAAACGATACAGTATCATCTCATCTGGCCTGGATCGAATCAACTTCCAAGGCTTCCAAGATGATTACTCTGTTGTTTTCCATAGTTTGATTGATGTAGGTAGCTGTAGGCAGATATATCTATGCACTGAGATATTTTTAGCACTCACTATAATCAATTATCGTGCTGTAGTTCGTCTTTATTTTGCCAAAGTGTAATATTTAACGGGTTTCTTTTGGTGACAATACGTGGGTCGCACTGAAAGTTTTTAGAAAATAAAACCGGAATGATGTAGAAGCCTGTTAATATTATATTTTTATTGTTTCAAAGTCCATCGCATGCGACGGTGCATAAAAAGGAACGGAGACTTCCTTTCTAAGCACCGTCGCATGCGATGGAACCATTGACTGAAGCAGTGGGCCCACTCTTCTTTAGGGATCTCTTCCACGCCTTTTTCAAACGCAACCAAATCAGGGTTCATTAAACGAATTCCTCGAATTTTATCTTTTATTCTTGAAAATAAATAAAAGTCACAAGGTGCCAGGTCGGGATTGTAAGGAGGATGACTCACTAAGTCCACGCCTTCGATAGTCCGTCTGGCGGAGTGAGCTGGAACGTTGTCGTAGTAGAGGAGGATCCTGCTTCTTGGGCGCTGCTGTCTTTTCTAAGACAACTGGTAAACAATGACTGACATACCAATCTGCAGTAACAGTCCTTTTATGAGTCCAAAGAATGAGGCAATCATCTTTTCCCTTGGACTTCTGCCCTGCTTACTTATGTCGGCAAATCTTCGTATGGAAACATCCATTGCGCAGATTGTTTTTTGGTATCGGGTTCGTAACAATATGACAATATCCAGCTTTCATCACCTGTCACTTTTTAAATTGCCGCCAATTTGTAAAAAACAAATGACATATGAATTCATTACACATCTACAGATTCCCAAAGAGTTTCTAATTCGAAAAAATAAAATAAAATAAATAAATTAAATAAATTTTTCATCGGCTGCTTTTCTTACTGGCCTATTCCAAAAACTTTCAGTGTGACCCCCGTATGCTACTTTGCCTTGACGAAATGATTAACTCCTCCGGCCATATCCTGATACGCTCTTTCTCAAAATGTTAATCCTAAAAATTATGATGTCGTCGATGTATGCTTAACATTTGCACAAACACCTATGTATGTATATAGGATGCTTAAACTTGATGAAGGAAATTTCCTGAGTTATTTTTGATATTTTCGGTTTATTAAAAATAATATTACCGTCTATGTTATGGTAGGCATACTTTTATAGGAAAATGGATTCAATCGAAATAAATAGCACCGCACAGCTTAGCTGTGCTATAGGTAATCAATAAGAGTTGATTCATTGTTGGCTACCTATTTCCGTCCGTCAGTTTACCTATAAACCGCTGAGTATAATGGTGTTGTTCTTAAGGATAAAAACGTTTCATCTGCGGAAACGAAAATATTTTAACTGTGGAGCTGGCAGTATGGAAACATTTGGCCCTAGCACTTGCGTAGGTCCCATTGTTTCCATCACTTGTGTAAAGCGCACTTAGTTATTTGCTTCTCACTGTATGTTTTTAGAATAGAGAACTATGTTATAACAACATTTTGTGTTTTTATTTAATAGAATGCCAATATTTGCGCTAATCGAAGGTCATACACATTCAATGTCAGCTTTAGTTGAAATAAAAATTCTACACAAAAGAGATTTATATAAATCAATGTGTTTTAACAGAAGTTTTCATTGTCCATTCCCGTTTCTGCTAACATAACCTAGTTATCCCTGACCGCATGCGTGCTCGACACAAGCGATGGTTATAATAAATTGGCCATATAATGCAGGAGGCCAAATGGGGCTACAGACGTACGATGGGCGCGATGTTCGCATACAGCAAGCAAGCTGATCGTATGCTGATGTCGTACAATTGTCAGGTTCAGCAGTGTGCGAGGGCGGGGAACGCCAGGACGACGTCCAGGATGAGCCTCATACAGTGCATCAGGTAAGACGCTACTTTATACGCCGTTTGTGTGTCATCCACGTGAGCGTCTCCATTTATTAATGACATTTTATGTGCTTAATTATCGGGATTTATAATCATCCGTCCGATCCGTCTATCAAACGCCACATAATTTTCTACCCACCTATTCTTGGACTTACAAATTGAATTTCCGACACAAGTACGTCGTAGGTGTGTGAAGTGTTTGCTGCTATCTGTGTTATTTTGTGTGGATTGTCGTTTTGGCTTGCAGCCACTCAGTGACTGTGATTGGGGCTTCTGCGCTGCTACGTGTACGCTAGACATAACTGTCTCGTTGACCTTTAATTTAGCTGTTTACTTATTTGAGCTGATGTCACGAATACGACGACACTGTAGACCATGAAATGCAAGTGGAAAAACACAATTCCACGCTCATCGAAATGAAGATACAAAAATTCATTTGCTGTGTATTTAAATAATCAAGCACCGGCAAACAGAAGAAGTTCAAACCGCTTCCAACTGGCGCTGTTATCAAGTGTATGTTAATAGATAACAAGTGTGATGCCCAAGTGTCACGAGAGCTGAACGTGGGCCGGATTCGCGATCGCGACCCCATTGGTGCGCTCAGTGTTTGCAGATTAGCAGGCTGCTGCCAATACCGGCTGATCGCTTATCAGTTTGCAATTTTTATTAGACCATTATCTCGGATGTAGGAACGAATACCTCCTGCGCAGAAAACCCACATTAATTTAAACTTCAGCTTTCTCGAGGTTGTGACTCGACCTCAACCGAACTCAGTATTTATAGCTTGTATGTTGACATTAAAATTTTATCTCAATGGACGAGATATCCATTTACGTCACGATTTCACGAACTAACTCAATAATTATCACCGACGTAGGTGCAAAGGTGATTTACTGACAAGAGCTTATTTGTTTCCAGACACATAGTTCAGACTGAAGGCCCTAGAGCATTGTTCAAAGGTCTAGGACCCAACATAGTTGGGGTAGCTCCTTCCAGGGCCATATACTTCTGCACATACTCTCAAGCTAAGGCCATACTGAATCAAAACATATCACCGGACACTCCGATCGTGCACCTATCCGCAGCAAGTGCTGCAGGTAAAACGTTTTACACTGTTCGTGAAATATTAATACTATTTACTCAAGTTTCTGTCAGCAGCGCTCTTTTGTATTATGAGACATGGAAATGCAAATTATAATAAACACTGTGTTATCGCATTGTCTTTCTCTCGTTCCCCTGCCAATTTATTCACGTCGGCTTTAGTAATCGCTGTGTTTATTACGCACTGGTTTCAAAAACAATCTGTTTCAGGCTTTGTGTCTTGTACGATGACCAATCCGATTTGGTTTGTGAAGACGCGGCTGCAGTTGGATGGACAGAATGTGACAGCACTGCAGTGCATTAAGAGGATATACGCCAAAACGGTACCTGAACCAATTTATTGAGATGACGACACTAAACACGTCCATCTGCTAGCTTTATAAAAAGTAGCTCATCTGCGTTTTGATAGGACATCAAGCTCAACAAGGGCGATTGATTTCAGGGAATCAGGGGTTTCTACAAAGGCATAACAGCTTCTTACATGGGCATCAGCGAGACTGTGGTCCACTTCGTGCTGTACGAGGGTGTGAAGGCGAGACTGATGGCGGCGAGGAGTGTCGACGGTGTGCCCAGTGACCATCGCTCTCCTCGGGACTTCCTCGAGTTCATGGGAGCTGGCGCCTTCTCGAAGACAGTCGCTTCTTGCATTGCATATCCACATGGTGAGCGTCAACATACTGCTCTAATATAAATTCTCCTGGAAGGCATTATCTTTCTGCTGATTCCATTTCCTGCAATTACAGATTTAAATCTTTGCTTAGTTGATGTGCAGCAAAAACTTTGCTCACTGATATGATAACAATCACAATTATTTAATTATCATCAGTTGCTAACGTCCTTAATTAGTAATGGCTATAAAGGAGTGTTCAGGCATCATTGCCTCTTTACCAGGGATAAAGAGATTACTTAGTGATTAGAAACATAGGGTCATTAACATATGCATGTGTAAGTAAACCGATGTGTCACCTTATCTAGTGTACATTCTTCGTCTGCGTGGTAGCAAGAGTTAATGGCATCTTTGTGGACCGTGTAGCTGTAACTAGTGGATTTTTGAAAAGTGACACCCTTTTTTTATGTTGCACCGAATGTTATCTAAACAAGTTACAAGTCGGTGATTTACCGGTAATTAAGAATGAGAAGCAAAAAACATTTTATTACAAAACATGTCACAACAATATTTAAAATTGACGATAGAATTGATTGGTGTTATGCATAGTGTTATGGTTTGTAATGGAGTCATATTTTTATTTCCAGAGGTAGCAAGAACACGGCTCAGAGAGGAAGGTGACAAGTACCGCAAGTTCTGGCAAACGCTGCACACAGTTCTGAAGGAGGAGGGATACCGAGGAGTCTATAGGTAAGCACCGCAGCATTCTTATCAGAAGTCAACATGTTCGGTAACTGTGCCAACTTTTATTAATAACTTCTTTGTCGTTCCAGGGGCTTAGGCACACAACTAGTACGTCAGATACCAAACACGGCAATCATGATGTCAACATACGAAGCCGTCGTGTATCTTCTAACTACACATTTTAATAGTTCCTTCTATGAGAACACTTAGCTAACTGGATAAGGAGTCGCTAGTCGTGTCCGAGCCGCGTTGAGCGCCAATACAGTAGTTTCGTAGCCAACATTAGATGACGTTCTCGAATGTCCACGTAGAGAGACATCGTGCATGCTTGTGGCTGAGAAATTACGAAACCTGTCCAATCCCACCAGTCTCCGAACGGTAGGAAGTAAATGTAACACCATGTTCTCAAAAATTATAACAATTTCAAGGTCAGCATCACTTGGCGGGGGTAGAAATTGGCTGTAAGAAAAATTTTGGAACTAGTTGATTATTTCTAAAAGTCACTAAATAAGAGGTAAACCTCAAAGAGCCATTGATTGGTCAGTTTTATATCAATCAAAATATTGATAATTGTAAGTGTGTAAACGATTCGAAATGTACTTACAAGGTGATACTACTTACGCAGATAAGATACGATTCCTTCCGCTTTTTGAACCTTTGAACCTAACTGCAAGTTTCCCTTATTGAAGTACTTTCTTATCTTTACTTAGTTTTTATACAATTATTTTAAAAATGGATCTTATTTGCAAAGTGCGTGTCAACAACCTAATCATACTATCAAGAGCTACATAGCTGTATATATATGAAATTGGTGCAATTTTCCTGTTTTTGTTATTATTTAGTATTTTAGGGTTGGTATGACTGAAAATATTCTCACTGTTGAGCTAGAATAAGATGCCAGATTAAAATTCAATTAAAATTGCGCTTCTAAGATAAAAATTGCGATCAAAAATGTTACATTTTCATGAAAAATATTTGAAAATCAGTGTTGGGTCAAGCAACGCCATCTATCCGTTAGAGAAGACGGCTCGCTCGTGTCGGGTTCAAAAAGGTGATTCAATCAAGCGCTCCCGCCAGTGTGTTATAATAAGCAGGATCGTGTGCACATTCATAACTACGTAAACATTGTAAAAACCGACAATATATTTAATTTGTTTTCAATAACGAGTCTCATTGAAGAAGCCCCTGCCAGCCCCTTGTCTTCATGGCCAAAACATTGGACCTTCGAGCCACATTGAAGATATCAGCCAAGTTACGATCTGGTTTGAAGAAGTAAGGAAGCGAGTGGAACTTCGAAGTAGAAGTACGTTGAGGAGATTTGGAAACCCAGCCACAGTTTACTGGTCAGAAGCTATTGATGCAGCAGCCAACAACGGTCAGGTTATCCAGTTACCCTTTTCCCTCCTTCCCTAGTGTCTTCGCCTTGTGTTAATATCGTACCAAAACGTTTTTCAGAACTGATCGATATCAGATCTGCTGGCATTGCTGGAGCCGTCTTCAGGTGAGAAAACACGACTGACGCAAAACTGTGAGTACCTACTTTCTTAAACTACCAAAATGAGTGATGATGATGAAACTATTTCTCGTATATATAGTCAGTTAACTGACCTTAAAAAACAACGAGGTGTAATTAAAGGTAGATTGACATTGTTCGCAAATTATATTAATAAATTAGATAGATCATGTTTAGATTCTGTGACTAAAACTCAAGTGCAAATGCGTATTAATTCGGCAACCATTTTCTTTGCTGAGTTTAACGATGTGCAATCTATAATAGAAAAAATTGTGGATGAAAAAGAATTACTGCCACATTTAGATTACAGAGATTCGTTTGAGTGCCAATATTATTCAATTGTAGCTATAGCAAAGCACATGATAGGCGACTGTGACCAAAACGGATCAAATAATTCTCAGTGCATTTCTGGTAAATCTGTGTCCATTAAATTACCGCAAATAAAATTACCCGCCTTTGACGGTTCCTTCGATAAATGGTTAGAATTTAGGAACTCATATGTTTCTATGATACATGACCGCGACGACTTAGATCCTATACAGAAATTTCAATACCTAAAATCGTCTCTCAATGGATCTGCGTTACATGTTATCAGTTCGTTAGAGTTTACAGCAGCTAACTATCATAACGCGTGGGACCTGCTTGAAGCAAGGTATCAAAATAATAGACTATTGATACACAACCATGTAAAGGCTTTGTTTGCGGCACCTTTACTGGGTAAGGAATGTCCGGCACAGATCAGAACGTTGGTAGATTGCGTTTTACGTAATTTGCGAGCCCTAAATTCTCTTAAAGAACCGGAATCTTCACTCGAGGATATGCTTATCATTTACTTAGTTGTCAGTAAACTTGACTCTGCTACTGAACGCGAGTGGGAGAACTACAGAAGCTCACTTATTTCTGATTCGAACAAAACCTCTAAACCTGTAAAACTTGAAGACTTATTAACGTTTCTAAACAATAGGTCTGACATGTTAGACATGATTAATTCGGGTAACAGTAAAAATAATCAGTCACGTTCACAAAGTAAACATGAAGCTAAACAATCTGCTGATCATAAAAGGCAATCTAATTCTCAAACTACACTTAGCTATGCGAGTTCGAATAATAATAATAAGGTCTCACCAAGCACTAAAGGTAAAATAAATAAACATCACTTGATATGTCCGCTATGTAATGGTAAACATGCGTTATATTCATGTGTTAAGTTTTTAAATATGTCGGTACAAGAAAGATTAATTGTAGTTCAGTCAAAAGGCGTTTGTATAAACTGTTTACGTACAAACACTCACACACTTGAAAATTGTAATTTCGGTCCTTGCAAATTATGTCAACAAAAACATAATGCGTTAATTCATGTTGATAATAGCGTTATCCCAAATACGTCACCACAAAGTTCCGTTATCAATAATACGTTGCCACAGTCTTCTGTATTACACTCCGTTAGTAAAACAGCTGACAATATTGATAATCGTAGCGGGGACGTATTCACGGATACTAAATCGTTACAGACTGTTTTGCTGACTACGGCGTTAGTTGAGATTGCTGATAGTGATAATTGTTATCATACAGTTCGCGCTCTGCTTGACAGCGGCAGTCAAAATTGTTTTATAGCTCAAAGCTTATGTAAACGTTTGAAAATACCTATCATACAGTCCACTATACGTGTTTGTGGTGTTGGACAAACTGTTTCACAGTCCAGTCATAAATGCGATGTTAATATTCGTTCTAAGGTGTATGATTTTAATACAACCTTACATTGTTTAGTGTTACCTAGTATCATTTCGAAGTTGCCTTCGACACACGTTAATCGTGATGCTATAAGTATACCTAGCAATATTCTACTTGCAGATCCCACATTTTATGTACCGAGTGACATAGATTTATTAATAGGCGCCGATGTCTTTTGGGATTTGCTAAGAGAAAATAAAATAAAACTTCACACCGGTACATACCTACAAGATTCTATGTTAGGTTGGATTTTATCCGGTCCAGTTTATAATAATAATCGTTTATTAGCGGCTAGCATGACAGAAGTTCAATGTAATTTGACGCTAGTTGATTCTCAATTACGAAAGTTTTGGGAAATCGAAGAAGTACTTATTCCTTCCGTAATTACTGAGGAAGATCGTTTTTGTGAAAAGTTGTTCTCGCAGACTACTGAACGCGATCAGCACGGTAGATTTTCTGTAAGAATGCCATTAAAACAATCACCTGATTGTTTAGGTGACTCATATAACTCTGTTAAACAGCGTTTTTTATCTTTGGAGAGGAAACTAGATCGTTTGCCACAGTATAAACAAATGTATTGTGAATTTATGCACGAGTACGAGCAATTAGGTCACATGACGCATGTTGAGGATTTCAATAATTTAAATAAGCCGTATTATATTATACCACACCATGGGGTATATCGTGAAAGTAGCGTGACAACCAAATTACGTGTCGTTTTCGATGCAAGCGCGACCACTTCTAATAATAATTCGTTGAATGATATTCAATGCGTGGGCCCTAGGTTACAAAATGATATCTTCTCAATATTGCTTCGTTTCCGACAGTATCAATATGTTGCTTGCGCAGATATCGAAAAATTCTTTAGACAAACCTTAATTCATCCCGAACAACGTAACTTACAACTAATATTATGGCGAACTGATAACAACTTACCCATACAAGTTTATCGTCTCAACACAATGACGTATGGCACTGCATCAGCACCGTACCTTAGCAATCGTTGCTTGAAACAATTGGCAAAGGAATGTGAGGATGACGTCATCGCTAGCGTTATCAATGACGACTTTTACGTTGATGACCTTTTGACGGGGCATGATCAGCGCGACATGTTGTTAGACATTTGCAATAAAACGTCTGCCGTGCTACAGAGCGGTTGCTTTCCCTTAAGGAAATGGACTTTTAATTTTGATGTTACTTCAGAAAGTACTAAGGATTTATGTATTGGTGAATATTGTCAGTCTAAAACCCTGGGTGTTGGTTGGTCTAACAAGAACGATTTATTTACTTTTTCAACTAGTGTAGATAAAAATTATATTGATACGAAGATAACTAAACGTTTAATTATGTCAGTCATTGCACAAATTTACGACCCACTAGGATTACTAGCACCAGCTATTACCACGGCTAAGATCTTATTACAAAAACTATGGCTTGCAAAAATAAGTTGGGATGATGAAGTCCCAGGTGAAATTGCATGTGTTTGGTATAATTTTATTAATTCGTTACAATATTTGTCCGAAATATTAGTGCCGCGTTGTGTCATGTGTAATAATGCTGTAAATAAAGAGTTACATATTTTTACCGACGCTTCTCAGTCTGCATACGGTGCGTGCGCATACATACGTTCATATAATAATATTGATGAGTCGCAAGTTACTAGTCGATTATTATGTGCTAAGAGTAAAGTCGCACCAATTAAGGCGTTAAGTATTCCACGGCTTGAACTATGTGGAGCTTTAGTTGGAGCTAAACTATATAATAAAATTATAAATTCTCTTAGGCTACAATTCGATAAGGTTTATTTCTGGACAGACTCCACTATAGTTCAAGGCTGGCTTCGGACATCACCACACTTGTTAAAAACATTTGTTCAGAATAGGATTGTGCAAATTAACGAATTAACAAGCAACACTACTTGGCTGCATGTTAAAGGTAAGGAGAATCCTGCTGATACCTTATCACGCGGCGTTCTCTTTAATTCATTAAAGAGCGACAACAATAGTTTGTGGTGGTGTGGTCCGAGCTTTCTTCGTGAACCAACTTCATGTTGGTTGACAACGAAAACTAATGAAGATGAGTTAATTAAAATTAAGTTACCGGAATTAAAATGTCCTAAAACTACAAATTTTCTAAATGTAGAAACTAATAATACCATGGTTGATTTCGAAAGGTTTTCTTGTTTTAATCGTTTGCAAAGAACAGTCGCGTATGTCTTACGGTACATTTTTAACTTACGTGCATCGCGTGTCGGTCAAGGTCGCAAAACTGGTTCATTGACCGTGAGCGAGATTAATAGTTCGTTAGTTGTGTTGACACGTTTAGTTCAATCACAATCATTCAGTATGGAATATCATAGCCTTAAAGAAAAGGTGCATTTGAACAATAAGTCTAGCAATAAAACTTTAGGTTTAGGTATATTCTTAGATAAGGATGATATAATTCGTGTTGGCGGCAGACTTAGTAATTCTAAATTTGATTACGATAAGAAACATCCAGTGTTACTGTGTCGCAAACATCGGTTTACATGGTTATTGTGTTCCTATGAACACAAACGTTTACTCCATGCTGGACCTCAGCTCCTCGTGTCCGCCATGCGGGATAGATGGTGGGTGCTGGGGGCACGGAATTTAGCGAGGCAAGTTGTTCACAAATGTGTAACCTGCACTCGCATGAAAGGAAATACGTTAACTCCGAACATGGGTGATCTCCCCGCTGAACGTTTAGAAGCTGGATTTCCATTCATGCGATGTGGTGTTGATTATGCCGGACCAATATCTATATTGAACCGGAAAGGCAGAGGCTCACAACTAATTAAAGGGTATATTTGTTTATTTATATGTTTTGCAACCAGAGCTGTGCATTTAGAATTAGTTGGTTCATTGTCGACTCAGGACTATTTATTGGCATTCAAACGATTCATATCACGACGCGGTAAGCCATGTCAAGTTTTTTCCGATAATGGTAGGAATTTTGTTGGAGCTGAAAGAGAGCTTTCAGTTATATTTGAAAAATCAAACGAAATAATTGATTTTGCTAGTAGTAATAATATTAAATTTAGTTTCATTCCGCCTTATGCTCCTCACTTTGGTGGTTTATGGGAAGCAGGAGTGAAGTCGTGCAAGTATCACTTGAGACGTATCGTAGGTAATGCTAAACTAACATACGAGGAGTTTGGTACGGTATTGACTCAGGTTGAGGCCGTCCTGAACTCCCGTCCTATGTCACCTATGTCCGCAGATCCAAATGATTACCTTCCACTCACACCTGCTCATTTCCTAATCGGCCGGCCGTTGACTGCGCCTGCCAGTGAGGACTTCATGGCGACAACTACGCCTGCCTGTCGCTACCATCGGTTGGAACAGCTGCGACAACATTTTTGGGAAAGGTGGTCCAAGGAATATGTGTCGGAGCTACAACGCAGAACGAAGTGGGCACATAATAAAGATGACATAATTAAAGATAGTCATGTGGTCATCAAAGAAGACAACCTGCCACCATTCAAGTGGAGAATGGGTAGGATTATTAGTCTGTTTCCAGGGAAGGATGGAGTATCAAGAGTTGCAGAAATCCGCACATCAACGGGCACAATCAAGCGTGCTTCTTCGAAAATCTGCCCGCTGCCGGTTTCCACAAACGAAGCCAGCAAGACTCCTGTGTAGTTGGAAGACGGATCTTCCAAGGCGGCCGGTATGTTGGGTCAAGCAACGCCATCTATCCGTTAGAGAAGACGGCTCGCTCGTGTCGGGTTCAAAAAGGTGATTCAATCAAGCGCTCCCGCCAGTGTGTTATAATAAGCAGGATCGTGTGCACATTCATAACTACGTAAACATTGTAAAAACCGACAATATATTTAATTTGTTTTCAATAACGAGTCTCATTGAAGAAGCCCCTGCCAGCCCCTTGTCTTCATGGCCAAAACAATCAGAATCATTTTAGAAGTCATTCATTCAGTCCACTGTTGATTATATTGTCGAGAATTGCTTCTACAATATAATCTGTGTACCAGCAATCTGAATTAATTTAGTCATTAGTTTCTAGTGTCATTATGCTTGAACCATGTAAATGCCTTAAAATCATTTCATTACAATCAGTCATCAGATGATTACATAACATAGTATGATAAGTTTTGCTGATTTAAATGCACATAAGTGAAGTTGTGATATAAGAAATATGTTATTTTGGGAACTTTGGTTAGAATTATTGCTTTATTGATGTTTTTATGTTGTATCTGTGTAAGTCTAAACTGTGTTAATACAGGCTTTTTACAATAGAAATGTAGATTTTATGGATCCCACTGTTAAATATGGACTAGTCAGTTATTGTCCAAGATTAGTTTCCTAAAGGTTTCATCCAATTAAAGTTGAGTTTTTACTTTAAATCACAAACACAAAGTACTAAGCACAACAGTTCATTTTTATTCGTAAATTCTTATATTCCAGTCTCAGCACAAAAAATAGTAAAACGTAAGCTGTGATATAGAGCTTGTAAATATTAGTTACGGAATGATAAAATATTACTGTTGCACATAGTTCCATCTTACATACTATTGAAATGTGTACATAGTGGTTTATTTATGCTTGTTATTATCCTGAACTAGGGCCTCAATGTCGCATTCATTGGCCTCGGGGTGAATGTCAACTGCGAGCTTAGATTTTAATGTTATGTTAAAATATAATTTTACGGACAACATTTCTTAAGCATGATAATATGATGATTCACTATCAACATTTGGCAACAGACAATGACTAAGTATGAATGAACCACTATTTGAGAATTGTGTTAATTTTTATATAGACTTTATTCTGTCTGGGAACACTAATTGTGTTGGAAAATGTCAGTCATTTGCTATGTCTGATTATGATTGTTAAATATTCTAATTATATTGAAGTTAAAAGTGATTATATAAATTAAGCATAATAAGGTTTCCAGACATAGGCAGGTAGATCTTTGACGGTTATATTAATTTAGAGGACACATTTGGACATTTGTCGGACTGAGTATAAAGTACTATTATTTGTTTAATAAATAAAATATTTAAATAAATATAATATTGTTTCATTTATCAATTTTTATTGATGCTCAAACTACTTTATTAATCCAAAGACCTTTATTAATCCTTTCCATGCAGTAAACAGTTTAGGTTGGATGTACTTACACACTTTTACTGTTGGGAGTACATAAATAGGATAAAAAAGGCAAGGAATTCCAGATTAAAAATAATTTATTCCAACATACAATACAAATAAATACATTATAAATAAATAACATTATTACAAAATAGGTTTTAAAAGGGTTCTGACAGCAACATTCGATATTCCAACCCAAACATGAGAAGAGATTGAGTTTGGCATGTCACTTGGGAACCTCAAAATGCCAGCCAGAGGAAAGAGGTCGCCTTTAAGGGCAACAATAGGTTCCCTCCTGAACCAAATTACAGAGAGCACCATCATGAGGCCTAATCCAATTTGAAGACCCATTCTTACGGTACTTTTTACCGCCATATTCTTGCCTATGCGTGTCTGAGAATTATCTTTCAGCTGATTTTCAAGTCTGTTTATTTTCCGTTGTAACTTGGAATACGCGGCAAATTCATCTTTCATAGATATTCCCTTTTGCTCTGCTTTGAGTTTCACAATTTCAGACCATACAGTCCGCTCTTCATTGGATGGTCTGGCAAAACATGCAGCTATCTACAAACAAATTTTAGTATTTTTAATACGTACACATGATAGCGGGCACACCATTTATGCCCGGAGGCATAATTAGTTTGGTTTACTTGTTAATGCTTGAGTTTGTCTATTTCTGATGGCTTAATGGAGTGTGCTAGCTACCAAGTGTCAATTAATTTGATTTACAGACTGAATATTTTATTTTCTGTGTCATGTATTGTAAAATACTTTGCATACTATTGTATAAATTCAAGTTTTTAAAAGCTTAACAGACAGATGTGTTGCTGGGGAGTTTGTTGCGCCTCTTCTTCTTCCCAGCTACCACACTAGGAAGTGGTGACGAGCGGGCGTTTTGGGGGAATGTCTTTATGAAGAACTTTGACGTTCAAAAAGTGCTGGCACTCAGCCTAATTTGAATAAATGACTTTTGATTTTGACAAAACTTCTGTACAACGAAGCATTTACACACTCTTATGAGGCACTTACCGGTTTCACTAACTGGGGGACTAAAGCACTAAGTGTACATAAAATGAGAAAATAAACCAGAAGGAATCCATTCATAACCTCCAACATTTTATTCACTGAGATATTTTTGACTATCTGAAGTGTGCAGAAACTGATATTTACTATAGTTTTATATAAATTGATAGTTTAGTGAGCAATCAGCAACGTTAATTTATTATCTCAACTCTTATTTTTGGGTTTGTTTGCTTGATACAAATAATCTAGATTGTCATTCAATATTCAACTCAATGTCACTGTCAGTCAGACTCAGACTGTCAGTCAAACAGAAAAACACAGATGTTGTGTTGAACCATGGAGTTACAAGCTTTTAACACCAACTTCATCTGTATGAATTTTAGAAAGTATGTGCCGTGAACCGTGATAATATAAACAAACAAACAAAAAAGTCATATATCTCAGTAGTAGTATAAAACTTATGCCTTTGATGATATTATAATAAAAGACTTATGCAAAGTTTTCATTGTCAGCAAAAGCACAGTTACTGTTGTTCGAGTAAGCACATTCGATTTGGCAGTATTTGTAAGAATAAAGCCAATCCGGACCATTTAACACAATATGACTTCGCCGCCCTTCTGTGTCGATGAATGCCTATTCATGAGTTAAGTTTGCTCCAAGAACACGAAAGCCGCCATTACAATGCGCATGTGTGGAGGTTTTTTTTCTTATTAAATATAAACCGGCCTAAGGCCAGTCTGTAACAACACAACGTTGTTTAGAGTTTTCTATCTTATTTATATGTCATCTTCGGCGTAGTTTTAATGATAGCTACTACACGATGAAACGTTTTCCTGAGCAAGGTAAGAATTTGAGAGGAATTATATATGATTTGGACTTTCAAATCCTGACCTTGTAAAACACAAGGCCTAGGTTAGGTTTGTCGGGGTACAGATCTCAGCCACAATTCCATGTCTATGGTCATTGGTCTTGAGCCTTTTATTGATCCAGTGTTTCAAAGGCACACTAAAGGTCAAATATCCATTATTCTATACCTAGTTAAACATTCAACCACTATTGACCGTCAAAATACAGAATTGCCAATTGCTACCAAGTGGATCTCCAGAATTTTTTTCAAAAAATTGGGGAAATCGATGAAAGTTATAGAAAAAATATAAGTATATAATATATAGAAAAAAGTTATGTGAATCATAACTTTTTTAGGTTTATATATGTAGGTATGTAGGTATATAGTTTATGAAAAGGTGAATCTATAGATGATAGGCGAAATCCAAAAGACCAAAACCAGAAGTAGGCAGTAGGCAACACACGGGTACAAGTTGACAGTGGTATTGATCGACCGTGATTTTATACACTCTGAATCTGAATCAAATAAAGTTAAATGAAAATTGCACGAATTGATTGGATTGTAAAGTGAAAAGACCACCGGAAGAATTATTAATTTAGCAATCAATCATGGTGGGCATTTCTTTCAAAAAGAAGTTATCCGAGGTTGTTCATTTGGAGAGTTATACAAGCTATAAGGAATATCAGGAGACCCGTAGAATAAGAGTTCCCATTGATTCGTTTATTTGTTATGCCATGCAAAAGTTTTGTAACAGCAACTTCGTTGTTATAAGATTCATTCCAATAAGGACAGAACCTGAGAATCAGAAGCCATCTGTTACATTGGTGGCAGGAGAAGACGAAGAATTTACCTTTCTCATAAATGAATATGAAATTCCTTGGACAGTGGCTTTATGTGAATACCCAGTCATTATGGCTGAAGATGTTATAATAACTGGTCTCTGTGCAGTAACCAGGCAGATTTGTATGTTCAGGAATAGTTACATACTGCGACAAGAACATGAAGACGGTCTACTTGGCTTTCGTCACACTTGCCTCCAAGCACCAAATGAGGTTTCAGTATGGACAAAGTTCTGTGAAATAGAAATCATAAGAACAGTCAAAGAATTACTTAAAGCCCATGATAATAAAGATGTGCCAGTGCCACTGGACACTTTGGTACGATTTGAAGAACACATGAGGCATCCTGCGAGGATTCACAATGTGTATAAAGTTGCACAGGATTTAAAGAAAGAAAGCATGGTTAAAAAAACTGCTGAACCAGGTGAAGATGTGAAGCAAAAAACAAATGATGAGCTACAACCCAAAACCAAGCCGCAAACAAATGCTCAGAAAAAAACTAATGTGAAAGAACAAGCAAATGCTGAGCAAATTGAGCAGAAGGCAAAGTCAAAGCAAACAAATGTTGAACAACAAAAAAATGCTGGACAAACTGAGCAAAAAGAAAAGTCTAAATCTAACCATGAAACAAATGTTGAGCAAATTGAGCAGAAGGCAAAGTCAAAGCAAACAAATGTTGAACAACAAAAAAATGCTGGACAAACTGAGCAAAAAGAAAAATCTAAATCTAACCATAAAACAAATGTTGAACAAGAAAATGCTGAGCTAGCTGAGCTAAAAGCAGAGCATCAAACAAATGCTAAGCAACAGGAAAATGCTCAGCAAACTGAGCAAAAAGTAAAGTCTAGGTCTAACCATAAAACAAATGTTGAACAAAACAATGCTGGGCAAGCTGAGCCAAAAGCAGAGCAACAAACTGAGCAAAAAGTAAAGTCGAAGCATGACACAAATGTTGAACAACAGGCAAATACCCAGCAAGCTGAACATCAAATTATTGCTGAGCAACAGGAAAATGGTGGGGAAACGGAGCAAAAAGTAAAGTCTAAGCATGAGCATGGAAAAAATGTTGATCAACAGGAAAGTGCTGAGCAACTGGACAATGCTGAGAAAACTAAGAAAATGCAGGATCTGACAGAATGCGGTGAAGGTTCCAGCACCAAAAGGACCTCAAAAACAAGAAAATGGAAATCTCATAATAAGAAAAATAATACAATTGATAGTTCCACAAAAATTGAAGACCTTGAAGTAAACCATGAATTTGCTGAAGGCCCGTACTTGACATTAGCTGATCTAGTTCTGCTGCCATCTTTTCATGTTATAATACAATCTATTGGGGAGGATTGGTTTGCATCTAAGCTTCCTTATACTTACAAATGGTATACAAATTTGACATCCATTAACCAAATACAGGAAACTTTTATGTCCCTCATGAGCCACTTTGATATAAAACAGTTACCAATGGATAACATAAAAACAGTAAGAAAAATAGATTATGTAAGCCTGTACAAGTGTGACCCAAAGAGGCACAATCCTAAAAAAAGAATTTATACCAACAATGCTGATATTGAAAAGGCCCTTAGTACCATAACCGAAGGGTTGGAACTCCCAATGTGTGAAAATGAGTATCAACCTACTTTTAAATGGCATGATATACCAGAGCCTGCTAATCCATTTGCAGGCTATCTTCCTGACACAAGAGTCCAAAGAAAATCAGAGCAATTACAAAATTTGGCATTACCTGTGCTAAAAATGGCTACAGACGGAGATGTAATTGTAGATTTTTGCTGTGGCACTGGACATTTGGGCATTCTCCTTGCTTATCTGTTGCCGAGGTGCACTATAATACTGTTGGAGAACAAAGTAGAGTCTCTGAGCAGGGCTAGAGACAGGGTTAAAAAGATGAGGTTGAGAAATGTGTACTACTACCAGTGCAACCTGGACTACTTCACGGGAGAGTTTGATATAGGGATTGGATTACATGCTTGTGGGGCTGCTACTGATTTGATTATGGACAAATGCATAAAGCAGAACGCTAGATTTGTTATAAGTCCATGCTGCTATGGAGCTTTACATGGTTCCTGTAGAATGCATTTCCCAAGAAGCGCCAAGTTTGCCAAAGTAGACTATGATGACTACTTGTGTATTGCACATGGTGCTGATCAGACTCACAAGGATCATCCTCTAGCTGCCAGAGGAGCCAGGTGCATGACAGTCATTGATTCAGACCGGGCTCACTGGGCTGAAGAGTTTGGATACAAAGTCACACTCATGACACTGAAGCCTGTCACATGTACACCTAAGAACAATTTATTAATAGGGATTGCTACAGAAAAATAAAATAAAAAAGATTTTTAACAGATCATTTATTGTATTAACAGATTTTAAAAATGTAGAATTCATACCTACTATAACGATAGCTTATTCTCAACCTTCCCCTATGAAAACTTTCCAAAAATAAGCAGTTTCCATAACAGTCTGTTCTTACAAGTAAACCAAAGTTCAACTGATTTTAAAGTATATTCATTGCCAACAAATTAAAATACTTTTAAATAGTAAAAGTACAAAATTTTCCACTTTAAATGTAAAACTAATTCACTTTCGCGTAGACAATGGCAGTGCGGCACGGGATGTATATCTGAAAATAAAATAAATATAAAAAAATGTGGAATAGATTACTACAAAAAATATTCTAGTCATATGAAACGGGACATTATCCAATAACCTTTAGACACATTCCTCTTTATAATTCTTTGCTGTCTGCTGTGTAATAAAAAACTATTTGATGTTCACGTTTGTTGTTATAAGTGTAGGTATCAATCATAAACTTAAATAATAAGTTAATGTCTATTGCACTGTGCACAATATCAATCAGTAGTTCTGGATGTGTCAAGAAAATATAGATAACTGTTTTAATTAGAAAACACCCCAGTAGATCTTATTTGATGTTTTAAGTGTTCATTCAAATATAAAATTAAATAATAAGTTGATATTTATTGCATAATATCAATAAGTTCTAAATGTATCAATTAGTACCTAGTCTTTAATGTTACTATGAAAAACAAAATGATACCTACATGTCATTTATGTTTTAAGCGTCTACATGTTCCATTAGAAAGTGGAAGTTGATGTGTATTGAATAATATCAATTAGTAATTCTGGATGAGTACCTAATGATTGTGTGCTATTTCAATCACATATTGTTTGTTTATATCAAAATTAAGTGTCTTTTCAAATTAGTAACTTAAAATAAGTTGATGTCTATTGCACTATACCAATTAGTAGGTATTCTGGATGTGTTAATGAAATGAAAACAATACTGTTTTAATGAAAAGTTAATTAATAATGCGTTGTTGTCGTTTGCCTAATATGAAACAGAAATTTTTGATAAAATTATTGTTTTTGTTGCAATAATAAACTTAAACAATAAGTTGATGTAAATTTCAATTTAAAATAAATAGACGTTATTTGATGTTTAATGTTTTAAGTATCTTTACCATTAAAACTAAGTTGATGTCTATTTGAATTATAAAAGTATCCCTGAATGTTACTAGGTACGTACCTATAGTTGAAATAAAATGACATAACGTTTAATGATTCAATTGAAACATATTTTTTATGTTAGATGTTGTATTTATGTGTCTATTCAATAATAAACCGTAATATAGATGAATGCGTAGTGCATAATAATTAATATCAATCTGGATGTCTGAATATTTAAACTTGATGTTTACTTAAAATAGGTATTGTAGTTGGTTTATGGGACGTTGGCAGAGGAGGATGAACAGAAGGCTGGTAACTACAGGGTTGAAAAAGAAGTTTATTCATATAATGAATATTATGTTTGTATACGATCTTGATGGTGCCAAAAGAAATGTTGATGTTTTTCAAATATGATGATAAAATAAATGATTCAAAATAAATATTATTTATTTATTGTTAATTTTTATTTTATTAGCTTGTACCTGCGGTTTTGCCTGCATTAAAAGTTGTTTATGATGCCAAGGGAAGTTACTATCGGGATGAAAAGTACCCTTTCTAATCCAGCAGCCTAGTTGCGCAGTGCACAAATTTACACGATCGATCGAATATTCTTTTATTACACCAGTACATACCTATTATGTCAGACGAATTTAAACATGGAAGTAATGGATCTCGAATTTCTTTCGATTGTGAAAAGTATGCGATTTGGTCATGGTCTATCCATGTTTTCAAAATCGATCAGTTAGTTATTCTTGACTATTTGTTTGGTAGAACGCGCTAATCTTAGGAAGTATATTTATTGAGGAAGGCTATAGGCTATATAACATCACGCTACGACCAATAAGAGCCGAGCATTCATGAAAAATGTGACGCAGACACAGTTGCGTGGGTGAACTAGTATTTTTGTATAAATATAATACCTGTACGGAATCGCTTCTGTTGCCCCACGGCTGGCCCTGTGTGGAGTGGAACTCGCCGTCCGGCTCGACGCGACCAAAGCCGCCGTATTTCTTGCTATCTGAACACAGGACCGCCTGAAACAAGGAATCAAGTTAGTTGGCAGCCATTATAAAAATCAGTAATTAGATCATTTACTATTTGAATAGACTAAAAACCAAAAAAGGCCGTAGCACGCGCGACGCACAATCCCCGAAATGTTACCGATAGAATATCGATAGGCTGCCAACTCAAACTCAAACTCTAAAGTCGGCTGGCTCGTTTCTCAAGCGCATCAAGCTTGTACCAATTTGGCTGATGTGTCCCACGGATGACAGCGCTCCATCCATGAGCAGGTTGGGCAGCTGTTCCGGTGTTAAGTGAAGTAGGTCTTGTGGCAATCTTTGCGGAAGGCTATTGTTCAGCAGTGGAACGTCTTTTGATTGTAATGATAACTAACCGCCTTAGGGGATGGCTCTTTGCGTGAAGCTCAAAAATTCTTTATAAGTAGTAACTGTTACGGATAACTCGACTTACTTCTTTGAAGTCGATTTAGTACCGTTTGTTAGCAGAGTTTTATTTAAAGTAGCAGATGATTTGCACTGACTAAGAATTTACTTGACTGTTATAAACGATCTATATTAGCCCTATCGGTATGAGTCCTTTTGTTAGTTTTAGGTATTTAGCACAACTTAGTTGAGGTGATATTGTTCATATTATCTCTTTTATTTTAGCACATCACGAGAACGTTTTCTTTCTTCAACAAGACACACATTATCAGTACATTGTTTCTTTTTCATGTCACATAGCATTTCATATTTTATTAATCTCTCTCTCTCTCTCTTTCTAACCTACACTTGATGCTATGCAACCTTTAACAGTAACATTACGCTTGTTGTCCTCGCAGGGATAGACAGTTATAATATTGACCTTGTAGTTGCCAGGCACGTCGACGCCCACCCTGTAGTCTGTGAAGCTCTGGTACGCGTGGAAGTTGAACACGAACAGCAAGCCGGCGCGCTCGAACGATACCAGCTTGTCTCCTTCGTGCTTACAGGATACGTACGCCTGGGGAGAAAACGATGAAATTGAAATTCTTTTACTGATAGAATTCCATACTATTGCTGAGTGTCACTATATATATTTGAGAAAAATAGGTACCTACATGGTTGCCACTTATTTTGAATCGGAAATTTGTGGGAATTTAGATTAGACTGTTTTCTTCAAAAATCATGCACCAATAGTAGAACTTTTTGGAGAAATAATACCATCAAAAACCTAATATAAATATACTAACCGGCGCAGAACTGAGCCAGCCATATTTCTCCTCCAGCGCGTTCATATCTCTATCGAACTGGTTGAGGAACTTGTACTTGAGCAGCGGGTCGTCCACGAGGTTCCACTGGCGGCGCGCGTAGTGGTACGACGAGTTGTTGCCGGCGCGCGGGAAGTCCAGCCACTCGGGGTGACCGAACTCGTTGCCTGGGGGACGGACAGGTTATGTTTAGGTAAAGGTGACTATAATTAGGTATGTTTAAAAGGTTTTATTGTCATCTCCAGCTTCGTGACTTAATTATACTGCACGGGAAAATTGTCGAAAACCGCGTTAACTAAACCATCGAGCCCGGATGTCATTTGATTGAACCTCTTTGACAGTCGTGACGGATAACCAGAAGCCAGAAACTCTAACGGCAGTCTGGCCAAGGGATATCGTGCCACCCAGGTACTGGTTTGTGGAGGTCATATATGCAGTAACTCCATGTAAAATACTGGCACTCAGCTGCTAGTCTGTTTTTGTGCAGTGAGTATGGTATACAGTATGACCGTATCTTGGCCGGCAATGGCTTGGCTAGAATGGTTGGCATTCATGGCATAAACTACCGATGTCTAGTCATTTTGAAGTATTACTCTATGGTGATACGTACCATCCCCGCTCAACCACTCGCTCAGTGTGAACGCATGTGTTTGTAGATGATACGCCCAGACGCCAGCACATCAAGCTACCCGAATCTGTCAAATTTTCCCAAAAACCTTGAACCTAAAATTCTAGCGATAAAGTTGAAAATCTATTAAAGAATTTTGACAGATTGTTTGTAGCTTGATGTGCTGGCGTCTGGACGTATCATCTACAAACACATGCGTTCACACTGATCGGCGTCTGTAACTAAAATCACTTGCTCAGTGTGGACGCGTGTGTGATACGTACCTATAAAGTTAAGATACGCCTCGCCTGCGAGCGCGTGTGTGATGAGTCGTATCATACAGTGTAGCGCCAGTCCTCGCTCGACCACTGCGCTTGGCTCGCTCAGTGTGGACATGTGTGTGTACATAGCTGCGTCCATCAGCCAGAATGCTATTGTTTTGTCGCCTACGAGAGCCTGGAAGGAGGACAATTGGTTTATTATTTGAAGTGACGAATATGGTTCATCAATTTAAGCTTATGGAGATCTGAAATGCTTAGACTTCAGCACTGTGAATTTTTGATGTTGGTCTGCTGCTTTTTAGTTCATTTTTGCCGACTTCAGAAAGGATGACGTTATGTTTTTGACGAATATTTTTTAACTGGGACATCTTTGGCAAGCTTACTTTAAACCAGCTAACAGTTGGATGAAGGAATAATATTACAAAAATAAAATTGTTTGTTTTGTTCTTCTTTCACGCGCTTTCAAGCAACGAATTGACATGATTTGCATAGAGTTAGTGTATGGGCAGGAAAGTTACCTACACAAAGCATAGGTACTTTTTATACTAAAAAAATAGCACGTTTCCTGTGCGCTAGACCCTAGACTACGGTAGCAGAGCCGCGGTGAAAAACAAATTATCAACACAAGGTGTACCATCCTATACCTGGTCATGACTCTCAGCATACGCCACGGTGCCCTCCATCCACCTCCTATTGGTGAGAGTGTGCACGATGTGGCCGATCTTCCAGTCCTCGTCCTTCTCCTCCTTGAGCAGCTTGATCCACATGTCGGGGATGGCCATGCCGAGCCGGTAGTCGAAGCCTGTGCCGCCCTCGGTCACTGGCCGGCAGGAAGCGGGCATGCCTGATACGTCCTGGAAATGGCGGTATTTTGATTAGAAAAACGATTAGGTATGTTAGCACGTGGAAATCTAACTTTAAAGTTTAAAGAAGTTTGGACCCCGGTTTCCGCAAAAAAAAAAAATTGGAGTTCTTGTCTGACTATTTAACCATGAAAACCTGTTGAACTTAGGCGCTAGAGTTACAAGGGCTAAGTACCTACAGCTCGATAGAGGCTTGCTGAAAATGCTAAAGTTTTTTAAAGGTGGTCTTTGAGAAGAAATCCAATGTGGACACTTACAAAATTCTTTTCTGCCATAAAAACTGGCGTTTGTGGTACTTAGACATTGAAAACTTTGGCAGGGGTTCGCATTGTTGTTGCAATCTACCTTTTTATTTTAGGTCTATTACTATCAAATTGGCAATTTAGAAGTTCCCTTAAGTTTGTTGCAGCTACTACAGGATATCGCAAAGACAAACGAGGCTGGTAAAACATCAATCCTCTGAATCTTCACCTCAGCAATAGTGATAGCTCTGCCGTCCATCTTGTGCACCATCTCATTGGCCAGCATCAGGTAGACCAGGGCTTCAGTGTCCACTCCCAGGCCGTAGTACTCATCGTAGTGGCCGGAGAAACCCTCGCCAATACCACGCGAGTGGTACAGCATTGAAGTAACGCCGTCGAATCTGTGGTCAGGCAGGGGTCAGTTGTAACGGGGTGAAGTTATGACATGTTGAAAGAATCACTAGAATATTAATGTTGGTGTAGTGGGTATTTTTACAAGTGGAAAAAGAGTTTGAGGAAATTATAAAGTTAATAAAGTTCAATCAGGTCTTGTGATGAACTATTAGGAATAATTGTAGCGTAGAGTAAACAGAGATTTTTCTAAGATTGTCGTTGAAGAAAGACTGATTGTAATCGCATACTCATATGATGGTAACTGCAGCTGGACATATATATCAAAATATAAAGGTCTTAGTGGTGGGATCCGGAATGATCAATGGACATACCTGAATCCATCAAACTGGTATTCTTCTTGGTACCACCTCAGGTTTGATAGTAGGAACCTTAGCACTTCAGTTCTGAAAACATACATCAATTTGTATTCTTTCAATATTTATTTTAGCTATACAAGGAAGCTGGTATAAATGGACCTACATTCTTAATTTAAAAATTACCCCGAGTGGATAAATGTCTTTCTAATTAGACTATATGCTAGAAGACACACTTCTACGACGGAGTGAGAGGACCCTCTACTAAGAAACTATTGTCTAAAACCCACTAAGAAGCCTTTTTGAGCACGCATAGGCTAATCACTAAAGTACATTAATTTGGATATGGTCCACCTGCATCTGAAACTAGAAGCTGTCTTTGGTCTTCTATTACGGTCTACTAGGAGCCGTCTGTATGTTGTCGGACGTAAAAGAAAAGCACTATCCCATCTCTTCCCGTGGGTGTCGTAAGAAGCGACTCACTAGAGAATGGGCAGTAGCATTCTCTGAACATTATGGCAACCTCCCCCCTTTGGGGGAGGCCAGCAATGGACGTTCTTTGGCTGGTATGATGATGATGATAAGGAGCCGTCTATGGTCTACAGTCAGCTGTTCCACAACTTATGTCTGTGACTCCGTCGTGGAAAAAGCAGGAGTTGGTGCCGTCGAACTCGTTGAGACCATTCAGCGTGTTCTATCACATGGTCTACTTACTCGGAGTAGTTGAACAGTCTGCTGTCCCACAGCTGGTGGGTGCCTCTGACTCCGACGTGGAAGAAGCAGGAGTTGGTGCCGTCGAACTCGTTGAGACCATTCAGCGTGTTCTATCACATGGTCTACTTACTCGGAGTAGTTAAACAGTCTGCTGTCCCACAGCTGGTGGGTGCCTCTGACTCCGTCGTGGAAGAAGCAGGAGTTGGTGCCGTCGAACTCGTTGAGACCGTCCAGCGTGTTCTTGGAGGCGTGGGAGTGCACCACGTCTAGGAGGACGTAGAGACCCAGCTCGTGCGCGCGGTCGATTAGCTGTTTGAGCTCGCAGGGGGTTCCGTAGCGGCTGCGGGTGAAAAGAAAAGATAGTATCATCATATGCACAGGATATTCCCAACAATGTAATCGTCAGCTTCGAGTCCCAGCGTGTGTAACCGGAAGCTATTACATATATTTTTCGTGTAGGGACTGCCTATTTTTTATTTTTACCCCTCAATAAGTCTGGTATATGGTTGTCCGAAAAAAAGATGATGTGTTGAAGAATGTTTCATTTTTATAATCTTTATCTGTAGATATAGATACTTAGTGTGTAATGGAGAGGAACAAAAAAAATCTGTCTTTCATCTACCTGTTCCCTAGGTAGAAACTCCACCCACTGATGGTGTGGTTATAGGTTGATATGGTACACAAAATGAGAGACTTTGGATGAGGATAAAAACATTTTAAAGCAAAGAATACACTCTCTCATTCCAGGAAGACTTGGTCAGCAACAAAAGAACCGGAACAGAATAGAGATTTGGAATCAAAACAACATTTACCTGCTTGCGGCAAAGAAACTTGTGACTTGGTAACCGAAGGACGCGTAGTACGCATGCTCCATTATGGCCATAAGTTGTATGCAGTTGTAACCTGGAAAATATTTTTTTTATTAGCCTCATAACATAGACACTAGCTGTTGCCCGCGACTTCGTACACGCATATCCCGTTTTTTCCTGTTCCCGTAGGAATTTCCCGTTCCCGTATAGCCTATAGCATTCCCCATGAACGTGGCTATCATATACAAAAGGAATTTTCAGAATGGATTTAGTAGATCCAGAGATTACCCCCTACATACAAACTTACAAACTTTACCTCTTTATAATATTAGTACAGATATCATACGTAAAATCGAGTATTCGACGGTGTTGTAAGGTGATGATTATAAATAAAATTTTAAGTGAATAAAGAGGAAGACAATGATAACGTAATAAGAGAGAATTGAAAGGTACAGACGCCAGCACATCAAGCTATAACAATATGTCAATTTTTTGTTAATACATTTTCAAGTTTATAGAAAATTTGACAGTTTCGGGTAGCTTGAAGTGCTGGCGTCTGTACATATAACTTTCTTACCCGACCCGTTCTTGACTAAAGCTGCTAGTAACAAACAAGGGTTAAAATGGCAGGATGAAGATTATCATATTCTCATTGTGCTTACCTTGATTCTTAATCCTAGGTAGAACATTATCTCTAAATTCGTTGTATGTGCCGACTTTGCCTTCCGATGTAGCGATGCCGACGTGGCACTCGTATATGCGCGGAGACTTCGGTTTTGCTACTTTTTGGTGCTTAAATTGATATGGCTGGAAAAAAGAAAGGGATTAGCTGGTTGGCTGGATGGAAAATCGACCCCAATATAAGGTTTTTCAAATCAACTGCAAGAATTTCGTGTATCACCTAAAAAAGGTAAGTATGCCAAAAAAATTGAGCGATGTTATTTTTTTTAATAATTTTAGGAAAATATTTTTAGGTGCACTGTACTGCGGGGCTGTTTACGTACCAACCTATTTAAAAACGCGCCCGGGCTTGTGCATACCTACATAATATAGGTATGAAAGTATTTTTCCTGATTAAGTTTTATTTGTTGTTTCTTGCAGTTGATTTTTTAACGCCATATACATATAGTTGGGAAAAGGCTAGACAGATGATGATTATTTCTACGTTTCATGACAAATTCCTCGCGGATTTCGAAAATGTCTTTAGACCATGAAAAGGAGCATCTGAATGCGTAAGAGGAGCAATTACCTACGTAACAATTTCATATTTGAAAGTTTTGCTGTTATGAGAAAAAAAAATCTTTGATAAAGGTTAGCTATAATATATTTGCACGGTAAAAGGTGGGTACTGACCGGTGTTACGGGCGTAATGCAACATGTTACAAAGCGAGCATTCGTGCAGTCAGCCGACCTACTATGACGTGCTAATGCCATCCAATTCCCATGCTGTAAAAGGGATAGTGCTATTCGCTTAGTATAGCTCCGTCTCTCTCTTAAAGCGGTATCATGATCGTTTTATGGTTTTAGGACTTTATAGTACGTGGAAACGAGCACGAACATGATGCGTCATGTGTTTTGTTTCACACGGATTTTAGGATATGGCGTTACAGTACAACATGCTCGCTGCGAATGTTACATTACGGCCCGTAACACCGGTTCGTACCCGGCTTTATGTCTCAAAATACCAAGTATTATGCGGGTGCTTAGCTATTTCATACAGAACAAAAAAAGTTAAGGTTAGACTAGGAATAGATTCACACTGGCCCAAATAAATATGCAGTTAGTATGCAAGATCTGCCGCCTTTTCCGGATGCAGCTGAGGATCACTATTTTACATGAATCGACTGGGTATTTGGCCTTCACCACCCAGTACCTGGGTAATATGGTACTCTTTTTTTTAAGGATGGGAAATCATCAAATGACTTCTTCCGTTCTGGGTGGAGCAGAAGGGCGTGACAGACTCTTACTGACTTAAACCCATCCGTTTGACAAAGCTGGTGTCAGATTCAGGGTTCGGGTAGTATGCTGTATACTTAGTAACATGACTAATAAGTAGAAGTTGAAATTTATAGAAGATACTTACGTTTTCTGGTCTGTATATAAACTGTTGGTACGTGAACCCCTCGAAAGGTTTGACGTAACTGGCCCAAGGGGACAGCCTGTACAAATTCTCATTGACTATAAGCTGTACCCGGCTCCCGTGTTTCAGTGCACAGGACCCGTCCGGGTTCGCTGCTATAGTTAGCTCCCATTTACCAAATTCTAGTTTCCTGAATGCATGACTCTTTGAGTTCCAACCATCTGTAATTTGATAAAAAAAATACTTGAGCTTTTATTGATATTTATAAGTTATACGATATAACAAGATTTAAACGCATTTTATTTACCCTTCTTCATAAGAATTTATGAAATAAGCCGTTTTGGACTCTATTCAGAATACGCAGGGTTGAAAAAGAGGTGATAAAGCCTTGGTTCAACGGAATGCATTTCGAGCGAACTAAGATTGAGAGTTAATGGCCTTATTCTATTTAGGGAGATCATGCACATGTTGGTTGGGTATTTCTTATTTGAATGGAACGAATTGTCAACCGTCTACAATTTAAGCAAAGAAACACTTTGAAAGCAAGGAATAGGTACATTCTTCAGAAGTAAAGAAAAGAATCCCAGATTATGAAATACTTAGTGTCTGCAATTTTTCGACCATATGGATAGGTATGGATCGTGATGATGAAGATCCTTCGCTGGGATAAAGAAATAGACTGGATTCTAATCTGCAGCAAAAGCCGTGAAACATCTGCTTCTGTCCATCGCAAATTCTACTTCTGGACGAAGGTTATCCAACAAAGTATTTAACATAAAACGTACTGAATTCTCCTTGCAAGTGCAAGCTATGTGCCCCTGGGGCCCATTCCCGCCAGGTCACGGACCCGTCTGCGTTGTACTGCGGCCCGAAGTATTTGTACCCCTTTGTGAACCCGTCGAAGCCACCCTCCCAGGACTCAATCCTGTCCCAGAGGTCTTTGTAGCATCCATATCTGAAATTGAAATTAAAAAAATTACAAGAGCACGAAACGACAACCCAAGATCGTTTGACTTGGTGTAGGAAAGTGAGGAGACCTGACCCCAAATAATAGGAGAAGACGAAGAGAACAAGGCTGCTTCAGCAAAGTTCTTGGTTGCTGTAAAAGAGCCGGGAATTGGTTAACCCACCCCAGTTCGTTAAAATTGGCAACAGCGAACAAATTTACTAGGTATTTATGGGGGTGCTGTTTGAAAACTTTATTTAAAGTCTGGTTTAGTTTGTTTGGAGTTCCTACAAAAATTAGGGTTTTTTTTATGTTATTTGCGATGCATTTCTATTTAAGTACCAACATGATACAATCGATTTTGTTTTCTTTTGAACCTAAATCCAAGATTCAAATTAAAGTTTTGATTAACGGCCGGTAGCTACTGTTGGTAGCTAATTTGACAGTTGGTTAAAGGTAGATTCGTTATTGAAACCGGCCGTAAGTAATTGGCTAATCAATCCAAGTACCTACCTACTTATAGTCAAACAATGGCTTTGCCAAAGCTACGCAGTTTAGTTCATGAAGATGCTTAGGTAACTGAGATGAGTTTAATGAGGGTATTTTCTTAATTCTTTAACATTGATAGATCTAGAATGGATGATACCTACTAGTTAATTAATATAGATGCCCATAAGCTTTGAATTGTATGTTCTCGACTACCTACCTAAGCGCTGCCTATTTGCATCTTGATTGTTTTGCTACGCTCGTACATGCATGTAGATATTAAGTTTCTGTAGATATCTGCCTACCTACACCTATGACTGATAAAGAAATAAGCATAATCGTGGCTAGCTAGGTACTAAGTAGGCATATCTCTAAGGGTTACAGCTATTATTATAGACAGAAAATGAATGTATAATTACCTAAGTACTGAATATCGAAGTTTCATAGTGTGTCTAAAGTTCTGCACTTCTGATATCAAATTGACCTTACATTTGACATTGGGAACGTCACAACGCATATCAAGCGCCCGCAGCGCTGAATCAGTTAACGCGATATTTTCTTTAGGACATAAATAGCGATACATAAATATGTATATGCTACAAAGGCGGAAAATAGTCGTGCAATGATTCACTATCTACTGCTTTCCAGAAAAGCGACTGTAAATATTCAAAATAACATTCTCTAACGCCTCTGTACGATTAAAGATATAAAGCGCTTCAACGCTTGATTGTCAAAAAATCGTAAACACTGTAGGCTAACCTTAAATTGAAGCAAAATATCACTTAAAAACACGGTTTTCTGCCACAATTTCACTTAAACTTCATTATAAATGGTGTTAGGAACACTAATGGCTTACCTGCGTCGTATTTCCCGTTCGTATGGCTTCAAATAACCATCGCGATCGAATAATTTCTGTATGTCGGGCACGGGTACTTCCATCGGGTCCATAGCTGAATAGTTACCACCCATTATGTCTATACAGCTGCTTGTTTGTCAAACCGGTACGAACTGCGCAGGCGCTTCACAACCGCGCGAAATGGTATCGCTCGTTTAAATGATAAAGCGTTGTTCGATATTATTATGAACTGTAGACAAGTTTATTACAATTTAGATAAAGTTCGGGTCATCTGTGCCACGACAGACTATGTTTCACTTATGTTTCTCAAGTTAAATGTCCACGGGCTAGTCATCTGTTTAAAAAAATCCAGTATCAATCCCTGTTGTAAAACATTCTTCGATCTCGTGATATGTTATCGTTAGTTTACTTGCAATATTTATTCGCAGTATATTATTTGAGATTATGATTACCTAACTCGTTTACAATAGCTAAAGGTTCAGGTTCTTTGAATTTTCACTTGAAGCGATTACTTTGCACTTGTATGCCAACTCGTAATGCAGTATTGTAAAGGATAAATCAATGTACCTATTGCCTCTACCTACCTATTGGGTACGGAAAATTACCATATTGACAGACTTGCAATTAGCTTAAGCACTCTTCATTTATAGTCTACCCACACACCTATGTTTTTTAGTAGGTACCTAAGTAGGTAAATGTGAAATATCGTCGCGATTATCTTAAATACCTACTAGACGGGATAAGTAGCGATATGGAGCCGTCAATACTGCTATAAAGTAGGTACATAAGCTCTCATATCTATGTTATGTAAGCCCATAAAACATGTGCAAGAAAGACGGTAGGTTAGCCTATGTTATCGCCCATTGTAAGTATCTTCACGGTAAGTACCTAAGTACGATAATAATCGCTAGCTAAGAATAGTAAATAGAACGTTTATGTTTACATAATAAATACTTTACATAAATACCTAGGTATGCAAGACATTTAATAAGAGTTCCTTTATCGGCATAGAAAAAGTTACTTACAGCATTTTTAGATAAGAGGAGGGCCCAAACTTGACCATGGAGTACCCTTCCTTTGAATACTCTGAGGCACCTACCTACCTACTCTCCTTTTGAATTTTCTGTCATGCAAAAGCTCCGTTATAAGTAGCCCGGCCACACAGTTTCTTTTCTTTTCTACCTAGAACAAATCAGGTCCAGTCCAGGTTTCATTCTATTCTGGTTCTAGGTAGAAAAGAAAAGAAATGATAGGTGTGTGGCCGGGCTGAAACCGGAAGGCAAGAATGCAATAGGTACAAAATGTACCTACCACTCGTCACACACCTACCGACGTGCACCGGTAAGAAGTAACCGGCGTCGTCGTCGCCGATCAAAACGTTCTGGCCGGTAAGAAAGAGCCGAAAGAGGCGTGAGGTGGGTGGGTAGGTGTGTGGCCGGGCTTAGTTTTGATTAAATCTATTGTGGATGGAAGGTTTCTGGCATGTATTTTCTCGCTGATATAGTTAACAAGTGCTAGGACAGGATTCAAATGTCATTACTAAGTCTGAGCAGTGTATGTTTCTGTACACTAATTGGATGGAAGCACAATGAAACACAAAATACTCTTTAGCTTTGTACCTATATGCAAATTTTTCGGAACGAAAAAAAACAAAATTAAAATAGGGCCTTCTTAGGTTTTCCTATAAGTACTTAATCTGTTGGTAAAGACCCATTATTTGTATATTTTCAAAATTTTAGGGCCAGTAGTTTCGGAGATAAGGGGTGGGGAGAAAGGTCAATTTTCATCTATTTTCTTTAATAACTTCGGAACGGAATGTTTTAAAATTATAAAAATATTTTTGAGACCCTTACAATGAGCCCTCTGATTTGACATGAGTATGACACTCGGTACAATTGAAAAACTTCTTTTTTATTTTTATCATTTCACTCCCAGAATCTGCCCCAATTTCCAAAATTTATTTATTTTTGCGACATGGTCGTGTTTGAGTCAAAGAAATACATATGTGTACCTACCTACCCAATTTTTAATTGAATCGTTTCAGTAGATTCGGAGAAAATCGGTTGCGACAGACTTACAGACAGACAACCGAGTGATCCCAAAAGGGTTCCGTTTTTCCATGCAGAGGTCCAGACCGCTAAAATCGTCTATTTACGGCTGATATAACGAAGTCTAGCACCCGTTATCAGTTTGGATGGCTGACTGCGTTTGTAAGATTATCCTGAGGTCGAAGGCCAAACGTTCTTTACTCACATGTTGTTTCGAAAGATTACAAAGTCGGTGATGGCACAGAAAATTACTGTGGTGGAGAGCCTAACTGGAGTTGGGCAAGGAGCCACTGGATTTAGGATTTGACTGAGTGGTGGCTTAAAGAACTTGGGATATCCAGAAGCATTCTGGTCACAATTTGAACACACCAGGACTAGGAAAGCACTGAGCTAGAGAGGCAGAAGGAAAGAAAGTCCAAGATGAAGCTGTTCTATGCACAGGATACAGGTGACATAGCCTTTGCAGAATACAGTTGAACATAAACTAACTTAGATTTACTAATTTTATAATATTTGGATGAGTATGAAATTAACTAATAAGTACAGTGGCGATTGCCTGCTAGCTTTGTTACTTTTCTAACAAAATGTGGTTATTGGTCCAAAACTGATGCAGAGTGAGCATGTAACCAAATACTAAAGGACAGTGCCTGGATGGTGTTGAAGCCCTACTAGCAAGTAAATAACTAAGCTCTAGTGAAATGTTGTACTCATTATTCAGAATAACTGTCCATCAGGTTTTGAAAGAATATCCAAAGCTAAAACAATTAAAAGCAACCCCAGCTCCATTGATATGTATAGACATTGCCTGTACACTTGAATAGTAGAAGCAAGTAGCAAGCACATCTTGAGCAGATACTGTTTAGTAATAAAATGGGTATATAATAGACAAATCCTTCTATTACTTGGTAGATACATCTGTTTTTGGTGAACTGCATTCACCAATCAATATATTTAAATCCAAAGTGTCTGATAGGGCCAAGATTATCTTGCCAAGCAACAATTTGATTCATGTAAAAAATGGACTAACAGAACCATTTAATTTTGGTATTTGCATAACTTCTTCAGTTGTCACTCCCGCTTTTTGTATAATAGATAAAAGAAGAAGAGTTTTATCTACCCCTAAAAATTAAATTAAATAAACATACAATATGTAGGTACACTGATGAAAAATAATACAAGAGAATTAATACAACAACAAATTAATAGTATTTATTCAATAATCTTATCTATTTAAAGCTAAACTACACAAGTACTATACAAATCAAAATATATCGGATCCTGTTCTCTTTGCCTTGCTGACGGCTTCATCAGGCTGTAGCTTCTCTTCTTCTGATGGCTCTTTGGGGTATCCCTCTTCATCTAACTTGCCTTCCTTGTAGTCAGTTACAATCTTCTTACTGTACACAGCATCAAATAGTTGCTTGGGCGTGAACTCACTCTGAATAACATTGGCAGCTTTGTAGGAAACGTATGGCTTCAAATCAAAGTCTTTCAAGTCTGGGACAATGAGCTCCGGTATCATTTCCGGCACAGTAACAAAGCGGCCGTTCATGTAGTGTCCCACATCACGAACTCCTCGCTTATCAACCTCTAACTGTCTATTGTCAGTCATCTGCTGTTGCCGATGAATACGGGAGCCTCTCTTGTTAGGGATCACAAACTTTCTGAAATTCCTCTTGCCTTCTCTCGGAACTGATACGGAAATGCTCCTTTTCGATACGAAGTTGATTAAATTAGTTATTTTAGACATTTTCTTCCAGTAAATATTGCCTTTTTTCGTCAAATTTTTAGGTTAAGCTAATGTCAATATGACATATTTTTATTTGTTTGACATTTTGCGTTTGACGTGAATAGGGATTGAAAACCGGTAATTCTCGAAGATAAATGAGCAGTTTATGGTTACAATGAATTTAAGAAGTTGGCCTTTTTCTTTTCCTTTAGGCGCGATTGGTCGAATTTATCTTATTCGTGATTGGTCCTAATTGCGGTTGGTCCAATTGCGGTTAGAGGTTAAAGGACGACAATCAGCCAGATATTGATAGTCCGGTTAAGCAGTAACCAGCCTTAGTGTGGTGAACTGCGAGTGGTCGTCAAAAAAAAAAAAAAAAGATATTAAAACTCTGTACTCACTAAAAATTCATTTTGATATGGGTGAGAAGCGATCGAGCCACTGGTTTCTCTTGCCGTCAAATTAATTTACCCTCATCAACAACAGTTTTTATGCGGTCGATGTAAAAGTCCTATAATAATTTGGACTAGTAAGGCTGGTTGATCCTCTTCCCAGAAAACACTCAGCATGTCTATAATTTTCAAACGAAGCTCTATGGCTGCCTTTGAAAGTTAATTTGTGACGGGATTTTGAGAGCAAGTAAAACAAAATATAAATTCGCATTCATATAATTTATAGTAAACCTATATAGGTACCTACATTTATTTATCCTTCTATTATACTCATGTAACACCAATACAAGTACATACATCCAGGAAACAAAAAAGGAAAGATATTTGTATTATTGCAATGTGAATAAAAATTGATATTGTCAAATAAATACATAGCAAAGCTTTTGTAAAAGGCCCAGAATGAATGGTCCCAAAAATGTTGCAATATGTTTTGGCAGTGGCAATTTATATTCTGATGGTAGGTAAGTCGGCAATAAAAATTACAAACAGCCAAGGAACTTCATTACTGTGATGTGAATGTCATATTAAAATTAAAATAATATCGCGATTTATTTTGTACACTTTACTAATCAATCTCTATACATTAAAGAACAGCTGAAAGTTAAAAAATCTATCAACTATCTACATTTTGTGCTCGCCATTGAACACTAGCGGTATATCATCTATAGACAGAGTTACTCAACCTTTTCCTCTTGGAAAATCACATAGAAATATCAATACATTTTCTAAACAATTTCATTTTCATTCAATTTTTTTTCGCCAAAACCGCTTATTAGTAACACATAAAATATTAAGACAGGTTGTAAGGTGGAGCAAAAGGTGGAGTACCGCTGGTTAAGGGTGAAACGAGCCATATTAGTCACCTCTCCTCTATTATATCTAAGTAACAGAATTAGATTTATAGGTACCTACAAATTGCCGTTTCACCCTAAATATTACATTGGCACTGTTTTATTTCAGTTAGCACCATCAAAGTTGTTCACATAACACATGTTACGTTTTGGTATGTATGAGATTAGTACCTACATATTCGCAACTAAAATGCGGACCCAGTTTTAGTAAAACGCTTGTTTTACTGATTTAATTCTATTGTTTATTGAGCAGTCCATTAACATTAGATGAAACGAAAACTTAGATTTTAATAATATTGGACACGTAAAATATAGGAAAACCGAACATACCCGAGAAAGACATAACACATTTATTTTTATTGTCCAAGGGAATGTCAAAAACAACATTAATCGAAATCAGTATCACATCATTAGCCGAAAAGTTACAAAAATCTTAATTAACCGCATCGAAAAACAGTTATTCACACACGTAAACCGAAACTTGAAGCATAAAAATATTCGTTGTTTACTAATATTGTTAATTTTACAAAGTTATTAGAAAACGAGAATTTATTTTTTTGTTATAAAACATGATTTTATTTTCAAAATTTCCACAGATTGCACTTAATTTTTTTATCGAGATAATAAGAGCTCTATATAGGCGGTTTCGTCACCTACCTACTACTAACTCTTTTTAAACTCCACTTTTCGAACGTCATTTTCATAAACATAGAAATACAAACATTGGCATTTCGCTTATAGACAAAGAAATAAAAAGTTCTTTCACTTTTATACAAAAACACTTGGGGTCACTGGGGCTTCCCTGGTCATGTGTCGGCAGGTCTTTCATCGTGATGGTTCTGGTCTAACTCTTCGAGGTTGTCGCTGGACGAATGCGTCATGTCGCTGAGTTCGTCGATCTGCTTTTGTTTCTTCCGAACATTCCAGTGGAGACATTCGGCTAGAGAGTCGAACCAGTCGGAGATCTGGTCCTGTGCGCATATCGATGGCACAGGGTACACTGACGTCGTCACGTATAGGCTGCGGATGAGATGATTAGTTTATGTTACTGGTTTAAAGTATCAATATGAGAATTACTGAAGTATTTCTACTGCAATCATCAATGATTCTATAAGGAGTTTTCTAGCTAACCTTCAAAATAAGAGGTATCGTGATTTCGTGAAGTTAATCTTTAAGTACTAAGAGAACTCCGAATAACTAATACAATTGGAAATTTTATTGGCCCCCCTATATTATTTCCAATAGTATTTTTTTCCAATTTAAGTTTTACATGGCTTACAAAATATGTGTAGGTATGATTATAACGATCATGCAAGAGGAATGTTTATAAACACACAACACAACATAATCATTACGACTTTTGTACAACATAGCTCAAAGTTTGCCATAGCCATGGAATAGTCAGCAAATGGAGTGACACTTGCCCAGAGTAACCAGATTTGACAGCTAACCAATAGTGGTTGCCAAATATTTTATTTAACTAAGTAGATTCGGAACTTGCAGAAATATTTAGACATTTATTTAGACATTTTCAGTAAATTCCAGCCATTTTGTACAAGAACCGTTTGTAACAAATTTACCACAAAACATAACATCACACCTGTATTCCCCAAAGGGTCAGGCAGAGTAGAACACAACACAAAGAAACGATGACATGCGTGGTGGTATGATACTAAAAACTAAATGAAGTTAATGTTAAACCATGACAACGTTTACATGCAAAGCAGAAGCGATAAGCAATTTTACCCTACAATTAATAAATTTTTTCTATGCAAATAATACTTTAACCTAAACCAATATTTATTCAAGAATTAACATTTATAATAAACCTTCACCAGATAAAAAAGCTAATAAAATCGTAACAACTATTTACTATTCCCGCTTCAACACAGACTTTATGATAATAGAAGTAGTCTATGACAAATGGACCTCACTCTATGTGTAAGATTTGAAGCATAGACAGGAGACGGCAATTTAAACATTTACGTACTCTCAAGCCTAATAAATTAAAAGATTGAATGGCTTTCCAAAATATTATTTGTATAAAAAAAAAATTAGTACTGTTTTTTAAAGTATCGAATTATCGTATGAAATATTTTAGGGCCTAGTTGGTTTCTAGTTTTTTTCTTTTGAGCCCTCTCAAATTCCAACTCTAGAGATTTTGGACTTGACAATCTTCTATGCCTGCCTCTTTTGTTGAAACGTAACAACGCGTTTCAACAGTGATTTTCCAATAATGTATTTCCCCCTCCCAACTCCGACATTGTAATTTCCCTCCATTGTTTATCTAGTTCTTGGCATGCCGTCTCCGTGTATAGTGTGGTGATGCGAGTGAGGTGGGATGTCCGGTTACCTATCGCCGGGCCTGAGCGTGACCTGCGAGCGTCCGTCGAACGACACACTGGCGGCACTACGCGCCTCTAGCGTGGGCATTATCTGAAACAAGCCCTCAGAGCTCAGCGCAATGCTATAAGTTACTTATGCCTATCATGGACCGTAAGTTTATTGGACTTTGGGGTCTTACTGCAAATGTATCATAGCTTTGCTGCCTTGGGGAAGTTTTTGATGCAGTATGCGATCCAAGAGAACTGGGGTATTTCAACGACCGAAAGGTTAATTTACATAAAAGGTCCATTTCTTCGAATACTGCAATGTCTCGGAAAGTTGATAGTGTCCCTAGTTCCTCATAGTTTTATTCAGTTTTTTTTGACAGAAATACAAATACATTCTATCTATAGAACTTGAACTAACTGAAGGTACTTTTACCTCACCTGCCGACAACTATTTTAACTACAATTCGATGCTACTATTATTTATTACATTTTGAGCCACTACAAAATCAAAGTTTTTAAATAGGTACTTAAACACACGAGACTATGTACAACAGTATAACATGCGAGTATACAGGTACTATGTTCTAAGCGTATAGCGGCGTGCATAGCGTAGAGGGTAGGCAGAGACTGCGGTACCTATCGCCGTGCTGCAACGCTTGCCGGTTGCGGCCGTCGAATGAGACCCACATGGCGTTTCTCGCTTCCGGGGACAGTGCGATCTAGAATATAGCTTTCGATTAACTGGGGGTAGTTTACACTCACTAACTATGTCCGGAATTAAGGTGGGACCTGTGAAAGAAAGTGTTTTAACTTAAAACTAGTGTCGTGTGTTGCTGTAGAATCTTCAGTTTATACTGAACTGAAAATTTTTATAATCCTGTTTTTTTTTAACAATCACCTTTTCTGTCGCTAGGTATCAAACTAAAATTAAATACGGTTCTACTAACGTATATTTCGGGCATGCTCGAATAATTTAACTTTCGACTTTGTCGCAATGTCGCATGATCACCTCTCGTAAAATAACACTGAATTCAATAATTTTTCTTCTCATGTTCCATTTGTTAAACGACTTCAAAAAAGGAGGATTTTATCCATTTGGATGTTTATTTTGTGTGGTTAAACGTTTTATCCGAGACCACGTAGGCATAATTTATGTTTCTTTTTTGAGATGTATTTGTTCTTGACTCTAGTCTGGGTCACAGATGACAGAGACAAAGTCGACGATGGAGCGAGCTTACCCAGAAGAAGTCTGTTCACTCTAATTTTGAAGAGATAAGATTGTACATATCTCGAGATCTAAACCAGTCAGACCAGCCCGAAACACACGTGAAACCGAGAAAATAACCCATATCTACCTTGAGCTCCACTCCCGCGGGCACCACGATGGGCCTGAAGGACAGCGAGTGCGGACAGATGGGGGTCACCATGATGGCCGGCACGGACGGGTGGATCATGCTCGCACCCGCCGCCACGGCGTAGTACAAATAAACCATATCTACCTTGAGCTCCACTCCCGCGGGCACCACGATGGGCCTGAAGGACAGCGAGTGCGGACAGATGGGGGTCACCATGATGGCCGGCACGGACGGGTGGATCATGCTCGCACCCGCCGCCACGGCGTAGTACAAATAAACCATATCTACCTTGAGCTCCACTCCCGCGGGCACCACGATGGGCCTGAAGGACAGCGAGTGCGGACAGATGGGGGTCACCATGATGGCCGGCACGGACGGGTGGATCATGCTCGCACCCGCCGCCACGGCGTAGTACAAATAAACCATATCTACCTTGAGCTCCACTCCCGCGGGCACCACGATGGGCCTGAAGGACAGCGAGTGCGGACAGATGGGGGTCACCATGATGGCCGGCACGGACGGGTGGATCATGCTCGCACCCGCCGCCACGGCGTAGGCTGTGCTGCCCGTCGGGGTTGATACTATTAGGCCTGGAAAGAGAATAAAATTGTTTCACAGAAGGTATTGTTTCTTGCAGTTTGTAAGAGTTGCTATCTAAAAAATTGTGGTGCTGTCGCATCATCGTCTGTCTAAACTTTTGCCAGCTATTTTTGGGTAGGCTTAACTATGCTTGGAAGAAAATTAAATGCATTTTGTTACAAGCTGAGAAATACACATAATGGGTTAGTACCGGCTTGACTTCGTTCACAAGTATTTTTTCAGAACCTTTTAAAGAAAAATCTCAAGATAAGGTCGTAATGGTGGCCAGTGCGTAGCGCTTTAAAATAGTGACCATACTTATATGTAACCCAGTATAAAGATGCAGAGAAAGCTCAAGTCTGTGGCAACTTTTGTTACCTGCCATCAGTTTCTTTTGACTAAACCAAACTTAAAAACTCACCATCTCCTTGCACAGAGGTGATATGCTTTCCATCGAGGAACAGGTCGATATTGGACAGGTAGGGCGAGGGTCCTCGGTCCACCACCACCTCGTTGAGCACCAGGATGGTGGTGGGCTTCTTCTTCTCCTTGCCGTCTTTGTCGTCGCGACTCTTGCGCAACACTACGCATTGGAGACGTGACCTTAACGTTAGGGCTGCGTGGCCTGAAAATTATGGAGAAGGAACATGTAAGACATTGAGACTTTCACACGAGAAGTCCGGTTATGGTCGAATTACGAAGCAATAGTATTTTCAACACGATAGAACGGTTAATGAGCTAAACAACCCACATTATGGATCCCAGAAAATGTTTGCCGACATCGCGACAGACCCAGGCGAATATTGCGGGACGAGCTTGACGTCTATCGACAGTATTGGTCCTTGCTTTGCATTGTACTTGCCCAAAGCTGGGCGGAATGTAAGGAAGAAAGGGAGCCCTTTGCCCTTCTCTGGGACAGAACAGGCTGAAAATAAATAAATTATAGAAAGAGGTCCTGACGAAGGCTGTTAGAGTAAATTCGTGAGGAGAAGCAAATTACATGTCTAAGATAATCCTGAAATCCTAAACCTCGTATTACTAAGGTGTAGGATTGAAGTAGGCAAAGATAATTACTAATATGGCCCAAAGTCCTGAAAAGGAAAAACAGTGTGGAAGCGACGGGGCAACCCGAGTCAAACAATAATGGTTAAAATAGCTCTGTCGGTATTCCACCAACAAAATTCTCAAGATTAGGATTGTTGAGAAAATGTACTAAGGGAAGTGTAATGCTTACCTTCTAAAACGTTCATGACTTGGTCTTGGAAGTTGTTGAACTCAAAAGGCGTGAGGAAACCCAGCGAGCCCAAGTGGAATGCCATCACAGGAGGAACTGATTGCTGGGAACAAAGAGGAGACACGTGATAAAATAAATTTTGACTTTGGTTGATTTAAAAGTCCCAGGAGTTTTTTTATGTAAAGGCTTGAGTGATATACAAATCCAATCGTGAACGGACATATGAATCAATTTGGCGCATCCAGGGTAGGTCACCCTCAAGCAATTTACAGCCACACGCAATAAGGTAATTTGCGTGTGTAGGCTGTAAATTGCTTCATTGTTGTTAGATTTGCTTGATACACTTAAATTCATTCATTCACGGATAGACAAAACACAGCCTAAACCGCTAGAGTCTGTTGCACAAGAATTCCTTACTCAAGTAGTAATGAAGCATTTTTGTAAATACGACGCCTAAAGAGGTTTAGTAGTTTGTAATGAAGATCTTCATTTTTACTGATGAGAAATCCCATCGAGCACACGGCTTGAATATCAATAATACACAAATAATAGTTGCTGGGTTTGTGGCATAATGGAGTTTGCTAGCTTACAACTAGCGAATTATTTAGTTTTATGTTTTACGTGTTACCTTTGTTGTATTGTTTTCTCTGTAAGAATACTGACTACTTACATACCTTTGTATAAACGCTAGTTCTTATAACTCAACAGACAGATGTGTTGCTGGGGAGTTTGTTGCGCCACTTCTTCTTCCCAGCTAAAACACTAGGAAGTGGTGACGGGCGGGCGTTTTGGGGGACTGTCTTTATGTAGGGTAACTTTGACGTTCAAAAAGTGCTGGTACTCAGCCTCATTTGAATAAATGACTTTTGATTTTGATTTTGTTTTTTTTTTCAAACTAATCTTACCTGGAACAGCGAGCTAGCATGCAACAGCGTGCCATCACCGCCCAAACAGATGATGAAGTCGATCTTGTCCGTCAGGTCGTCAGTGCCAGCCCGGAAGGTCATCAGCCTCTCCTTGATGGAGGAGAAGTCTCCGTACTCGGCCAGTAACCTGTCGTCCAACACTGCTGCTTCCACGAACACTACCATGCTTTTGTCCTGGAAGCAATCAAAGAAAAATATTTTTAGACTAGTCGAACGCGCATATCCCGTTTTTTCCCGTTTCCGTATGGCATTTCTCATGAATGTGATTATCATATACAAAAATAATTTTCTAAATCTGATTGGTAGTTGCAGAGATAAGCGCGTTCAAACAAACAATCTCTACAGCTTTATTATATTTGTATATTATTGATATGTGGGGTGATCACATTGCACGGATCCACCTGGAAAGATGGAAGAAGATCGTCACTCACTGGACGCCGGTGGATAGACGAGGTTTTTTTTGAACAACTGAGCCTGGTGACTGAGTTCGGTTAATCATACGCTGACCCTCGTTACAATTAATCTGCGTAGCCTATTCATAACTGTGGCGTCAGCTTCTAGTCTAACAGGACGTAGATGAATACCAGTAGTTTACAATATGTGATGATGGGTGTAGGTACTGCGGTCATCAGAACACTCGAGGAAACCCAATCAATTTGGATTTGCAATAGAAAATTAATGCAGCAATACCTTTTTCGGCATTGACTTTAAAATGAAGCTACACGTGGATTTTTTTAGTAATGTGTTTTTATAATATGTTTATTTGTTACATTTGCATTCTACTAATGTATCCGTGTTGTTTATATGAATAAATTGACGGATCAAGTCGTTCATACATAGGTAAGTCGTCATTGGCAAACGACCAAATTCTGCTGAATTCAGATGCATAATTCATTTCAGCACATCCACAAGTCCATAGCGAAAAGGTACATTATATCTGGACAAAGTGTAAACATGTTGTTTCAAGATATTTATTATTACATTACACTAGCGACCCGACGCCGACGGCTTCGCGCGGGTGCAAAATTGTATGCACAAACCTTCCTCATTTATCGCTTTTTCTAGTATTGAAAATCGCATCAAAACTCCTCGCGTGGCTTAGAAGAAGTAAGCGGAGTAACGGATAAAACCAGATATCGACTTATATCTACTACTAGCTTTTGCCCGCGACTTCGTACGCTCATATCCCGTTCCTGTATAGTCTATAGCATTCCTCATGAATGAATGTGGCTATCACGTACAAAATATTTTTTTAAATCCGACGAGTAGTTCCAGAGATTACCGCGTTCAAACAAACAGATAAACTCTTCAGCTTTATTATTAGTATAGATGTATATAGATTTAGAGATAATTACCAGTGATCGGAATAAGGTGAGCTAATTTACCTAAACTCAACGAACAGAGACAAAATGTGGAGACTTCCTGACACAACACACAACAACAACTTTCAACATCATCCCATCCAAATTCAATAGTTTTTAATATATATCCGTGACTTACTAAGAAAAAATAGTTTACAATTTCACGCGATATTTTACTATCTGACGGCGTTTGCAATTTTCCGGTCGCATATCCAAGTATACAACATAATGAAATTTCGAGACATCACGAACTATTTACTTTAACAAAGAACGTCCTAGATTCTAAAACATAACGAACAAAAACCTTGTGTCCAAAATATTGTGCAGGCAAGTCACTAATTAGACCTTCCGATTTCACCATTATTAATTTATTAGCTACAGCGGTGACCGGTTTTAAGAGTAAATAGCTTACTTCTAAGCAAGCATGCTCCGTTGTTGAACATATCAACGTATACGTCTGGTGAGATAAATAAAATATAGCTCGCTGACAGCTAGACGGACAGACAGAGGCTTAGTAATAGGGCTCCGTTGGTTACCCATCGAGTACAAACCCTTAAAAGTAATCTACTTGAATAAATACCAGTTCTACCGTCACGCAATCACGTCAATATTCAAGTTACCTCAGCCCCATATGTGACAATCTCAAACAAACTTGCCAATTCTATGAAACATTGCGATTGTTCCCTAAGGGGAACATCATTGATCATGGGAAGGGGTCATGGTAAGCCATGACAATGGCCGACGCTAATTAACATCGTATGAAGCCCGATCAATAATCATATGGCGCGCCATGACATGTGGCCGGGCGTATCATATATTTATGAATCAATTTTGATCTATTATGTCCACCGTAGATTGGTTTAAGTCTCTGAATATTTGATGTGCGGTTTCAAGTTCAAATCAATCAATAAACTATCGACTGGTTTGGCTGCCTATGTATAAGGTGATTCAAAAAGTATTGAAGAAACTGTCCACTATAGTTTTATGTAAGGACTAGCTTTTGCCCGCGACTTTGTACGCGCATATCCCGTTTTTTCCCATTCTCGTAGGAATTTCGGGAAATCTTCTCTTGGTGCTCCCCTATAACACTCCCCAACGAACCTACATGCTAAATTTCAGTTTTCTACGACCAGTAGTTTCGGCTGTGCGTTGTCTGTCCTGTCAGTTGTCTACTTTCATGTTGAATAAAATGCTATATGGTAGCCGAACATCTGAGCCAAAAGTTTGTCAAATGTTTGTTTATTTGAGTATAGTTTTCCCTTAAATTCGAAAGAAAAGTTCTGTAGTTGTCAAAGACTCGGATGAAGATATAAGGAAAGCAATGCACCAATTGAATCTGAAATGTCATTGTCGTGTCGATACAACTTGTAGTTCCGCTCTTTGAGTTAGGAAAAATGGCGTGACGGAAAACGCATACCGAGACAAAACAAAGTAGGTAATAATAAAGAAGAAAGTTTAGAGTGTCTTAGGTATATCTAACTGTACTTAGAATAATAACATTTGACGATGTGCAGAACGTGAAGGTTGTTTTAAAACATATAATACACCCAGATGAAGTTCACATATTTTTAGGGTTCCGACCTTTATAAGATCACTCTTTCCTCCGTCTCTCAGAAGTTTTTCTCGAAACCTATGTAACGTTAAATCAATTTGAATTTCGAGAAAATATTTAGTCTCAATGACACACACACGTATCTCCACTCCAAAACCATTTTGCCCTTGATTTTTTTTTGGAATAGGTGTCAAAAAAACAGAAATAATCCATCTTGACAATGCGCATAGACACTACTCTCCGGAAATCCTCCAAAACACTGAAACTTTTCTAGAATATTCTCAAGTGAATTTCTCAACCTATTGTTCCTACGCCATAAACAAAATAAATTAGCTACGTAATCAGATCGATGGGCGCTTGCACATGGCCAATCTGAGTCAACGTACCGCGAACAACTTTTGGCGCGTAAACTATAATTAGGACAGGGGTGAATCACCTTTCATTGTATATTATTTCGTCTGGATGAGGCACTTGTGTGTCGAATTCAAGATAATGTTGTGACGATTTGATTTTTTTTTACAGGTGGAATTATAATCTAGAAGCGTTTTTGATGATGATAATGATGTGGTTGGATATTGTCGGAAGTATGTCTTTTTTTGTACACGTTAAAACGTGTTCTAAAATCTATGGTAAACAGAGACATCGCCAGTCACGGCATAGTGAATTTGCGCTATCTACTCGTATTACAAGCGACGATTTGCATGTCAGATTTTTTTTTTTCGTTTCACAAATCCTACTATTTCAGTAACAGGTTTCAAATAAGTTTTCATTCACGTAGATGTTTGATCGTACTTTATGCAATAGGGTATCCTAGTGAATAATACTGTGATAAGATTATATTTTTTCGTCAAAGAAATTATTTTCAAAACTACTGATGTTATTAAACACAATACTCGTACCAATAACAACTCAATTGTTACAAATCAACATCATGATAAGTACTTAGTACAAAAAATAGATTTTGCAAATCATCCTTACCTTGTCTTGTCATAACAACTTGTGCTACTTATATGTTTTTAGATTTTTACACAGTCTCATCGCATGTGTAACAATGTCTGTCTAAAGTCCATATGATTATGATCAGAAGATTAAAGAAACCAGAAAAAAATTACATGTTTTTGTTCTTCCAACAAAAGCAAATTTAAAACAAAAATCAGGCAAGGTCAGCGGCAGTTGAGCTAATATGAAACAATAAACCATATTTTTTTACATTAGGAGAACCACTATTTCTCGAACTTTCAACAAACAGCCAATTTTTATCAGAAAACTTTCCGTTTTCAACCATTGAGTACCCACTTAAGAATTTATGTACTGATCGAAGCTTCCCGAGTTGCAGTGTACTTTGTAACATACACACGACATGAATTAATCAATGAACTAGCGTCTTCAGTTATCAAGTAATAAACACAAACGTCAGATTGTGTTTGTAGCATCACGCCAGATTCATGTGGAGTTCAACGATTAAAAAGTCACTAAGGCGAAGAAAGACCTATATTTAGTACCAAGATGGACTTTAGATTTATTAGTATTACGATTAGTCTAATTACTTACAATCACAATTATCGGTTCGTGCCCCTTTTGCGTTCAAAGTCGCGAATGTACTTTTATGTAAGAGTGCCTGGCTTAGAGATGTCATAATAAGTTTGCTGATACATGCGTACTTGGGTAGGTATATTTTTAACCCCTTTACCCCTATAATATGTTAGAACCAAGGGATGTAATGTCAGTTTACCACTGTGTGGATTACGCAAGGTCAAAGTGGCGCTTCGGGCCGGATCCTGGTATTTATCCGACCCGAAGGACCATTTATAATTATTTGTTCCTTCCTATAAATACCGTTTACTTCTTTAAACTAAATCGTCCAATAAAAATAAAATAAGCAACGATTGGATCCAAAACTGGGACTGATTTTAAACCTTATGTCAAACTGGCCACACTTCTCTTTTAGTATCTTTTTTTTGAAATTTAAATATATATATTGAATTTCCCCGCTCGAAGCGGAGAGGGGAAGGAGTGTCAGATTATTACCGAACTCAAACCCAGTCACATTCCTTTATATGCCCTTTGCGTTCCAGGGCCGCAGTAACTCTTTCGAAGAATTCCGCAACCCTAGCAGTATTTTAGTATCTAAGCTAAACTTACATGAACCAGCCAGTGTACCAGTTGCACGAAGGGAGCCAGGATGCCAGCGTCGTGCACCTTCTTGATGACCAGCACTGTCAGCGGCGGCTTGTACCATGTCAGCCGCTGCGACGCTGGGTCCTGGATCTGCCTGCAATTTCAAAGGAAGTCGTTAATATTCAGGTTAGGAAGCTCAGTGTTGGTACAGTTTAATCTAAATTCGCAACATATAACACGACGTCTGTTTCCCCCGAAGGGTAGGTAGAAGTGTGGTAGAGGTCCTATATTACTCACCCAAAGTACGTAAAAGTCCTCCTTCTCCCTTTTTAACACCGGCCAGTGTTTTCGTTGGCACAATATAAATTTAAAAAAGGAATTCTAATGTCGTTAAACTAATGGATAGCGGTGCCGTTTTTACATATTATTTATATTAGGTACCTGAACATATATTTGGAAGTTTCTAATCTACACGCGACAATGTTTGTAACTGAATATTTTATTTTGTTATTACGAAACAAGGAAGGAAGTTCTTTCATATCCTAGTTCTAAATCAATAATAATTAACAGTTATATTAACTACAATATTTTAGTCCATGTTACAAACATGGACTAAAATATTCGTCGTAATAAATAACATTTAATACTAGCGTAATTTTCATATAAACGCAAAAAAAAGTATAATATAAAATTAGTTTATATGTGACGTTACTATCTTAGTATAATAAATTCATGAACCTTGAAGCATTAACTGGAACCGTAGATAATAAATTAATAAATAATAATGCATTTTTTTGTGGATGTAACGTAAAAAGTAAAGATTTAGGGTTGACAGAAAAATGATTGTATTGACACAAATTAAGACCAAAATACCACTTTAGCAAAAAGCCTATGGTCTAGAGACACGATATTTTTAATTTGGTTTAAATAAATATGAATAAATTATATATATATATAAATAACTAAACATAAATTAAGAAACAGGGTCGTGCTCGTGGAAGAACGAGATGATAGCGGGACGCATTAGATGGGGAAGCCACAGATGGGGAGGCTTTTGCCCATGAGTGGGACGAACCAGGCAAACAAAAAACATTGAACTCAAGTTAAATAACTAATAAACAAATTGATGAAACTTTCTAAGCTCTGAAACCAGTTAAACATGTCTTTAAATCTTAGATGACGGCTGTTATATGCATAGAGGTTTGTGAAAAAACCATTTTCAACGGTATGGTTACCTAGCTTATATTTATTTGTATACCTAGTACCTACATATATGTATAGATAATACTCACATAACCATAGCAGAGTTTTTCATTATCCTTCCGCATGGTCCAAACTGCTGTATCGGCGAGGGTGCGTTCAGGGACCTGGTCCTTCTGCAACATAGTGAAACAGGTCGTTAATATGCTTGTATGTTAAACTTCAGACTGTTTACACTAAACTGTTTAAAATTTTAATACAATTTGCATGTCATTGGAAGACTCTGGAATTGTTTAAACGTGTCTGGAGACTTTATGTCGGGATTGTAAAACAACACAGAAATGAGACCAAGGTGTCAAGAACATTGCAAATTCTGTTTTCGGTGATTTATTTTATCAGCATTTTTTTTAACGATGGGAAATCAAACTTCTTCCGCTCTGGGTGGAGCGGAAGGGCGTGTCAGACTCTTACTGACTAAAACCCATCCGTGTTCCTTCTAAAGCCCTTTGCGTTCCAGGGCCGCGGTGACTCTTTGGCAGGCTCTGGCCCTAGTAGGCCCCGTCTCCTATGCTGACATCTCTTTGAGGCACGCGTGGAACACAACGACCCGGGCCTGGTGGTGATCGGACAGCGAGCCACGCAACGCTCGCCGTCCGCAGGCCCGCGCCTACGGTTGCCGAAGATCGCCCTGCGACTCTCGACGCCCGGGGCGTCTTTTTTTGTAGCGGCGGTTGGGGCGAAGGCCTTGTCTCTCACTCGCGCGGATTATCAACAGCGTATCGGGTCACTTTCTTTTGTGGATTCGAATACATCATAGACTTCTCCCACTCTGTGCGGAGCGGGAGGGAGTGTCGGACTCTTACTGAATGGAACCCAACCGTGTTCCTTCAAATGCCCTTTGCGTTCCAGGGCCACGGTAACTTTATCGAACAATTCCGCAACCCTGGCGTGCAAAAGGGGCACTTGGAATTCGTTTAATTATGACATGTCGTTGATGAAGAAACTGTGTAATTTTGATGATTTAAAATATGAAATGTTAATGTTATGCATACTAACTTTTATACTAACGTGATAAAATATTTGTTTAAAAAATCTAGTAAATAAATACGACCTCAGGTGTCAAGTCAACATTGCTTACAATGTGAAAACTCTGAATATTCAACATGAACTTGTAATATTACGCTGGTAGCGGTTATTTGTGACGTTATGTTATGTATAATTTATTCCTAATTTATTGGAAATCACGTGATGCGGAGCTTACCAGGAATAGCCATAGTGCTAACAAAATTTTAATACATAACAAATCATTTGGCACTAAAACACAAAATTCAACAGAGGTACAGGTTGTGAAGAGTCACCCTCCATAAAAATGGAGGATCCCCTGACTAGACAGGTGTTATGGTGGGCAACTATCCAACGGTTGTTGTCGCGTTTCTGATATATTGCGTTATTTAAACGGATATTTACAAAACAACTTAAAACATTATTTTATCGGAAGACAAATTTAGGTCCCAATATCATCTCAGCGACAATCAATAAGTATCAAAAACTTGACAAAATGTAGGGAAATTAGAGGTTTCTTTGACGGATTGCGACTACCCTTACCTTAAATATACGAGGATTGCCCTCGTGTGGTCGTTTCACTCATTTAAAAATCGAATTGCACGGAGTACAATGTCATCAGCTGGAATTACTTATAAAATAAAACTGCATACTATTTAAATGGTCTTTTCATCCGCAAAGTTGCATTCCGACCTTAAGGTAGCTTCGACTTTTGCACATGGCCGGAATGTGACCGGTTATTTCCGGTTATTTTATTTCATCATTGCTTTCATAAATGTTACAAATACTCAATGAAAATCATAATTTTGTCGTGTAGTTTTTGCGCGGAAAAAAATGAGAAATATAATAATAATATAATATGACATAATATTTTTAGATATGTGTGTATATATTTATATGTTTACGTATGTAGGTATATTTATAAATGTAGCATTGTAAAATTTGTGCACTGGATCCTACCCTCTATTGTGATCTCTCTCTATCACTCAAAGGTTTGCTGGTAGAAAGTTCATTTTTGAGTTAAGCTCGCCTTTGTACATGAACTATTTTTAAATGTGAATTAATATAAGCTGTTATGGTGTACAATAAAGAATTAAAGAAATAGATTTTTAATTTTACCTACAATTTTTTCATTTTCGTTATTCAGTTAATTAAACTTTTTTATAAGTTAAAGGTACTAGGTAATGCTTTATTTCAATTTAGATATGAATCGAAAAATTTGGAAAATGATTGATATTTATTATTTTAAAGTATAAGATATTTTTATTGACCAGGAACAAGTTGGATGAATTTGATTGAATTGGATACCGAGTGAATTGGCCCGAAATGGCACAGGAGAGACGTGTGTGAAAAAAGACAGAAGCCTTTACCCACCATAACGGGCTAATAAGATTAATTATTTTTCGCAGTAATTAAAGCACAAGTAAATAAATAACAAGCACAAATACCTGAACTTCTGTAGGTACTATAAGGCCTCCATTGAAGAGCCGTACGTTTGTCCCAATAGAGTCAAAATAACGAACTGAATACACAGACACGAACCGCGGCTGTGCTACGCGTATGTTAATTTATGTTATTCACATACAGGCAGTTCCCATTTGTTCTGCTTTTAATTTCGTATTTAAAGTTTAAACCAGTTTATTTCTTGTACCTCTTTTTACTAATTTTAAGCGTTAATTCCCAATCATTAATTTAATTTAAGAAATAAAAACTTCAAGTTGTTGTTTTTTGTGTATTTAAAAATAAAACATGTGAGCCTCAGTAACCTACTACTTCTGCTAGATTCAAAACTAGTTTCATAAATACATTGTTATTACTATAATGCCTATAGATTTTCTTTATCTAATACCTTTAAACGACCAATTCTTGTATATATAATCTGAATCTCGGAAACGGCTCCAACGATGTTCATGATATTTAGTATGCAGAGGGTTTCGGGGGCGATAAATCGATCTAGCTAGGTTTCATTTTTGGAAAACATTTACCAAAAAAAAACCAGGTCATCCAGGTACTTGAATTAACATGTTGATAATAAAATGTTTGTAACCTTATAGCTAATATATCGTCAATGATTTTAGGCATATTGTAAAAATCTGTTACTAAAACTGTTAACGTAAATACGATAATACCATTTTTGCACAAAAAGCAAATATCGTGAACGAACGCACTTGTGTTATAATAATATCTTGAAACACTTAAACGTATCTAAGGTTCTTCAATCTTCAATGACATAATATTAAAGTTAACAAGTAATAATATTGTTACCCTTGATGTACATTTCCGCATTCAAACATTATAAAAATAAACAACTATAGTTTTATTGGCTATTTGTACAAGCTTTTATTTTACTTGCACCGTTCGTATGTTATTTTTAAACCGCAAAATTGCAGACTCCGTAAGATTTTAATAAATCTTGATTAGATTATAAAATCTCTATATTTTATGAAGAAAATAGTTTTAAATACAATACATTTCATCCAAATTCAATAGTTTCCAATATAGGTATCCGTGTCTTATTTAGAAAAAATAGTTTAATATTTCACGCGATATTTTACAATCTTACGGCGTTTGCTATTTTGCTTGTTTTTTTTTTTGCGCTGTGGCTCTGTCCCCCACACGAGTCCCAGCATTATGCTGAGCGATGGCCGTTTTGCGCGAAGGACCGCATATCTCCACAACTTGTATAACTTTTGTAATTTTGTTTTTTTTTTTTGGTATGCGTCATGCTTGGCGCAAATAAACTCTTTTTGTTTCGTTCTTTCAAAACAAAATTTCCTTTAATTTAAATAACCTAAGTTGGAATTTTATGTTAATTAAATTTTGACAATAAGATACCTACTGCGGCTATTTTCTTTCTTTTTAATAAGAATCGTTCATTTTTTCAACACGCTGTACGCAATTTAAATGACTATAAATACAAAACATTATGCGCAAGAACTACAGTACTAACCTTTTTGACTCTGTTAATGAGCAAAACACGACAGTCAGCACGAAATAGCTTCAAGGAACAATTAAAAAAATAACATAAAAAACGTGTGTATCTATTACATGATTGCTATTTATAGCGTGTCTTCACACCATTATAATTGACTTATCATCATCATCTTCTTGCCCTTATCCCATGTTACTTGGGGTCGGCGCAACACGTTTTTTCTTCCATTCTGTCCTGTCAACCGTCACGCTATCACTAACTCCCTTTTCTTTCATATCACTCCTAATACAATCCATACATCTTTTCTTTGGCCTCTCTCTCCCTGTCCATCCATCCACATTTATATTCATAACTCTTTTAGTTACATGCATTTCATCCCTCCTCTTCACATGACCATACCAAGCTACGCGGTTCCCTTTCAACTTTTCCGTTATTGGCGCCACTTTTAAACTACCTCTAATGTACTCATTCCTCGCTTTATCCATTCTCGATACTCCACTCATCCATCTCAACATTCTCATCTCCGCTACATGCAATATTTTCTCATACGTCTTTTTCACAGCCCAACATTCTGATCTTAATAAGGAGGAATAAATCCCGTAACATAATGAATGAAAAAACAGGAGACAAAAGAACTTTCGATCCGACTGAGAAAACGGTGAGTTCATGAATGTTATTCCTGTAGAAATATCCTGAAAAAACATGTATTGAAAAGAGTTCATGAAACTTTTGGAGATGGAGAAAACAGGAGGAATGTTCCTCAGTGGAAAGACCAAGCAGGTGATATGATTTGGTGGGTACCTTTTTTTTTTGTAAGGATGGGAAATCATCAAATGACTTCTTCCGCTCTGGGTGGAGCGGAAGGGCGTGTCAGACTCTTACTGACTAAAACCCATCCGTGTTCCTTCTAAAGCTCTTTCTTCAGCGATTAGGTATGTTAAAGTATTCGTGACTTCGTGAGTTGCTTCCTATGTCTTTTTACAGTACCAACAGATATGATGAAAACTTATGCGTTTACTTTTATGGTTACAGTAAGGCAGAAAAAAATCAAACGAAAATTGATTGATTGAATAATATAAAATAAATATTACCTTTCGTTTGATTTTTTTCTGCTTTACTGTATATCAATCGAAGATACAGCTTATACAAAAATAAACCTGTTGTTCACTGCACGTTTGTTCGCATACCGAATTCGACCAAATGTAGGAAAGAGCTGTTTTATTTTAATGTTTCCGATCTGTCACCCTGCTTTGTGGGCCACATATACTTTAAGTTTATTATTGGTAAATTTGAGTTTTCAATTGTAACTAGGTTATATTGTATGAAGTCAAATCAGAAGACTGATTGTAATATTAAATAAAAAAAATTGTAAAATCTGTGTCTGTAATATCTGTCCTTCTAAGGGGACAAAGCAGCCGGACGATTCTATAAACATGTCGAAGTGAAGGCTTGGGTGAAGTGATCACGAGGTGAGCTGTTAATCCATGTAATCAAGATGGAATGATAGCTCACGTCGTGATCACTTCACCCAAGCCTTCACTTCGTCATGTTTACAGAATCGACCGGCAGGGTGAGACAGATCGGAATAATTATTTTTTTTTAAATAAAGCGCGCCTTTGTTTGTATTCCTGCTACCTTCCTACTTGGAAAAAAACAGTCATTATATCTTCAGCACAACCATGATAGTTTCACAGAGTAAGTAACTATTTAATAGTTTGACCATTGAACTGGGAAGCTCACTGCAGCTGTTATGAATTAGACATTACCTCTAACTCGTTTAAACATTTACTAGTTGTTGTTTACGAGTTTTTATTATTATAATATGTATGTGGGCAATAAAACAATACAACCAGACACTTACACGTGTTTCGATCATTCGTGATGAATAGCTACCCATTAAATTATCTTAATGACTGTGTAAACGGTTGTAACTATCCATTACTTGTTGTGATTTGTCATAGGCACTTATTAATGGGACTGGTCTGCCACACTATTTCCAACAACTACCTACAGCTTCTGAAAGCCAGAATTAAAAGTGGCGACAATCAGAGAGTAATTGAAAGCTAAATAAATAAATAATATGTAGACGGATTGACAGAATAGTAGACAAAATTATTTTTATGTTCGAAAGAGGTGTAAATATTGTTAAGTTCGGATGAAGAACTTCGGAGATAGTCAATTAAATTGATATGGACTGGTTGGAATTTTTAGAGGGCAGCAGGTAGCACTAAAATGTGAAAAATTAAAAATAAAGTCGGTGCTTCTGGTGTGTTTCTTCGGTTTGTTATTTTGTACTTAGCAGTTGTTTTTCTTTGGAAGTCGGATGTTTTTTTTTACATAGTGATCAATTCTGGATTAACAAAATTGATCCATATGTGCGAAAGCCACAACGATACGGCAGTCGAAATATGTCAGTCAGTATGGTTTCCGTATTAATTTACCTCAATCGCCTAGCAAGAATAATTTTCGACTAGTATTTTCAAGGAAGGACTGTATAGTTTTAAAGGTTTGTTAATTAAAGCAAACACAACTTGAAAATATTGAGCTTAATCTACCTGTTAAACATCCTTTCACTGTGAGGCTGTGTCATTGTCCAGAACTCCAGATTGCCCCAAGTGCCCATACACCTGCATCTTTGCGGTCCTAATGAACGCCACTGACGGCGGTATTAATAACTTTGCTATCTTCTGGAGCGTGGTAGACTTCTATACCTCGAAGTGACGTCACAAGCAGCATAAAAGTGACGCCATTTTGATGTGTTTTGTTATTTTTGCATTGATTTAATAAACCCACTATCTGGGGCAGTCTGCTTAAAATGCATGTTAATTTTTTTTTGATAATCTAACTGACGTATCAAATAGTTTTTTTTTTATCCAGGAACTATCCCTGTTATCAAGACAGTTAACCATCAAGCCGAAAAACAAGAAGCTAAGAATATAATCAAATAACAGTATCGGTTTGGAGATTACTTCCCTATATTGAATAACCGTAATGATGATGCAATCTGTCAAATGCCAAAATGATTAACTTTCATACTTTGATCCATCGATTGAGTCTATTAAGAAGCATCAGGATTACTCGAAGGTCAAAAGAATTGGATTTTGGACCTGAGAGTGGAAACGAAGCTTTTGATCTTGATGATATTGATCAATAAATATTTTTTTATTCAAATAGGTACTATGGAAGACTTACAACAAAAACAATCAGATCGACAACATGTTTTTGACGTATAGCAACGTAACGTAAACATTTACTATAACTATAATACTCGTTTCGCACATCATATTAATTTGAATTGGATACTATATTCATATTTTTGTATTATACAAATTAAACCAAAATACTATGGGCTTGTAGTTTTTATTCTATTCTATTTTTAATATATGGCAAACAAAGCCGATGACGACTATTAAAGTAGTTTTTATATTTCAAAATTCACTTACGTTAACGATACTATAACGTTACTATACGTCAAAACTTTCCTGCTAAATGACAAGCCAATGACAGTTATTTTTTTTACAGACAAAAAAAACTAATATTATACACTCGACAACAATGTTACTCGCACAAGACAACCATCATATATTATTACCACAATAATGAAAACGTTAAAATGATGTCCGCAGAAGAAATTGCACATTGCAATTGAGTATGGGATACAATGACAATCCAAAAGTACCCGATCTTATCAATAAGATAGAACATTTAATCAAGATTACAAGCACTTGAGTTTACCTACTGATAACAAACTGTCACACTGTCTGAACTAAAAACACGGTTACAATTTTTGTTTATGTGTATTTACTTGCCGCCAGCGACATAGTTATTTATGCTTTTATTTTATAAGCTTATCATTAGTTTCCGATCCTTAATTAGAGCTCGTTTTTATAACAACTACGATAATTGCGCGGTTGCATACTTCTAATAACTGAGAATTAAAAGTAAACCAACAACTTAATTAAATTGCATTGTTACGTACAATTATTTTTGTAACATACCTGCGATCGAAATATTCCTCTCTTGCCCTAACGAGTTCTGTTTTTCCGGACTCGTGTGAGAACTGGCGCCGCAACATTTTTGACACAAAACACTTCACTATTTAGTATTTTTCACACTGCCCATTTTTCGAGAACATATTTGTAAATATGGCCAGTATGGTAATACCGGATGATTCGGATTTTGAATTAACTATTCCATTTTAAGTTAAGACATAGTTGCAGTAACTTGGAATGTTGTGTTCCGATTGGCACAGTGCGGTGGTGGGGCGCGGAGAGGCGCGCGCGCTGCTGCCGACTGCGCCACAGATATCTACACTGACTGTGACTGCGCTGCGCAGGAGTCCACGCGAGCCTCTGCTCGTCCCAAGTGACAGTTCTGACCTTGGCGTGTTCGCGCGATTATCGTGAGCGGCGGTTCACGAACCGTTTCTTGTAAACTAAACCTGATAATATCACTCGGAAGCGGCCGTTTGTCCGAGTTCATTCGCGTTGCTAACGTTAAACAGAGGTATTGATCACTAGTGCTAGATAGCTACTGTGCTGCCACTGTTTTCTGTATCTAATCAATTATAATCAAATGCATGATGGCGCGGATTTTGATGTTGTTTTTCGTAATCTGTGTATCAATGATAGCTTCTTCAACATTGTTCAAGAAGTTTTCGATAGGCTATACTTTTATCTGATTAATCAAATATTTAAGAAGCAAGATGACTTGCAAGTCTTTAGAGCAAATAGTAACGACCAAAAGTCTACAATCTCCAGGGTTAGTTATATGTGCTCTTTACTTTTATGATGTACCATCGCGGATATTTGCGGTGAACCACTTTTCGACCTTATTGCTATGTGCATAAGGTTCCAAAGTGATTCACCCCAAATGTCCGCGATGGTACATATTAAATAATAGTATTGACTTATTGAGTTAGATCTCAAAGAGAATGACAGCAATGTGGACGCTCTATGACTAATACTTTTTAACTCAGTTTTGGAACCAAAGAGATTCGTAGCTGAAATTGTATTTTTCGAAATTAAATTCAAACAAAATTGTACGTGATCTAGAAGAATGGAAGACATGTAGTTGTTGAGAGTACTTGTGAATCAAAATGATTATAGGTGTAGATGGCTATACTATACAATTAGGAAAACAAGCAATGGTTAGATTTTGGGAAAGAAGGTATGGTTAGAAATCGTTCGGAAGAGAGAGTGGTGCATATAGGGCTAGCACGACTAGACAGCTGATGCACTTACAGTAGAGGAAAACAAGCAGCCCCTTCCCCGAATAATTTAGAGCAAAGAATTGGAAGATGATATACTCAAATACAAACTAAAAAAAAGCTGAAGAGATTGTATGAACGCGCTAATCTCTGGAACTACCAGTTGGATTTGGAAAATTGTTTTTGTATATGGTAGCCATATTTATGAGCGGGGAAAAACGGGATATGCGCATACGAAGTCGCGGGCAAAGCTAGTCTTTTATATAAATTGTTTCTTATTAGCATATTGTTCGGCGGAGACCGAATGAATCAGCATTGTTAATCTGTGCCGGGTCGACATTGACCGATATACCTGCTCGGCTGACCATTGGCTGACCGAGTTCGTGAGTTGACCCGTACCGCAGTTAATAAAAGTTATCAAATTCGTTTCTGTACACGAAATTGTTGCGTTTCTTTGGCGTATTTGTTCGTTATTCAAAAGATAATATTTTGATTCGTGTTTTGCTTTTTAAATGCACAAATTATTGGGTAAGAAATTAAAAGCACTCATGTATAGATACATGACATCATTAAAAATGCGATTCGCAAATATAAAAGCATCAGAAAAAAAAGAAACACTTACTTACAAAACATGCTTGGAAAACAAATAAAGTAAAACCAAAAAAAATTAACCACACGAAGAGAAGAAAAAAACAGTACTACTTATTTGCATTATAGGTATACAATCGCATGTGCTCCGTGCATGCTATTTAGAAACGGATTGACGTCATAGGCAATCTTTTCCATACTACAAATTAAAACGCAAAAAAAAACAGAAGAACCAGGAACTCTGACGTCATCACGGTCCTTCGAACTTTAAATAGCAGTAAACATGAAGGCCCATGTATGTGGGTTATGGGAATAATTTTCCTGGCCAGTAGCACTACGGCCAAGGCTGTCATGAGCCGGTAGACTCGCGTTAGGTGTCAACATGGCAACATTGACCGACATAGACCATCGCGCGACGTTAGTTTCATCATCGAAATACCTCACCTTAATGATTTAGCGAGAGAGGGGTGCCCAAAAGTTACGATGATTACGTCATAAGAGAAAACAAGCAAAGAAGGTGACAGTATTTTCGAAATTTTTGCAAATTGTAAGCCTTTCGAAACATCAAAAATTTTAACGACGCAGACGCCATTTCAGAGTACCTATCAACAATACGTTTTTGGACTTATGTTTTGTAAATGGCAACTTTGGCGAATGTGGAGACCGAGATGGACAATGTGCGATCTGAAGAATTCTTTGTAATTAGTAATTTTTTTTAACAAAACTAATCTCAAACTCAATTAAGAAAATAATCTTAAGAATTCACCAAGCATAGCGGAAGGAAATTAATGAGCCGATAAGCGTGGATCCAAACACAACATCAGTAATTGCAAAGCCTTGAGTATGAGAGAGTGAATACTTCAAAAAATAGGATTTAGTACATGTTCTTCTGGACAGGGCACATTACTTGCATAGCGGATAGAGTCGAGGGGGTCGAACCTAGTCGAAAGGTTCTGGTCTAAGGCCTTCAATAAGGTGGACCGATGACCTCGGTGGAGGCATCCGGAATCCGCTAGATGCGAATCTCTGTATGTTCACGTGAATTTTGTGTGCGCGTCACTGAAAACAATAGCTATCCTGTTGATGCAAAGCTAACAAAACAAAATGATCTGATTTTTTCAGATCACAGATTATTCCATAGAATGCCTAAACATACAGGAACCTTTCTGAGTTCGAATCTGATTGGCTGGTTGTCTTATGGTCATTAGAATCCCCACATCTGTGGATTTTCGCTGGTTTCATGAGCTTGACCATGTATACCGCATCAGTTTAGTAAAGGTCGTGGAGCACGACCCACGTGTCCTTATCTCCCGTCTTGATGACTTGGACGCAAGACCACGAGGTCATTATATGGTTGATATGGGTGCTATGAAGATAACGGCTCCAATCTGTTGACTTTGTTTAGATTTACAGTGTAATTCGTTTAACGTGGATGACTCTAACACGAGGAATGCCATATCATTCTTCTTCCTATCCTACTAATATTATTAATGCGAAAGTTTTTGAGGATGGATGAATGGATGTTTGTTACCCCTTCACGCAAAAACTACTGAACAGATTTTCATGAAACTTTACAGTAATAGAGCTTTTACATCAGAATGACAAAGGCTATCAATATATTTGAAATTCTTCCGTTACTGACTGAGTGACTGACAGACAACGCACAGTCGAAGTCGTAGAGACCTCAAATTTGGCTTTCCCGAAATTTCTACGGGAACGGGAAAAAACGGGATATGCACGTATGAAGTCGCGGGCAAAAGCTAGACATTTATAAACAGGGAAGTACTTATTACATGTGGGTGATACCGCGAGCAACATCTAGTTAATTTTCAAAAGCTGAATACGACGCATGACTCCCAAATTGTTGAAAATATCTCATCATATAACACGGATTGTGATAAAATCAAAGCTGTACTATGTTATCACCGGGTACTCGTATTGTACTAACACTATTTACACAGACATAATAACAGTGTTTTGTGCGATAAGGTTCAATATAATTCTAACTACTAAGCTTTAGTTGCTAGTACAATTTTGAGAACAATTGCGTTTCCAGTGGACGGATAGTTTAGTTATATACTCGAAAATCTGTCACAAATCTTTTCAAGGGGTGTCGTATTACCCAGTTACTGGGTTTTGGAGGTCAGATACGCAGTACTATACTCTATGTAAAATTGGGAAAAGGCTAGGCCAATTGATTGTTTCCAGCTGACAGTCAATTCTCGGGAATATCCATATTCCTTTCTTAAAAGCATTTTCTTCTTGAAAGACTAGCTTCCAGCGATAGTGTAGCTTCTTAGGATTAGTTGTCCCAAAGATTACAAATAAACTTATTGTACCTACCAACATATTATTTCGATGAAGACGAACCTTGCAACAAGACATAATGCGTGTCAGCACAATTTTGTGAATTGACACTTCACAGTTCACACAACTTTAATAATACCGGAATTCGGTCCTATGGTACGGTGTTGGGCGCAGTACCGACTTTCACTTTCCATTTGCGGTGACATGACAACGTCATCGGATCCATACGTCTTATAAAACAATGATCGATTCACTAGGAAGTCATTACAACGAGGAATTATGAATATGTATGAATGATACGAGTGTGTTGGTCTTTTCCCAATGGGTTAAAATAATTGCAGGCGAATGCCACAGATGGAGAGGGATGCAACATGAAAGAAATGAGGCTGTGCGAGGAGTGATATTACAGAAATGGGAGTCAGTGATGATATCGTAATGGTTGACAGGACGGAATGGAAGGAAAAAAAGTTTTGCGACGACCCCAAGTAACATGGGATTAAGGTAGCTAGATGAGATGATGCCCACAGATGCAGGGTAGATACCATGTTACATAAAGTTTTAGTATAGAAAAAAGTTAGCTTTTACATCAGCCTGATCAGCATATCAATTTTCAACTGTGTTATCTATAAATGTCATCAGAAGCTGGTGCAGCGTTCTTCTATGGCGTTGGGCATAGTGAAGCGGGATTATCCCAAAACAAGGACCTCCTTGTTGGAATATTAACAAAAATAAATCCGAACCATCGCGCTAATATTTCTCTCTCTTTCTATCTTGTAAATATTATGTGTGAGAACAATTCTAGCTCTCTGCATCTACTTGAGAGATTCCTGATATTTTTCTTTAGTTTGTATACTCTCTCAGCGTCTTAGCCGACGCGTCACACGACCTTCCACAGCTAAATAAAGGATAATAAATCATTATTTTTAAATCCTAAATAAGGCCTTTCTTTTGATGCCCTGTTAACCCTAGCATTTCTTCCATAAATCTCTATTTATTCACGTGCTTTCACATCCTTTTTTCGCTACATCATATTTGACACAACCTACCCATAGTTTCTGAAGAGTAACATCAACATTTAAATCCAAAACTTTTCTTACGACATCTAAGGGCCTTATCACACTGGCGATTTGCAAGCGAGTCCAAAGCGAGGCGAATGCGCAGCGAGCTCGCCGCGAATAGCGCCTTCGACGCCATTTTGTACGACTGCGCGCCCGCCGCGTTTTTGTAGCATGTTCGTTGCGAACTCGCTGCGAGCTCGTTTTGCACTCGCATCGCTTTGAACTCGCTCGAAAATCGCCAGTGTGATATCAGCCTTAGTTATATAAGAACAAAAACAAATAAATACACTAACCAAAAACAAAACAGAGGTCCGTGCCAGTCCCATTATCAATGTTTTTTTCAACAATACCTTACATGATAAACAATGATAAGGTAACGATGCTTTATCATTTTGTTTATAAAACAAAATTTTATGATTTATTTAATGTTTCCACCTACCACCAAAAAAATTAAACAATACTGGTACATTATTACCGATATGTGTCAAATGTTTTGTAACTTTGAAACCTTTACAAGAGACTTTATTATATGAAACAGCAAAAGAGTCTCTTGAAAACGTTACAAACATTCTTGATTTGAGAGCAGTGCCAATCTCTAACATTAGGTGGGCAGACTTAAAACTTAGTTCGCAGAATAGGACGACTGCTCCTTGATAAGAGTGGTTACATTCTCCTAATTGAAGATGCACTAATATAGAATATGCCTTTCAAGCAGAAATTGACAGAAAAGTTAAGCGCAAGGCAGGCGACAATTAATGCTGTTATCATAAGAAATCTTCTAAAAGTGGAATAGGTAAATGAAAGAATGAAAGAAGAACAGTAAGTTTGAAGTTCTAGCTCATCATTAATAAAGTAAAATAAAGGTTTATACCAAAAGGTCAACAAATAAATAAAAAAGTAAAACCAACCAGACCAGTAACTTTGCTATGGCAACGGACAAGTAAACAAAAATGAGGTGGACGAAAGCAATAAAAGAGTCACACAAGGTTACGTTAACACCTAAATAGTTGGAAATTTTCTTTGTCAAATGAATATTTTTCTGACTAGCTGAATGACGCCTAGTGTTATAAAAAAATCAGATTCGTTTAAGAATGCAAAATACATTGCAGTTTTGGCAAAAAACTGAATAAATTGTAGCCAGCCTTCAACGGTTTTAACATTTTTACGTATACAAAGCTGAACAGGTTAAAGGAGCAATGCCATTTAAAAATATAACTTAGGAATGCATATGTGCGCATTAATTTGATCATTTTAATCGACTTTTATATGGTTAGATGCTTCTGAATTATTGACCGATCAAGAATCAATCATAAGATTAAATGCGCAAAATGCAACCGTGCCTAGTGAACACACAGACAATGGACTGAACTTTTTTCGTGTCAATAGCACAACGATCACTTAAAAGAAAAAAACTATAGTTTTATCGAACTACACGCAAGATTGTAGCCACCGGTCATTAAAACAGTAGCACAGCTGTGTTTCCACTGATTCTCGAGCCATTAGCACAATTGGTTAGAACAAAGTGAGGTTTCGTGATCAAAAATACAAAAATATGGGTTAAAAGTTAGGTTTCGATACTCCCCCCAATTAGATGGACCGACGACGGCCTCCCAAAGGTGGCTGGGCTTCAAAGGTATGCAGAAGGCGTAGGAACGGGTGTTGTGGTGCAGCTTGGAAAAGAACTTTGATTGATGAAGACCGCGATTGTCTGAGTTGATTGATTGACGTCTAGTCGTGGACAGAGTCAGAAGACATAATAGTTATATAACGCTTAATGTAAACCACAGCACCATGTCAATCATTGATGCCGTGTGGTGGATCGAAAAATCCATGCTCACGATTACGGCATACATGCCATGATTCTGACAGGTGTCTTTTTGCGACAACAATAAAATGATCTACTAGCGTCTATACAAGACAGCAAATTGATACCTTCCATAAATGGAGCGGACGTGTATAAATTGCAGAGTACAATACCTTCAGTACATGAGGAAGATTGCCATATTGTGCAAATAGAAATATGAAGCTCCTCTATTGGTACATGATTTCCGTGTTAGGGATTAAAAAGATGAATAAGAATCAGTGTAGCTATTTTTGTAGGACATACGTTGATTGGTCGTTCGAGATGGCTAAATATTTTCAGAGGCAACCAAGTACAAGGAACTTTTGGAGTATATTTACGTACTTTATGAAGTTCTGCTTTCAAAGTATGAAAGAAAAGACATGCACCAACCACAAATAAATTGGGATATGGATGCCTTCAGATTATGTAAAACTCAGCTATGAATCAAGGAAACTGTGTTTTCGGTCCCATCCGGGGTTTTCAATCAAGTCATCAATCATTTTGAGATCAGTTAACAACGTTAATTACATCTGTAAGAACATGTGTTTGAAAGCAGGATATCTAGCGTAATTACCCAGGTAACAATGCAAGTGAATGGATGAGAAAGGCTAGTCTTAGAAAAAAATATGCAAGTTAATTGTATTTTTTGTGAAAGTTAAAACTTGTAGACTGAAACAAAGAGTTTGCTAATATACACAAATAGCTATTTAGGTGGTCATGGTCTAGGGAAGTTAAGAGTAGATTCTAGAATAGTTATTACTTAAAAACCTGAAATAAGTTTTGAATAAAAAGTAATTAATAGATTGTTGTTATACTTTGAATTTCTTAAATAAAGCACAGACATCCTAATATAATAAAGCTGAAGAGTTTGTTTGAACGCGCTAATTTCTGGAAGTACCAATCGGATTTGGAAAATTCTGTAAAGTCACATTCATCGGGAAGGTTATACGGGAACGAAGGAAAAAAATGGGATAGACGAAGTCGGGGGTAAAAGCTAGTAGGTAATAATAATTGACTGGATCAATTTTACAGGATCGAAGGAAAGCGTTTATTACCTCTTTAATCAGTGAGGTAGAACTCTATATTGATAAATATACCGTTCCAAAAAAACAGAACTGCACTGCCATTATCTTAAATACATTCGATAGCAACCGTGCCAAAGAAACTACTGGAATTTTAAGGAGAGGCAATCAGATTACCTATCATCGGCTTCGAAATTGGAACGGTACGACAAGAAAATTGAATAATCAATATCGATTGGACGGCTTTAAGTGCAACGATTAGGTGGGAGACGACGGAATAAGATCTTTGATGGCTTAACAGACTTTGTGGCGAAGCGAGTGATTTAAGTTGATGACTAACTAAAGCTAAGGAATTCTATTCTAAAGGATCACGGATAACTTGTGACAAGATTTTGGAAATATTGTCACACGGGCCCATAAATGTGGGCCAAGATGTATTCCTTGATGTATTCCTACAAAATGGGATTATTAGTTTACAGTTTACACGTAATTATTTGACTGCGTAGGTAGGCATAGGCTTTTGATTTAAACACATGACATAATAAGAGTGCCCGAACTATTGTTTAGTTTATGTCTTCAGGTGGTGTTATTACAAGTTTAAAATCGCCGTATCAGTCGAACGTTGTACAAAATTCAGCGACATACTGCTTTCAAAACTAAGCCCGATGCTACTTACAAAGCGTTCTCGCACTCCCAAGCGACTACTTCAGTGAAGATTTTAAAAGTAGGGAAACTACATACATATTTGAACTAAGCAACGCTGAAAGCGAAAAAGCGCAGTGCAGATTTTTTCATACAGAAACACTTCGTATTATTGACATAACTCAGTGCATCTAAAAATTTATAAGTCTGAGGAAAACATTAATTTAAAATAGTACTTGGCTCTATAACTGACCGGAAATTATCCAACTAATTGCACAATTTATCGTACGACCGGTGCTAGGCGTAATTAAGGGTACACTGATTCAGATCCTTATCACCCACGCGAGTACGTCATGAGATGCTAATGATATGCTTGATCTAGAACTTGTAAATGATGCGAGTCATTACATGATGCTGTATGATATTATGTCGCCAATACGCTACTGCGGTGTCTGGCTTAACTAAGGACATGCGTTTCTCTTTGGATCCGAAGGTATTTTAATCTATAGAAGATTAGCTCAAGCGCTTGTTCTTTGAAGACCTGAAATTTGGCTGTAAGCTCGATTATCATAAGAATGTTTTATAATCTTGTAGTAAAGAATGATGTCCCATGACTAACTTAGACTGTCACCACTGTCGAGGCTGAGAGTTTTTGGCAAACCATTTATTTATTTCCATGTACCTAAAGCTGTTATAGAAGTACTGTAGGTATGTTCAGTACCTAGGTTATTATTAGACGTGGCTACAATACTACCTATGTCTCTAAACGGTAGCCAGGCACATAAAGTCTCGCCTGTTTGTAATTCAACACACCCTAATGGTGCCTAAGCAGGTTGAGCAACAAATGGGCACATTACGAAATCGTTATATACTCTGCATACAAGGCTTTAAGTACTAAAGATATATATGCATCGGACTCATGCAATGTACATTAATATCTTATGGAGGTGATTGCGGCTATACTAACATAGAATAAATTATACTTTAGTCGTACAATTTCAAAGATAATATTTGTCTTGCGGATACTTACTTTCATTTCCATATGTAACGAGGACTGACGAAATGCCTATTAGAAACAAAATGTATAAATAGTGCTATTTTTACAATAGTTAATGATTTTGTAACAAGCCAATTTGAGTTTTTGGATGGTAAATGGCCATGTAGACCTGCAATTGTATGTGAACTACGATTTTATATTGCGTCTCGTATATATTGAATTGGTCAGTAGCATGGCAACATGTACACATGTAATGATTATGACTTCATTGTAAATTGTCTAAGTATATTTAGAACCATAGAGAAAACAGATTCCTTTATCCTCAGACTTTACGTTAGTTTTGACAATTGTGTGAATTTTACTATGGATATTATTACAATTTAAAAACAGCATCTCCATTTTAGTTCCTTCGGTAACACAGGTTAGTCCGTGGGAACATTAATGACGAAGCATTGCGATTTCTTGACATGACGTGTCCCTTGCTTCGTTGATTCGAGTTTTAAATGAAATCAGAGTCTAAGCAAGTAAGATTAAACCGAAGACAAGATAAGCAACATCCTGAATTAACAGTTAGTGCATAATTATGATAATCTGAAACTTTTGCAGGTATTTTCTTTCGACATGACTATAACTGTTAACATTCTAAATGGATTCGTATATAACAGAAGTGAAGTTTGTTTATGAGAATTAAGTGTGCGAGAACGAAAAATGTAGACTATGTTGCACTATCGATTTTGTACAGCCCATTAGCACTATTATATTTTCAGTAACACGCTATTGAGACTAATTCTTTTTGTATAAAGTTATAAATTATTTGATAACTATACACAATCAAATAACTATAAAATATATGAATTTCACAAAAGAAAACTTGCAACGGTTGTTGCATAGCCAACGGATATGAAACTTTGCTTACTGCAGGAAAGCAAACATTGCTCAATTGACGGATGCCATTCTGACATGTGAACGTTTAGGATTTCCTTGCTGATATTATACTTCTACACATATGATGTATAATAAGGAGGAGCTAGGATCATTCAGAAACCTCAGAAGATAACACTGAAATAGAATACCGTTCAAACAAAGTGAGAAGTAATATTGACGTTTAGATTATTTACAGCTACCAGTTTTCATGGAAATTTGCAGCGAAAGTGCATCAACCGAATTCAAAGAAAATACAAATGCTATGGGGCGGACAGTATATCTTCATTTTTGTAAATGAACACTTGATTCAACAAATCGAGACAAGCGAGATAATTTGCAATTCGTTAACATTCTTTGACTGGTTAATGACATAACATTATAGAAAAGGCATCGGTCGTTGCTAATGCTAACGTTCTTCTTAATGAAGTTGTGTTTCCACAATTCCATGGGCATATCTGAGCGGGAAAGCCTGTTTGAAACAGGATCGACTTTCTACAAACGATAACCTCGACCGGAGTGAACTGAATGGTTCTGCCTACAATTAGCATCTATTCGTATCGTTCTTGGAGAATTATGCCGTCAGTATGCACAAATGCAGTGTAGGTCATGTAAAAAAATGAAGATAAACATCAGAAATGTTAATGTGTACCTCCTTTCTTTAGTGCTTCGACTACTTATGAGTCATAACTATTGTTTGCAGCTTCCCCTTTTACTGTTCGAGTAATAAACCGCAAGCAACTTGTTTGGCAGACCATTTGGGTTTGCTAAGCGGCTTGGAAAGGATTGTCATTTTTATGTGTAATACTCGCAATCGGATTGCTTTTAGGATAATCAAAATTAAGTTTAGATTTAACCTCATTTTTTGAATAAAGAAAACTAGGTCGCGGCGTAATCACAAATCATCACAATTTTAATTGACGTAGCAATCATTTACCATAACATTTGCAAATAATACACAACTTGGAATATATTGACCAAGTTACCGAAGGTTGAAGCCGCAACGCATCAACTGCTATCTGGGTCGGAACGGATGTAAAGACATAAGGTACCGAGTGAAACCATAGAACTACTGCCTACAGACCCGTCCGTTGGTCTACGGAAACATGCACTGACTTCATATTATTTTCATAAAAGAGAAAGGTCGTTAAATCACTGTAAATATTGGTCAATATGAGTGTAATATTAGTTTGTGTGACATATACTTATACTTGCACATGCTATTTGAAAGACATGTTAAACAGGTATATCTGGAACGTTGCTCCAATCGCGTTGGGTCTAGAATGTAACGGTATTCGGTATGTAATATCATAATTAACTAGAAATTGTGAGAACCACAGGACGCAAAAAACTATGTTTAGGTCGTGCGAGTTCCATGTTCTGTGTCTATGCCTTTCCTAAAACTTATTTATAATCTGCCATTTTTTTAGTTAGAAAACCTTCATAATGGTGACTAGTAGCTGGTGGAAAATGTAAAAAATGCGAAAATTAAACAATAATGCGTTTCGATCATTCACGCAACGTGAATTTAAGTTAATGCTGAAACTAGCAGTAAAATATGTACAAATAACACATTTGAATGATCGTGTACTCCATTATGTTGAGGCATAAATTTGTGTGGCATTGCAGTTTCAATCACACAGTCTAATACGTCGGACACGACACCTGAGCTAATTAGGTCATTTACTCGCTGCATGTTGCTGCAGTCGCTCGGAATTCTCGCCGACTATGACATAACAATGATAAAAATGCTATTAAGCTAATTATTTACGTCTTCATCGATGCTTCTGGTATTTCATAGTACGCTCATATCAAGAACGACAATAAATTACATATTAGTAGAGCTGATAAGGACCGAGCGGACAAACTAATCATGTAACAAATAGCACGTGGAGTATGCCAGTGTTTGGGATACACTTACGGCCAAGTACCAGACCTTCGTCGACGGTGTGTCCTGGGCTGTGGATCCGGCGCGTGCAGTAGGGCTTGAGGGATCAGGCTCTTGGTCGGCTTGCGCCTCGTCAGCCGGTACTCCGGCCTGTCTGCCGAGCTCTTGCACAGTCTCAACGTCGACAGCTCACTCTCCGAACCACACCACAAGGAATCCATCGACAACATAGTTTCACGCTAGTTTTAAAACATCACTAAACATAAATTCTGTTCAAAAGTTTTCTCACGAGCAACCTTGGAATCTGCACTGTTGCAACAGCAATTTAAGACAACCGATCCAGCAAACTCGACAAGTTACTGGAGGGCCTTTAAAGTTCTTCGAAACCTCTTAAATTTTTGCAATTTTTTGGAGATTATTTACAAAACTTATGTGTAAAATGTTGTAACCGACGATGTTTTGGTGCGGCAACCTTCTTTTGAGGAATCGGCGCGCGAAATCGCGTTGCAAAATTCGTATACGTGTGGCTAGTTACTGTTGGAATATTGCGAGGCTTTCTGCGAGTCGTGAATTATGAATTATTGTAGCAAGTATACGGAAATGGTTTGCGGTCAGTATCGCGCGAAGCGGATCGAAGGACCGCGAGCGACCGAGTCGTGAGAGCGCGGGAGCCGTGGCGGCGTGATGCGGCCGACTGACGGGCCAGAGCGCGGCGAACCTCCCGCCACGACCACGAGACTGCCGAATGCTCAAAAATCGCAAACAAAAGGTGTCTGGACGCCGTTATCGGCGAGATTGTGGCGGCCACAAGGAGGGCATCATGCTTGATCACGCCGAGTTTGTTGTGACTTAAAGAAATTATGCTAATCTACATGCCTTGTAGCACACGCTCTTATTATTATTGCGGCAAGTGAGGCGTGTCTGATAATTTCGAAACCAAACATGGCATTTCGAGATAGTTAACCAGTGGAAAAGAAGGACCAGAAACTGACACTTCATTAATTACGCAAATATTATGGACTTTGATGGATAAGAACGAACTACAAATATAAGGACTAAGTTGTAACGGGGAGATTGACAAGACGCAATTTAGGCCACTGAAAAGCTAAACTACCTTTTTGGTAGACAATACTCCTAATTTTACGTTTTTTGTGACAAAGATTTTTTTTACTTAGATTTTAGTTTCGTTATCAAAGGCATAAGAGGAAGTAGAATTAGGGTTCTGGTTAGTCCGAAGGGCAGTAAAAATCACCTGTTTCGCTTGAGCATTTCTTCAATACTAATCCTTCTTTGCTTTCTCTCCAAAGTTGGAAGGAGAGCTGTGCCCAATTCATGGCTACAAAAGTACATTCTGTAAGGTACAAGCCCTCGTTCAACTGCGGAAATGTCGTCCATTTGTCCGTCACAGTGGCCGGGTCTATGGCGCATTCATCGCGTGTTTTTGATCGCATTATGGATAGCTTTAGAAGGACCACAGGGGATATCAAGCCAAACGAAGTAGAAATGATGTCTGCATCCTGCTGATACGTGTCTATAACTTCATGGTACTAGATAGTAGTCGCTTATAAGACCGGCTTCTTCCATGTCCATTTTCAGCTGTCAACTATCAAGCAAAACTTCTGCCAGATTTGCACTGCCATTAGATTGTGTAAATAGCTTTGTCCAACTGGAGTCCGAAATCTACTATTACACTGTCATTGTTTCTTGGCGTTAAAGATTTTCCATGTGTGGTCCTTTTCTTTTTTTTATCAACGCAAACAATCTTTGTCCAATGGTTTAAGTTCTTCATTACTGTTATTTTTACAATTACATTGCTGTTCTCTTCTGTTAGTACCTACTATTACGGTTCTTGTAAACTCGTTCATCGTTGGTCTTCTGTTACCTCATCTTGTGCATGCCACCCAAACATGTTTTTATTGCCACTCGATAACCTGATCAGCACCTTATTTAACATTCGACTGCAATACGTTATGCTAAAATGTTTCATTGTCATATTTTTCTTGTAATAAGCAGTTGATTCCACAAAATATGGCTAATTATTCCGAGTGAAGTCTACTGCTTTGAATTAATTAATTAGTCGTTCGTGTACAATTCCATTAAAGTTACAACAATAAAAGAAGATAGCAGTCCATTTTTAGCGATCCGCTAAATAATGAAAGTGTTTGGTTATAATTAACAGTTGCAAGCCACGCAGCAGACTGAAATCATAAATTATCATGATCATCATTGTACAAAGAGGAAAAGTCCGTACTTTTACAACGAGGTTGCAATTTGTTAGACGTGTCAACGTCAGATATTTGCACAAAACTTATATTTACTCATAAGTTCATAACATAACACTTGCTTGCCTTAACGAAATAGGTAGGTAGGTATGTTCACCGATAATTTTGTGTCATGCAGTAGTTATGCCTACATTGAAATGTAGCTAGATAAGTACCTATAAAAAACTGTTTATGTGTACCAAACTTGTGTTATGCAGATGCTAATGTTTAATTTGCAATGACGACGTCGACGTAGTATCCTCTGCATATTTAATCACAACACAGGAAACTTTTCAAGAATCTTCCGTCGTTGTTTTCGAGAAGTCATTTTTGTTTAGGTATCATAATTAAGTGTTACGACATTTACTATTCTGTGTTAAACACTGACAGAATGAGGACTCAGAAGGGCTTGGAAAATGAACAACATACATTTTTAAAAAGGGCCACTCAAAGAACCAAATTCTTTCTGAAAGGAAAACGGTTACACAATAAAATAGGTCCTTTTCCTACGTTGCATAAGTGATGAGGGTGAATAGAGTTGGTAGGTACGCAGCCAAGAACCGGTGTTTTCATCCATTCATATTCAGTATTTACCCGAATAGCTGCATGGGAAGACAGGAATGGAGTTAATACTACCTACATATCTTAAACGAATCGAGGAAACTGAGATGCGAATATAAACCTTTATCTCAGTTAATTGGATTATAATATTGAGTTACTGTTATCTTGTGTTGCCAAAAGATATGTTGAACCATGTTAACATAACATCACGATGGCTTACGTGCCTTTGCCAAAAGTAAACTAAGTATTTTTTTTATTTTTTTTTTTTTTATTTTTTTTTTTTTAAAAGTATAGGATGGCTATGAAGCAAAATTTAAATTGTTTGTACTTTTTTTTTGTTTATTCATTTAAATGAACAGACAACTATGGGTGGATTACGAAAATAACTCACATGGATAAAAGTAGGTGAAGAAGTGGAATGTATCGATCGATACGATAAGTAGCTTTCGGCCCGAAAAACAGGTAGGTACTCAAATCAAGGCTACAATGTGACGAAATCGCAAGCAAAAGTGGAATGGAATTATATTTCAGGAGCAAAAGCTAGCTGGAGTTTCGCAGAAATAATAACGATACCTGTTGAATTGAAGTGTTGAAGTCAGCCAAACTTGTTGAAATTGCATGTCAATTGACCATATTCATGAATTATATTTGCGTTGGTTTACGCCGCGAAAGGAGAACAAGTTATTTTCGCTATACCTATAGACATGCAACGCATCACTAATCATTTCTTAATTATTCCTTTCAAAATTAAGATTCTATTCGAATGGAACGTCAAGGTGTGTAAAAACCACACATAACTACGCTTCGCAAACAATCATTTTCTCGGAACAAGAACAATAATGCCGAGCAGTTTGAGCTTAAATTACAAGCTACACGCAAACGGATGAATCCAATACCGACGAAGTTCTCGTAAAACTCACACGTATGGTCCGGGGTATTTACCACATATTCCTGCCATGCCGTGCACCACATGAATCTAATTCGAGTGTAGGTCAAGAGTCATTGTCCCAGAAGTGGTACATTCCTGGCGGGTCAACCGCCGCCGTGAGTGAGTCAGACTCCAAAAGTTGAAACACTAGTAGCCGTCACACAGTTTGCCGAAAATGTGTCATAGGACTCGCGTGAGGTTTACGGGGGCCATCGGACTCTGATGATACGAATATTTGCTTTTCATTTAAGGCATCGGGTCCGTGATCTAAACATGCAAGGAATTGTTGATTCGACTAAGCCACATTTCTAACTTTTCATTAATAATCCAATTATGAATGAAAAGTTAGAAATGTGGTTTAGTCGTCCTGTAACTCAACTGGGTAGGGTGATAGCCATCAGGCTTTTAAGTTCCACCAGTTTCAGGACTCTATTCTGCAGAGACTGTTAGTGTCAAAATACCGGATAGGTCACGTGCCTTTTCGGCGTTTGTCAATCCATGCCATGCTACCGCTGATAGAATGTCACTTCTCCTCTAGAGCCTCACTCAGGAATTCACTTTGTCAAGACGTGCACAGCTGCATCTACCTCTTTGATCATGATAAAAAATCGTTTTTACAACAATTTGATTCAGCTGTCCGACAGTAACGCGATAGACATCGAGCCGATTACGATCGGGTGTTCTGAGAAATGAAGAATCGCCTTTAGCAACTTAGCACTACAAGTTTTGGACGACAGGCAATACGATTTTCATACGACTTTTAAGTAGTTATTTAAGAAGTTAGGGAGATTGCTAAAACTTCCGCGACGAGCGCGATAGATGGCGTTACACTGCCACTGCCAAATCAATTCGTGTTATGAAAGTAAAAAAGTTCAACCTTGAACCTAATTTTTCAGAGATAAAGTTGAAAATCTATTAAAGAAATTAGAGAGATTGTTGTAGCTTGATGTGCTGGTTTTTTTTTGTGTAACTTACAATATCTAATATTGAAAAAGTTAAGATTAAATATACCTATTTAAATATTTTATATTTGTAGCCTTATCTTGTGTTTTTTTTTGCGTTACCAGCTGTTCATACAATTTACGTAGATTTGAACGCAGCATAAAGAGCAATGTAAAATTATATAGAAACCGATAACTTCCGATAAATTGCAATTTGCAGTAACAAACAATAACATTTTACGATAACATAACACAAATAAACAGTTGGAAGATTTTTATTGTAAAATGAAATGTGACAAAACTAACACAGTGCATGTTTAAAAACGCAGCTTAGTGACCTACGACTAATAGAGGAAGTTATAAAATAAAGGGAAAGGTAATGCAACACCCTCGTCCGGTATATATGATCCATGAGTCAAATCGTCACATCAACTTATACATACATTGATAACTAAATTCACACAAACATGATTCTTACGTACGATATTACAGACCTCTCATCGTCGTCAGCGGCTTCTAGGCTGGTAGTTGGACGAGTCTTCGACGGTTTAGCTAAGAATTTTGTACTATCCATCTTCAAAACACAATGTATGCAATATTTTCCACAAAAATGTCATAATTATTAATCATTTCTCGTAGGCACACTCGATAGTGATGTCGTCATTATGTTGACTAAGTGTCATTATATAAACAAACAGTTTAAATACGTATTTGTATTACATTCAAACGCAATTTTAGGTTATAATACGCCCGTGAAAATTACATTACGTTGACGTTTGTTTTGACACCGCTGACAGTTAACTCATCCCCGCTGTCAATTCAAAATATATCACGGTCTTAGAAACGAGTCCTTTGGCTAACATTGTTTAGAGTTTTTATTTTACCACTAATTACTTATACAACGTAAAAAAATATTAATGTATTTACATTAATATTTTGTAAAAGTAAATGCAGATTTGTTCCTCAGCAAATTATTGATTGCTCTATTTCTTTTTTAACTTTCATACATGTAGCGCCATCTAGGTATGAATGTCAATACTAGACAGTCTGTGCGAGCGCTCGCTGGGCGGTCCGGTGCTACCATAATTTTGTTCAGATTGGAAGTCCATAGCGTTTGGAGCAACTGCAGCTTTTAGAAAATATCTAGAAGTGGTAGTAGGAAAACCGCAAGATTACCTGCACAATTTTGCACTTTTGCTTACATTTAATTGGTAGGTACGTATTTGTATTTTATTTAGCGGTACTGATGAACATAAACAAAGTTCATACCTGAATGTATTAAGTTTATCAGTTAGATTGGTGAGCACCGTTTTCCGGAGAGGTCCAGGGGATCCGCCTGGCGAGCTTTCCTTAGACGCTGCCGCCATTGCTCGCGCCACCATCAGATCTTGCTCGTTCATCTGAAATCAAAATTATACCTTTGTTATCTTTCAAGGGAAATCCAAGGAAAATCGTGTAACCCTGTCTGGGTTGTGGAGGTCAGATAGCCAGTCCATGTACAATACTGATAGTCAGCTGCATCCGCTTAGACTGGAAGCCGACCCCAACATAGTTGGGAAAAGGCTGGGCTGATTGATTTGATCAGTTTATGTTTAAGGTACTTTCAGTGGTAATAGTTCAATTTTAATGGTACTAAATAACATTTCATCATCATTATCCACAGGCCACAGCCAATCCCCTCGTTCCTGAGCCAGTTAAATAACATTTAACTACTTATGCTTGATTTGGTAGATGTGGCAACGCTTGGGTGGCCTAAGTTAAGTAGTGTCAATCTTTCGGCTAAAAGATGATGTTGATTGGTAATTTAATGTATTTTTTAATTAACACAAGCGTGAGCTAGGACAAGGAAATAAATCCACTTCATATAATTTATTTGAACAGTTTGCGTCATGTCTCACCAATCTACAATAATAGATATTTATTTATGTAAAATAGGGGTCTTGTGATGTCATTTTTGAATCCTCGTTTTAAATCACATGTGTCTGTAGTTGAATATATTGTAAACTAAGTACCCACTTACGTATTATCATATTTAACACCTCGTAAAATATATTTATGTTTTACAATCCATAAAATACATAATAAAATACCTTACAGAGATGTCACAAGTCACTAATAGTCAGTCTACGAAGAAAGATTCACGTGCAAGTCCAAGAATTGAGAGCTGTAATATTTTGACGGCTTTAATATTATTATGATCTGGGATGACCAAAATAATGTGTTTGAATGAAAAGGAAGACCTAATTTACCTTGCTCAGTGTCTATATATTTATGGAATTTCCCGCCGTTCTGACGTGCCGGTCATTAGAAACATTGGCTCTTAGATTACGTCTCATATGCACTTCAGCAGGTAGTTGCGTTGTATTAGCATCACTTACCAGATTTGATTATGCCAGATTGTGTTTGAGACTCACTTGAGAAGTTGAGATATTCCACACCACTTCAAACCAAGCTTAGCTCACCAACCCTGTCTTTCACTTTTGGCTAACTAAACATTTTGTTTTTTCAAGTGTTCCTTTCCCAGCCCTAAACTAGTCTTACAGTTACAATAAAAACAAGTTAGAATTTCGATCGCACAATTCTGAACCAGCCGGTACCATTAATATATCACAGACGAACTGATTTCCTGAGCCTTATCTATGACATCAGCTTTCTCTGTTCGGAGCGACGTCATCTCTTGAACAATGAGTTGTGAGTATACTCGTGAAGTACGTAAATAGATATCATTAGGATGACGAGAATATTACTGGTACGTATAGTATTTATTAGCTTTGTTTATGACATCGCCAAGATGAGGGCTCGTTTTCTGGATAGCTGTTTGTTGGCATTGGTAGCTTTGTGCAAAAAAGATTAAGGTAAGTGCTAGTTTAATACCGTTTTTTTGCCTTTTCTCCAAATTATCTTTTGGAACTTAGAAAGGTGAATGCTCGTTATCAAAACTGCAACACCATTCGAGTAATTTCACTATTCGGTAAAAACTTTACCGTGTGATTGTAACCAGGCATCAATCACTTTATTTTCAGGCTTCTTTAATTAAACAGGTGGATCAGGGTCTACTTCAGATTATCCAGAGCAAAACCTAGTCAAACACGTCCGGGTGCTCATATTTGGCTGTTCTACAACGGCTACAACAAATGAACATTATCTATCTGCCTAGCCTTTTGCCAACTATGTTGGGGCCAGCTTCCAGCTTGGCAGGAGACAGCTGACTACCAGTATTTTGAATGGAGCAACTCCCTATCTGACCGCCACAATCCAGCCACTGGATATCACGATACCCCTTGGTAAGTGTGGTTGGCAGACCTAGGGGCTTTTTTTTATGAATGGGACCTAGGGACCACCACACGTAACTTGAAAGTGTTACTGCTAAGTCTTGTGATTGTGAGAAGCCAGCTTACCTATCTATATGAAACCTAGACATGTGTTAAGGCCTTCACTTTTTGATGCTCCAGTTTCCTTCCATTGCCTTGAATGCGCCGACGGCTCTTATCCGCCAAATCTCGAGACAAAGTCGCAAGCGAGGACTAGCAAGCGAAATATATTGGGATCCTGTTCTTTGGCCAAGGCGAACATGTCGTGTTCGTGTCTTTGTAATTACGAATTACGAGCTAGTGATCGTGTGATCTGGCCATATCATAGCTGTTCTCGTAATGATCGAATACGTGTCGGGTATCGATAATCGTTTTGGTCGTTAGCACTTAGTTTGCAAAAGAGGTGCTATTAGATTTAATATTGTGTTTGCGGTTGCGATAATTTCATCCTATGGTTCGTTTCGGATTGTGAAATATTCTTCGTTTTTCGACTTTTGAATGTTCTTTTGTCCTTCAATCTCCAATTTTGGGTTTTATAATTAACTGTTATATTTTTCGGATTTGGAAATGAATTGATTGGAACATGATCGAGATTCAAATTATAAGTACTTACTAAGCTCGTATATTACACATCCATACAATTTTATGTGATTAGTGTAGACGACCGCTGATGTGCAAACGACGAAATGTCATTCTAACAAATCGATGTTTATTTGTAGATATATTGGGCCCCTTTTGTCAAACAAATCACTAATGGAGATTCTTTTGTTAAATGGTTATTAATAGTCTCGAGCACGTGTTTACATTAGTCATACAAAAAGTTGTCGCTTTACGAAACCAGTTGTATTGCTCCCATACAATCATCAAACATTACGTGATTTTGAGCGATTGTGTAGGTCACAGTTATTGACAGTGTCAATCGATCAGCATTAGCTTGGACATATTTGGTTTACCATTCATTTTGTTTGAGAAGAGGTATGTAATAATTTGCCCTTTGTACGCCAAAGGTACTAGGTACTTATTATTATAAATGGAAGGTATGACATAGTCGGTACATGAGAGGTTTACAAATGAGAAGTATGAAGAAGAAGCCATGGTGCACATAACCCAAATAATTTAGTATAAGGAGGAGAAGGAGGAACTTGTATTTGAAAACTCTAAATCTTTGAAAACTCTCAATTAATTGTGAGAAGTTACTGTGCTATTATTTACAGGAATTTCTAAAAATGTGTAAGTTTTTACTAGACTGAGGGGAATTCCAAAACGAGGATATTAATTTTTTTGTAAACGTACAGTGCTATTTCGGGCACGAAACAGTGCTACGCTTCTGCTACGAGGCTTCATCGCGAGTACTACGCAGTCACTGATATGGAGCTGCTCCGCGGGTACTACGCGGCCAGTGTTACGGGGCTGCTACGCGGAAACAACGCAGTACCATACTGCCATGCGGCAACTGTACAGAGCTTCCACGCGGGCAGTCAGTGCTAAATGGCTGCTACGCAGGTGCTACGCGGGTGCTACGCGATTGCTACGTTCGTGCTACGCGGCTTCTACGCTGTACCAACCGCACCTACTATAGTATTATCACCGAAAAACGAAGACACCCTTAAATGTTATTGAAAATGGACGGCTCATTCTACACTGATCTTACGTATTAAAACTGTAATATTGAAAAATAGGAAAAAAAAAGTAAATGTGTATTTCGTATGGGAAAAAACATCTTTTATTTATACTTCATTTTTAACCGACTTCAAGCAGGGGAACTTTTTTTTTATGTATTTTCCCCGATTACTCGAAGATGGCTGGACCGATTTGGGTTTTTTTGTTTGGAAGGGTAGGTATACTTCCCAGGTGGTCCCATGATCATCAAGTCAGGATCCCAGAATAAAAAACACTACAAAGTATAAAATAACTTTAATTTCGGCAGTCGGTTTTTGGTTGTTTTTTCGTTTTTTGACACCGACTTCCGATCTTAAAGTTATTTTATACTTTGTAGTGTTTTTTGTTTGGAAGTCTGTTGTATTTTATTAACTAGTTAAATTGTCTAGTACATGGTGTATGTGTAAATTTTCTGAAAAAGTGTGTTGTGTCCCCCAAAACGATACAAATAACACAATCATGCAAAAACCCTCGACAAAAAGCCCTTAGAATGCAGAAGCTTGTCCTTTCAAAGTTTTTTAACCAACAACTAACAAGTCTAGGAATTAGGAACACTTTTTTAATCATAGTTAGGTATTTGATTTATCACATAACTATGTACGGTATGTGCTTACATATATACATAGTAACAAAGAAAAAGTGTAATCACTTTAATGCTTAGGTAGGTAATGAATCAACACGTACATATGTACGACAAATATGTCGCTGTTCAGTACATAATATCACAAGTTATGAAACCAAGGAAACTGGTCTTGTAGGGATTAATAGATTAGCATTATAAAGATCTTACTGTTTGTGTCATCTCTTTAAACATCTTCTCAAATTTATCACAATAAAAAGGCTTGTTAAAAAAACATATAATTAGTTTGAATACTGATTAACGGATTCTAAATTCAATTCAATTTTCCATAGATAATTTGAATAAAGATTCATTTTAATCTGAACATAAAAAGTTATTATGAATAGGGCTGAAGTACTACTTATGTACCATGGCTGAAGCAAGGAGGACATGGCTTTTTGTTTCAGAGCCCAGTACCTAGTCGTTTTAGTACCACTGGATGTGATCCAATGATTTCTCAGGATAATAAATAGAGATCTCTCTCCCCTTTTAACAAATATGAGGAAAATGATACTTATCTTTCTCAAGAGTAACCTACTTATGTGTCTAGACAAACGGCCTTAAATTATAATTACAACTTATAATAATGGAGCTGGATAACCTATTATGTCTGGCTCCATTATTTATTAATTTTACATGGTATATAATAGCCCATTATATTTTAACTTCTCTTATATGCAAATGATTTTAAGCTTCAGTATCATTTAATTTGCATTTAAAACCAAAAAATAGAAACATCAAAAGAGACATTTTTAGCAGTTCATTTCTCAGTCCATTATCACAAGCCCCTTTTCATAATAATCCAGTCTTATCTATCACTCACAATCTGTACGAAATCAATAATGTTCTACCTACCTTCCACACAAAATCAACTTAAACCATAGTAAACAAAACATTGGGTACTACTTACTTTTTTTTAAAACTATCACTTCACATAACCACAAACACTGTTCGAAATTCGAATCACTAAAATGAAATAAATAAAAACACGCAGTCTTTGGCATGCGTGTGCGCGTTTAAAGCATTTGTATGACAATGCGGTGTGTATTTTTCGCTGTGGGGTCGGCGTCGGTCGTAGGCTGCGATCTGGGAGCACCATCTGTCAATGAAGTAAGTCACGGTCGTATTGTAAAGCCTCTCACTTGTTTCCGAGTGCAACGATCAATGGGCACGAATCACGATATGCACTATCGGGCCCAACGATGAATGAATGGAAAACTATCAATCATACCTTGATACCGGTAATCTGTTTACATTTTTGATTTTTGTTACAGATATTAATGATGTGAGGGAATGACGTTGAAGATAAATTTTAATAATATAGAACCTCCTCCTTTTTTATTAATCAATATTTACAAAAAATGTACATAACTAACTTAAAAATATTTACTTAAGTTATTTATATCTACTAAACTTAACTTATATAGTTAAGTTTAGTAGATATAAATATATACTTAAACAAAATACACTTAGGTGTCGAAGTATTCCTCCGCATCGCTGTCATCCGGAAACGTACCCAAAAGACTGGCAGCATTGCCACCTTGAATGGCAATGCTAATTCTTTGAGCAAAGAACGAGCCAGCCCTCTGGTCACGCAGTGTCGATCAGTCGGCGAGATATGTCCTTGAAAAGGAGACGCGCATTCGAACCCCATAACCCAAGCGTTTCGACCCCAAACGGCTCAAAACTGTAATTCCCAATAAGGTTAAAAAAGGTTAAAAAAAAAAGTAATAAAAAAAAGTAATTGCAAACTCCGTAAGATTGTAAAACATCTCTCGATAAATTGTCCGCTTAACATTTCTTCTAAAATGATACTTACTAATCAAAATGTTAGACTTTACATTCTCTTCTCTTCGTGTCGTTCGGCCAAATTATAAACTGGCGACCGAGCAGTGCATGGTCTACAATTTATCCGTCTCTTACATCTTGTCACTCCAGGCTATTTAATGATTATTTGAAGAAAGGTGGTATGGTCTTTTCAATATTATCTCTAGTTGGTTTATCTTCTTTAGCTCACTTTCCTACCTAATTTCTCATTTCCACTGCAGCGAGCTGAGTCTAAGAAACTTCATCTAACTTGTGTCTTTGTACCCCTTGTCTTGTGCACTTTGTGAATTGAATATTAAGTTTTCGGCTTATTGCCAAGTTCTATACCAGTTATTTACTTTATCCACCACTATACCTACTTTATCATAGGTTCCCGTGAATAAATAGATCGGGCTCATTTTGACTTAAGAACATGTCTAACCGTACTTTAATTAATTTAATGAATCCTTTATTTCAGGCATCTAGGGCCCGTAAAATAAAATACTTACATGAACATAACAAAATAATAATAAATAAATAAAAAAATAAAAATCGTTAAATTTTCAGGCGTCGCCCATAGCGTGTTAGTTTTATTAAATAATAAATAATGTCTTTTGTCTGTCTTAAATAGAGCTTGAAAAATACTACATTTCAAATATTTAATTCAGAATTCGGAATTTTCATTCCATTGGCGATGGTAACAAAATCTACGTTTTAGTATTTTTATTCATACCATTTGGCAAAACACGTAAAAAATGTTATTGTTTTAAACTTGTTGATTTTTAAAAAACTATTATTATAATTATGTAGCTAAATCCGTAAAATGAAGCATTGTTATATTTTGACACAAAAAAAAATCTCATCAATTAGTTATTTTCCGAAGTTTCAAGGTTCCTTCTAAAATTATGGTCTCGTGTTTTTTATATATAGTGGACTTTTTTGCTGCATTTGGCGTCTGAATAATGATATTATATAAAAATCTGGGAATTCCCACTGAGTTCATTAATTTGTCACGTGTTTTGTTGTTTTATACTTTGAAGAAAAGCCGGAAGAATTCTCGAACAAGAACCTATCCGTCTTACCCAAATACTGGTTACTTTCAGGTATGCCCGTTTCAGCAAGCACCTGTCGATGGCAGATGGGGTAGATAAAGGACATAACGATACTATTTAACCCAATAGTTTTTATAAAGTCGTTTACTTATCTAAGCGCTGCTATAAACTATTGTAGCAACAACTAGGTTAATAACCTTCCGCAAAACGATAATCACCACTAAATTATTTAAAAATAATAGTCCTCCGCCCAGTCTGTGTGTCTGCCTGTCTGTAGGCGATAAACTCAAAAACTACCAAACAGATTTATTTGTTTTTATTTTTATAATGTTTGTTTTCACCTATTGGACCTAAAACAGCTATAGGGGAAAAGTACAAACTCAGATTTGAGCATTTTTCTGCTCAAACAAAAGATAATCAGGAACTGTTATATGGCTATTTCCCGATTCGTCACATTCCCGATTCGACTACATATTTTTTTTCATTGTTTTGATTCTCACTTTGCAACTTCGTAGGCATGTTTTTCTAGATCGTTTTGATTGTGTGATATTGTTATCCCTGTGAACTCGAATATTTTTAATTAGCTTCTGCCTGCGACGTCTGCGTCTTTGAAAATATTAGTACCAAATATTTCGATACTTTTAAAATCCAAAAAGTTGTAGGCTTCATCAGGTCGTGCCTAGGAAATACATGCATGTCACATAATTTAGGAATTAACATACACTAAAAAACATTCTACCCACCTCTGGGAAAGTCTGGTGATAAAAGAGCGTCAAAAAGGAGTTTGGCAACTTTTGTAGCTGACGGTAACGTAAAAAAAATATAGTTTAAAAAAAGGTTGACGAAACGTGAATGGGTGTATGGAGATCCAAATCTTGACGAAACGCCAATTATGTTCAGTTGTTTCTAAAACTTTTGACATGATGACGAATCGGGAATGTGACCAAACGAGAAGTGGCCTGTTTTATGCATTTCTAATTAACTAGGTCCAATTGACGGAGTGATTCATGAGGAAGGTTTAGGTGTATTATTCATTAAAGTTTTATGTAAACTGGCTGAAATATGACGATGTTTGTTGAAGATGTCGCAAAAACTCATGCTCTCTGGTAGCTTATAATATGCTCTACTACTGTTCGAAGCCTGGGCGGGTTGCTTGTTGCTTATTCTGGGATCAGGCACCGCTCAGGAGAACATCCACTAACAAATACCACAAGGTACGTACATCAAGCTTGCAGATATGGCGATTTTATTGGACTTTCGTCCTTATAATGGACCGTTATAGCGTTAGGTTAAAGCCTAACGACTTCAAAGACCTTCCTCCTCGGAAAATTAATAGTAGGCTTCATATGGAAAACTGTAAGCTATCTATGTTCATAATAGCACTTAGGTATGCTTAGGTAATTGTAATCTAAACGCCTGTAAGACTAATATCTATACTTAAACCCACTTCTAAGACACGGAGACTAATAAAGCAGTAATTGTAGCCTACGATTGCCCAATAGATATTGATCTAAATACACAATAGTAACCTTCGTGCGAGCACCAGTAATGACCCAGCTCAGACTGGTTCACATTTCATCATTATGAACACTTTCGAATGGAAGTTTTGCGATTTAAAATGAACGTGTTTAATGGACCAGTGAAAAGTGTTTTGATTTGAACAGAGTAATATATATATACCCTTTATTCTATATGTACACCAAATAAGATAGTTCCAGAAAAGGTAGAAGAAGAGCTATCTAGACTTTGTTTTTGTGTACGGTCAGCAAAAAAAGTAGAGTAGATAACACTGTAACTTTTTTGCCATTTATAGATTCTGTCTGCAATTTGATAAAGATACGATTTATGATTTAAGCGCTGCGCATACGGAGCAATTTTGACCCTCGACTTTCAGCCTCAAGTAACCTTGAGCAACTAACGATCTTAGCGGAAATTAGTTTCAATTCATAGTGGACAGTTGCATCAACTAAAGTTGCTTCTTGTATGTAGCGCCTTAAAATATCTAAAGTACATATATGATTTTGTTATAATCCTTACCCAAATAAAAAATATAATGGACTTTTGCGTGATTCGATCGAGTGACCTCGAGTGAACTCGAGTTAAATCTGGAATCATCTTTATTATGATGATCTTCATTTTTAGGAAATTTTGATTTTAGACTCTACAACATTCCAGGGTCCTTTTACCTATGTATATTTTCCTTTTTCGATTTAATTGACAAGAAACCCCACATATTTAAGTAGCACATTGGAGTTATAAATTTTATTGGGGTTTTTGTAAACGAAAAACCAAAGGTTAACGACTTGTGCAATGTTTTCTTTCCTGTTGCATTAATATGAATATCTTGATTATTGGTATCTAGGTATAAAATGGTAGGAAAATTGAAATATAACTACGTACCTACTCTAATTAAAGGATGATAAGATCGGAAGGTAATTATATGATGACATTGAGAAGTTCGATTTCTAAACTTTATTTATTTTTTCAAGGATCTAAGTGTGATGAAAAACGTCGTTTGATACACGTGGTATTGCAGTCTCTCGGCTTCATAATAGCCTCGCCTTCGACTCGGGCGTCTCTTCCGCTTCGGCTGCAATGGGAAAGATTAAGCCGCATGAAAATGTACTATTGTAAGTTGGTATCAACTCAATACGGTTATTGCATACGTTGTATTGTAGTCTGTAGATTGTACCTCTAGCTAGACCATGATAATAAAATTAACAATCAATCAATGGGTCTGCCTAGTCTTTTCCCAATTATGTTGGTGTCAGCTGCCAGTCTAACGAGATGCAGCTGACTACCAGTATTTTACATGGAGTGGCTACCGATCTGATCCACAACACAGTAGCTGGATAACACGAAACCCCTTGGCGATACTTGTTAGATTTCTTGGCTTCTGACTACCCATAATTAATGTCAAAGATCAGGGGCGTTTCCAGGATTGTCGTTTGACCCCGTTGTGGGTGGGTTTTAGCAAAGTAAACACTAAAAAAACGAATAACCTTTTTATTTTGCCTAACGCATATCAAGGTTCCGTGGATTACTTTTCGTAAATTCCTTAATGACTTTGTTAGGTTGTAGACAGGCTATTAATGTATGTTGTGGACTACTAAGGAAATCTGGGTCTTTTGGGGCCCTTAGCCTCCCCTTTTTTTTTAAGGATGGAAAATCATCAAATGACTTCTTCCGCTCGAGAGCGGAAGGGCGTGTCAGACTCTTACTGACTAAAATCCGTGTTCCTTCTAAAGCCCTTTGCGTTCCAGGGCCTGGCAGGGCCCTTAGCCTCCCCTGGATCCGTCAATGTCAAAGATCTTCTTATAACAGCCGGGACCAGATAACAGCGTAACGAGCTTTTCGAGACACGGAGAAATATGAAAACATTAAGATATGATCATCCAGCCATGGACCGACATCGATAAGGGTTTCATAATCTTTAAAATCATGCGACCATGTGGCTGTTATGTTATTTTAACATGAATAAAAAATACGAAAGAACATTGAAGATCAACCGTGAAGAACAAATCAAAGTCACACATACTTTTTGACTATTTATTTTTCCATTAGTAGTTAGGACAATCGTTGACCGAGAACACGTTATTATGACCTACGTTATTTGAAATGCTAATTTAAAATACACTTCGAAGTTTATCTTACAAAACCTTTGGTTGTTAAGAGTAAATCAATAATTCAATAGGTCATCTTATTAGCACGGCGGGCTGTGTTGGGGTGGCTGCTGTCGGTGCAGAAAACCTCAAACGTAGCAAATGTATTGAGAATTTGATTGGTTGAAACACTGGGGCCGAGTGCTCATTGAGTTTTTCGTGACATCGCCAACAATTAGTGGACTCTTCTCATGATCAGAGGGCTGGTCCTTTTTCGACGAAAGAATCAATCAGCATTGTCATTGCTGCCAGTGTTTTGGAAACCGATGCAACTGTCCTGGATTATTCAGAATTTAGATTATTCAGATACCCAACCTCAGAATTTAATATCGAAAGAGTAAGAAAAATGTAATGATATCCAGGTAGGTACTTCGTATGAACTTGTTCAAAACTTATTTTTATTACCGATGGTAAATCATCAAATGATTCCATCCGCTCTAGGTGGTGCGGAAGGGAGGTTCAGACTCTTATTGACTAAAACCCATCCATGTTCCTCGAAATGCCCCTTGCCTTCCAGGGCAATAAAAACAATTTTTTTTCAGTAGTACTAATGGAATTCAATACAACTTTTGAAAATAAGTCTAAAAATACTTTCCCTATTTGATTGATTTTTACTGGAGACTGCACATGGTGCCATAAGCTCTAATTTAGAAGTAGCTCAAGAATTTGTAAATTGTTTCACCGAAATACCATCAAGAACTACTGAAGCTTTAAATTCTTCACCCGAGGTCTCATTTAATTTATTAAGAGCAAACGTTCCAGGTTGTACGGTTGAATTCCAATTCAAACATATCAACCCTAGGACAGTTATAAAAGCTTTCCGGCAAATCAAAATCAAATTGAGCGAAGACTTATGGGGAATGTCTATCAAAGTGTGCACGTCCATAATTGAGACCATAGCACCATACTTGGCTTTAATATTCAATTTATGTGTAGACCAAGGAGTCTTTCCGGATATAATGAAATACAGTAAGGCTATACCACTTTTTAAATCCGGTGACAGTAAAGATGCCAATCATTATAGACCTGAATCCGTATTTGAAAAAGTGATGCTCAATCAAATGCTCATTCATTTTAACATCAATAAAATCTAACACGATCAACAGTATGGTTTTACCAAAGGTCGTTGTCCGACTGACGCTGGTGTCACGTTGTTAAAACACATATATATACAGCATGGGAAGAGGCGCAAGATGCCATAGGATTCTTTTGTGACCTCTCCAAGGCATTTGATTGCGTAAATCACGAAACCTTGCTCCTAAAACTAGAACATTACGGACTAGGTAAACTTGCACTCAGTTTAGTGTGTATCGGATCATTTAGTTCCCTTCAAAATGGTTGAGCTGAATGGTGCTGATGCTGATGCGTCATGTTCGTGAACGGGCGCCGTCAGTGGAGACTGGTCATCCCTTAGTTGCCACTGCCTCATTTTAATATTTGATACTATAAATAGTTTTTTCTTTCTTTATATTGTTCTCATATATAGAAGCAACAAGGTTAATGTAACCAGGATTTTTGTAAACATAAAATAATTTAAAACAGTGTCCGTGGAGTTTCTTGCACGTTCTTCTCCATAGAGATCTTCGCTTTGGAACGTGCAAATAGCTTCATGTTTTTGACGGACTGACTTTGACAATTCAAAAGTATATAATAATGGTTTATTTGAAATAAATGCTTTGACTTTGACTTTGAGGGCCGCAGCTACTCTTTCGGACAAATTCCGCAACTTGTAAGCTCCCATAGCTACGCCCGTGCCATGAATGTCTCAATCTCCTCGGCTTGGTAAATAAAACAATCTCATATTTAGCATTAAGTGTATTTATTTTATTATAAAAATACATGCAAAGACAGTTGAAATTCCTACATATATCCCGTGTCACAATTTTAATAAGCGACTGCTACACTTCGTAATGGGTCAGTTTCTAATTGACATACCATAATACTAATATTATTCTAAGGATACGCCCGGCGGGCTTACGTAGCATTACAAGTAAATTACAACAAATCTATCCCTCTAAGTACTTGCGAGTCTAAGAAAAAACTAAAAGTAGGTACTAATTACTTTAACCATTTTAAAGTATGATCTAAGTAAACAAGATAACACAAAACCTTCATAAAACGTAAGATTGCGAAACTAATCCCGGCTTACCAGTAGCTAAAGTGAAATTAAACACAATCATAAGTGAAATTATAATAGAGAACTAAATTATGGGTGTGATTTCATTTAAAAGTAATTCTTAATAGTAGTTAGAGCTAGAATAAGGAATATAGAGTTAACTGAATGTCCGTAGTGATAATGAAACTATTCGACTAAATGTAAATAAAGTCTAAAATAAATTGAATGCTTCTACGTTCTACTTAGTTTAGCTTTAGCCCCTTTATTCATAAGCAGCGTAACTTAACGCTTAGTAAGTATTGTCCTCTCATTCTGATTATAAGGAAATGAGTGAGAGGTGAGATATGTATAAAGCATCTATGAGCGTCAAGTGCTTGTGAATAAAGGAGTAACATTAAAAAAAGAGCTATTTCATACCTACTTTTAAAAGAACACAAAATTATTATGTACCTAAAGATGAAATTGATTTTGAAGAATTCCACTCGTTCAGTCTTATTATAAAAATGTTGGAAGATTCACACAGCGTGCTTCATCACTTTTTAAATAAATTTATTTTGTACGAATTCAATTGAGCTTAAAACAGATCGTTAACGTGTCTGGCAACACTGGCTTAAAAAATAAAAAGAGATGCTTAAATAAGTCTATGCTTAAAACTATAATTGGCTATTGTACGGCGTGCATACTTTTTTTAAAATTCATTCGGTGAAGGGTCACTCACACCAGTCTTTCTGTATAGAGATCGCTAGATGACTCCCGAAACACCTTGGCGTGGCGTGCTCTCCTAGTCCATGGTTTTTCAAGTCCGTGGACTGTAGACCTTGGGTCCTCGGGCTTATTGCCCTGGTAATGCTGCTACGGTATGATGGGCGGCGAAACTCGCTAGCCCGGGCGTGGCGCCTAAAGCTGCGCCTCGTTGGGACTCTGCCACAGGTTGGATGGGAGGGTGTCGTAGTGAGATGGGACGGTGACCAGCGCGTCGGCCGTCGTCCTGTTTATTGAGCAGTTCTGGAACAATAAAAAAACAAATTAAGTTTAGTTTCGTTCGTAGCCCTTTATCATCAAACTTTTTATTGTAGCGGCATCGGCAACTACCTACACCAAGATTCTAGGACTGAATGTTCCACTTGCTTTATATGTACCTACTATCATCAATCTGCCTAGCCTTTTTTTTTTTTTTGATGTCTGTGGGAAATCCTCCACCCTGGGCGGGTGGAGGGGTCTGTCAGACTCTTACTGACTAAAACCACCCCGGTGTTCCATCTCTCACCTACGCCGGGGATCGCGGGAACGTATGCGACTTCCGCAATCCCCGGCTGGTGCCGGCCCGCCACTGCGGGTAGCCTTGTCTCAACTTTGTTAGAGTCGACTTCCAATCTAACCAGCTAAATACCTACATTACATTACCTACCGCTCATTTAGTATAAAAATAATTAGCACTAATTTCAAAAAAGCTCACAAGGCATAACGTTTAAGTCATCCAACTACATTTTACATAATTTTCATTTAATATAACGTTCAGTAAATATTACAACATATGCTATAACAACACTTTCTCTATATTAATAGATGATTTTAAGAAATGAAAATTATATAAATTGAAATTAGTTATTATCATTCCTTGTTATATTAGGTAGTCCCAGTCCAGCTACATATTTTGTTAAAATTTCAATGTTATGATGACATAACATTTAATGCTTACACAAGATAGCACGTTAGTAATTTAATAACTGATTACAATTTTCTGAGAAAAGTGCTGATAAGTTTTTATCAACAACTTCGATCGAATTATGCATGTATGTAAAGGTTCAAATCGGACTTTATTCTTTGAAGATGACCTTCAAGAAATATCTATTCACGTTATTAAACTACTAATGAACCTGTATTCAGATACCTGACGTCTAGACGGATTATGACTTAGTATCTACTTTTTAAGTGTGGACAAAAAATCTTGTAAATTACTTTGGAAACGTAAATATAGCAAAAAGATAACTTTAGGACTTTGTACGAAGTTCATAACCATTTTAGCACCGTGACTGTCATAATGGCCATATTGCTTAGGCTGTAATCATACTTATATGTATAAGTATGTATGTATTACATACACGCACTCACGAGTATTGCAGAAACGTGTTCTCAAAGCTTGCCAACAACTATTTTCGTGACTTTTTTACTTAACAATATCGCTAGATACAATCTCAAACGTGATGGGAAACAAAAATATAAGACACTAAAAAATTAAATATGAACTGGATTCCATTTTCAGGGTGATTACTTTTTCGTCATCTGCATTTATTAGGGACTAGCTGTTGCCTGCGACTTCGTACACGCATATCCCGTTTTTTCCTGTTCCCGTAGGAATTTCCCGTTCCCGTATAGCCTATAGCATTCCCCATGTTGTGGCTATCATAAGCAAAAATAATTTTCAAAATCGGTTCTGTAGGTCCAGAGATTACCCCCTACATACAAACTTACAAACTTTACCTCTTTATAATATTAGTATAGATGACTCTATACGTCATATGACACCCCTAGACTATAAAAAATATCTAATAGGTAGTCCAAAATGACACGGTACTTATTTCGAAATTGAAAACAGAAATGCTAAGTTACATAATTATTTAGTCAAAATCGTTCGCTTAAACCTGATTTAAGGTAGACACAGCGCTCTAATAATTTCCTGAACATTGCCATATCTAGAGTTATTTTTGATAAGTGCTAATAACACATAAACATACTCAACATTAAAAAGCTTTCCCACAATCAAACCAACATACTCAATGACATGCAAATCGTTAAGCATATAAATATTTATCGTTGCTCTTCACAGCTACCTAGCTAATGAGTTAGGTAACTAAACAGTTTTCATATTAAGCAAGTCGAAGTATTCTTTTGTAACTTTTGTATCACCAATAGGCCAATTCATACCTAAAAAGCGTTCAAATTATACAAAAGTCGCAATATCATCTCGGCGATAAACAATGTCAAAAAATTTACAAAATGTAGGGAAAATTTTGACAGTTTACGACTGAGATGCGAATGCGAATGCTTTTGAAAATTGCCCCTCAGTTATATTATCTACCTATAATTTTCACGACAGAAAAAGTATAATACTACCTATTGCCCGGTTTCTGAGGTACTTTATCCGTTAACCACTAAACAAAAAATGGCGTTATTACAAATAGCGTTAACGGACAGATAAACAACCGATAAAGTATCTCAGAAACCGGGCGCATATGTCAATCACATGTTAGAATTTTTGGCAATGCAAATAAAATATCTGTCGGAACGGAACAATGTTCCCGGTGCGCTCCGAGCTAAAAAAATACTAGTACTCGTAGACATGCAATTTCCGGGTTTTTCCTTGCTGTTGGCAATTGCTATTCTCCGAAATTAAGTCAAAAATGAACCAATTTCTACGTTATACTGAAAAGTTCTGAGTGAGTATTTTTATATATGAGTCCAATGCCCTTAACCCTTATTTTTCTATGATTTAGGACTCTAGTATCCTGAGAACCGACGCCTATTTTTAATATAAGTTTTACGAAATACTCTGAAATGAAGCACATTGCACAGTCCTATGAATTTCGACTCAAGTTAAAAAGGTCCCGTCCATCGAGCCCACACTTTATGCCAAGTAATTATCCAAAAGTATCGTGAGCCTACCTTGGGCTGCTGGCGGTGTGTGTCAACGCATTCGACAGGTAGCTTGATCATCTCCACCTTGTACTTGTAGCCATAGGACGTCAGCTTGACAATCGTATGCAGAGGAACGTTCATGTATGGTAACTCATCTGAAATAAAACAAGTGAACGGTTAGGGAAGTCGGATACAATGTTCTATGTGCTGGTTACACTTGGGTATGAAAACCATGTTGTCCATGGTGTCGAAACGAAGACGGTGATAGTCTCGCGGATTATGGACGAGGAAATAAGGGGCAATTGGGACTTTAGCACTGACGACACAAATAATAGTCTTACAAATGACTTCCACTATCATCAAGCAAATTAATTAATCATTGACTTAGGGTAAGAAGGAGCAATTAAAAGTGATGCCAAGCTACTATAAAGAAAAAGTGACTTTCGACTCACAGACATGGGGTTTATTGCCATGCCTCAAAATGGACACAAAGAAAACGTTCTTACCAAGCTTAGCATCCAAGAAGTATCCAAGCATGCATCTAAGCACAGCCTGATGGCCGACCACCACAACGTTGTGCTCATCCTCAAGGGCGGACAGGGCTGGTCGCAGACGGGTCATGATGTCAATGTAGGACTCGCCCCAAGGATACCGGTAACGCAGCTTGTCCTGGTCACGCCATGCGAACTCCTGGGGGAAACGCTCCTGCATCTCTTCGTAGGTCAGACCCTCGCAGATGCCCTGGAGAAGATAGAGAAAAGAAAACTATTAGAGAGATATCTAAAAATTTATGTATTTCTTCTTTCGTATTGGCATGATCACATGGTTCACCATTATCATCATCAGCATTTAACTTTGGTCCATTTATCATCCAGTCTACAAGGTGAGATCTGTCTTTTATATTCTTTTGTTTTAAAGTGTGTATCTCACTGCTGGACAAAAGCTTTCCAGTGCCTTTTCTTCGCACTTCTATTCCTCTGCTATAGTTGTCCAGACGTTTATTATGTATATAGTATATTATTAGATATCTGTTTTATTCCCTTAATTTTGATGTTACAGATTTGAACAGGTTTCTAGAAATAATAGGTTAAGTTGTATAAGTAGCTTTCACGCTATTTACTAGGATTTATCATTCGCGTCACCAAGAAAACGTGCTTCATGTGAAATGTCAATGCGTATTATGTTTAGGTTCAGTGAGTTTAATTTATCACCCCGTTGAGATACACGTGAGTTGCTACTTCATGATTTATTCAGTAATTAATCATTGCGTATTTTATTTGGCACTAGATGTGGCTAAATTAAATTTGTTATCGATCCCTTTGAATTTTGAAGTGTTTGGTATAAAAAGGTACACATACATATATGCGATAAGTATAAAATTGTATTTTTTATTAAAATAAGGCCCATGTCTTTGACCCGATTCTATTTATGCCTCGGTACTACGAAATTATACAAACCTACGGTCAACAAAAAAACGTTCTACAAACTATTACATCTTACCGAACAATTCGGAGAACGTTTTAAGTCTATTTATATCCAGTTCAATGTCAAAGTTGCAATTCTATTCTCTGTGACTCAGAATGGCGACAATAAATAGAATTCGCGGTTTCAGAATACCGATAGACAACGATAGTACTTTTCCTATGATAATGAAGTGCCCACGATTATCTACAGACGTCATTTGATGTAGGTCGAACGGACATACGCCGTAAATTAGAGGCAACAGCTGTAGCCAAGTATCTGTGTTCAATCATCTGTTTTATGGATTCAGTAATAACACGTAATTAATGTGTTGTCAACTGTTTCGATATAACCATTAGGTAACAAAGTTTTATCAAGATTGTTTTTATCAAAATGTTTAATCAATTCGATATGGATCTAAATTGTTGCTCAATTCTAAGTAGTGAAGGTCACAAGATGAGTGTCTGAATGTTGTGTTTTTCCTATATTTTTCATTACCAGAATTTTCTGAAGATTATATTTTTCAATGAGAAACTGATAGAGCACAATTTGTAGAAGCAGCCTGAACTCTTGAAGAAACCTTTCTATCTGATACCCAGTTATCAAGGAACGGAACTTGTAAGAAAATTATTGAAAATCACAGAGTTTATCTTGAAAGTTCATTATAAACATAAGGTGGTAAACAGATTTTACTATAAATATTTATTTTAGAATGGCGACGATCACACCACTCCGGAACTCAATCGATATCGGGCAATCAGCTCTATGATAACATCGTATTTACGTGATGTACTAATAGATAACATATAATAGGTGATGTCAGAAATAAATATGAACGATAACAGGACAATGTGCAAAGAAAAATTAAGGAGTGGATTTTTATACCTTTAATCCCCGTGAAATAGAAGACACGAATGAACTCAAACAACGGAAAAATCAAACAAATGACACATGATTGGTCAACAATAGTTGTATGGGATACCACAGGGCCATATACTTTGCCCGGTTATAATTTTGATGCTTTCGTGGTGGTGAGCACATTCCTGCACGTCTAAACCTCAGAGATTTCTAGTGAATCATTTAAAACGCAGTACTATGGAATATTCTTGAAACTACATCATTGGATTTTCCAGACACAAATTGTTTATACTTATTTTTCAGTTCTTGTTAATACATTTCCATCATTGTGACGTTGATACATTTGAAAGCTTTTGAAAGAACAACAAATCTAGATAGTGATCAAACTACCTGCTTATAATTTAAATGCTTTGTTTTTCCTGATTATCTTGAATTGTGTATCGATCATGTTTTTCAGTAATTATTGATTGTCAAGACTGATAAACGTAGAAACACTTAGCTTTTAAGTACTTATGAATGATAATCGTTTATCCTGTCACAGCTCAGGTTACTAAGGTACTTTACTGTCATTATCTGTGATGTGTCAGCATAGCTAGCTTGGGGTCAGATAATAAAATTATATTACGCAGTTAGATATATTTTTTGTGTACGTGCTAATGGCACGTCATAACTTTTGTTTTGATTCGCAAATTAAAAACAAATGATGTTTGAAAATGGAGTGACGACTAAAATCAACAAAAAAGTTTCAAATCACATTCTCAACCTCATTCGATGTACTTCTCAGAGCCTAGTGCAAGCTTACTCGATCGCGTTTTAACGTAAACTTTCGCTTATATCAAATCTTATGGAGAAAAAAAATTGCGACGTGATTAGACCAGAGGGCGCTTACTCAGTTTTAGTACAAATTTAAATTTACATTACGAATACGATAAAAAACTAGCTCTTAGGCCAGAAAGTAAAAAAATAATGTACTTACAGCATCCAACTCATTCAGAGCCCTGACGACTCTCTTAGGGGCCCTAATATCGGCCGCCGTCTGCTTGGTGCGCCACCTCTCAGATGTCCACACGGTCATATGGTCCCGGCAGGCCAGGGCGTTCATATGTTCGGCCAGGGCGCTGGCATAGAGAAGACCTCGAGGTGACAGAGAGGCGTCTCCGCCGATGCGGCCTAACACGTTGTACTCGCTTTCACCGTGCTATTGGGAGAAATGGTGAGAAATTAGAAATAACACAGAGGTTTACGCCTTTCAAGAGACAAAATTCTTAAAAGACAAAGGAAATTATTTGTTGAAGGTAAGTGCTAAGCTACTTAGATACGTCATTTGACTGAGAACATTGATGTTGGGCTAAATTGGCCATGCACTATCGTGTTTTCAGATTTTATACTGGGTGACTGGTAACTGTTTTACAAATTGGCTCTAGTATCACCCATTTCAAGGAGCGCACTCAATTAGCAGACACCCTGTATATGCGACTGCCATTCGTGCCTGGTACATTGAATATAATATTAAGTATTATTTAGAAAACAATGACGTTAGACTAGCAACCCTATACAAGTTGAAATTTTAATGGTTGTTTCCCCGCAGCGAAATGAGTTTATCTTGGTAATACAATCGATTTATGAAAAATAAAAATAAATTAAATCAAGAAATGGCAGAATAACAATTGTGATAACAAAACAAAATTACTATGCGGAGAGCTTATTTTACTCTGAACATTTATGAATCGCTTTTTACTTTATCGACACGCCGCCGTTCTGCCAGTAGTATCTACGTCACGTCTAGTGAGTTACTATTGCTTCTCACGCTTTCGAGTTTATGAATATTTTTTTAATTATTTGAAAAAAAAAAAAAAAAATTTTTAATTTTAACTTGATGTTTCGATAGTACTACTGATGGCTAATCTTTCTGCCGCGGGAAAACAACCATTAAAATTTCAGCGTGTATTCAAGGTGTTGCACATAAAATCAGGAAATACGTATCAACTAGTTATAATTTAATAGGCCCGCTGACGTAGTTGGCACCCTAATGCGATTCATTGCGACATTGGAAATGGCTGCACTTGCGCCGTATGACGCGCGCGGCGTTATAATACCTATGTCACATAGAGATATATTCAGAGAGAGGATTCAGGAGATTTAAATTGAAGAACAAGTACTGACAAAGAAATGAGTTAATGAAATAACTAATTTCTTTGTCACACTTGAATTTTAAAGAGGTCTAATTTTCAAATTAAAGACTCGATCAAAAATAACATGGAAACTGTGGGTTGTAAAAACCACTTCTCCAAAATGAGGATTAAGACGTCACAAGAAACATTTTTATACTCTCACAACAAAACTTTACGATATTTACACAGAAAATGCATCCACCATCGCCATGTTTATTGTAAACAAAGTTCCAAATTCAAATCACAAAGTTGTTTATTTATTGGAACCACGTGGCGAGAAAATGGCGAATGTCCGCCATTCGAACTCTCAAAATAAATATGGACTTAGGAAAACATGTTTGTCTAGAACGGAAACCTAATTAGAATTCATGATCTGGCCTTATCTACACGGATGTTAGGAAACACAGTAATAATAAAGATGATTTATCTAGTGCAACTTTAGAGTGATGTTTCCGAGTTGTTGCTAAATGTTACGTAAACAAATCACAAGACTGCGAGCCTCGGGATTAGAAGCCCTCCAAATTAAAACATTTTATGAATTCTGGAGGAAACTCGAAATCAGGGCTTATTAAAGGTGTTAGAAAAAGAAAATGGTTCTCAGACGCTTACCCTAGTAAAGTACAAGGTCTGCGGCAGACCCCTCATTCCAGACAAGTATCCCAGGATACCAGACTCTTTCTGCCCAGCAACGCGATGTGCCGTGACAGTTTCGCCAACATTCTCAATGCGAACGAAACTGACAGTCTCCAGCTCCGCATCAATGGGCTCATACTGCCTCATGTAATGCTCCATTTTCTTCCTCAGGTCATCGACCGCGTCCTCCTCACTCATGGTCTTGTAGTCTGCGGAGTAGTGGAGGATCTCGATGATGTTCCTCTCTAGCAGTTCCTGGTCCTCGCAGACGCACTCTATGAAAAGGATTCTGAAGCCCATGTCGGAGAGACAGTACTCGCTAAGTTCGCGGCGCTGCTCTCTTGTGATGTTTGTGCCGTCGAATATCTGGAAGGAAGGAATAAGGAGTTAAGATCAGAAGGGATGGTATTTGAGGAAAGCCGCTTCCTTCATTGAGGTGGTTTAATTTTTTCCATAAAACGACAACTTGTTCTTTGCAAATTGCTTAGCACACAATGTTTCCCATTGACTGAGGTGATAAATAAATCGATGCAATTGTTTATAGCCTAATGTGTACATAAACATTAAACTTGGCGATTTAGGTGTCATTAAGTCAAGTACCTATTCAAGCCGAGGTTTAAAAATTTATTGAATTGGCGTCAATAACTAAAATCTAATTGAAATTGCCTGCAAACAAAGAACAGGAAAGACAATCTATAAAAAATCTCTGAGTCTGTCAAGAATTACGTGTTTTACGTTAGCCTAAGAGTTTAGTCATTTTCTGTATCTAATCAGTTTATTTTGAACTGAACTGATAAAAATAAAAATAGTATTATTTCCTCAAAAATAACAATGACTAATGTAATCCTGAATGAATCATTTCTTTAATTCGTAAGATGAAGATTGAAAAGTTCATTCATTGTTTATTTATAACTACAGTTATTACAATGAAAAAATACTAGAACAATATGCTGATATGTTTTATTGCGGTGACATAAATCTGAGCACGTGTAGACTTTATTTTATTATGTCTACAACTTACACGTGCATAGGACTACACAATACACATGCGAGAGAGTTAATCAAAAGCTAACCTACTAACATTCAAAATATTTACACTGAACGATACATTTCAAGAGCCTGTCATTCACACCCACACCAAAAGAAAAATACAAGGCCCAATCCTTCATATTATTTGGATGTCGAAATGCCGAAACAAACAAAACCATTAAATCAACGAGAGCAAAAAAAAACTATTGTTCACAAAATTAAAGTTCTCAGCATTTAATTAATGAAGTGGTGTTGCTATTATCGAAGACAAAGGCCTTCGATCACAGCAACATTTACGTAATTACCACTGCAAAAGCACGTGCCCACTTTCCCACACAATTACTCTACGAACACGATCAATCATCCAATCAGTCGTACAGTCATACGGAAGGTACAACCTAGTACAATATACCAATTAACGACATCACGTTTCTATGCATTCGAATCATTTGATTATCGAGAGTTCGAGACATCAGCGTCCTTGCTGCAGTTAGCAGGGCTCCGGGTTCGATCGCGGATTAGTTAGTACTTGTTTTTGGTCTTTGTGGTTCCATGTTATACGAGATTAAGTTAAGCTAATATATGGATAGAATATTCGCACAACTTCGTCTACGAAACAATAAAATACGACTTTTTCACCTATATTCTTTTGCACGTATCAGAAAACTGCAACGATCATAACAACTCTCAGATCGACTTGTCCTACAAATCACTGTATTTAATTACTGCTAGATTATATTTGAGACATTCATCTGTCTCGATAATCTTCAAAGTCAAACGATTGAAAGGAAAAACTATTTTTCACGTATTTAATTTGGCACCACTGAAAAAACTTGTATTGGCAACAAAACCTGCAAGGATCAAAGGCACTCTCAGATGGACTTGCTCTACAAATCACTATATTTATTTACTGCTGAACATATTTGAAATATCAATCTATCTCGTTTATCTTCAAACGATTGAAAGTAACAGAACGATCTTTTAAATTCGTTTAGTGCTAAACCTATGAAAGTGATTGGTAGTTCAAGCGTACACTTGTACAGAATTAAACTTACAGCGACACTGTTTCCATCCTTAAGCCACAATACGGCATCCTGCACAGCCTCGCGGGCGCTCTGGCGACGGATCGCGGAGCCCTGAGCGTTGTCTGCGCGGAAGATGTCGTGGCTGCCATACAGCAACATGTGGCGGCGACGGTACTCGCTGCAGTCGAACACTAGAAACAAAAGTATTGGTGAGAAGCTGACCAAAAGTATCCGGCTTGAAGGACCAAAAAAATTGTTGATGATGGAATTATCGGACGGGGGCGGCAAACAGGCATGATATTGTCTGAAAATCGTTGATATGAATAATATTAGATAGATAAAACACAGAATGGAATGTTTGTCACCGGAAAATGGCAAACGCCGTAAGATTGTAAAATATCGCGTTTGATTATAAACTAGTTTTTCTTACACGGGCGGATATATGGGAAACTATTGAATTTGGATGGGATTAATTGTATACAAAACGTTTTTTTCATAATATAATCAAGATTTATTATAATCTTACGGATTCTGCAATTTTCCTGTGACATAGTCATTGGTATTTAGTGCAAATAGGACCACACGTGTCGCTCGTGCTTCCCCCGTTATTATTACGTGTTACGTATTTACTTTGAGCTAAGCGTTAATTTATATTACAATCACTGTTGTTTGACAAACCCAGGAAACTACCAGGCTTGCATTATGTAAGTAAACGCTTGCATAATGCATTTTCTAAGTAGCTGGTTGCCTATATTTAGAAATAATTCATACATTAGAACTAGATTATTTCCGACGCGGAATGTCACCGCAAAATGGCAAACGCCGTAAGATTGTAAAATATCGCGTAGAATTGTTAACTGTTTTTTCTAAATAAGACACAGATATATTGGAAACTATTGAATTTGGATGGGATTTACCGTCTACAAAACGATTTTTTAATAAAATATCAAGAAATTATAATTTAATAAAGATCTATTACTTACAATCTTACGGAGTCTGCAATTTTCCGGTGACAGAAATAACAGATCTTTCCCTATTTTCAATGTTCTTACCTTACTCAAGATTTGTATAATGCTAGCCCTCTACGAGATCCATCTTATGTGATTATTTATGATTAGGTACTATGTGAACAATTCACTAGTTCCTAACAATCACACAAAATGTTATATGTATTTCAAATCAAAGCCGTCGTTATTAATACGATTATTTCGACCGTGACAATATTGCATAATACCTACATATAATTCTGTTTACGTCTACAACATATTATGCAATGCTCCTTTATTGTAATCTAGAGCATGTAGCATCAACAAACAAGCTATTATTCCTTGATTGACATTATTCTCATATTCTTCAACTAGGCCATTTTTTATCAAGATGAAACCCACAATATCTAATCAGTTGTAAAGATATTCTTGTGAGCTAGACGAAACCAACGATTCCATCTGGGTCAGGGTTGGTATTGTGTGTGCTATCTATAGGCACGGTCTGCGCTTATGTGATTTATTGTGTACCCGTTAACTGGTACATAAACACTCATTTGTAGACACAAGTTTGTAAATAACATGATGCTGTAATTTGTTCAGAGAACGGTTTTATAGTTTGATATGCAAGGAATTGTTTCAGGTAGCTGATAGATTATGTTATGAAAAACCTCTCAGTCAATATGTTTCGTAATACTAATAACTGAATCAAATAAAATTAATCATTCAATACCTGAAGGTGCGAAGCTCTAAAATAATAATATGACGAAGAAAGATTGTTTATGAATAAATGTCCCTAATCTAAATCACATTCACAAGGATTTAAATTATGAATAACGTTGTTTAAAGGTTATCTTATCTTTTTAATCATCAATAATACTCGATGTTACTTTCTATATAATTCATCGAAAATGTTCATCACCAGGAAAATCCAAAAGAAAATGAAAATGACTAACCGCCAAAAGTTGTTTTATAAAACCGAGATAAGCATCAATCAAGCTGTACCTAATTTTTCATGTCAGTGTGTGCTTAACGCCAAGATAATATCACTTTAACCCCCGCAAGGATAATCATAAAAATTTACTATGTCATGATGATCAATCATGGCGACAGAAATCGAAACAAAAAGTTCTTACAGTTTCAATGACAGCAATTTGGGAACCATAATGTTTGTCTCCATTTAGGCTTTGTTAATCTCGTGATCTTCAGTTCCAACAAATACTATAAGAAGTCAATTGATATGACGTCAAAGCATAAAACATAAATGCAACTTTTTAAATGATACATTCTAGGCAATTTGTCACAACATGCCTTCCGGATATTGTTGATTTATGGTTTTTAGCAGGCTTGTTTGACAACAGCTCTAACGCAAATGATGCAAAATATAATCAAATTGCAATGGCTCTTTTTATTTTTTAACTTTATCTAGCAAAACAAGAACCGTGAGAAACAAAACAAGAACAAATTCTAGGCATTGGGATTACTTTTTTCACAATCAAGACATCTGATGAATTTGTGGTCTATCTTATTAGATTGTCGATCACACCCAGTTAGATACCTTTTTAATGTTACTCGTCCCTCTAGCTGTGTATGTACCTTTAGTGCTCTCCCCATTCCAGTTGAGATGCCTGGCGAGTCTGTGAGCGAGCTGACTCTTGCCGCGAGCCGGTAGACCCACCAGCGCGATGAGCAGAGGCGCAAACTGGCTGATGCGATGTGAGCGCATCGATGCTGAAACAACGGCAAAGTACCCATTAGTATTAATAAAAAATAGAGTAGGTATACCACAACATCATCACACGTCTTGTGGACCTAAGGACCAATTTGATGTGGCTAGTTGGCTGATATTCCATTAAAGTGGTTAAATAAATGAGTACGTTGCTAAAAGAATTGGTTTGAAACACAGATCACACTTTTATTAATCCTAATAATAATTTAGATACATATAGTGTACGTGTACATATAAATGCCATGTTTAATGAGTTTATTGAACAATCAAATATTGTGGAAGTTATAAACGGCATATCAAGCAGCGAGGGCGTGTCCAATTAAATTCTCCAACCGTTCCAAATTCCAATAATAGAATCTCAAGTTACACTCGTCTAGAATGTTTATTAGATTGCCACAGACAGACATTCGTCAGCGAAATATGTATCGGTAACATTAACCTTAGCTGCGAGTCCGGGTCAGAATCTAATAATAGTTACTCATGCAATAGTTAAACTGTAAACAACTATTTATCGTTGCTCATGTCATGAGATACATGGGGATTAAAATTTTCTTTTAATCAATGATTGGGACTTTTCCTAGAATGGAAATTATAATTGAAGAATGATAGAAAGTAAAAATATTGTTTGTAAAATGTCGGTTAGCTGCATTACTTGCATCAGTAAGAAACAATGGCATACTAAAACGACCTAATTTCAAGAACACTTTGCCTATTAAATTAACCAGAACAGCAAATATTTGAACAGTTTCTCGAAGTTAATCGTTGACACAAATTGATAAAACTAAAGAAGATAGGTACTGGATCAACCGCTGAATAGATCAAGGTCCAACGATGAGTAAACCCGGCAGAGATACAGACAATCTTCCTAAAACGATATTGCAAGATTACGAGCATAAAAATTGATATCAGTAGGTAAAGAAACTTGTCAAATTAAAAAATGTAAGGGGCTTAAAGAATAATGTAATGATATGTGCAAGAACTATACAGCAGCGTCATTACACCTGAGCGGTTTGTACAAGTGGTATTTATGGTTGTTGATACGGTTACAGCCGTATCAACAACCGACCAATAAAATTGCGGCACGACCGACACGCCTTCAACCTTGCCTTTGTCTTTAACAAACAATGACATCATACCGATTTAGGCAAGAGTATATTAATTTATAATATATCGAACTTATTGTTGTCCTCTGCGTTAACGTCTTTACCTAATGTGATGTAAGTAAAGGCATGTAAAGGTTGGACGATGCAAATAACTCGTTTGGTTTTTAGATGTGTAATTTGATAATATTATTTCTTCTATTATTTTAAAGTCGTGGAAAATAACAGCCTCAGTTTCAATTAGGGTAAAATCGATTTACCTGCCTCTTACCCGTCTTATCGCCTACCAGAGAATGATTTATAGATAAGCAATCGATTTTCCACGCATTACCAAGACAAATTGTATTGCCTATTTGTTCCACAGTTGCACGAGAGTGCATGAAATTTTTGCATTTGTTTCAAATAATTAATGTCTCGTGTATTTCTATTGAATTGAATTCCTGAGCTTTCAACTGCGTTTTATTTTTCTTTTCTTTTAACAGACGATGCTACGAGTAAATTAAGATTGAAATAGTGTCATTATCATTACAGAAACTTTCGTTTCGCAACTGCCATCAAGGCCCCATGTGCAGGCGTGGCATGCGGTACTCAGCAGCGGCGTCCGCGCAACTGCCAGAGAGCACGGACTTTGTACCGCCAAGGAAACGATCGCGCTCCGACGACGACGCGTCGACCGATCATATATTTAGATTAACGATGGAGGTGTGTCTCATATCTATTACTTTTTAAATACCCACCAGTGTTTCCTACTCTAAGTTGTCGCGCAGTCAATGTACCCTTTGAAAAAAACTGTCTGGCTGGTCACTATCACTGGCTTTTATTGTTTATGGTTCATAATGGGCAGCTCGTGAATTCTACTGTAATGGATTGATTCGAAAAATTTCACCGTTATGCTTGACATTTTCCTATTTTGTCAAGACAACTTTAAAAAGGAGAAACAGGAAAAACACCTTTCGCCAGCCTTCGGATTGACGCAGTATGATTATGTCCCTTTATAAAATTTTAAGTAAAAACAGTTTTATGGTAGGTGTTTTTCTGGTCTTTTACCTCAACTGCATACCTCTAAAGGTCTCTGACTCCAAACATCAGATGATCCTTATGAGCTTAATTTGGCTCAAATTCAAGATGATTAAATTAAATGTTGTTTGTTACGCTAAAAAGGAACGCCTGTGCGACTACATAAAGTTCCTGTTTTACAAGTTAATTACTTTGCACTGGTTTAGCTTTAAACGATAGCAGATTAGTAATATAATTTAGCTTTATTTGAACAAAGTCTGTGATGTCAAGAAACTAGTCTTGTGTTAATATGCTTAGAAGTCTTGGCAAATAAATCTCTGTCTACATTTTAAATTTCCATGCTGCAGATTTGCAAATGAATGGAAACTATAGAGCTGTTAATGCGTTTATCTTTGTCACCTATTATTAACAATGCTTCCCACAATGGGTAGGTAAATCGTACTATACACGTTTTGGAATTTTATGGTAGATAAACCTGTATGTATGAAATTGATGTCACATGAACTTGAATGGTTGAATTGTGGTTTCCAATGTTTTCATACTTAATACACTTATTGAAGTTTTCACTGTGACACATGACGCAGCGTGAGAACTGTCTCATTTAATAATAAAGCGTGGTTTGACCTCATCAGTCTCGTTGACTCAAATCAATTAGGCACAAACGAAACACAAGAAAGTCACAAATTAAAATGGTCTCAAGTTTCTATCTTTGGAAATTAAATTCGACTTTTTTCGTAATGTGATGTCAGAAGCATGAAATAATCATAGAATGCTAGAAATGGTGACATTGAATAATGATGACCATTTAGGTACAAAAGACAAGCATTTAAAAAAATAAAGGTACGAAAAAATCACATCTTCGAAACAAATCGAAGATATTTTAAAACAAAAAATATTGACGATATTGATTTAAATGACGGTTGATAAACAGACATAGATTAAAAATAATGTGTCATAAATAGTTAAAGGAATGAAGTTAATAACAAGCAAAGGTAACACGTTTATTGACCGTAGTTTTCCTAGATACGACAAGTCACGTTGCCACTCGCATGCGTGTTATAAAACGGGAATGAGTACTCCAAAGATAAATTACATACGACAGATAGTAGGTAATGATATACACATTTATTAAAGCTCAAAGCATCACTTTAATGTAAGTACATCACACGGTAAAATTCCAGAAAGCTGACAAACATTTCTGTGACATCTAGATAAGCAAATCAAAATGTTAAGATACCTCGATGAATTTTTAGTTGCGGTACCCAAAAAAAACATCGGAGAAGAATTTTAGAGATTAGTAGTTGAAAAACTATTTAGAAGGGACATGCATAGTTGCACTATATTAATTTGGTTTAAAAAAACCGACAAAGTAGCGGTTTGATATAACCTTGTCGCAAAGTGTTTTCTAGAATGCTAAAATATTAAACAGTGTTGGTGTTAACAGTTGCCATAGCAATTTCGATTTGCATACGATTGATTTGAAAATGTATAATAAGGTTGATAATCTAAGTATTCCATCTTTCTAAGCTCAAATTGTAAGCTCGTTAACCTAACACTAATTTAGTTCTTTGTGTTAGTTCTAAATTATAAGCTGTCTCGTTTTATAGTATTTCAACACAAATATACCAGACAGGCAAACAATATTTTTTCATTGGAAATTGTAATGGCTTCTTTCCAACGGCTTCTCTAGTTAAATCATTAGGTGTCCATGAGAAAATAACTTTGCATTCCAATGTGGAACAGTTGTAACAGTTTATTTCAAACGTGAATACTTCCAATGTTTTATTTATTTAAATATATCTTTGTTTGTATTTGCTCTATATTGTATGTAGTTGGAGTTATAAATATGGTACGCAATAAAGTGAATGTCATCATAATGCAACACGTTGAATGGGTGACGTGAGTAGCATGCATTACATGCGTGAAGCTATTAAATTCTTATTGATTTGCAGTCATCAGGTCAAGTCATCAAGTGACGCGGTTTCTAAGTACTGACCCATCTTGCTCAGATTAGAACGAAAATAACAACTTACATCAATGATTTATCATTAATTCTAAACAAAACAAGCCTCATGAAGATAACAAACTTCTCTACACTATAATCAATCGATGTCAAAACATTAGAGAATTATACTAGAGATCTATAGATTAAAAGTTGAAGGTATTATGGATAAATTGAATAGGATTATTCAACAAATAAAGAGCGACAATTAACATTAGGTGTTTTACTAGTTATTTATTTTAATTGTCATCTTTATGATCAAGTGGAGGAGCGCATGGAAAACAACTGGCATTCAATTAAAATTGTGTTCATCTTCTGTACGTATGGTTAAAAAGTAAAGCAAAACGATGGAATAATATATATTTTTTGATATTTCAATTAAATTGTTAATGTTGTGATATTTGGTTGGAATAGTATTAAATATATTATTAGTAAAATAAGAGTTAGAAAAAGATGCTGAATGACAAGAGTGTTTATTTCAAGTAACTAGGCAATACATTAAGAAACAATATATCTATAAAAATAAGTCCGCACAACAGAGGTTATACTTTTCTACAACAGTTAATATAGGGAAAAATAATATTAAGAAAACAACTGCATCAATTAATTGACTTTCATCATTGATAAATAATCGAAGTCAATCCAGTTCAATTGCAATCAAAATTAAATCACTAACTATCGTAGACTTCATGTAAAAGAGTGAGATTTTAGTCTAGCCGTTTTGTACAATGTCGTCATCAGCTGTAGTATCTGAGTAGTAACTCTTGTTGCTACCCAGATTGTCTGGCCAACGCCCACCATTCAGTGGATTTGTCTGTTTCGGAGCACATATTATGTATACGTAGTGAAGTAGGCATTCATATATATGCTTTGTTAATCGACATGCCCTCAAAACATGGCTAGATATCTTGATACTTGGGCAATGATTGTCCAATAGTAAATCAGACTAAAAATTATTAGAAATTAATGTTTTTAAATCGATGACTAAGTAGGTATATCGTATTGAAAATGAATATGCTACAACAAAAGTAAAAATGTTAGGAAGTATATTAGCAATTTATAAAAGTATTCTTGTATGCGAAGCAATATTTATTTTATACCGGTGCATAGCAAATAACAAATTTAATTTATGCGGCACCTTGTGTTACCATATGTTGTTGATTAAATGTCTTGGAAAAACAACTTTATCTTGGTAAAGTTAAACTTATACATAATGATTTCGTAAAAGTCTTTGTACTAAGGTTTGTAAACATAGTTGAAGTGTTTGATAATGAGCGTAGCAATACCCCCACTGATAAAATTTGCAGGGGGCAGATAACACACAAAAACACGTAATCTATTACATCTAACTTTAAAGTGTTATCAAAATTGTTGATGAACTTTATTTGTAATAAAGTTTGATAAAGACACTCCCTCTTCTATGTAAAAAGAGTGCTTATCTTCTTATGTAAAATCATTATGTCATCAGTTCATCACACTTAGCTAAATACAAATGCTTGTTATTCATCCATTAGTATATTGACGTCGCCAAGTTACTCAATAGTATGCCTACAACTTTATCATGAAGTTTTTCAGCAAATAATTTTCACGATATCGATAAACTTGCTAGTGCGGAAATAATTCTCGCTCACGTCATTATTACAAAAATATTATTATTATAAATATATTTGCCTCGAGGCTCAAACTCATTTGATGTTTGTTTCCAAAGCAACGGTCCTAATCGGAGGCGTGGCGCTGACGTCACAAAATGGCGCGATTACTGTTTTTTTTAACTGACGCGCCAATGTGGCAATGATGTCAAGTGTCATTGGAGAAAAAAAATGTTTTAAAATACATTCTGGTACTTACACAGATTTAGAAAAATAATATGTAGATATTCATAACAAAATATTATATTTCTGTTTTTTATCTCCAATGTTTTATGTTAAGTATAACCGGCCATATCCAGCCATCTTTAAAGGTCGGAGACCCACGATTCGTAATATTGTTTTAAAGTCTCGTCACTCGCCGTCGATGTGATCAGTGAATATTGGCATTTAATTACAGACATCATTTTACTTACACGTGTCGAGATACGATCACAACAGTAGCACGAGTCATGATCTTAAATTATAAGAAAATGCCTCTAACTCATCATTAGAATAAAATTTAACATCCGAAAAACCTAAGTCGTACAAATATGTTTACGGTATAGATATAGGTACATCTTGTCCGCTTTTTCATTTTGTAATGAATGTGAACATGTTATTAAGATGAGTCCTCGTCTTTCAACCACGAAACCATCACAGTCTCCAGATATAAAAAAAAACTGCAAACTACAGTCACAATCGCTAAAAAAACTTCTTGACACGCTTAACAATCGTTCACAATGCAGATTGCAGTAATATTGTAAGTGTGAAAACTTATTTTTATTAAAGAGCAAAGTTCAATGCGTTTCTTTCTTGCATCTGGCTCTGGCAACGAAGCGATGGCCGGCCGAGAGGCAATTGACCGTTGCACTACCAAACGAATCAAAAATTTCATTGACTTTTTAAAACCGACACACATTCGAGATAGTTCTTAGAAACTTTTCTGAGGAAAACGAAAATCCTGAAGCTTAAAAAAATGTTTAATGTGGACGAATGATGAGTGATCTGTTTTTCGGGACAGTAATTAGAGTTTAGACATTTGGCTGATGGATTTGTGTTTGCGCCAACGGGGTCATCCAGCTTTGTAACTGGCATCATTGTAACGATCTAGAATAGTAGATCACCTCTCTAAATGAGATGAATCATCAATTCATCATTCATCATCGTGAGCTTCAACAATTAGTCCTTCGATACAATAGGGAAATCAACAGTTGAATGAATCGCTCATGAATGTGTGATTTAACATTGTTTATTGAAGTAATTTACAGCTTAGATATTGAAGCATAGCATGAAATCTAGAATTATGTTTATTTAAAGTTTAAGTTCTGCTATACAACTGCAGAAATCGATCACGATCAAATTGAACACGCCAACTAGGTACATTCCAGTTTCAAAACATGAAAATTACCAAATGAGTGATGTTCCAAATGAAAAGCTGTAAGTTGCCAAATTGACGATGTTCCGAGATAGCAAAAATATAATGAGAAAGGTACCCACAGATACTGTCCGCCATCGCTGAGAGGTGTGATAGAACTATTGATTGCAAAAGTCCACTGCATCGTATCAGATAGTGTTTATGGGAAAAGTCTAATACCTATATGTAACTTAACGTCATCACGCATACTAAACGTGAAATGATAAATATAGCGTCCAATGGTTTCTCCGAAAATTTGTCAGACCAGACCGTATGTTACTGGCGCTTTGCCATCAAGATCTGCAGTTCTCCGGCAATTGCCATGAAGTCATGAAGGGACTCTCAGAAATGAGCCGGATAGCCTTAGCCTTAAGAGTTGCTGCCAAGAAATCAACAATGGTTTGGATAAGTTTCAGCACTGGCAGATAATGAGGTAACAATGCAGCTAGCGGGATTCGTTATGAGTTCAAAATTCAAAACAATGCATATAAGAATATGAATGAGGAAAATTATTTTAATTGATGCGAATACTGTACTTACAGTATTTATTGTGTTCTTGAACAAAGACCTGTGTGTATCAAGAATTTCGTTGAATTCTGTTTTCAGTAATCGTGTATGAAATGATTGGATCTATTTTTTTTTGATTTTGCAGAGGCTAAAGCAAAACAAGCCCGAAAAAATAACCACTTTTATTTCACGCATGAAGTAATAAATAAGAAGTAACTTTATGGATTCGTTAAAGTGCTATTTAAGGTTACTGAATAAAGACGGCGGAAGGTTGTTATTTATACGCTTGGAAGCCATTTCAAGGACTTTATATATTTCAGATTCTTTGTTCGTAAGTAATTATAAAATCAATATTCAAAACAGTAATTGATTTTTTGCTATCCATTCTTGCTATTGACCTCCCCGATGACAACTAAGTAGGAAGCAATCTTAGACAACGGTCCAACAAGACTGCTGATCAATTCATTCCAGCATAAAACTACTTATAAAACTTCTATTTTTGTACCGTCATATCATTTTATTTCTGCTCATTCTGATTAATAAGTAGTTGCACGCATTATTGCGGGCGACATGGAAAATTAAAAACACAATGCAAGCACGAATGAGTCTAACGAATCAGCAGTTTTTAATGGCGTAATATTTATGGTTCTTGATTTAGCAAGACTTAATCCTAACAATATTTGCTCACTTAGCTTAATATTTCGGCGATTAGGTAAATCAAGAATATTAATCAAATGTATGTCAATAATACTGCAACTAGTTTAGAAACTCTCGCGGTGGACAGAGGTGTGTTCATGGGTTTGGAAAACATTGGTTTGTTTACCAATGCTTTCCAAAGTCGTGACTGAACAATATATCAGTTGACCGACCACCTTGTTGTTGCATGAAGGCGCCAGAAATCGTGAATACAAAACAAAAGGTTCCTTTACAAACGGTTGTACATGTATCCAAAATCGTTAAAACAATGAACTCACCGGTTGCCAAAGCTCCGTGAAGGATCTTCTCTTTGTCCTCCATCATGGTGTGGGCAGTGCTAGCTTCTGGTGCCATCACGATTCTTCTAAGAGACGGTCTCCTTGCTAAAGCAACGATGTGTTTAACGCGGTGCTGCTGGGGAGCTCTTCGTCGACGCGGGCGCACTCTATGAAGGCCTGTAGGCGACTGTCCGCTAACTCCACTTGTTATCACTGAGCGAACCTTATCAGCTCCGCGGCAGTGATTGCTGAACAACCATAAAATAGCTGAATAGATTTTGCAGTATATTAACCAAAAATACAAGTACCAATCGCCCTGGATGCTGAGTAACGCCATCAATAGCGATCTGGAACAAAAAGAAATGGGGTGAGAACCAGGATTCAGAGAGTCGATATTTTTGTAAATGATTTTCATGATACAATTTCAGTAAAGAAAACTTTAGTACATACTTGCGTATAAGCGAAAACGGAATGATTCAAATAAGAACCCATTCGATTGTCTCAACTTAGCATAACATTCTACAACTTATTCCAATTTACAGAGCGCGTTCTTTTGTTTAATTTTAATTTGCGACTTGCTATGGTATATTTGGACCTTGTATAGTTGTTCAATGATCAGTGCATGTAAAATTCAGAAGTCTCAGTTAGATGCTGGCTTAATCAAAGAAGAATTATTAATTTTGAATTGGTCCTTGGGTAACGTGTCTTGTCTTCAATATATAGAAAGACCGAAAACCGGTTAAAAATGTATGCTTCTGTAGTTTTTTTTTTGTTAATCTTATTATCAAACAGGTTCACTAACAAATCATTCGACATAATGAAGAATGATAAGAAATTGGTGATGAATGATGAAATATCAGAAACCTTTTCATTCTCCTAATAAAATTTCCGCAATAATAGCATCGTTATCTTTATGTTAAATGTGTGTGTTTATAGTTTACACAGTGCTTTCTCTTCTCAATTCTTTATTGCGTACCATAATGTATTGTCATCAGAAAATTGCAAACGTTGTAAGATTGTTAAATATCGCGTGAAAGTGTAAACTATTTTTTCTTAATAAGACATGAGGATTTATTGTACACAAAACGTTTTTTTTTTCATAATGTATCTTGAAATTATAATTCAATTAAGATTTATTACAATCTTACGGAGTCTGCAATTTTCCGGTGACATTTATGGTTGGTAGGGAAATAATTTTAGTAGTCACAATTATGGACCCTGTGGGCACAGCATAGATCAAGTAGAAGGGATGAGGAAGAACACTAGGTGTGTTTAATGTGATAACTTTTATTATTAGTTAGTAAGTTATATTGCTTTACTAATACAGATTTAAATTAAAGAATTATAATTATTTTTTCACAAATTTTATACTTACATTTTTTTCAAAAAAAAATATTCTCATTACTGTTTTATTTACTAAGTATTATTTTTGTTTGTTACGAAATTTATTTTTCTTATTTTGAGTAGGTAGGCGTATCTTTAATAGTGAGTGAGTATAAATAGATAGTTGTGAAGTTACTTCGGTATAATTTATCATTTAAGGATTCGCTTATAATATAGTAGTGTTTGCTTACAAGGAAAAGCTTTAAGTTATTGATAAAGATATATTTATGTAAATTCTTGATTATTATATTTAATTATTTTTGTTACTTTATTTAACTTATTATATTTTTTGTGGACATGATAAAAGTATTATACTATTGGAGTGCATTTTTAGTCGCGATGTTGGTAAGTTTAGTCAATTTTTATGTCTTAAAATAATTTTCGTTTGTATATCCTCTCTTTTTGCAAAGAATTCTGGGTTCTTACGCAAGAACTAACAAACTTCAAATATATAGAGACAGAGTAAGGATAAAATCAAAAGTGGGGTTTACAGCTACCGGTGACTTCAATATTAACTAAGATTCTAATTAGTTTTTTTTTTTGTAGGGTACATAGCGTGGGCGCGTCAGTGCTGTTGCCCCATAAGATGACACCGTATTTGAGCCATGCGGAGGCGTACCTACAGTTTTTTTGATCTCGCGGTGGGCGTATGAAAATTGAAATATTTTTGCTCCAACTTTCTGGTGAATTTATCAACTAAGTACGTCTAATTTATTATTTATAAAGGTAAAGTTTATATTTTTTGGTATTTTTGGCAAAGGGTTCTATGAAATTATTTTAGTTTTATTGAAATTAATTTCTAGGTTGTGTTGAAGCACGGAATTTTTAAATTGATGTTATTTTCGCATTAGGTGAGTATAGATATGTCATCCGCAAACATGGAACATGGCTCATTTATATTATTAGGATGGTGGTTTACGTAAACAAGAAATAAGAAACAACTAAGAAAACTGAAAATTTCAACTAAGATAAAGCTCGCAGGCAAATACATATACGGACGGACATACAGTGGAGGCATAGTAGTAGGGTCCCGTTGGTTATCCTTCGGGTACGGAACCCTAACAAAACCCCTCTCGATAGTTCTCTACCTCAAGCTTTACAAGTATATACGTTAGATGGACAAACGACAAAGCATTCTGATTTCAAATCGAAATGTTTTCCAAATCAGTACAATTATTCCAAACTAATATATCTCCAAATCATAATCCGAAAGTAACTCCTGTCTGTTTGTTACGTTTCGACGCCCGTACCGCTGAACCGATTTTTATGAAGTTTGATATGGAGATAGATTGTACCTTAGAGAAGAACAAATGAAACTATTTGTCCAGGGTGTACGTTTCCTTGGCTTTATTTCCAATGCTCACGCGGGTGAAGCCGCGGTCAGAAACAACTATTCAAATATATGCTGTCCACATGTTATTTGTCCGAAACAGGTTGATCCATTATGTATGTCCCATGTTCGAGGCAACTCGTTTCACCGCTTACGTCAATTCGTGAGGATCTTGAATTTTTAACACCAAAACAAACAAGAATATTTAAAAGATAAGCAGACATTTTAAATAAAAGGAATTTACAGACAACATGTCAAAAGCTTTATCGTATACATTGTCTAAATGTTTGTCTCTTTTTGTTTCTCCTAATTCTTTTATTAATAAGGTTAAGGTGAAGCGGCCTAGATTCATCAATATCAGTTTTCTTCAGAATGTTCTAATTCATTTTTAGAGCAATACTTTTATGTTAACTCTATCGAACGCTTCTGAGAAATCCTTTCGGAAGTAAATTTTTCTTGGCCACCGGATATAATAACATAATAAGTCTATTGAAACATAACACTGTCATATGAGCTATTTAATAACAACAATGTCGTATGGTAATGTTAGCATTGATATGTAGAGGTAAACCTTCATGTAACAGACCCTATCGCCTACGTCATTAGAAAACGAAATAGTACCTGCGTGGTTGAGTGAATTTTCGCAAAAATTATTTTCGCAAAAGTCATAGTTTTATTAACTTTTTGTCATGTTTCAATGTCACGCCCACATAAATATAGTAGGTAAATATTGATTTATTTTCCCTATTGTCATCGGGTCATGTATGAAATGATTCAAAGTTCCAAACTTCCCAAGTAGGTACAATTTTTACGCTTCTCTTTTTTTTAGTTTTCCTATTCACGTAATCCATTGAGCTATTGACAGCCTGTCTCTTCATCCCTTGCATCCTATGCAAAGCCACGAATCTTTCGTTTACATTTTCTGTGGAAAAGTCAATGTTCTATTTCACCGATTCTGTTTTGTATATTATTAACACTAAACGGACTAGGTCGGCTGTAGGGGATATCATGCGTAAAACTCGAAAACACCTCAATAGTAAAACATTCCAAAGCTTCAAAATTATTTCTCGTCTGTTGCTCAATTTTATAGCCGTGTCGACCATGGTGACCTGTTTTTTTATCGGCCGTGTGACGTAATTTTCTAAGCTTATCTCTAGTACCTTCTTGCCAGTGAGGGTCAGGATTGGTTTATTGACGAAGTTTTTCAGGTTCCTCACACCAGGTAAAAGCTTTGCATCTTACAATTTTTTGTACCTGCGCATCCACTATCATTTTAGTGCAGCAGGATATCTTTCTAGATTGCCACTAGGTATCTTAGGTATTACTACATTCGAGTCTTATATGAGAGAACCCTGATCATGGACCCCCATAATAATGAGCACATAGTAATTCAACCAGTCCTGATCATTTACAAAGAATAAAGATGAATTTGAAGAATATAATTATCATTTTAGAAACTGCAAACTATACAGTCTCAGCTATATTCCTCCTTTGTGAGAGACTGGTGCCTGATATAGGTTTTTGAGAAAACCTATATCAGGCACCCTATGTTACAGGCCACCAGGCCCCCTTCCACCCCTGATTTCTGTATTGACAATTTATCAAATTCTCAAGCTAAAGTTTGGCAAGTTTTCAACTTCCAATTCTCAATACAGAAACAGGGATATGTGTCCTAATATTTTAAAATACGCTTGATTTTGTAGTTGTTATTGATACCATCCCAACAAAGTTCCGTGGCGTTTTAGTTGTTGACACAAATGTAAACCATAAAATAATAAATGTGAACGGTAGCATCCCTCACTGTTATTTTCAAAATAAAGATGGTTGCTTGCACAACTTCCTTTCCTTCTGTTCCAAATAAAAACTGATCCTCTTCATTGTTAAAACAGGAGGCTACAATCTACCGTGAGTGTCTTTATTTTGTAGTCGTCTTTTATTAAATGTTTTAGCTTACGTTACCGTTTCTTCAGAGGTGAAGCAGAGCATGCACTTTCAAGGTTGACGAGTTAAGAATATTAATACTCCTTTGTTTGTGGCTCATATTATAACCGCCTGTTTGTTTGTTTATATCATCATAATCTTTGTGGTAAACGCTGTTCCGAGCAGACTCGTTAAACAGGCATTGTGCTTAATAATAATATAATTGGATTCCGCTTCAAGACAATTAGGAACACATGTGCCAATTTTTGCACTTCAATGGAATTGTTTCGTTTCTGAATACAGAACTGCTTCTGTGCGATTGAACTGCACGCTGATCTGTATATAAATACATAAATGGTTTTTTTTTTCATTTGCGACGCGCTATCGCCACCTGCATTATGAGCATACGATTAAAGCAGACATTCACACGTTTAGTAAATTAATTCAAGAACATTGCACACTCCGACAAGTTCTAGAACCAGCACAGCTCACTAAGTAATTAGCATATTACATAAAACTGTAAACAAATTGTTGTTCTTACCTGATTCGGTGACTAAATTCTTCCTTCGCAGTAGTGGTCTGACGATGTGTGTCTTATAAAATGCACCAAATCGTGGCGCATAGCAGTGCGCCCGTGGATAGCGATGAACGTTTCAATACACATTCGCAATAAGTCCCAGTAAACGTCTAATGTCAACTTTTTAACCAAAACTCTCCCCCAACATCGCACAGGAAATGTAACACAATAGTTATACAGTTTCGTATCTTTAGTCCAGCGTTCTAAAATAAAACGTCGATAGCTTTGCCTCGTCCCGTCTCTATTTTACTCCGGATCTTAATTTGCTCATTGTAACTCGTTTAAAGCGTTTTTGAACAGGCAAATATGGTTAGTTTTCTCAATTTGATGCACAATAAAGTGTTTACGTAGCCGCACAGTGCGATAACGTGGACTGTTGACTGGCGTCGCGTCGGGTCGCAGCGTGGCGAAAGCGAGGCAAGATTATTATGTATGGAAGGGAGTCGTCAGCGGGACTACAAGCGAACTGACTTCGTGTGACATCGATTCTCGTTCGGGCAAGTTCGGCGGCGCGACGGATGGTGGGAGTGTTTTGGCATGCTGTTCTTTTCTGCTTGTACACTGATAACTTTATACTAATTAAACAGTCGGGTGTACTGGGAATACACCCTCTATAACACACTGGTATACACACAGGAGTGTTATCTATAGGGAAAACTTGTCATGAAACTGTTATAGCCCGAGCACAATATTGTATTGCGAACTATCAAGTCAGATCAGATCACATCAAACATATATTCGTCATGCAGTACAATGCTCAGTAGAAATAGCCGGTCACTCATGAACCCTCAAGTCTCGCCCCTTTCAGCTTTCTAGAAATTACCGACAGCATATCCAACAATAACATAATTCCCCATTCTATTAAAAAAAAAAAAAATGATAGTTTTATCAGCAGAGCCGTTGGACATTTATTAATCCATCACGCTACTAATTAGCTCCACATTTCATAATTAACAGAGTTATCTAGAAAATTACTGGACTAAATTCTTTTATCTATCCACAAGGTACCTATGATTCTTTTTAAATTATTTTTTTAGGAAAAACAATCGTTGACACATTTTGTTGAAAGCAAATAAAAAAATACAACCGCCCCGGAGAATCAGTACAAAGCATCTGATTTAAACTGAAACAGCATAAGAACACTTGACTTTACCTCGTAAATTAAATATTTACAAAAACATTGCGTTGGTCGCATATCGTAAAATTTCTCATCCTGAATTTATTAAAAACAATATGCAATAATATAACTAGGTAAACCGAATAGCAATATACGAAAGTGCAACTCTTACTGCACTCTAAGGCGGGCGTTCTGCAAGGTTTGATTCTAGGACCAATGTTATTTTGTAATTTGAAAATCTAGTATTTGAGCAGCCTTAAGGTTCAAGGATCAGCTCTCAGCAAGGAGCAGATTACAGTTCGATTCCATGTTACTAGAATTAACGTTTATATTGAAGAATTTCAAAGAGGCTGATCTGATAAACATTACGCCATCAAAACCAAACTCGTGTGTTCAAAAGAATTTAAAGTCATATCATATCATATCAAATGTAACTGTTCGATCATTGTGCATTATGTATTAGGATTGCTGCACAATATATGAATGTCCGGTTAAGCAGTAACCAGCTTTAGTGTGCTAAACTGCGAGTGTTCATCGTCAAAAAAAAAAACAATATAATATGTTCTCAATCCTAAGTGATGAAACGATGAAAAGTTTGTATGTTTGTTACGCTTTCACTTTCACGCCTGAATCGCTGATTCGATTTTGACGTTTTTTTTGTAAAAATATTGATAGAACCCTGGACTCGAAAATGAACTTGAACGCAATCGAAGCCCCGGGCAAAAGCTAGTGCTGTCATATTTTGTTCGTCACCACCAATTTGTCTATTTCTATCGTCGGTTTTGCCGACAACCGACGATCGATCAACCAGCCACTTTTGACAGACTTCAGACTCCCCTCTGTCTACCCCAACGACTTAAGGCGTTACCACACCAATCGATCGATCGTCCATCGATGCCATCGATTGATGGTAGAATGGATTAATCGACGTCGATCGATAGTTTCTACCACACCAATGGGTCGATTGTCGATCTATGCTATCGATTGCGATGCAGCCAATCAATTGTTTATCGCCTGGTATCCGTCGACCAGTCAAAGCTACCACTGGCATCCACCAAATTGTAAAATTTTGTCTCCTTGTGCAAGCTCCTATATTACAATTTGAACGTACGTACGAACGTACAAACAGGACGTAGGCTATTGTTATAAGCACATTTAAATTGTTCTCTTAGCGCACATTATCATCTTTCTGCAAGACGGACCATTTATTTATTTATTTATTTATTTAAACTTTATGTACAAAAGTGGTACATGGGCGGACTTAATGCATCAAGGCATTCTCTACCAGTCAACCTTTGGGTTATAAAGACTATACTGTAGTAGGTGTACAATAAATAAAAATAAGATTCAAAATTGAATTTTAACAATTCGGAAAGAATATACAGATAATATATATAATACTAATAAAATACATATATATGCTAAAATAATAAACTAATAAATATGATATATAATAATCATACCGATTAAGAGAATTCATAGTAATCATGACGAAGAACAACTAAGAATGACAAGCTTTTAAGTAGTGTTTTCGGATTTTACGCTTAAAGGAAAATTTTGACTCCGCCTTCTTGATGTCAAGGGGTAGCATATTCCAGAGTTTAATTGTAGAAATAGCGTAGGAATTAGACAAAAACCCGGTGCGGTGAGAAGGGATATGAAGAAGTAAGTTTTTAGATGCTCGAAGGTTGAGACTGTGAGAACTGCCCAACACTTTAAAATATTGTTTTAAATAATCAGGAGCACAAGGATCGTTCATGATAGTGAAGAGCATGCAGAGGGATCTGAGGGATCTCCTCTGATGGATAGGCAACCATTTAAGCTGAGAACGGAAGGAAGAAATGTGATCATATTTACGAAGGCCAAAAATGAAACGAATACAGTTGTTAAGAAGTCGATCCAGTTTGTTGAGAAGTTCTTGGGATAGATCAGAGTAGCAAACATCAGCATAATCAATTATAGGAAGCACAAGTGACTGGACCAAAGTGATTTTAGTGCTTGAAGGAAGAAAATGCTTGAATCTATAGAGAGATCGCAGTGTGAATGTTACTCTCTGGCTAACCTGAGCAATCTGCTTATTCCAACTTAACCGGTCATCAATGTATAGACCTAAGTCTTTAACGTGTGGGGAAAGAGTGATTACGGTATTGTTGAAAGTAAGCGGCAGCAGTTGGCTGGTGTCCAAGTTACGCAGAAAATATGAACTACCAATGAGGATAGCCTGACATTTACCGACATTGACAGTAACCCCAAATCTACTTGACCAATCGCTGATAGCTAGAAGGTCAGCATTCAGCAATGCGATGCAGTTGTCCATGTTGTCAATGTCAGTTTGCGCGTAGAGCTGTAAGTCATCAGCGTACAGATGGTAAGAGCATTTTAGAATGGTGGTAATAGAGTTTATAAATAGAGAAAATAAGAGTGGAGAGAGTATACCGCCTTGTGGAACGCCCGTTTCCAGGCCGCACCAGTCAGAAAAGTTCTGATCAGCACGAACCGCTTGCTGGCGACCACGAAGATATGATGAAAACCAATCCCGTGCCAACGAAGAAACCCCAATTTGAGACAGAATAGCCAGGAGGATGTCGTGATCAACGGTATTGAAAGCATTGGAGAAATCTATTAAAACTAACACCGTTAATCTCGACCTCTCCAGGCCATTCCTAACGTCTTCTGTAACCTTCAGCAAAGCTGTGGCTGTGCTGTGGCCCGGCCGAAAACCTGATTGGAATGGGGATAACAGATTATTCCCAAACACAAAGGAAGATATTTGTTTAAGAGCAACTGCTTCCAGGATCTTAGATAGGAAAGGGAGAATGGAGATTGGTCTGTAGTGATTTAATAAACTAGGGTTGGATATTTTAGGAAGGGGGATTATAAAGGCCTTACGCCAGATTGTGGGAAATACCCCAGTCTGTAAGGAGGCATTGATTATGTGTGTGATAACAGGGATAATACTTTTAACTATGAAGGATAACATAGTTCTGCTGACCCCATCACAGCCAACAGCCTTGGATTTAATTGAGTTGAATGTTTTGAGGATCTCAGGGTCGGTCACAGGGGAAAAAGAGAAAGAATCTGGAAGTAAGATTGGCGTGGAAGTAATATCAAGAATGGTATTGTTTCTAACAGCAACCGCAAGCATAGCCGATGATGAAAAATGCTTATTCAAATCATTCAAGGACACGTTAGAAGAAATAACATTAGAAGAGGATTTTGTTATGCCGAGTGATTTGAGAAACTTCCATATATCAGCCGGTGAAGAGTTGAGGACATTTTCACAAATGTATCGGCGTTTAGAAGCTCTTACCATCTGGTTACAGCGGTTTCTAGCCAACTTGTAAAGGTTCCAGTTCTCCTCACTGCGATCTCTTCTATATTTTCGAAAAGCCTTGTCACGCCGTCTCATCGCCATACGAACTCCAGAGTTGATCCATGGAGCCGGGGGGCGCTTAACACGGACGGCCCTCAGAGGTGCATGTGCATCAATGAGGTGAAGTACAGACCTGTTAAATATTTCTACTTTTTCCTCCACTGTCGATTCCTGTTCAACATCGATCCAATCAACAGCTCTTGCATCTCTATTGAGCTGGTCCTTGTCCATTCTCGCGAAATTCCGAAGGAACACAATGGCAGGCCGCTGTTTAGGAGGCTTAATTTTATACGTCAGATAAATTAAGTCGTGTCTAGATAACCCAGGAACCGCAATCTGGCCATGATTAGCAACTAAATTTACTGAGGAAGTGAGCATGAGATCAAGCCAAGAGTCACTTGTGTCGAGATTATGATGAGTCGGATTAAGTGTAAGAAGAGATAGACTCGACGATTCCAGGATTGCTCTCAGTTTGCATGATCTAGAATTATCCTTCAAGAGATCGGTGTTGAAATCACCCATGAATATGAGATGTTTGTACTCTGAGGAAAGAGAATCAAAAAGAGAATCAAGAGTGGAGAAATAATCTATAGCAGGTGGGCAGTAAAATACTCCAAGAATGGCCTTAATCCCCTTGACATCAATTTCAAGGACTAAGTATTCGGGATTGCCGTTAACTGTCACCGGCGAAGATGATACGATTTTGTAGGGGATGTCGCTGCGTAGGTAAATGGCAACACCCCCGGCTCTTTTTCCCTTGCGGTCATTGCGAATAAGGACAAAACCGGGTAGACTGTAAAAAGAAGAGGGAAGTTCGGGCTTAAGCCAACTTTCCGAAACTAGGACAGCGTGCAAAGCAACATCACTAAACAAATCCAGCATCTCAGAGTGATGTTGAGGGATACTCTGAGCGTTCACATGACAGACATTAAAACACTTCTGAAATCGCTGAAACTCACCACTTAAAAAGCTGTAGACCATCTTATAGTACGAATCAATTAGTTAATCGTGCCATGGCACCAAAACTTGTAATGCTAAATATTTGTAAATTCTGTAACAAACCTGATGAATTAAATAATAAGATTGAACAAGCATTGTGGCATTGACTTGTGGAATATCTACCTTTTTTTTTTGTTAAATTAGTGTTTTTTATTCATGGAACTATTAACAATACACCTAAATTTTACAGGGAAAGTAACTACTAATTAGTAAATTTGTATGTAGTATGTATAAACGCGTATAAAAGTGCGAGATGGACTCTCACTCGAAGGGTTCCGTACCATAAACCGCAAAAGAACACTTTTATTGTATGTATTTTAATTTAAGTTTTATAATTTGTTGTTTTAGCGGCAACAGAAATTTCAACCTATTACGGTTCTTGAGATACAGCCCGCTGACAGACAGACGGACGGACAGTGGCGGCTTATGGCCGGTCTCAATAACGTACCAACAGTAGCCGAAACATCATGTTTGCCTTTGTAACATGACGTTTCAGCTACTGTTGGTAGCTAATTTGACAATTGGTTAAAGGTAGATACGTTATTGAAACCGGCCGTTAGTTGTAGGGTTCCGATGGTTACCCTTTGGATACAGAACCCTAAAAACAAGAAAAAGGCATAAAAAAATTAACCACATCTTTGTCAATGGGAAAAGTGCCCAGTGCCATATTATAAGATATCGTTTAACGATATTAATGCTTCGAATTTAAATTAAATTTCTTAACCTATTGCGTTTTGTTTAACAGGTATGTTTATAGCCTGTAAGAAGAATTTGTAAAATGTTAGAAACATAGACGTAAAAAACTATTATAAACAGTTTATTCTGTATCTCGTATGTCCTCCCCGGACTCTAACGAGTGCTTTCGTGTTCCGGATGTTATATAGCCCAATATTATTGTATAGCTTGTATAGTCCAATATTATTTTAATCTGGCCAAGCGTTTTCGGAGCAAGATCTCTCGCTCTGACTTGTCTCTTCAACTTATCCCATAGGCATTCTTTGGGATTCATATCTGGGGTTTCGGCTGGCTAGCCCATAACTATAATTCCGGCTTCGCTCAAGTATTCGTTTACAATGCCTGCGGTATGAGCCCTGGCATTGTCCTGCATAAAAATTAATTCTTCGCCAGTAAAATGTGCATAGGGTACCACATGAGTTTCGGGATTTGTTCGAAAGAGTCACCGCGGCCCTGGAACGCAAAGGGCTTTAGAAGGAACACGGATGGGTTTCAGTCAGTCAGAGTCTGACACTCCTTTTCGCTCCGCCTAGAGAGGAAGGGAGTCATTTGATGATTTCCCATGATTGAAAAAAATGGGTACCACATGAGGCTCCAGATACTCTTCGATGTAACGTGGCCCATATAACAATGGTAAGCCAGGTACAAAAACAAGTTCGGTTTTTCCATCGGCGCTTATGCCTCCCCAAAACCGTCCATGAACCGCCACCGTAACTGACTCTTTCTTTAATGCAGAATTGTGCAAAACGGTCTCCCTCTCTTCGATACACATTCTTTCTTCCGTCGTTACCATACAGCATGATCATACACTGATCAGAAAAGAGAACTCTGCTCCAAAACAAATGTGATTAAATGCATAAATTCGGACGGAATACATATTGAAAACAATCTCTACATTCATTTATTGGATGAAAATTCGAAAATTTATATTCACATTTGGAATTGTGGTACACCATTGTGTAGGTAGACTAAACTGCCAGCTATTCATTGAAGTCCTCTTTTTTTATTTAATTGCCGCCTAAATAGTACTTGCAGTACTGTTTCGATTATTTTGATGAGAAGTGTAGATTATATGCCGATATGTAGATGTAGAACAAAAGAACCCTTTAAACAAAGGGTATTTATAAAAAACCAAGTGGAAATTAAATGAATGACATCAGACGTTATCGCCTATCATAATATCAATTAAAGATATCAAGACGAGTATATAATGGAAGGAAAGTAGTATAAGATGTCAATCAATATATATGTATATTATATAAATCTCTTCCGTTACTGAGTGACTGACAGACAACGCACAGCCGAAACTACTAGTCGTAGAATGCTGTAATTTGGCACGTAGCTTCCCTATACACTCCGTAGAGGAGCACTAAGAGAGGATTTCCCGAAATTCCCACGGGAAAGGTAAAAACGGCATATGCGCGTACGAAGTCGCGGGCAAAAGCTAGTGAGAGATACAAGATAACTAAATTACTATTACTAGAGTAATAACAGCAGCTTCAGCAAACGCGCTAGTGTTATATGTACAGGATGTTCCAGAAGAGCGTTGTAATATTTAAGGGTGATGTTGGGAAGCTGATATACATTAAGGAAAAAATATCAAAACATAAAAACATCCAAAAAAATGACTTTTCAAGCAGTCTGGTGCAGTTGGTGACATCAAATCTGTGTTTGAACTAAAGTACATGCCATCAACGTCCAACTGTAGCAAACCGTTTGAAAAGTCGTTTCTTCAGAACTTTTTAGTCGTTTTATCTGTTAGAATAAAAAAAAAAACATGCGGGCAGTCTTTGGGGACTGACGATTGAAGTAAAAACTAAGTAACTTGTGAATTGTATCGTCGAGTTATTAGATAGGTAATTATTTTTGAATTTGGAAAGCGTTCAGTGACGATGACGCGAGTTCCATGATTTTTGTTCACCCTAAAAGTTCACATAAATACACAGTATTGGTACATATAGCTCATGGAAAGCGTTCCGTAACGTTTACGCGAGTTCCATGATTTTTGTTCACCCAAAAAGTGCTCAACGCGCCTAAAGAAGTTATCACTTTAAAAACTTTTTTGTTTGTTTGTCTATTTTTACCTTAATGTATATCAGTCAACCAACATCACCCTTAAATGTGACCACGCACTTCTAGAATACCTTGTTTAAGTATTTGGTACCTAATTTTTTATTTCAGTTCAATTCTAACCACCTGACTGTGCTCTCTATGTATAACTCCTCTTAACCAACAATCAATCTTTATAAATGTGGATGGATGGACTGTCAAATGATGGGAGGCCAAAGAAAAGATGTAGGGATTGTGTTAGGAGTGATAAATGAAGAGTGAAGTGAAATTAATGAAGAGAGAGGCAGGAAGATGATGAACCAACAATCAATATGCTTGGTTTTTCCCATGTTGGGGTCGGATTCTATTCTAACCGTGATGCAGCTGAACAGGTATCAGTATTTTACATGGAGAGGCTGCTCATCTGGTCTCCACAAGTCACAACCCAGTTACTGGGTAACATAAACACCCTGACAAGCCTGCTGTCAGATTTTTTGGCCTCTGACTACCCATAACAGCTGTCAAAGATCTCTAAATGACAGCCAGGATAAGGCTAGGCAGATTGATTGACTTGCCCTTAAAGTAAATCCTTTTTAGGGTTCCGTAATCAACAAGGAACCCTGATGGTTTTGCCATGTCCGTCCGTCTATTTGTCTATCCGCGGTTTAGCTCAGAGACGCTTAGAACTAGAAAGTTGGAATTTGGTATGGGAATACATAGGTATTAATCACGCCGACAAAGTGGAAAACAAGTCTTGAAAAAAAATTTTTAGGGCGTAATGTGGCGATGATTTTTTTTTATCTACAGTCCCATGGGGTGTCGTTGGATAGGTCGTTTAAAATATTGAGGCTTTAAAACCATTTTTCCGGCTGAACAGTTGTTTATGCAGGCATGAAAAAAATCATGGTAGAAGCATCTATAACGAATTTAAAAAAAAAAATATCGCAGCTAAGTAGGCTTTTAACTTATAAAATGTACTTGGAGAAGGAAAATTTTACAAGTTCACTTGTCCGTTGTATTTGTAATAATAATAATCACACTTGACACACTATAAGGCAAGTGTGTCACAACAAATTTGACACACTTCCCTATTTCCGATTAAGCTGAAATTTTGCACGCATTTGTATATTGCGTAACAATGCAATATTATGATGACATGGAGCTGATCTGATGATGGAGCTGGAATGTGGCCATAGGAACTCTATAATAAGACGACACAATCTCATCGAGTGTGGGCTCGTTTGATTTGTCTTGACGAATACTTTGTCTTTAGATGGTATCCAGGGTCTGATGATGGAGCTGGAAGGTGGCCATAGGAAGTCTATAATAAAACAACACAATCCCATCGAGTTTGGGCTCGTTTGATTCGTCTTGACGAGTACTTTGGTCCTAAATGGTAACCAGGGTTTGATGATGAAGCTAGAAGGTGGCCATATGATCTCCGTAATAAAACAACGTAACCGCATCGAGTGAGTACTCGTTTGATTCGTCTTAATAAGTTCTTTGGCCTAGATATTCATATGCAACCCCGTCAGATTTGGGAAAATAAGTTCGTTCCATTTGTAATTAATGTGAATTCTATTAAACGAAATGGATAGAATGAGAAACGTTACAAATAATTAACCAGTAATTATATAACTAATTTGAACATGATTTTACTATACTATAACTTACAAGTCTTACAAATAAAATAGATGTAAGTTGTTTAAACTAAAAAAATAGTGAGTTAGCTAGAAAGAAAAGAATAAGTAAAAAACTCGCAGCCAACCAAATGCATTAGAGATTATAAAATATAAATTGCGTAACACTTTAAGTGCTCAAAACATCATATATGTGTGCGTAGGTACTACGAATTACTACGGGCTACGGAAAAACGCCGATACATGCTACGAACTACGGCGTAATAAATCCAGAATCATAAATAGGGTACTAAAAACTTAGAAATATATATTTACTTATTTCAAAAAGAACTAAAAAGTTCAAAATAATTTAATTCTGATAAAGTGATAAGAAATATACCATTTTATAGAGTATAATTATAAGTAATATAAGATTTTTAAATAAAAGGATGTTACAGTAGTACCTAACTAGTAAGTTTTTTTTACATCGTTGGATCACTTATCGAAAGGCGCTATTTCTAGATATAAAAAAATATAGCACATATTTGCTTTTAGTTTCGAGCTATTCTCAAAAGAAGTTTTCAAGTATCTCAAATCTCTCTAAATGAGACGTAAAAATTGAGCTTAAATCAGGTATCCCACAATAACAAAAAAAAAAATTATTAATAAGGTCAATGTGGGCAAATACGTCATACTTTTTTGAAAGTTGGATTTGGTAAACTATTACTGGAACACTTACTACTTTAATATAAATTTGTTGGTTGTAAGCGATAAAGAATTTTATTGTCTTGTATATACATCCTTTCCAAACAAAAAACAGCCCTTCATGTGTAAATAATGAGTTTTTTTTTAAAAATCAGTCGTTAGACGGATTTTCCCGAGGATTAGGGCAAATCCGTCTAATAGCAGATTTTTCTCGAATTACGCCGTTATATCAAAGTATGCAATTTATTAATAAGTAAATGCAGATGACAAAGAAAAATGTTTTGTAACATCATTAAAATAAGGTTTAAGTTACGTTTTATTCCCTGAAATCTTTTTTGGGGGCAAATCCGGCCTATTTTTATAACCAGAGACTATAAACCTTTCCAAAAAGTTTGGTCCACGGTGGTCATCCGTGGAATTTGGTAGAGTTGCGCTGCTTTATATCCAGTTAATGTACCATTTCGGACTGCCAGTAGGTACAGCTGCATGCAACTTGTCCTTGCTATAGGAACCCTTTGTTGTTTTTCTTTTATTATTTTTCACCATGATTACTATTATTTAGTAATTATAAGAAAACTGAAAACAAACAAAATTATAATATTAATGAACATATTATCTGACCATAGGCCAAATCTAGTATTATTTATAACTTAATTATCATATTCTGAGTTTTAGACATTTATACTTGTAAGCGCCATATTCACGGGTAAACAGGTAGCAACTCGCATCAATTGTCAGTTATGAATGGACTTTCAAAGTTTAACACTAAAACTAAAAATAGGAAGGATGAAAAGGTTGACGACATCTGCAATGGGGTAATTCCAGTATATGACGATTTAGCCCCATTGAAATTAGACGGAATTTCCCACTTGACCATTTTGAGGTTAAGTATTTTTTAAAACAATTCTTTCTGTATCTACTGGTTTTTATTCAAAACAAATAGTAAAATCCGTTGAAACACTTATTAAACTACATGTTATGCATACTCAGAAAGTCCTAACATGTAAAATATAATATTTACCTTATAAAAAACAGCAGCACTGTACACTTGTGTTTCGAGTTCGGAGCACAACTAAACTTCAAATGTATTTTTTTACTCTTGTAGACAACCTTACGCCTACTATGAATCATAGTTGGAACTAAAAAATGATCCTTTTTTATCGACTGAACCAGTAATAGCGTAAATTTTCTGGAATGAACAGCAAATGCATGTGTATGGAATAGCCCCGTAGACGGATTTGCACACATTGACCTTAAATAATTTCCTCAACATCTATAACATGTCAAAAAAAAACATTTAAATGTCTATTCATGTGGGAGATATTCAAAAATAATGACAAATATCTGTTTATGCTTCTCCTGTAAAATTTGATAAAATACAGTTCCCTACTTGAATTACATTTAAAGCAGCCAAAGTGCTTTTGTCTGAGGTTCGCTTTCCCTTTAAATGTTTTTTTTTTGCGACGCCCCGCCCTTGTGAAAGAATATATTTGTGGTAGCCAGTGGTAGCCATTTTGGAAAACTTGTAGTTACGTACCTACATACAATCAATGAGACTGTAAAATTTACTTTTCTGATTAGACTAACTGAAAAATATATATAAAATGAAGTGTTCGACCAATATCAATTTATTACAAACTTGGCTTCAGATCAAATCTTCAACAGATTTTGCATGCAGAAGGCTTTCAAAACAGAATGCTCCCATTTTATTTGCCATTTACAGCTTGCAGCATTTGCATTTCTTTTCCGTGGCGGTTTGCGCCGCCTCTCGGAGTCGCGACGCACAGTTTAGGAACCCCTGGCCTATGTAACAAAATGATGCAAGTATTATCGAAAGAAAAAATAAATAAATATTTGTAGTAACTGAACTCGTACCCAGATACAGTTAGGGCAATCAAACAGGGGGGCGACTATTTTTGTCCGAACAATGATTGTAGCATGTTAGCTTGTTAGTAATCAAATGTAATCATCTTATTTGGACATACCTTCTTTGGTGGGCTACAACGATGACTCGCATTTTTTCAGCCTGTTTTGTGTGCACTATAAAAACACTGAATCAAGATTATTTATGTCATGATCAAAGGCTTTAGCGGGCAGACAAAAAATGAAGACAATTTAAGCTATTAAATTGTTGATTAGTTGTACAACGTGAATGACCGTAAAAAGTATTGACGTCTTGATACTTATTTGTAAATAACATCACCCAACAATAATAAAAAGTTAATAGGAACCTTTTGTACCTATGTATTTTGTAATGATTAACTGTACTAAAGAATTTTTGAATTTCCTCATAAAACACAGTAGGTAGATATTCAAGGGAAAATTTTGTTTATACTTTGAAACTGTTAAGTCTTGTCACATAGGTCACACATTTATATAGGGGAGGGCAGAAAATACAGCCGGTCGATTCTGTCAACATGTCGGAGTGAAGGCTTGGGTGAAGTGATCACGAGGTGAGCTGTCAATCCATATTATCAAGATGTCACGTGATCACGAAGTGAGCGGTCATTCCATCTTGATTATATGGATTGACAGCTCACCTCGTGACCACTTCACCCAAGCCTTCACTTCGACATGTTTACAGGATCGACCGGTGATCACCTCGTACTTGTATAGTGTGTACCTACATATCGAAATGTAGAAGAAATAGTAGGCAACTGAAAAGGTTCATCCGCATAATTATCTGATATAATACACAGCACCACAGGTTGTGGGCTGCAAAGGTTATAACGTGTGAAAAATAACACTATATAGGTATGCTACATCAGACAACTCACAACCACAAGGGAATTTTAGCAAGGCACGTGAATAACATAGACATGAGTGGACATTTATAAGCAGCACCGATTGCATGCCATTCCTACGTTTTAGTCATCGGAAAATTATACCAAGCAAAGAGCCCTCTCATTACGTAGGCACCTAGTAAAAGCTAGGAAGGTATACCTAAGATATAGAAAATAGAAATCGAATGTTGGATGTAGTTATTCAGACACATACCTATATATTTGTGCATTAGCATTTTTACTGTACCTAGGTACTTTATACATTTTTGGGCTCGCTTTATAGGTACCTATATGTCACCGGAAAATCGCAGACTCCGTAAGATTGAAATAAATCTTTATTAGAGTATAATTTCTCGATTTATGTATTATGAAAATAACGATATTTTACAATATTACGGCGTTTGCAATTTTCCGGTGACATAATTATTATATTCGCGGCTATGACAGCCGAAACCGAAACCGGAACGAAGCCGAGCATGTGCTCAATGCAATTGCTTCTCCCAGTGGCTTCACACTCGTAAGTCAAAAAATATTCAAAGGGAACATTCTCCCCCAAAAAAATAATCCTTTATTAGGACATGATCTACCAGACAGTAGGTATGTCAAGTTTTATCCAAATCCACTCAACAAAGCTAACAAACAGACAGGTCGAAAATAGATTCGATAGATTGTCACTAGGTGGCAATCGGGAATAATATTCCCTGTTGCCACCGGGTGGCGAGTTATTGCCCCCACTACCATTCTCTGTACACTGCGGCGTGGATCGCCAACCTCACAAAACTACATTGGAAAAGTCTGACCGCCAACCCCTCCCTCATCGCGGCCGTAAGACAGGCAGCGATGAGGGATCATCGCTCTACAATCGTTCTACAATTATAGGAATCAAATCTTGTATTCTATATCTCCGTGCCCGTCCGGGAAATTGTGACTGACATAAACTGGCGATCAATCAGCACTCTGGTCTACAATTTATCTGTTATAGTTAAATTGGAAACTTGGCCCCTCATTCGTCTTTGTTGATGTGAGCTCACATCTGAACAGAGCCCTGTTTCCAGGTTTACTATCACACGAAAACAGATAAATTGTAGACTTGTGCTCTGATTGGTCGCCGTTATCCGTATTTTGTGCCAGTCAACTCCTCGGAATGACTTCGAGAGACTTTGACGACACGCTTGGTGCAGTGGTTTAGCGATTGACTGCTATGCTGCGTGGCGGGCGGATTCGCGGGTTCGATTCCGCACGGAACAAATATTTGTATGGCCTACAGATAGTTGTTCCGGGTCTGGCTGTTTGTATATGTGACTTTGTATGTTTGTAAACGCACCCACGATAGTATGGGGCAACGCTTTGTAAAAAAAAAAAAAACAAAAGAAAAATCTTACAGAGTTTGCCTTTTTCCGGTGACATCACCAGGCGGCAACTGGGAATTGGGGGCGACTGGGAATATTCACTGAAAGAACCAATCTTATGTCCAAGACATATTCGTGACAATGTAACAGAATGAGTACGGAGGCGGCGTAAAGTCGCTGTCAGCGCAGCCTTGCGTGCTTTTTGAGATACACAAAGAACCAAGTTCAGCAATATCGATTGAGCGCAACATGATAATTTATTTACAGCGTTTGTTTATGCACGAAACAATAAATAATGCAATAGGTACATCAGACAAAAGTAATCACTACCTATGTCCTTGCATTTGCCGATTGCATTTTGCACTGGAGTGACCTTAACACGAAAGCGATCGATGTAGTAGGTACGGCACAGTGTTGGTGTTTCCAAGTATTTGTTGTTGTGTGTTGGACTGTTAGCGAAATAGCACTGAGGTAAGTAGGTACTAAGTATTTCATGTAACTCTGTTCCGTCGGACGTTAGAAAAGAATTAGGCTATTTTTTGTGATGGTTACCACCACCTCATTTTGAAATCCCTCTTTCGCACTGTTGGATGACCCAAAAAAAAGGATCCAATGAACCTAGCTACAATAAACTTGGTTTTTATGCCAGGAGAAGGGAGTTCCAGCAATATTTTAATATTGCTGGAACTCCCAATATGCATGGTTGGGCAACCATGCGTATTTTAAAATATTAACAACAGCAGGTGTGTAGGTTTGACATCTAGGCAAGTAGGCAACGATTGTTTTAAGAAAGTCAAAAATTAACCAGTGCTTTCCTTCAGGTTTATTTCGATTGCAATAAAGTCAGATTATTTAATCAGCTCAACTTCAAGATGGACCGATTACCTGGTGAAGGCCGCGTAAATCCACTGGATGCGACTGGTGCGAGATGCAAAGGACCGTCGATGTGGTGATATTTGGAGGCCTATGTCCTACAGTGGACGTCTTACGGCTGAAATGGTGATAATCCCACTTTAATCCATGGTAAAACAAAAAACGTACTTATTCCTTATTAGCCTTCCTAATTTCTTGAAACCGATGGCAATGTGTCTTTACAGTTAGAAAAATTTGGGTTTTTTTAGTCATTTCCAACCAATTGCCGTCAATTCGTCCGAAATTTCCTTCGTTCCTCAGTGAGACAGGATGTCGTTCGCAAGATCACAGCACAGACTCTAGAATGTGGTCACGGCAATCACATTTGAAGGATTTCCCGTCACTTCCGTGGCCCATTTGACGGTGGAGCTTAGCAAGTCTGAAACAAATTACTTATGATAAAATATCGAACAAAATAAAGCTAACTGGCTTCCTTAAAATTAACAGACCACTGGAGAACTTGCGTAACGTCCGTTTCCTTTCAAATTTGACACACATTTAATTAAATAACTACTATTTTTGCTTTATATCCTTTAATCCTTATATTACAACCTTGTATAACGTGTATCAATGATTAATAGATCTGCGTGTGTGTATGCAGTGACCCTAAGCGTAACTCGCTACTTCGCTAGGTTACATGCATCAGGGCCTCAGGGGCACATCCGAGTTCCGAGTAGTTTGTTTAGCTTTCAGCCAGTTCCGTTGAAAGAAGAGGTCGTTTTCTATTTAGATAGAAACTCGACAGGACTCCTGAACATTACAGGTACGGTTACTTACCTGGTGCTTACCTGGTTACAAGATGTGAGTGACATTATTATCTACCTAAGTAGGATAAAGCCATGGCACGTGTAGGTATGTACACCTACCCATTGATATGAAATCAAACAGGTTTTGTTATAAAATTTCCTGCATACAATTGTGTGTGAAGTGAACTCGTTTTCTATTCAAATGCAGTCCTCCGTAGATACCTAAGAGTTTTAGTGAGTGGTCCCGTGGCGATTAGGTTCCTTATACTCAGAGCTGGAAAAAATACATGCTTTGCTTTAATTAAAATACAAATTACAAAATAATATCTCGCATGTATTTAAAATACCAAATACTTTTAGTCGTATATTCAAAATATAAAACACAAAATACAATAGTTTAACTATTTTTATTTAAAATGCAAAATATTAATTACAAAATACTGTCAGGTGTTAGATTAGGTTAGCCTTTTTGCTTAGAGAAGCTATCGAGCGCTGTTTTCTGCAGAACGTACCCATTAGTAAGATTGCTAAATAATATTTATGTTCAAATGTAATTTGATGTCATAAGTATTGAAGTAGGTACTGACTACAAAATACCTCAGCGTCAGGTATTTGAAATACCAATTACAAATTACATTTTTAAGAAGTAATTGAAATACAAATAGGTACCAAATACGTACCTATTTATATTTCAATTACCTACGTATTTTAATTACAAGTAGGTAATTCAAATACTGCCCAACCCTGTCCATACTCACCATAAACATTGCAGAACTTAGGTAGACGACGCGACGTGGAAAATTCAACGAAAAGCACGTTGTTACCTAACAATAGATAACGTAAATCGTAGCATTTATGAATGTCATCGGAAAATAGCAAACTCCGTAAGATTATAAAATAACTTGAGAGATTGTAAACTCTCGATAAATTGACAACTGACCATTTGAAATACTTTTTTTACGCATCAAAATTTGATAGTCGATAATCTCTCGAAGTCATTCCGCGAAATTTACTGACACAAAATAAGTAGATACCTATTTACAAAAAATGGCGACCAATCAGAGTCTAAAAATTTATCCGTTTACGTGTAAAACCTGGAAACAAGGCTCTCATTGGCTTCAAATTTAACTATCACACCAAAACAGATCAATTGTAGACCAGAGTGCTGATTGGTCGCCAGTTTTTCAGTCCACAATTTCTCGGACCGGCACGGAGATATTATACAATACAAGATTTTGATTCATATTATTGTAGAAAAAATGTTTGTCACCGGAAAGATGCAGATTCCGTTATATTGTATTAAATCTTAATCTTAATTATATTATAAGTAATTTCTCGATATATTATGAAAAAATCGTTTTGTAAACAATAAATCCCATCAAAATTCAATAGTTTCCAATATATCGGTGTCTTATTAAAACAATTGTTTATAATTTCACGCGATATTTTACAATCTAACGGGTTTGCAATTTTCCGGTGACATTTATATATGTTCATTTGACAATTTATGGAGAGTTTACAATCTCTCAAGATATTTTGTAATCTTAAGTAGTTTACATTAGCCGGTGACATAAATTCCACTTAATTTCCCGATTTTTTCCCCTGCAATCTGCCATTCTTTGCCGAACCCAATGTACCTACCTACCTACTAAAGCAAGGTCAATGCTAATCTTGGAGCACCAAAAAAACGTCTCCTTTCACCTAATCTAAGTAGTGGACATCGGGCTCAAAGGGGCAAAGTGATTCGTGCACCGGTTTTAATAACAACTCTATCTAACCCAGCTAACCCTACTTTTTGCATTTAATAACATAGATACTGTACCTAGTAGGTATCATGAAGTTCATGATAAGTTCATTTTAGTTAAATCTCGGCAGAGTACATTTACATGTGCGAAGTAACACACGTGCTAAATCTTTGTGAACGGAATAACGGTTCTTATACAGTGCTTGTTTTTTTTTATTAATAATTTGAAGAACACCGCTACCCACACGTGCGATAAACTTTTAATTTGTGATAACATGAAGTTTGGATTTATTTTGTTCTTAATGGGTATGTAAAATAAAGTATTAAAATTTAATAATAATTAAGGTTATTCTATCCACATACTCGTAGATACATAATTATGATATTGTCACTGATCTCATTGAGCCCTAACAGACTGTTTTCTAGATTAAAATTTACTTACTATCCACTAGTACCTACTTATTCTGATACCGTTTTCCTGCCAGTGCCACAGCAACACAATATTACGTAGGTATACATGATTCCTGTTTGCTCATATGTTTAACTTCCTGGTTCATAGTTACCTACTCTCGAAAGCCTTAAAAAACATTCACTTTACCATCCTTCTACTACCCTCATTTCAATAATTTGGAGACTTTCACTCATAAGTCCATGACTCACTTACACTGACTGTTAGAATTATGTTATTTTATCCGAATACGCACTATAAGGAGTAATTATTGACTTGAAAGTTAGAGACTACTTTCAAGTCAATAATTAATTAGTTAATAGCCAATCAAATAAAAAGAATCCTATTGGAATTGGTAGGGAACTTTTAAAATCAAATAAATACAGCCGAAGTCTAAACAGGAAAAATTTAGGAATAAAATTCAACTGCTCAAACCATAGTATTGGTAACATAGATATATTTATGAAACTTAAAAATCTTGTTATTTCAAGTTATTTTATGTATTGAGATGAAAACTGACGTAAACAGACAATAGGAAACAAAACGTGTTATTCGAATTTTTAAGGTGAGCTTTTGCTTATATTTTGGAAATAACGAAACGTAGCCCAAACGTCAATGTCCTAATCAATGTCATTGTTCCAAATGTCATTTGATTTTGACGTATTATGTGACTAAATTACATAGGCAGGAAGACACCCGGTTACCCTGTTCTATTGATCGTCATTAACAATGCAACGTCTAATCTTTATAATCAAAAATGCATGAATATCACATCAGTATTGTTTCACAATTTCATGACTGAAAATGTCCACATTATAATTAATTGAAATTATTGAAATAGTGTCAAAGGGCCTACTTTAATCGTAAGTATAATTAAGTTGTACTTTGCAACGATGACGTGATTCCTTTGTAATTAAAATCAATTGCGGTTCTAAATTCTGTTCAAGGTAGGTAGGTAGGACGGTAATCTTTTGTTCCTCGAAAACTGTGTTTACTGGTCAGTATATCAAACAAATTACGTCTGTAATTGAAATGTAAATTCGAATAGCTTGTGTTTAACTGATTATTATTAATTCAGTGTTTGTTTTTTAGCTGCAATAATGGGAGAGGATACTAAAGCACAAAAGGTTCGTCTAGAACACTGGATGAGTGACCTGCCTGATCCTATCAAAGATATGCCTTTGATATTTCTTGCTATACCAGGTAATATTGGTGTTTCATTCAGAATATATTATACTCAAAATAATATTATTTCTAGTAAAAGCTCCTAGAGCCTTGACCCAGATATCTATTTGTTGAACTATTAACTTTAGTGTGGTAGGGCCTGGTCAAAGGTAATGAATTATTCTATAATTTAAATAGATGAATTTAAAAAATGAAGCTCTTTAAGCTTCATCTCTTGAACTTTCTTTCGTTTGGATCATACATATTATAATATCTAGCGCATAATGTTCTACCATAGAAAAATGTCTTTCAGCCAGTATTCACAGTGCTAGCCATACTTTTGTGAACTTACCATTTCTCCTTTATGCACTAAGCTCAAGTACCTCTTCACTCATTTAAATGATCTTCCAGGAAGCCATGACTCTATGACATATGGCATAACAAGGTCTAGTACTGTAGCCCCAGATGCCGAACCAATACTCAACCGACTGTACCCGTTATTCCGAGGTACGATTTTAAGATGGACCATAACGCAGGCCAGTGACACTTGGCACCAACTTCTCATTGGCATTAGGTATCTCTGAAGTAACAATAAGCACATTTAGCACTTCTACTAACTTATTAATTTGTCTTCCACCTTAACACAAGAATAGCTTCATGAAATATTCTAATTGCACATAAAAAAATAAATAATATATTCACCAAAAAAAATATTCTCACCAAATAAAATAAGTGTAAGAGCTGACTTTTCAACAGTCGTAAGTTTTCTCTGATAAATAAAAAAACAGCAGTTTGATGTATTTTCCGTACTAAAGCTATTGAACCATCATTTTTAAACCTCATATAAAAGTTAACCTAACCGACTATTGGGAAACCAGCCCTTAGTTAGCTGTATTCTACATTATTTCTCCGCATGTAACTCTAAAATATGTTGTATACTTTTCAGATACTTTGACTTAAGACTGGCTACTAAGGCTGATGAAGAAAATAGTTTTTATTTCACTCACGGGTTATACGGTGAAGAAATAACCACAGCTCTCGCTCAAATCAAGAAGTTTGTTGACACACATCCTGGAGAGGTATTTATAACAATCAAATTGTTACCTTTTATAAAATCCCTGCTACCATATTGTTACTGAGTAACCAATCTTTTTGCCACGTCATTGGCTATTCTTGTCTTGCTTGTTTGTCATGAAAGTAAAAGACAAACTGCTAAGTCATCTTAAGGGCAAGACATTCTCTTTAAAACCACTTCAGTTTTGTTTATGCCTATTCATATCCTGACTTGTTATTCATGTCCTTATTCCTAAGGACCTAGAACAGAATCGCTGTTTTTGCTACATTAAACAATTTAGAAACCTACTCCAATCCTGGTTACTGTCAGCCTGCATTGTCCCATTGCTGAGCGAAGACTTCTATCCATGACTTCCAGCTTTCACGATCCAGGGCTAATGTGAACAACCAGTTATTTGTTTTATCCAGCTCATCTCACCATCTTCTACAGAGTCCATCTCATAAACTCATACAAACTTCTAAAATATTCCAGGTGGTCATCCTAGACTGCCAGCATTTCTACAACTTCTCTCGTCAAGACCACCACAGACTGAGGGGGTACCTATTGGACCTGTTCGGGCCACGGCTGGTGCCTCGACAGATAGATATGGAAGCTATCACGCTCAACTCGCTCAATAGACTGAAAATGCAGGTATGTTTTGAGGAGCTTCACCAGAGAAGTACTACCACCATACCTATCTCCGATACCAGGATACCCAATGTGAGTGCGGTGGCCCAGTTCAGAACATGAGCCTACACAGTCATACACCTGTACCTTGGGGGATTTAATAATGCCACCAATGCTGCATTTAACACAACCACCTACTGTACTAGGCCCAAGCAATCTCTCTGCCACCAAGCAGGTGCTGGTCTTTTCACAAGTCTACATTAAGGTAGCTTTGTCTCTGGGGTAGCAATGCAATTGCAATATACATTGGGCTTGTATGATGGAACTGTCATACGCAATAAATTATAATAGTCCTCAATTACAAAAAAGAATAAAATGAAGGATTTGGCTTGCCCTCTAAAAATGCGAAAAAACTTAGAATGTATTTTTATTTATTTTTTATTGAGGAATGGACTTTCTGTTGACCTCGATCACGCTTGACTTGCATTAAATATAATATTTGATCCATCAAACATTATTCTTTCCATTAATCAGTGATTACACCCGCCGTTGACTAACAAGCCAGCTCAAGTGAAGGGTACAGGGCCAAAACAAGATGTCACAAGAACCAGTTCTTGTGTAATTTATTACATTTAATTTTTTCAGTCTATCGACTTTCTTTTACGTATCTAACCTTAGATATTACTAATAGAAGCTCAAGTTTACCTTTCTGAGATTATCTTTAAGTTCAAAGAAGCCCTGGTAACATAAAAGCCAATAAAAAAATTATAGAATTTTAATTGAAATTTCTTGTTTTGCCCCGGTACCCTCGAAGTCATCTACAGATGACTTTGGAGAGCTTTCCTTCCACAAAACAGCTCAACCTTATTTGTTTTTCACGAACCAAAAACTAAACTGAATGGATAGGCGTGCTTAAATATCATTACAACTTAATTAAGTAAGTTAATTAGGACTAGCCTGCCAAGCCTAAAATTCTCTTGAGTAAACTACCCATTTTATTAATGTTTTTATTACCTTGACTGAGTTATATGTTTTTAACTGAAACCATTAGTGAATTCTTATGCTTTCACTTACCTATTTCCACGGCCATTATAGTAAATTGATGCCCATTAAACTTCGTAAACCGCATTTCTATAACTTTAATAGCAGGCTCACCATTGTTATAGAATTATATTAGTTAGTTACTCCCTTGCTGTTATTTGCCTGGTAAAGTGATAACATTTAATCGATACTTTATACTAGATATGGCTAAGTTTTTAGGGTTATGTACTAGGAAATACCACCACCCGCTGAACCCTATAGGATAATTTTATTGTCCGTTGTCTTTTTTTAAATTACTTTCAGTAAGCAATGTATGTGGGAAAAATCATAACTCGATTCCCATCTATATCTATTGTCTAGTTAGGTACCTACATTAATTATTGTTCATCATAATTTTTCTGCCCTTGTCACAATTTAATTGAGGTTGGTGTAGCATGTCTTCGTATTACACATTTTCACAGTATTCACCCCCCTTTCTTCTTCCACTCTAGCCGTCTTTTCTTTTGCCCCTTCCCTTACTTATTCTTACAGCCTCTTAAATCTTGTAAAAGTTGCAGGATAATTTCAGACTGGTTTGAAAAGAATCAAACCAGTCTGAAACCAGCCTTTCATAAGGTCGTATTGTTACGAATTTCTTAGTTTCCAATTATCCGGTTCTTTGCAAAACCTCATGACAAAATCCCGTTTTTACAGAATTACCTGCGAAATAAGTACCTAAACCATACAAAAACGCAACATTTCAGATAATAGTAGTTTACCGCAACGAGACGGTTTCGTCGACGGGCGAGTTCTGGCAGCCGCAGATGATGCCGTCACCCTGGCCGCAGCAGGACGGCATCTCGGGGCTGCTTAACTACCTGCGCAACGTCGAGAGACCACCCAGTACGGGCTTCGTGCACCAGGCCGTGCTCACGCCGACACCCACTTTTATTGTGCTCCGGTGAGAATACTTTTTAATTTTTGTTACTTTTGAGTTGGATGGAAAGTCATCAAATTACTTCTCCCGCCCTGTAGTGTCTGACTCTTACTCAAACTTCAAATGCCCTTTGCGTTCCATTCCGGGGCCGCGGTAACTATTTTAAACAATTCCGCAATTATTTTTTTTTAAGGATGGGAATCATCAAATGACTTCTTCCACTCTGGGTGGAGCGGAAGGGCGTGTCAAACTCTTACTGACTAAAACTCATCCGTGTTCCTTCTAAAGCCAGGGCCGCGATGACTCTTTCGAACAAATTCCGCAACCCTGGCAGGTTCTGGCACTAACGTGCCCCGTTTCCTAATATATATGAGAAACAGTGACTTTGGGACACCGTGGGTCCGAAACAGCAGGCTTCTGGGCCTGCTGTTTCGGACGTGCAGATGGTAGGAGGAGCAAAATTAATTTGTAAAGGATTGGCCCACAGTCGCATTGACAGTGGGAAAACACAAGCTTAAAATAAATCAATAATATGAACAGAAGATTTTAGCGCAGGTGTGTACCACGTGTGTATTATGTGCGTATAACACGCGATACGTGTGAAGGATATAAGTACATACTTTACCCGGTTTTCAAAGCGTGCGTGTGCTTAAATGGTTTCGTGGCTGTAGGGGGCATTTGTAGGTGCGTCAAGTTGTGCCTTTTGGTTATATCTTACTTATAAGTAGGGCTGCCATCACCAAAATTGCCAACGCCGGACAAAATCTTGAAAACCCCGGACATCAGGGTGAAATTGAATATTTTCCACGGACAACCCAGAAAAAAACGACGTTTTAAAAAAAAACCATTTGTTAATAAATTATAACAGCTTGTTTGCAATATAAACTACAGCGTCGGCTATTTTGCAGCGCCGGATTTAGCTTGTTAGCGGCTTACGATTACTAAGTTTAGATTCCATTTGTTGCTAATCTTTTTAATTTTCAATCAATCGAGTTTCATATGACATAAAAAGTGTCCGGGTTTTACCAGGACAACTTTTGAAAACTCCGCCCGGACGCTCCCCGGACGCCCTCCAAACTAGAAGAAATCCGGGGAAACCCGGACGGATGGCAACCCTACTTATAAGCAACGCTTTATGTTTTAGTGAGACAAAGAAGGAAGTTACAACCCACCGATGTAACAAAAAAGTATATTTTATAAAATTCCAGGTGGATATCAAGCTTACGCGAAAAGTGCGCCTTCCCAGTGCTAAGAGACGTGTTACCAGAACTGGCCAAGTTCTCCCCAGGGCGGCCCACGCGCACGCGCAACTCCGTCTCGCGCTCAACCGTCAACGTCGTCATTGCGGACTTTGTGGACATGAACGACGCCATCTTCCCAAAGACCATCATCGATCTTAACATGAAGCTATTAAGGCACACAGAAGTAACAAATAGTGGGTAAGGAAGAAACATTCTTTGAGCCAAAGATACACTTGGGGACAAAATGTTCCTCAACATGACGCGCAACGCTCAAATCTACAAGTTTGCCAGTGACCGCAACATTTTACGTGACGCGGGACATGTTGCTTGCTCCCGCTCCGAGAGCGCACGCGCGACATTTGTCTCGGGGCATTCCACGTTGTTGCTGAGGAACATGTTCCGCAACAGGTTGCTCCATTTGTCCCCTTGTGTATCGAAAGCCTTATTTTAAGTTTAGCTTGTTATACTATAATTTAGCCCATATTGAGGCCACCGTGTCATTTTATTTACGAACGTACCTGAAGCTATTTTACGCGTTTACGAAATACAAGATTTTTCTGTGATAATGAAATCATATTTTTTATATACTTTCAGTTATTCGTATTATGGTATTTTATGTATGATATTATTATTAGTATTTTACGATGATTATGTTTTACGCCATTAGAAATAAAACTTACTGTACAAGTGCCTGAAATAAAAGTAGTTGTATTTCATATACTACAGACATTGTTTAATTTTCACAAATTCACAATTTTACTAACTCTTTGTTTTACCAAATACTTTGTTACAGAAATCGTCTAACTGTATCCTTTCACACAGATCTCTGAAAGACCATTTTTTCTGTTGAAGCCCCGTGAGCTCAGCTTGGTCCAGAGATGAAAATAATTTATCTGATAGTTCGTCGGAGATCTCGATGATTCGACAGATCTTGTCCAAACGTGACAAGTCCTCTAAAGAGTTTGTCAAATCACAGATTTGAATTATTTGAGATTTTCTCTCGTTAACTTCGAACGAATTGGTCGAGTCGGTGGCGCTGGTACTATCTAGTTTGTCGTAGAGGTCGGGTTTGATCCTCGAGCCGTTGCCATTGCTGATGGTAGAGAAGGTTCTTTCATCTGGTATTATAATCACTGGCCCAGGAATATTTTTGCTTAAGCTCTCTAAAATCTGTTTATTCAACTTTTTGCATGTCATATCAGCGTCCACGATGGATTGCTCACTGCTTATATGACAAGATTCGAAGCTCACTTCTGAAATATTTTGTTTTTCATTGTTGACTAATACGATATTCCGCTTTTGTAGTTCTTCGTCAATGATGCGAATATTATAATCCTTTTTGTGTAAATACTTATTTAATTCGTTTTGGTGGGGTATTTGTTCTAGCGGTTCGGGCTTTTGATCTTTGCACACTTTTGTTTCAGTGGGTGAATGTGGTGATCTTCTACCCTCTGTATTGTTTACTTCCTCTCGCTTTCCTTCCGCGTTATCTTTAACAGGATTATCAGAAATCTTTGGAGTGATCCCTTTCTGCTCCTTCACAACACATTGAACTAGTGGTTTGATCGAAACACTATCCATGAAGTAGTTGTCAGCCTTAGTCATGCCCCTTAAAATCTGTGGACCCTCAAAACCTGTGGTCGCATGAAAATATTTACTATTTACTTTCTTTGGAGAGTCACTCGCCTTAGCAGCTAAGTTATTTTGAGTTATGGGGTGTGCCTTTTGACAGATGTTCATAACTGAGCTCGGTTTTGCAAAACTAGTTACTGTTTCACGAGAGGGTATTAAGAACGGTTTATTACCACTAACAATTTTCTTTACGGCACTTGATATGTTATTATCTGAATTTGTTTCGCTTCGATGACTAAAGCTACCGCCTCGTACTTCTTCTTTGCTAGAGTCAACAGGACTCGTAGACAGCAAAATCTTGTAATCGCAAGTGCCGAATAATGAATTATTTGCTTGTGGATTATTTAAACTTCCAATCATAGTTTTGGGCTCCATCGGTCCTCCGCTAGCTACCAACTTAACTCCTAAAGAACTTCTTTTTGCAGTCCCAAGTTGTAATTTGTTAGCATTAGACTTCTTGAGCAAATCTTCGGTGATGTTTACCATCTTAGAGAATTCTCTCTTGACAGTCTCCAAAGTTTCTTGAGGTTTCACGCCTTCAGTGTTTTCTGTTTGTTTTGGTCCAAATGTCATGCAACTGTGAAAGAACGAGCTCCTATTTTGCCTAGCAGCATTTTTTTGTGCATCATTATTGTCATTCCATATTTTGAATAGCTCATTTGTCTTTTTAGTATCGCGGTTGACCGTAGGTGCTGTAGGAGCACTGTTCGCTGAGCTATGTGAAGACAGCGGCTTCTTTAAAACCAGTGGTCGAACGAAAGGTTTTCGCTTACAAGTAGTCTCTTGAGCTGAAGTGCAGGACTTAGGGAGCTCAGTGTTGCATTCTATCGATGATGTATCTTTGGAGCCACGCTCAGTTTGTTGTACCTCGTCTTGCTTTTTCGTAAGCTTTGCTCGAACATAAGTCATCTTACACGGTAGTTTGACAGGCTTATTAAATTGCCTTTCCGAGAAAAATATGGAGTCTAATACCCTGCAGGCGTATGAATACTCATTTTCGTACCAGCATATGATTTTATAAAAGTTCGGTTTTAGTTCCAAACTGGAATCTGCGTCGAGAATGCACGAGTGACTGTCATGGCTAAAGTCCGAGGAAACTGCTTCATCTCTTGATATTTTGATGATATTTTGAAGAAATGTTCTGCCTGCTTCTTCTACTGTATTGACTATGTCTTCAAGATTTGTGTCGGTATCTAATCTGTGTGGAGAAAAGTATAGAGATATATCATATCCTACTAATATTATAAACGCAAAAGTTTGTAAGTATGGATGGATGGATAGATGTTTGATACTCTTTCACGCAAAAATTACTGTCTAGAATAACACATAGGATACCCGGGAATATGTTCCCTTGGGATAATTTTCGACAATCACGCGGGCGGCAACTAGTCTATAATAACGCTAATAATTTTAAAGTTATTATCTATATTTAGATAGGCAGTTGCTCCACGTAAAATATTGATACTCGGCTCATTCCGGTTTGACTGGGAAAAGGCTGGGCAGATGATAATCTAAGTTTTCTTTAGATTTTGACGGTTTTTCTACACCAATGTCGAAATAAAATTGTTCAGATACAAACTACGGTACACCAACACTACTTTATTATACTGTTAATATAGAGGAAGAGAGAGAGGCCTTTGCCCAGCTCTGGGATAGGTGGTAACTGATGAGACAAATACATATCAACCAGAAAACAGAACAGAAAATACTCATCACTAAGGCTGCTATCCCACTGGCGTTTTACTAGCGTTGGCGTTTCTTCGACATCGCGAGCCTCTAGTGGTAAACGTTAACGTCGCGTCAACACGACGTTAACGTTGCGTTTTTTGTGAACACTGAGATACGCTCGTAAAACAACAGTGAGATAGTGGCGTAACGCACCTAACGGTCATATCGAGCACCGACACATTGACGATGGGGACTCTAAAGGCCAGCCCCGCCATCTTATCTTTGACTTGAGGAATGATCTTGGCTAGAGCTTTGCATGACCCCGTAGTCGCCGGGATTATATTCTGATGGATACTCCTGTGGTCGCGCCAATGCTGGTAAAGGAAAAGGTCTTAGTTTTGTAATGGTTAACACCTGCTTTACCACCTGCCTGCACCTGCTGCAGGTGTTAACCAGCAGAGAATTTGCAGATAGGAATGTCTTGAGGCCAAAGTTTGACAGGTTTTTAGGTTCTGGAACCGGGATTAACCCCTGATTTCTGAATTTTAAGTTCAGTTTTTATCAAACTCCACGTTAGCCTGAAAACCTGTCAAAATTTGGCAAACATATTCCTAGCTATATGGGATTTGATTACAAAGCGTTCCGGGTGCCTGTCCGCGCGCCCGCGACTCTTAAGTATATTTCGTTCCTTTGACGCCATACATTTTATCTTGTCAGCGCCCTGTCCGCTTTATATATCAAGTCCCTAAATACTCGATTTAGAAACCGCCCCTAAGGTCGAGATATCGGTATCTATCGGTAGATCTTACCTCAAGTCAGGAACTTGGGGTAAGACCGGTATTACTTTGATCAAAAGGTTAATTAAACTAATCACCATTCTTGTACTGCATGGTAAGCATGAAAATTTGACTTTTAGGGACTATAAAAACCTTAATTTATTTTCATCATTATAAGTATGTTCATGTGCATACTTGATGTAAGCAAAGTACCTGGGTTACTTCTGTAGACGATTCGTAAGTAAAGCAGGGCAACACAAAACCCTACAAAAATGTAATATGAACATGCCCCCAAATAATGATGAGAAGAACTTTGTTGCATTTTTTTAAGTTTCACATTTCTTTACTGTTTTTTTACCAAGCTTTATATTTTTCAGAGACGTTTACCAATTTGGACTCCTACAAAAACTGGTATAATTTTATTTGTTTATGTCATATTTATTTATGAGTTATTTTCATGACCATCTCGATATTTGAATTACATTTAAAAGTACAGTCTTCGCGGTGATTGGAAAAATTCACTAAGTATTTCAAGCGAGTTTGGGATGCGAAATATTGTAAATGTATTGTCAAAAACTCAGCCAGCTGAGATTAACAGTCGGAAAACTATTAATGGACCATACTTGATATTAGTCACTTTGTTGACTACCTCATATTGCCACCACGACAAGCGACAAAGTGCCAATTACAGCATTAAAACTGGATGAAAACTAGATATAACTAACAGACGATACAAGGGCACATAAAACTGGCAATTCAACAACTTAACGACAACAACAGGATTGGTGCATGACATACTGTAACGTGATTCTTATTACGGTGCATGGCGCTGGCTCGTTATTATTTCTAAAGTTGGGTACTGACTGGTGTTACTGGCCGTAATGTAACATTCGCAGCGAGTATGTTATGTTACGCCGTGTCCTAAAATCCGTGTAAAACAAAACACATACGCATCATGTTCGTACTCGTTTCCACGTAATGGCTGCGCGAATGTTCGCTTTGTAACATGTTACATTACGCCCCGTAACACCGTACATTATCCACTTTTAAACGAACATCTGACTAACTACAACGTGCATCAAACAAATAACGCAAAACCTGAAAAGGAGTCACTTATCTCTGAAAAACTTTTACTTTGGGACTAACACTGAAATCGCGAAAAATAATCAGCTGTTCCGTAGGTATGTATCATTTTCCCGTATTCGTTATGGTCCCATAGTAAAAGTTGCTTATAATGATAAGAACAATGATCTTTTGCGTTTATTCACACGTATACGAGTTGTTGGTTACCTTCCCTCTTAAGCACAGTCCATCCAGAGGCTTGAGCGAGGGTGTCATGGCGTGTATGCTGGTGATGAAGCCCTCTGTGACACCGTAGTTCTCTTCCAGGACCTTCACTATGGGAGCTAAGCAGTACAGCGTGCTTGATGCGCATGATAGCACCTTTTGCTCTGGAATTTGGATATTTGGAGGAATATTTTAGTCACTGCAGCCGATTTAGAAGGTTGTGGTAAGGTAGAAATCTCTGTTACATGAATGTAACTAATACCAACAAATTGCAATATACAGGGCGAATTTTCAAGTTGGGTTCTTTTTTGCAGTTTAGGTCCGAGACTCCTTTAAGTATTTTTCGCTATTCCTTTGAGTTTTTTGGCCATCAACGATCAATTGAAAAATTCACTGTGTATGTTATAAATATGATACAAGGGAGTAGGTAAATATACATAGTTCCACGGGTCAATTCGATGGGGACAATGGTATACCTCCTTTTTTAATGTGGTCAATCTATAGAAACAAACTGTACCTATGTATTCTCATTGTGACGGATTTTACTAATCGTTCAGCAATCTTTAATGATATCATATTTATTTATAGAGCCTACATCCTTTCGATCACGTACAAACACTTACTGATACGTATGTTTTGTTTGTGGGAATATATTATTTATTTTATTTTATTTTTATTTTATTTTATTTTATTTATTTTAAGAAACTTACAGCTAATACACTTGTCTAAAAATTTAAAATAACAGAAGAAAGCCAATTACAAGTTTCCACTATTAAAAAATGTATAAGATTGACGAAGCGGAAAGTACAAATAAACAACATAATAAACAATGAACAATACCACGCGAAGCAATGCAAAAGATGATTCAATTTAGTTTTCAAAGAATAATGTACATAGTACTTTCTACTACCTACTACTTACTACTACTACTACTTTTACTTTTTACTTTTACTTACTACTTTTACTTTTTTTTTTTTTTTTTCTTTTTATATTGTCATAAAAGAGATATCACACCCAATCTGTGGTGACCTCGCTACGTTCACCCGTTCTGAGGCCGAACGATAGCACGTAGGTTAAAATATTTGTCCCGACGCGGTAATTGAACCCGTGACCCTGAGTTTTGTTTGGATATATTTGTGCTGCTGGCTACGCCTCTGAGGATTTGATGATCTATATATTAATTTGCTGTTATATCATAATTATTCTCTTTTGGCTTGGATGCCAAAAGAGAATTATTATGTTTTTTTTAATTTTATTGAGTGGCAATCAAGCAGGTGGCCCACCAACTGCTTATAATGGGTTCTAAGTGATTTCCACTAACTATGGACATCTACTATACCAGAGCTGACTGCTATGTCAACCGTATCCGTAATAGGGAATATGCATGCATTTTTTTTATTTGCAAAATGAAATACTTATTGGCTCCAGTAAACAATTATGAAATATTTTTTTAAATAAGTACCTTCATCAGCGATGAAGTTAAGCTTCAAGCTTCAAAGATGACAATTAGAAAGAGAAGTCTTATACGAACTCTGACGTCAAATACTATGTCGCCTATACAGCTGCCATGGAAAACGGCGTCTCCGCGCGAGAGAGACAGATATATTTGTTTAAAATAGTCATATCTCGTTTGTTTTACGATCAATTTTGATTCTAATTTCACTGTTAATATTATATTTTTGTATATTTTCAGATAAAGTGTATAGATAATAAATATTTTTTTCATGTATATTCCCTATTACACCGGCACCCCTTTAGACCTAAAGATAGCGACGCTGCTTAGCGGCAAAAATAATCACGTTGGTAGCACTTCCCTGCTGGGCTTGCTACCAATGGAAGCTGAAAGGCACAAAGAAATAAATCCACTTGTCCCATTGCTGAAACTAATCCAACCTTCATAATTTCTCAAGTATTAGGACGCTTGACTCACTAAATTGTATGCAAACCCGTTCATCAAATCATTCGCCTGCATCGCTAATAGAGTGACTAATAAGTTACCTGCATTCAGCTTATTGTCGTTCACGCCCAGTATGATCATGGGCACATCTGAACTGGGTGCTGTCACTATCACACGCTTCACACAGTCACTGGCCAGGTGACCCTGATGGGAGGGAAAAAATACTCGCATTAATGCCTATGTTTTTTTAGCGGAAACGTTATCGTAGGTGGTGAAACATGGCGGGGGCGAACACTCGCGTCCGGCCCTGGTTGAATCCATGGTCCGGAGCGAGGAGGCTTGGGAAGCGATCACCTCCTTCTGCGAAGCAGTAATGCTAGCGAAGGAGGAGGCGGGCCGCGCGAGGGAAAGGCCTGCGGACGGCGAGCGTCGGGTGGCTCGCTGTCCGGTCACAACCAGTCCCGAGTCGATGGCGCGTTGTGTTCCACGCGCGCCTCAAAGAGATGTCAGCATAAGAGCCCGAGAGGGGCCCGGTAGGGCCAGAGCCTGCCAGGGTTGCGGAATTTGTTCGAAAGAGTCACCGCGGCCCTGGAACGTAAACGGCTTTAGAAGGAACGCGAAAAAAAAAGGTGGTGAAACATGACCTATCGATTAAGAATCTGCTGAAAGGATGGTAAACAGTTCAGAAATTTTAAAAATAATTTTAGGTGCAGTTATGTAAAACACTGGTATTCAACTGCATCGAGTTAGGACAGCAGATCAAGAATTATTCTTGATCTGCTGTCCTAACTCACACATAACACAAACATACACACACACACACTTCACAAATTCTTTTGAATTATTCAAAAGAATTTGTGAAGACCATTGGAATTACTCGTGGCTTTTGAGACTTGTTTTATCCCGTTACTATAGTAGGCGCCAGATAATCGTGGAATAACGGTCATTGACCCACCTACAATTATTGACATTTTTAATTTGAAAAACGGAATTAATGACACAAAGCTGTCCCGAATCATCATCTCCCGTGACCCTTAACATTGTCTAATAATGAAAAACGATTCATATTTAATTGTTCAGGTACCTATGAACAGTTATTAGGGAAAGGTCAATGTACTTTATTCCACATTTATCTGGCGCCTACTATAGAATGCAGGATCATCTTCATCATCTCTACATTGCTGAACTTGGCCTCCCCAAAGCCTCGCCACATCGACCGGTCTTGTGCTTTTCGCATCCATCGGAGTACCGCGACCTTCACCAAGTCATCTGCATACGGGATACCCTACTGGAATACTTTCTGAGTGGTAAAAGGCGATCGATGGAAAGCAAACACAACGTGCAGGTTTTTTTCGTGTAGGCATATTCGTTATCCCCATAAGCCATGTCCCCGACAAAGGCCATCCATGTCCCCGTTAAAGGGGACAAAAGAAATTTAATAAAATTATTAAAGTTACTTCCCGTTGACCTCGTCCCCGTTAATTTATTGTTATACATACTTTTCAAATTATACCCGTTGTCCCCGTTGCGATAGAATTATAAGAGAATGTGGGAACGGGAAGTCATTTTAATTATTTTATAAAATTTCCTTTGTCCCCTCTAACCGGCCATGCCAACGGGGACAACGGGAATACATGGTTTTTTTGTGTGTACAAAATTGTTAGCACTAAAGTGCTATTCGTACTTATTATTTTTCTTTTCTCTTTTTTAAGTGTTTTGTGTGTATGTCACCGGTAAATTGCAGACTTCGTAAGATTGTAATGAATCTTTATTAGATTATAATGTCTCAATATATTATGAAAAAATCGTTTAAATACAATAAATCCCATCCAAACTCAAAACTTTCCAATATATCCGTGTCTTATCAAGAAAAAATTGTTTACAATTTCACGCGATGTTTACAATCTTACGTTTGCAATTTCCCGGTGACATGTACATAAATAAATAAATGAATAAACGTATCTATCTGGCTCGCCTCTAGTCATCGTGCCACATTATCAAGAATGCCTTTTTGGTGGATTCAAAAGGATCGATTGTCTTTATTCATATTTGTCTGTTTATGATTAATAGGGGGAACAAGTATTTAAAACCTACCGAAGACTTTTCAAGACAAGTGAACATTCCTGAAGCCTCGATGACATACTGCACCCCAGCAATCTGCCAAGGCACCGTGTGTGGGAGCTTGTCGCGAAACACTTTGATGAGCCGACCTGCATCGAGTCAAGGAAATGTTAGCTCTTGCACTATGAGCGTGTAGGTTTATAGAGGTAACCTAGGTACCTCTAAAGTAGTTATGGAATATTCTGCCTTTAGAGACTTTGTTTTTAGTGTGAGTAGGTATGACTGTAATATTAAAATATCTGTTTGACATTTCTTTAAGTTGCACCTGTCATGTTCTGTCTCTGCAACACCCTTAGGAACTGGTAGAAAACGCCTAAGGCATTTAGTTGCTTTTGTACTAGGTATTTTACCTGCGCATACATTTTTATAATATTTGTCAATTTTATTGTGGAAATAACACAGCACAGTGAGACCACTGTGCCATTTACAATGGCGATGAAGTTGCTGAACTTCCGTAAGGAAGCCGGTAGAGATCTAGGGTATGAGTGCTTCGCCCGTGTTTTCAGAGTTGAAGATCAAGACCTAAAAGTTATTATTTCTTTCCGGCCATTTCTTAGTACAAGACTAGGCTTAAATTAAAATGAATTGAATGAGCTTCTTGAAATATTCAAGAATACCTTAACTAAATTCTTAAATAGAAATTATTAACCCAGAGATAGTAGGTACTTTCTGAGATTTAGGCTATGCCACTTTATGCACGCGTCTGGATTGAGGGCCCAATTTATTTAATCATAACAGTTTTAATTCACGTTTAAGAAATTCACAGCCCTTTGCTTTAAGTTTGTACTAATTTCCCTATAAGTCTCATTTCATTTCACTAGGATTAATAAAATGGGCCCTCGATTCGTCTTTCAGGGATATCGAAATTGGTTATTTTTCCTATTGTCTATTGCCTACGTCTAGCAAACTTGTGACACCTATAAAATTGCTGACGCAAGGAGACGTAAGGTCATAGACATTATCAAGCCGATAAGGCATCGACCGCGCCCCTGCTCTCATTAAAATATAAAATTAAAATCTCTGATCTTCCCGTATCGTAGGTATTGTTTAAGAAGTCATTCATAGGTTAAAAAAGTAGGCGTCTTGGTCCAACCAAAACAATGATAAAACCATTTAAAAACAAATTACGATGTTATATATAAGTAAGTATATAAATATAAATGTTATAAACCTGTTAAATTTTATTTCTTAACAACAAGATTTCAGGGCATAATCTACTATCGAGTAATGTAAGTAAGTATCTGCTTACATAAATCAATTGACTTTGAAGGGACACTGGGTCATAAGGTGAACATCACCAGATTAGTTCACTAGCTATCGTTGCTAATGGACTGTCTGGGAGGTGGCAGATCGCTTCTGAAAAACCCAATGCTGTGAGCTCCAATTTGAAGTTCTGCTTGCCACACAAAGATCCCAAGACCAAAAAGTTCGGAAAGGTGGAACGGCATTCTCCGAATCCTCGACCCTCGGATACTTTTATAGGTTCAGCTGGCAGCCAGTCCCCTGTAAAGATCGGCCGTTCCACCTGTCCATTTTTTTTCAGTCAAATCTAATATTACAAAGACGTGTAAATTTATGTTTGTTTGTAGGAGGTGGTATTTGGAGTATGTAGGTAATTATAATTCAATCCACCACTGATAAAAATCTATCTACTCGTACAAGCTGACAGGAATTGGCTATTTATCCAGCAAAAAATCACCGTTCCTATGGCATGGAGAGCCAATGGCCACGGGCACGAAGCCGTGGAAAAAAATAGTTATAAAAATAAAGTTTACCATCAATATTGACTTCATTCTCCGTGTGTGTGATGTTCCCTTTGAATTTGCCATGAGTGGAGTCAAACTTAATCAAATAGCAGATGTATTCGATGTCGATCGCTGGGTCGTTAATCGCAGATAACTGGCAATCAACGTAGAATAGGTACATTATAAAAGGTAAAGTCGTTTCGGGGTCACTGATAGACCGTAAAAAATCATTTCTATGACAGGTAGGTATATTGAGTTACATACTTACATCTGTGATAATCAAATAGGTATTAAGGTAGGTACGTACCTATACATGATGCTGCAGTGCTGCTACGTATTCCGTACCTACATGACATCCGTGTGTATACCTTCATTTGGTTGGATAAGGGCTGGAGGATCATGCATGATTGATGACTTATTCGAACGTTAACAGACCTGTCCGATTCCGTAGCTTCCTTTTATCGTAAAAACTGTGGGGCCCGTAGGTGACCACGTTTATTACGTCGCTTGAGGCGTTATTCAGCTTATGAAGGGAGCAGGTAAACATTTCGGACATTCCAGCAAATGGAACTTGTTCTGATCAGAATCACCGTATTCGCACTACGTCCATAGCTGGAACGAAAGCCTCTACCTACCAAATACTTCGCCCACTATCCTTTCAATCACATTCAGAACTGACCTACCACCAAGTATTTTGTTGATATCGTAGTACTTGTTCATGAGACTAAAAATGAGCAAGAAAGATTTTACCTCAATGTCGGGATTCTGAAGGCATGTTCTGAATATTACCCGGCCAATTCGGCCGAAACCATTTATTCCTACTTTTATAACCATTCCCGTCGAACTTGGCCTGAAACATTTATTAGATTTTGATTAATCATTAATATTTTGAATATTTAGGTGCTCGACAACACATATTGGATGACGTTTTGAATAACGCGCTCCAATGAGATGAATTAATCAATTTAATTAAAAGACATTAACAAAACTGTTCGTTTTTATGTAGGTGGCTTTAACCAAGCGTTTATAAAGTTTAAACATTTCAATTAATACTATTAGATATGCTACAATTCATTTAACAAAGTGTGCACATTAAATAGAAAACCGGTAAAATTTACACTTTTTTACCGGTAAATCAGAATGCAATCACTAGAGTTCATAGACAATTGGCGAGATAATAGAGGGGGGAATGTAGACTAAGCATTTATAAGATCCGTAAGTAGGTAAAAAGAGAACCAGCTGACAAGTGGAGGTATGGGTTTGTTCATTGAACTTAAAAAGTAAGTATAGGTACTATTTCTAACCATAAGAAGTCAGAAGCATTAAATGCTTTTTGCTATACTAATGACAAGCGTCTCCGTGATTAGTGGATATTGACTATTCATTAACTAAATAACTTCCTCCACCTATTTAGAAACTATTAAATAGGCGGACGGATACACAAAAGAAGGCAAAAAACCGCTGACCAGATGTCACCATTGTGTAAGATAACGTCAATCCAATTTAACCATAATACATCCGTCAGAATAAATACAGAAACAAATTATCGAGTAAGTTTAATGTTTAAATTAATTGTAGTATCACGATGACATCCATTTTTAACTAATTTAATCAACCGCACAAAGAAATCTGTCAAAAACTCAAGACTGTCGTGTCATTCACTGACCACTTTTACGTAGTGCAGCGCTGGTGGCGAAAAATTCTGGATACAGATACATAAAGACAGCATAAAAAAAGTATAAATTTAGAATCGAAGGTAGCAAACTGTTATCGAACTCTATGTGCTTTGTCATGTCTACAGAACTTTTGCTTGCTCTATGTTTCATTGATCTTCTGGAAGTTGTCTATTATCCAACGCCCGTCCTGCCTTGTCCTTCAGCTGACATTTTAAAACTCCATCTCGTGGAGAGCATACGTGGAGTTACATATTTACCTGTTTCTACATAAATTTATTCCGGTAAGTGTTCACAAACAATTACATGTTAATTAATTTCAAATACCATTGTCTTTTCGAGCTTAATTTAATCATTAATAGCGTAGGTATTGCATAATTTGCTGCGTTATTTCTTTACCACGTAGCGATACGTGATTTTGCCGACATTTAGATTATTTTATGTTCCAAGTTTTGTTTCAAGTTGATACCCATTTGAAGTTTCAATTCTTTGGACGATTATGCTATTCTTGTCTTTCTATCTTTTGGGTATAAAATACTTTGCGTTTTATTTGTATTTTATGGCGTTTAATGAGTGACCTCTACATGACCTCCATACCGGCCGGTATTCGATCGTCCTACACTAATTACGGGTGATCTGAATTTGCAACAAACGAATGCAATGCAGCAAGATAGAAGCCGGTACGATTATATCATCGGCTTCCGGAATTCGCTATTTATATTTCTGTAACTGACCTACGTGCAAGCAAACGGCTCTGCCAACTACAGTCTAGTTAGAATCTGTGATGATTTGGTTGTTGATTTGCTTCATTTAGCCATCTGATGCCATTATTTGACTAAACATTTTTTGATTCCTCGCTTTTTATTCCCGCTTTTAAGTGGCATTTTTCTGTAGGCTTATTGAATAAGTAGGTAGGTACAAACCTTTCTAATATTATATTAACGACCGATGGCATTCATACCAAGATTTTAATAAGCTTAACACATACGTCTCATGTGACCTTGAAATGCACTTCGGTCGCTGGACGCCTCTAACGCCATTCGAGGGTCTAAATTTAACTCGGCCCTCATTGATCGACTGGAAATAAGGAAATTTTAGCAAATTAAAATGTATTTTATATTATTTTACATGAAATTGCACCATACATGTTATCTTTATTCCTATGAGGAAATACTGAGTTATACCTAATGAATCATGAAGGTGCGTCTGGTCGTTGTCACGTAATGTTTGTTTCATGTTTTTGCTACTTGAGTTTTGGCAAACAAACAAGATTTCTTTCGTAATAAGTAGGTAAATGCCAAACAATGTTGATATCAATAATGATACATATTGGTCACATCATCCTTTTTTTTAAATGTAGGTATAAAGTAGGGACATTAACAGTATAGGATTGGGGATTTTACATTAATATAAAAAATATTTTAACATTCAGTAGTCCCGACACTCATCTTCCGACAATCGTAAATGACCTTCTAAGGTGTCCTGTCCTGTCTATTGTATTTCATTTAACTTGCTAATTTTTAAACTAGTTTTTCAAGCTAGAAACACACCTCCCTGATGAAAAACCAGAAATACTAAGAACTTGGTTTCGAATTATACGTTAATTATAATTATATTATATTATATTGATGATACGAGTATTAAAACATCTTAACAAGAACTCATATTATGAATATGTCACCGGAAAATTGCAGACTCCGTAAGATTGTAATAAATCTTGATTAGATTATTATTTTTTCTCGATATATTATGAAGAAATCGTTTTGTATAGGTACAATAAATCCTAACCAAATTCGGGATCCAATACATTCATGTCTTATTTAGAAAAAATACTAAATTACGGTTTACGGTGTTTGCTATTTTCCTTTTTATCAATTTCATATAATAGAATGTTTGGGCGTTATCTCTGATGAAATCAGACTACCTACATTTATCAATATGTGCATAGAAAGATAAACCAAATGAATCACAGGTCTAACCATTACGATAATTCTCCGTCTACCATCTATTAGCTTAATTATGACCTTAAGTTAATTTTCTTCGTTTTTTTCTATTACAGACATGTCCAAAATCGGTATCAATGGTTTCGGCCGCATTGGGCGTCTGGTCCTCCGCGCTGCCATCGAGAAGGGCGCTCAGGTCGTTGCCATCAACGACCCCTTCATCGGCCTTGACTACATGGTCTACCTCTTCAAGTTCGACTCCACACACGGTCGCTTCAAGGGCACCGTTGATATGCAAGATGGCTTCCTCGTCGTCAACGGTAACAAAATCTCCGTCTTCTCCGAGAGGGACCCTAAGGCTATCCCATGGGGCAAGGCTGGCGCTGAATACGTCGTCGAATCCACTGGAGTCTTCACAACCATCGAAAAGGCGTCTGCTCACTTAGAGGGTGGTGCCAAGAAGGTCATCATCTCTGCCCCCAGCGCTGATGCACCCATGTTCGTGTGTGGTGTCAACCTCGAGTCATATGACCCATCTTACAAGGTCATCTCCAACGCTTCCTGCACAACCAACTGCCTCGCGCCTCTCGCTAAAGTCATCCACGACAACTTCGACATTATTGAAGGTCTGATGACCACCGTACACGCTACCACCGCTACCCAGAAGACCGTGGATGGACCCTCTGGAAAACTGTGGCGCGATGGACGTGGTGCTCAGCAGAATATCATTCCCGCCTCCACTGGCGCTGCCAAGGCCGTCGGCAAAGTCATTCCTGCTCTGAATGGAAAGCTGACTGGTATGGCTTTCCGTGTACCCGTTGCCAACGTGTCAGTTGTCGACCTCACTGTCCGCCTGGGCAAGCCTGCCAGCTACGATGCTATCAAACAGAAGGTTAAGGAGGCAGCTAACGGCCCCCTGAAGGGTATCTTGGACTACACTGAGGAGCAGGTTGTGTCATCCGACTTCATTGGTGACAACCACTCGTCCATCTTCGACGCCGCTGCCGGTATCTCTCTCAACGACAACTTCGTCAAGCTCATCAGCTGGTACGACAACGAGTACGGATACTCCAACCGCGTCATCGATCTCATCAAGTACATCCAGACCAAGGATTAAATGTTATATTGCGTAGAGATAAATGTTGTTATGAATGTTTAAGAATATGATTTTGTCGACTAGATCGACTTTTATAATTTAAGCTTAAGTATAGCGGACAAATCTAAATTATTATTTAACCACTCTAATAGTGGTTTAATACACATATAAATTATCACATTTATATATTTAATGCAGTATCGTAATTAAATCAGAACTCAATAAAAGTTACGAAATAATTTTGTCGTTTTGTTTCCCCTTTACCATAAGTTACTATAGCTAGCTTGTTTTGGTCCAAAAATATAATACACCGGAAAATTGCAAACGTCTCTCGCCGTAAGATTGTGAAATATCGCTAGAAATTGTAAACTATTTTAAGAAACGAATATAGTGGAAACTATTGAATGTGTATGGGATTTATTGTATAAGTCACCGGAAAATCGCACACTCCGTAAGATTGTAACAAATCTTTATTAGATTATCAGTCCGTAAGATTGTAATATATCATGATAGGTATTAGGAAAAAATCGTTTCGTATACAATGAATCCCATCCAAATTCACTAGGTTCCAAAATATCCGTGTCTTATTAAGAGCGCTTACTCCTCACGGTGTTTCATACCAACTTTCAAGTCTTTTTTTCTTGGAAATTAATTAAGTGATTTTAATGAAACTTGGTATGCATACGCTAGATATAGCGTTGCCAGGCGTCCGGATAAAGCCGGACACAGTCAGGCTTTTTGGTTGTGTGTCCGGCCAAATTATAACGTATCCGGTCTGTCCGGCTTTTGTTAGGCTTTTTGAATTTGAGCATTTTTCTATAATTGCAATAGTATTAGTCCGTCTTCTACTGCAATGATAGAAATTAATATAGTAATGAATGAAAAAATAAAGAAGATTGATTCATACAATTTTATTGTTGGTTCATTAGAATTTAAGGTAAATTTAAGATAAATGATAAAAAGTTTTTCTTTTTCAAAAAAATGTCGCGTTATACTAAGACTAAAATATTAAGGGTGTCCGACCTTTTTATCCAAATGTCCGGCTAAACTGGCTGGTCTGTCCGGCTTTTTGTTCTGAAGACCTGGTAATCCTAGCTAGATATCTAGGTCTAAATAGTTGAGAACATTTTCTAAAAAGAGTTCAGTGCGAAAGATAGTAATTTTTCACTTTATATAGAAAACTTTGAATCTCTCTCTCTCTAAACTGTTTTTTGAAAATTTTACCAAGTTTCAAAATCAGTTCATTAATTTCCAAGAATAAGGACTTGAAAGTTTGTATGAAACACCGTGAGGAGTAGAAAATATAGTTTACAACAGAAATTATAATCTAATAAAGATTTATAACAATTTTGCGGACTCTGCAATTTTCCGTTAACGTAATTATTAATTATTATGGTTGCGAAGATATTCAAGATTCAGCTAGAGTAACATTCGTACGTTTGTTGGATCCCTAAAATAGTTTAGCGCATGTTTATTATTTTTATAATAATAATTTAGGTTTGTACAAGCGGGTCTAAGTGGTTTTAGGGTTCCGAACATGCGAAAGAAACGGAACCCTTATAGGATCACTTAAAATTTGACATCTTTGGGTAGCTAGATGTGCTGGCGTCTGTAAATACCCATAGATTACAGGAAAACCTATTGGCGATGCAAAGATTTCGCGCGCGCCTCTAGCGGCGAAATTTAGAAGTTGCGTAAGAACGACACTTGCAGCGTTGCCAGCACTAATTTATTCAATTCCCCGAAAATCTAAGTCGAATTCCCCAATTTATTCTAATTTCTACTGAATTCAAGCAAAACTACTGATTCCTCACAAAATCGCCTATTTTTTTTAGGAAATGAAAGAAATTTCAACAAATTTTCAAAGATTTATATTTTTAAGGGTGAAAAAAAAGTCTTTAAATTATTTTTGACACACTTTACATATTTCGTGAGCAACCTTCTTCTCGACGGAGTAAACTTGACACTGCCGCGCAGTTTTAATTAGATGTTCTCTGGTTGCCACTAAAAAGTACTACAGTTTTTGAATTTATATCATTGCGGTTCTCCTCTTTAACATTTTGAAGGACACTAAATTACCACTCGATATTCAGAACGCTGAAGAACCACCGAATGGCTCCCATGAAATGCCAAAAGACATCGCGGCAGACCAAGGCGAAGATGATGGGACAAGCTCGATACAAATCGAAAGGACTGGACTGACATAGCAGATGACAGAGTCGTGTGGAACAGGAAGGGGGAGGCCTTTGCTCGGCAGTCGAGCGATAAAAAAAATGTAGAAAAAAGAGTCATTCGCTATTCGTGAGTAACGTACCAAATTTGTTAATATAAGTATTTCGATACCTTGAAAAAGTGTTCTGACTTAACCCGGACTATCAAAATTCAAAATCTCCGCATTTTCCCCGCATAATGCCAATTCCCAATCAATTTGAGATTCGCCGCAGTTAGGAGAATTCCCCTCAAGTTGGCAATGCTGTATGAAAACTGTCAAAGTTTCGTTCTTTGACAGATTCACAATTTGACAATAGAGGCGCTAGTTAGAATATGCATCGCCAATAAGAAGTGTTAAAATAACATGTTACAAAAATGAAGTTCTTTAGAATAGGAATACCCGTTGCACGCGAGTCCGACTCGCACTTGGCCTTTTTTCTGTGTGTCTCATTTGACGCTGGGTTGACTCGACTGAAGTACTACAAAATACCGATTGCTGGACAACTCCATTATCGGTTTCTGAACGTGAAAGCGAGCTCTAAAATTTTAATGGCCGCATCAGGCAGCTGTCTGTCACTGACATTTGGTTTGCTTCGTGTAAATTTTGTGATGTACAAGTTTCGAATCCGTCTATTTATCAATGAATATGGTGTACATTAATAGATAATGGTTGTTTATGTTGCCTATTTAATAATAAACTGAAGACACTGTGTAGAAGTCCATAATATTGTTATTTTATTACTATAATGGAGGATCTCAATTTGACAGAAACCGAAATGAGATATTTCGGTGATTTGTTTTTATGTTGTGACGAGGAATCCAATGGGAAAATACCGATTTTAAAGGCAACAGAATTGTTCCGGTCATCAAATGTACACAACGATATCCTTAAACAGGTAATTAGTGGTATAGGTTAGGCATTATAACACATTTGGTGAATGAGTGATTATGAGCACTAATTATATGTTACAGATCATGGATATAAGCGTTGCTCCTAATAGCTGTGCGTCACTGAGTCACATGAACAGAAAACAATTTTATTCAGCCCTGAAACTAATAGCAGCACATCAGACAAACATTACTGTAAAGCCGGAGCTTTTGTCTACTCCTGTTGACTTGCCCCTGCCGAGGTTCACATGGGCCCTTAATTCTGAAGCGAATGCTGACTTGATACAGTTATCAAACTCACCGCATGATCACCAACATCACTTGAGTAAAAGGGAAAGGAATTTTGGTGGAACCCTTGGTGCATATGAGCCTATAAGACTGTCATCCAACTTATCGGACAGTGATGTCCCACAGGCGTTGTCTCACGATACCACTGAAGGATTAAGTACAGACTCTGAAATTGAATCTGAAACTTTGTCACAACGATCAGGATCACGTGGGGTGAGTTTCTTATGATTATCTACTACTAAGAAATTAAATAGTGATAAAAAAATCTCATTTATGTTTATAATCAAGACAATGCCATTATTATCATATTTCATTTTACAGTCTTTCTACACTAACAATATGAGACAAACCTATTTCTATAATTTTGGTTCTATATAAGTTTAATACCCACCGCATTACAAAAAAATAATTAGAATAAAGTCTTCAGTATGAATAATTAACTATTATGCCAAGAAATGTGAGTTTAGTGTATGTGTGACCCAGTTTTGTAAGTGGAGCAGTGCTCTCTCTGATAGCAACAAAAAACACTGGGCTAAAAATAATAATAGTTATCTCCATGGTATTGTTGCTACATTATTGCTGGGTAGGTCATTGGCCATTAGTACCACTAAACCATTTTCTTTGCTCAACTTATGAGCTTAGTGTGATGAATTTGTAAAAAGAATAATGAAGTTAGTATTTTGGATATTTTTTAGCCTATTGTGTCACTTCCGGGCAAAGGCAGCCTATACCTTTCCAGACACTCTTTCTAGCACCACCTCAAACCAGTCTTCTTTTCCTGTTTTGGATATTTAATAATATAGCTTTTGTTATTTTACTAGCATTTGTTCTATGAAAGTCAAAAACCATCCCATGGGAATCATGGTCTAAAATCTGTCATGTTCTTATCATTATCCACAGCCCAACTTTGCTCATTGCTGGTCATAGTTAGGCCTTTTTTTGCCATTCCAATCTCCATGCTGTTGGCCACCTTAATCTAGGTTTTAGGCGCGATGACAACAATAGACCAACTAGATACTATAAAAAAAAATTTAATAAAAATCTTAATTCAGACAGAGTCCATTAATTGGTTAGTATACAAAAACTTCGAAACTAGTGTTAGTACTTATAACTACCGGAATAAAATACAATTATATATTTACACTAAACTCACATGCAGGCTTATCCAATGCCCCAGTATGGGGCTGCCCCATCTGTCCGCTATACTATAAGACCAACATTCTTTCTACCAGTCAATGGAGGCCACTACCTGGTTTCTATTTTTCTATTTCTATTTCATCTAAGTAGTTAAATTAACAAACATGCAAACAGTCACATTGATAATGTAGGAAAGACTTTTCCCACATACCACTTGGCAAATAAGGAATCTTAAATACTCTCACTCTCAGTGAATGGAAATGTTTTGTGAGTAAAGTAAAAGTATTTTGATTGATATTTTAAGACTTAACAACAAGATAACGAGTTTTTCCTTTTTGTGACAACATTATAATCAGTCAGGTTAATAACCAGCATCGCTTAGAGTGCAGGTTGATAACAGAACAATGTAACATCTGTTCTCTGTACTTTTAGGTCAGGTATTTAAAGAGGATTTTTATTTGTAAATTTAATATGAAATAAACAACACTCTGCAGAAAACGGGATTTGAAATGAAAAAAAGAACTTAAATTTTGTTATTTTTTTTATACCATCAACATCATATTGATATTTCATTGGAAGGAAAAGGCCCCAGCCCAGCAGTGGTAAAGTTCAGACTAGACATACTTACGTATAATAAAATCTATTCTAATCTAATAAAGCTGAAGAGTTTGTTTATTTATTTAAACTTTATGTACAATAGTGGTACATGGGCGGACTTAATGCATCAAGGCATTCTCTACTAGTCAACCTTTGGGTTATAAAGACTATATTGTGGTAGGTGTACAATAAATAAAAATAAGATTCAAAATTGAATTTTAACAATTCGGAAAGAATATACAGATAATATATTCTTTATTATATTTTTTATATTTGTTTGTTTGAACGGGCTAATCTCTGGAACTACCAGTCAGATTTGTTTTTTTTTTTTATATGGACACTACATTCATGAGGAAGACTATAGGCTGTACGGGTATGGGAAAAAAACGGGATATGCGTGTACAAAGTTGCGGGCGAAGTGTTAGTTACGATAAATTATATTTATTTTGTAACTTAAAATATCACTTTTACGCATTTTATTAGTTACAAAAGGTGTCTTGTTTTTGTTGAACCAATCTGTGCTGCCAGTAGCTCAAGGTTTATTATAGTAACTGCTAGCAAAGAAGAAACAAAATGAATACTGTGTTGTATTTGTCATGGCTCTATGGATTTATCGCTATTGCCATAGTTGCATCATAGAATATTTGAACAAATATAATGAATAACTTCTTTGTAGTGTTTGCTTTGATAAATTAAACTTGTATAGTGTACTTATTGCGAAATATTGACATCAATATAGAAATTAAACAATATTATTGTAATGGATATTTTATTATGTTCTTTGTAATGTTCACATAAAACTTCATAGAAAAATAAGTTTTCCCATAATTATTGGGCCAGTTCTGGTGTCAGTAAATCATAATTTATAACTGTGGGTATGTATATACATTTGTAGAATAACTGTTATGAAACTTCAGACACCCATTTACTAGAGGCATGTAGTTAGTGGAGTAATGCCAATGTCTCTGGGAGAGTACTACACCTATTTCGATAACCTATCAAGTCTCTTCAAATGAGACAAAGTTACGTATAGTTTGTGGCTCTTTTGGGCTTTCGTAAGGTTACAGTGGTCTAAATCTAGATGGTAGTAGGTAGGTCTTGAACTGACATAATTATTTTTTTCAGTATTATTTCATAAATGATACAATACGACTGGCCTGTTGGTTGAGTGGTTGGTGACCCTGACTGTTAAACCGGAGGTTGTGGGTTCGATTCCCACCCAGGACAAATCTAGTGTGATGAGCATGATCATTTGTTCTGTGTCTGGGTGTAAATTGTCTATAATATGTTTGTATTTAGAAATATATAAGTATGTTTATCAGTTGTCTGGTTGCCATAGCACAGGCTCTGCCTAGTTTGGGATTGGATGACCGTGTGTGAGTTGTCCCAAGATATTATTAATAGTTTAATTTAACAAACAAGTTAAAACAACTACTATCTGGATGGTATTGTTGCTTTTGCTGTGCAGCTGTGTGTAAACAAAATTGTGTTAATTTAGCCTCAAATAATGATATGCCAAAATTAGAAATAGTGTAGTTTCCTGATACGCTGTTTCATTTTATCAATGTTTTCTCTCACAAATGCCAGTTATCCTTATGCAATCAATTACCAGTTCCAATTCCTGATAATTGCTGTGCTTGCAGTCTTGCACTAAATGTATTTAAATAGGTTTGCCCAGTATAATAATAATTTACTTCAGAACAAAATTCTATATAAAATTATTAGTAAGACTTAAAAACTGTGTTAGTACCTTAAAACTACTTATTAACTTATCTTACATTAAATCGGACAACATCAGAACGATGCACCCTATTCCAGAGCCGCACTATAGCCCTAAAGCAGTCGGTGTTGGGAGGCCAACACCAACTATTGCAAACATCCGTGACGCACTACAGTATCGCAGCAACCCCATCAGCATCCTAAACCCATTATTGTAGAGGACCCGCAGGGCATTGAAAGCCTTCTGCGTGTAGCGGACCCATAGGCTGCCGACCAAGCAGCAGGCTGCAGGCAGGTCAAGGCTGTATAAGACAGTTTCAATTGTTTTTGTTTGCTAAAGGGAACAAAAGTAGTTTCAATACCATAGATGTAATATTTTTAACGAGCGTTGCCTTTCTCAGAAAGGCCGCAGAAAGGCAACGCTCGTTAAAAATATTACATCTATTATTTCTGTTCTTGCTGGTATTGAAATTATGTTTATTCATTCTTTGCCTTAGTTATGCTTTTGTGGGGTTCATGGTATAATGTCATATTCACTACCTGTAGAAGTAGCCTGAAACTACACCCCCATTTATCCAGTTACAGAGCCATATTACGACAGTACCAATGCCATCATGAATCCAGATAGGGGTAGTGCCTCTTGTGTTACTTCGTCTCTCTCTTTCTCTCTCGTCACACCAGAATCGTGATGGTTTAAATGAAATCTTCATCTTAAGTCATAACACCAGGGGCCGTTGAGCCAGTGCCGGATTGTTAGAGGGCATTTGAAGGAACACGGACGGGTTTTAGTCAGTAAGAGTCTGACACTCCCTCCCATGCCGCCCAGAGCGGCAGAAATTTGTTGGTTGCCCAGGCTTAAAAAAGTCAAGACCAGACTAAAATGCACCAGTGAATGAACGAGAATGTGGAACAAAATGGCGTATCAATATGCCATACTTGTCGCCGGTACAGTTTTAGTGTGCGCTTGACCTTGCAGGTGTGCTGTTAATTTACTGATACATATTCATAATTACATGACATGTCTATAGGAATGTGTTTTTACGGCGCTATTTTTTTGCAAACTGACTACGGGAAAATCCGTTCTTATTAGTGTTCATTTTGGTATTATGAATATCGACAGTTTGATAAATGAGAGTATAGTAGAATAGCGTAGTACGACTGCCAGCACATCAAGCTATAACAACCTGTCAAATTTCTTTAACAAATTTTCAACTTTATCGCTAGAGTATTAGGTTCAAGGTTGTTTGGGATAATTTGACAGTTTCGGGTAGCCTGCTGGCGTCTGGGGGGCTACTCTCGAATTGACAGTATCTGTCAAATCGTGTTGTCATTAATTCTTAGTGGTTAGGTGATACGGACTAGAATACGCCCGTAACTGAGCCCGAAACTACGGACTTCGGGCTTAGAGAGTAGCTCCCCTGTACAATAGGGTACGGTTAGTTTTCAACTAAAAACCTTGTCTCCGTTTTTGTTACAATTAATGTGTTGTTGTAGTAACGGATTTTGCTTCCTCTTTCATCCATTATTTACTATTGATTTTCACGTTTCCTATATTCACCGCCATAATAAAATTGGTCATATTTATTGATATTTATCATTTTTATTGGTGGCAGGCGTCAACTATGTATGTATGGGGACACCCTTTAATTTTCAACTTTATGAGTAAATAAACTCATAATATAGAACCATAATCAACTTAATATCCTTCTCACTGTTGGGTCTCAGGCAGTCTGTGAGTAACACCCCACAACGTGGGCCATTATCATGTGATTGAATTTTTATACAGAGTCAAGACTATACCAGACTAGACTGGGTTCAAACTCACGCCCTCTGTGCCGTCTCCATAGCTCATATTCATTAAAAAAATATCATATCATCATAATCATTTAACTCGGCCTCTGTAAAAATACTTGAGTTACCGTCAGAAGTTGCAAATTTAGCCAGCCCAAGATGTACTGGGCGGACCATGACTATCGAAGAACTGATAGCCGTTGGAGCACGCGTAAATAATGGTTTCTATTTGTTTACAGAGAAGAGGACCCAAGACAGGGTCACCATGGAGCACAGCAAGCGAAAGCCCGACGCCGACCAATAGCGTTGCGGAGCGAGTACACCCAGTGTGGGAGCACAGTGCGACCGGCCGGGGGGTGTGGCCAGCTAACACCGGAGAGGAACACACGAGACTACTTGGTAAGAGAGTAGTCCCATATCTTGTCATATGGCCTTGGTACGACATCAGGGTCTTCTTGTACCGAATCGGTGCGAACTACTGATGGAGAGGTTACCTACTGAACTTTCCACACTCTTCCATATTTATCCATATTTACTTAATTGATAAATGCGTAAGTAACTCTGTCGGTCTGTCTGTTTATTAGTTACGTCTTAACGGCTGAACGGATTTAGATAGACCATGTCCTGGAATTGGAAATAGGGTACTTTTCATCGTATGGTCCCTGCATAATTTTCGACATACAAGCATTACTTTTATTACCTGTCTGTTATGTTACGGCGCGCCTTTATTTTAGTAATGTTTTAGACAGATGGAAAAAACGTTTAAAATGCTATCGTTGAAAAGCGAGAAACTTCTGTTGAGCCGGGTGGGCGGCTAACTCTTTAAAATATATGTTTGGTTGGCGCAAGTGGGCCTTTTTTTTTCCGGCCGGCGCAAAAAAGAGCGCTGGCCGGAGGATCCTCCATTTTGTACTTTGAAACTTCATAACTTGTCTCAGTACTTCCGATTGCATGGCTGCGTGGTTATTTCCTTTACGTCACCTATAAAATACACCCGATCCGATTTCTAACCGCAACTCAAGTATTACAATGTTTTAATCGTAATAAAAGTGAAATCGAATGTAACAGAAATAGCAGTCAAGTTTTTATTCATAAAATTTGTTCGTAAGACGTCTGGTTTCTGTGTAGTGACAATTGGCCTTAATAAGCCATATTTTCGTATTTTGGCGCTAGTTAAATTAGGCCATTTTTTCACGTCTCAATGACTCACTTTTTCATATAATCTTGAAGTAGAATTCGTCCTTCACGAGTGTAATAAGGTGTTTAATTTAAGATTAAATATTATCGACATACCTACTTAAAATAAAAAATTCTAGAACTCACGCATGAAATTCTCACGCAGACTGTTCAAGGAAACCTAGGAATTTGACCAGGTTTTTGATTAAATTTCTTAGGTCATAGTGAACCTAAAAAAATAATTTACACCTAAACATATGGTTGGTTCTCAAAGCTGGTTTGTTCGATGTGGCTGTGTATGGCAATTTTGTCTGAACCTATTTAGGAGTAGACAATTTGGATTACAAAGTTATCTGTGTTTGTTATCTGTGTGTTTTTTTTTTATCTGTATTACGACATGGGGTGGAGCGGGTAAAACATTGTTATTAACTATCGAAAGAGCTCAGAGGGCAATTCTCAAAGTGTCTACTTTCCGCCCTTTCCTTTTCCCTACTAACCTCCTATATAAGGAATGTGGAGTATTAACAGTCCGGCAGTTATTTATAATGGGTATTGTATTAAAACAGCACGCAGATCTAACATATAGCACGGAGTTTACTAACAAAAGACGTAAAGATTTAGTCTGTCCTCAAAACCATACCAAACATGCTTTCTCATCAAAATTTTATATGTTTCTTGGTCCTTTCCTCTACAATAGATTGAATGCGAAAGCAAACATTTATAGCCTGAATAAAGTTAACTGTAAGAGAATTCTTATGAAAACTCTTCAAAAAATGTCCTATCATGATACAAAGAATTTACTGATTGTGCTAAAGTGATTTTGTTTTTATGCAATTCTTGACCTAGTTTAAGTACCTTGTTATTTAAAAAACTGTACGATTTATACAATTTTAGACCTAGTTTAGTTAGTTATCTAGAAGTTAAGTTGTAAACTGTCTATATCACAGATTTTTTACACATATGTATTGTACTATAGAATCCTTTTGATTATTTGTTAATTTTAAATTATTTTAGATCTTCTCGCCTGAAACACAGGTTTTCCTAGTTCAGGCTCGTAATCCTTAGAATTAAGATATATATTTAAGACTTCTATGTAATTTGTCCAGTAAAATTGGTAATAAATAAATTGAAATTGAATTGAATTGAATTGAATTGAATTAGTTCATCTGTGTTAACTCACGTCCAACATTCTGCTATCAATCTTAACTGCCGTTCGATTCTGTAAACATGACGATTTTTCAAATCTTGTAACCAGTCTATACTACGTTGTTTTCGTTGAACTGTCTATAACCCCTTTTATTTAATTACAGGTACGGAAGAGGAGTCATCAGACCGCCACTCTTCAGAGGAGGAAGGTGATGCAGTGGACGATATCTGGACGATAAGCGACGCGCAGGCGCGGCACTACGCGGGACAGTTCGCGACGTTGCGGCCCGAGCGGGGCATGCTGTCCGGTCAGACTGCTAGGTAACTAGTGCACTATGTATGTGTGTAGAACATGTGGCGATCAGCTCGGCGCAGGCGCGGCACTATGCGGGACAGTTCGCGACGTTGCGGCCCGAGCGGGGCATGCTGTCCGGTCAGACTGCTAGGTAACTAGTGCACTATGTATGTGTGTAGAACATGTGGCGATCAGCTCGGCGCAGGCGCGGCACTATGCGGGACAGTTCGCGACGTTGCGGCCCGAGCGGGGCATGCTGTCCGGTCAGACTGCTAGGTAACTAGTGCACTATGTATGTGTGTAGAACATGTGGCGATCAGCTCGGCGCAGGTGCGGCACTATGCGGGACAGTTCGCGACGTTGCGGCCCGAGCGGGGCATGCTGTCCGGTCAGACTGCTAGGTAACTAGTGCACTATGTATGTGTGTAGAACATGTGGCGATCAGCTCGGCGCAGGCGCGGGACAGTTCGCGACGTTGCGGCCCGAGCGGGTCATGCTGTCCGGTCATACTGCTAGGTAACTAGTGCACTATGTATGTGTGTAGAACATGTGGCGATCAGCTCGGCGCAGGCGCGGCACTACGCGGGACAGTTCGCGACGTTGCGGCCCGAGCGGGGCATGCTGTCCGGTCAGACTGCTAGGTAACTAGTGCACTATGTATCTGGTAGAACATGTGGCGATCAGCTCGGCGCGGGCGCGGCACTACGCGGGACAGTTCGCGACGTTGCGGCTTGAGCGGGGCATGGTGTCCGGTCAGACTGCTAGGTAACTAGTGCACTATGTATGTGTGTAGAACATGTGGCGATCAGCTCGGCGCAGGCGCGGCACTACGCGGGACAGTTCGCGACGTTGCGGCCCGAGAGGGGCATGCTGTCCGGCCAGACTGTTAGGTAACTAGTGCACTATGTATGTGTGTAGAACATGTGGCGATCAGCTCGGCGCAGGCGCGGCACTACGCGGGACAGTTCGCGACGTTGCGGCCCGAGCGGGGCATGGTGTCCGGTCAGACTGCTAGGTAACTAGTGCACTATGTATGTGTGTAGAACATGTGGCGATCAGCTCGGCGCAGGCGCGGCACTACGCGGGACAGTTCGCGACGTTGCGGCCCGAGCGGGGCATGCTGTCCGGTCAGACTGCTAGGTAACTAGTGCACTATGTATGTGTGTAGAACATGTGGCGATCAGCTCGGCGCAGGCGCGGCACTACGCGGGACAGTTCGCGACGTTGCGGCCCGAGCGGGGCTTGGTGTCCGGTCAGACTGCTAGGTAACTAGTGCACTATGTATGTGTGTAGAACATGTGGCGATCAGCTCGGCGCAGGCGCGGCACTACGCGGGACAGTTCGCGACGTTGCGGCCCGAGCGGGGCATGCTGTCCGGTCAGACTGCTAGGTAACTAGTGCACTATGTATGTGTGTAGAACATGTGGCGATCAGCTCGGCGCAGGCGCGGCACTACGCGGGACAGTTCGCGACGTTGCGGCCCGAGAGGGGCATGCTGTCCGGCCAGACTGTTAGGTAACTAGTGCACTATGTATGTGTGTAGAACATGTGGCGATCAGCTCGGCGCAGGCGCGGCACTACGCGGGACAGTTCGCGACGTTGCGGCCCGAGCGGGGCATGCTGTCCGGTCAGACTGCTAGGTAACTAGTGCACTATGTATGTGTGTAGAACATGTGGCGATCAGCTCGGCGCAGGCGCGGCACTACGCGGGACAGTTCGCGACGTTGCGGCCCGAGCGAGGCATGGTGTCTGGTCAGACTGCTAGGTAACTAGTGCACTATGTATGTGTGTAGAACATGTGGCGATCAGCTCGGCGCAGGCGCGGCACTACGCGGGACAGTTCGCGACGTTGCGGCCCGAGCGGGGCTTGGTGTCCGGTCAGACTGCTAGGTAACTAGTGCACTATGTATGTGTGTAGAACATGTGGCGATCAGCTCGGCGCAGGCGCGGCACTACGCGGGACAGTTCGCGACGTTGCGGCCCGAGCGGGGCATGGTGTCCGGTCAGACTGCTAGGTAACTAGTGCACTATGTATGTGTGTAGAACATGTGGCGATCAGCTCGGCGCAGGCGCGGCACTACGCGGGACAGTTCGCGACGTTGCGGCCCGAGCGGGGCATGCTGTCCGGTCAGACTGCTAGGTAACTAGTGCACTATGTATGTGTGTAGAACATGTGGCGATCAGCTCGGCGCAGGCGCGGCACTACGCGGGACAGTTCGCGACGTTGCGGCCCGAGCGGGGCTTGGTGTCCGGTCAGACTGCTAGGTAACTAGTGCACTATGTATGTGTGTAGAACATGTGGCGATCAGCTCGGCGCAGGCGCGGCACTACGCGGGACAGTTCGCGACGTTGCGGCCCGAGCGGGGCATGGTGTCCGGTCAGACTGCTAGGTAACTAGTGCACTATGTATGTGTGTAGAACATGTGGCGATCAGCTCGGCGCAGGCGCGGCACTACGCGGGACAGTTCGCGACGTTGCGGCCCGAGCGGGGCATGGTGTCCGGTCAGACTGCTAGGTAACTAGTGCACTATGTATGTGTGTAGAACATGTGGCGATCAGCTCGGCGCAGGCGCGGCACTACGCGGGACAGTTCGCGACGTTGCGGCCCGAGCGGGGCATGGTGTCCGGTCAGACTGCTAGGTAACTAGTGCACTATGTATGTGTGTAGAACATGTGGCGATCAGCTCGGCGCAGGCGCGGCACTACGCGAGACAGTTTGCGACGTTGTGGCCCAAGCGGGGCTTGGTGTCCGGTCAGACTGCTAGGTAACTAGTGCACTATGTATGTGTGTAGAACATGTGGCGATCAGCTCGGCGCAGGCGCGGCACTACGCGGGACAGTTCGCGACGTTGCGGCCCGAGCGGGGCATGGTGTCCGGTCAGACTGCTAGGTAACTAGTGCACTATGTATGTGTGTAGAACATGTGGCGATCAGCTCGGCGCAGGCGCGGCACTACGCGGGACAGTTCGCGACGTTGCGGCCCGAGCGGGGCATGGTGTCCGGTCAGACTGCTAGGTAACTAGTGCACTATGTATGTGTGTAGAACATGTGGCTATCCTGTCATCATACAACATAATTTTGTGTTGTAAAGCGGTGAACTAGATTGAAAATATTGCCTCATCGTAATAGATTCAAATAAAAACCCTTATACATTTTGACGATAATTTAAGAATCATTTTTCACTTCCCAGGTTATTTTTCGAAAAATCACACCTACCCGTACCCGACCTACGGAAAATATGGCAGCTCTCAGATATCAACAAGGATGGCATGCTAACACTGGAGGAGTTCAGCATAGCGATGCACCTGATCGTGCTGCGGCGGAACAACGTGCCTGTGCCCGACGCGCTGCCCGGCGCGCTCGTGCCGCGCGTGGACTCGCGCTACTCCGCGCGCCAGCTCACCACCGACCTGGTGGACCTCGGCGCCGACATGTTCAGCTCCGGCACCTCCGCCGACTTCAACTTCGCGCCCAAGGCCGAGCCCGTCATCGACCCCTACGACGCCACCAAGGCGGTAGTTAAGAAGCCGGAGGAGCGACCGCCCTCGCTCACCCCGCCGAAAACTGAAGCCCAAGTCAATAACAAAGAATGGACGAAGTTCGTGGACTCGCCGACGTCGAGCGTCTCCAGCCCCGGGCCTAAGCCGGTCAACTTTGACTTTCATAAGTCAGCCGTGGAGCGCGACCCCAAGATCTTCCACCCGGTGGCCGTGCGCGTCACACCCGACAACAACGTGCTTCCGCTGGAGCCCGACACGCGCGCCTCCACGTCTCCGCGCCGCGACGACTTCGCGCACGCCTTCGAGCTGGCCAGCCCCAAGCGCCTGCACGCGCAGCCGCCCGCCGAGCCGCCGCCCAACGGCGCCGAGATCAAGTCCATCCAGCGGCCGCAGCCGCGCAAGCCCGCCAAGCTGGGCGCGCTGCCGCCGCCGCCCGCGCGGGACGCACACGACGAGCCCGCGTCGCTGCCCTACGCGCCCAAGAAGGAGCCGCCGCCGCCGCCGCCGCCGCGCCCGCTGCGCAACCACGCGCGCTCCAGCTCGCTCGACCTCAACCGTCTCAAGGGGGCTCCGGCGCCGCCGCCGCAGCCGCCCCCGCGAGCCTCGCCCTCCGCCGCCGAGCCGCCGCGCCGCCTCGTGAACCAGCGCAGCGAGGGCGAGCCCGCCTTCCCGCCGGACGCCTTCGCGCCGCGCGAGTACGACGCGGAGGGCTTCGGCTACGTGCGCGAGGACGCACCCAAGATGCACGGCGCCTTCGAGGTGTACCGCAAGCCGCGCTCGTGCTCGCCCGAGCCGTCGGTGCGTGCGCTGGCGGAGCAGAACGCCGTGCTGCACCGCGTGTGCCGCGCTCTGTGCGCCGAGCTGGCGGACGTCACGCGCGACCGCGAGGCGCTGCAGGTGCGCCTGCAGCACGCCGCCCCGCTCTAGTCACGCCGCATGCGCCGCCCGCACGCCGCCCGCACACTGCCCGCACGCCACGCCCATGTTATTGTTTCAAATATGTAATCTCATGCAATGTGAATCGTTTATTAAGTAGTATTGTTATCGTATATTCGGTGAGACTAATTTTATTTGTATGTGCCGCTGTCTTTTATTCGACCCTCGCTGATCCCCGTGTCGCTATCTCGGCCTCGAGCTGCCTTCACGTTTACATTCTGCTTGCGCGGCATGCTGAGGCGTACTTGTGGTTTTGTGAAATATTTGAAGTTAGCTTGCGTTAGCGTTGTGCAGTATATTTTTGTGCCTTTTTACATTTCGAGCATAAGGGGTCCATTTACATTTTATTTCTAGAGGCTATTTTGAAAATAACTATATTATTTAATAACGCCACAGTATTTAACGTCTTTGTACTAATTTCCGTAGTCTCAGTAACATTTAATATAATTTGGTCACATTATATAATTTTGTATTCATGTAGTTTATAATATTGTATATGTCACCGGAAAATGTAAGCTATTTTTTCTTAACAATACAAGGATATATTGGAAACTATTGAATTTGGATGGGATTTATTATATACAAAACGATATTTTCATAATATATCGAGAAATAATAATCTGATAAAGATTTATTTCAATCTTACGGAGTCTGTAATTTTCCGGTGACATATATAATTAAATTACGACGTCACTACAGTACATTTCCACAGTTAGCAATGTTGAAGACTTATTACTAGTGTTAGACGTTGTTAGGGCAAGCGTTTTTGGGCTTAGCTAACTACAAGACAATTTGAAAAGATTTTTATAGATATATAAGAAAACGTCTTACGCCAAAACACGAAATAGTCTCCGTTAACGTGAAGGAATTTACAATAAGGTCGTTTTTTATATTTACCATCGTAACTCGATCAATGTTCAAATCAATTGTAAGTACCAAAAATATGATTTAAATAATTGATTTGAAATTGTCGCTAATTCTAGTGTTTTCTAAGTATATTATAGAGCAATGTATTAATTATTCAGTGGTTGTGCTTGCTTACTCATTTTATCAGTACTTCCATTCTTATAAATGAATATCGAACGGATTGTCTATTATTTGAGATTTTGTTTATAAAAAAAATGTTTCAATAAATAAAACATGTTTTGTAAAATCTAAATCGGCAAAAGGCTAATATTATAAGACTAAATAATAATGTTTTGTATCCGTTGACGATATTTTTTGTAATTTATAAAAATACAGAAAAACTAATAATTCGTTGTTAGAGGCCAAATACTTGAGAATCTATAAGATTCATAGTTTTCCAAATTGTCTAATACGTTGTATTCGTACCGTGGCATTTATAATTTCTTAGAATACGTTTGTACAATATTAGAAATTAGTTTGTAACTCGAAAATGTTACTGCAGGGTGGCGCTAGTGTTGCTTATTTAGCATTCCTTACTATAATTTGCTTTGTCATCGTTTGTAAGTGTAAAATTCCATCAGACGGAGGGTGTATTTGTTAAAATTTTGTGAATGTTGTATTATACATTAGCTTAGCGAATGTAAAAATGTCAAGATGTAAGAACTAAAGGGAAAGACGATGTACAAGACTTGAGAAGTATGAAGAGTACATAAGATTGTTATTGTAAGTAGGGATCGACGCATGGCCCCGACGGGCCCCGCAGATGTTATACACTATCAGATTACAATATTAGCAACTGAAATATTTGTTGAAATAAAACTTGTATTATAATAAGATTATTGTAAAAGTATTTATCTTTCATTTTAGTTGTAACTTTAAGTATATGGTCCTCAGTTAGATCGCAGCCTCATCGCACTGTAAATATTTTGATTCTCAGAGATACGTCTGTCGAATGCTTTATAACCCCACTGATCTACATTTTGGTCCAATTTTTGTACTATTAATAATGTTCACCATTATACCTATTTACCTATTTATGTTTCATAAAATTTATACAGTAATGCTTAAATACAATGTAGTAAATTATGTACAATAAATTTATTTCAAAATTGTATTAGTATTTGTATTTGAACGATTACGAGATGAGCTTGAGGCGAGTATTATAGTTAGGCGCTTGTAAAGTAAACCTGTTTAAAATATTTTTAGTGTTAAATACCAAAACACTAAAAATAATAATAATAATAATATAATATATCCTGGGACAACTCACACACGGTCATCCGATCCCAAACTAGGCAGAGCCTGTACTATGGCAACCAGACAACTGATAAACATACTTATATATTTCTAAATACATACATATTATAGACAAATTACACCCAGACACAGAACAAATGATCATGCTCATCACACAAAGATTTGTCCTGGGTGGGAATCGAACCCACGATCTCCGGTTAAGCAGTCAGGGTCACTAACCACTCGACCAACAGGCCAGTCAATAATAATGAATGATTTATGAGGTAGCAAAAAAACTCGTTTTCCAAGCCAATATGAGCAAGGCTACTTAATCGACGCATTTACCGCAAAACAATATATATACATACATATTTCCAAATGAAGATCCAAATTGAGTATCTAATTTAATCAGTTTTCATATCAACCGCGCGATATCGAAGTTATCGAAAAATCGATACTGGATAAATGAAACCGCATCACGAGTCGGAATCTACCCTCAGTGATAAGGCGCGGCGGTGATAAGCGCGCGGACAGTCGCGCGGATACCGGACACTGGCGGCCGGACGCTCCGGACACACCGGACTACTCCTCGGCCATTTCTCTCCCTTTCCCGCCGCAACAGTGTATCGCATACCTGCGGACCTTTTTTTGTGATGGTAGTCCCCCCGCGGTACCGCGTCGTCCGCGCCTCACTCACACACCGTGTTGCCGCCACTCGGGACGCACGCACGCTGTAGCGCGTCCGCGGCGCTCGCGCGTTTACATTCACGACTATAATGCGATCTTTGATGTAACGCGCCGGATATGTCCTCTCCGAACATGAAGTGCATCGTGGCTGTTGTTTTTACAGTGAGCCTAGTGATCGGAGCCGCCGCCGAGGCCTCCGTGCGGACATGTGAACCTATTAAAGTGGCGATGTGCAAGAACATTGGATACAACCAGACGGGGATGCCGAACCTGGCGCGGCACACGCTGCAGGCGGACGCCGACGTGACGCTGCAGACGTTCAGCCCGCTCGTGCAGTACGGCTGCTCGTCGCAGCTGCACCTGTTCCTGTGCTCCGTTTACGTGCCCATGTGCACCGACAAGGTGGCGCTGCCGATCGGGCCCTGCAGGGGCCTGTGCGAGAGTGTTTACACCAGGTGCTACCCAGTGCTGCACGGCTTCGGGTTCCTCTGGCCTCCGGAACTAGACTGTTCCTTATTCCCTGCTGAGAATAACCACGAACATATGTGCATGGAAGGGCCTGGAGAGCGCGCGCCGTCCCCGGGGACAGTTCCTTTGGATATGGGAAATGCAGGCGGTAGAGGAGCGTGTCGAAGACTGATCAAGCCCAACAACTGGGTGTGGGTGAGAGGGTCAGCACGCTGCGCACAGTACTGTGATGCGGAGGTGCTGTGGGATGGTGGCGAGCGGAAGGCCTCGGAGGTGTGGTTGGCGACGTGGGCGGCGTTGAGTTTCGCGTGTACCCTGGCGGCTGTGGGGGCTCAGCTGGCTTGCGGAGACCGAGGGGGCGCGGGGGAGCGCGCGCTGGTGCTGGTGGCGCTGTGCCGGTGCGCCGCAGCGGCGGGCTGGGGCGTGCGCGCCGCCGCCGGCCGGGCCGCCGCCGGCTGCGCCAAGGACTCCACCTCACCGACCCGCATGCTACTGGCACACGATGGACTAGCGAACCCTAACTGCGCTGTCGTCTTCCTGCTGCTGTATTACTTCGGACTTGCTGCGTCAGTTTGGTAAGTTCTTTTTATTTCTATTTGCTAAACAAGGCCTATAAATTACAGATTGCTACTTAAAGCTGCGTTGCAGCATCCACCTACTTTCATCAATACTCCCAAGGTGCCTATAACTACACCCACGCGGCTGATATTAGCCGTACGTTAGAACATTAACACCCATGTTTTTGGAACTACAATCAACACAAAGTTAGCCAACAGCTCGTTAACTGTTTGACTGAAATTTATTATCCACTGTCAACCAACTATTGGTTCAAAAAGCCGGTGCAATTAAGTTTACACCCTCATACTAAAAATAATTAGCTGACTCCTACGTCAATATAGTGTACAGGCAGTTTGGCAGACCCTAATTGGGACTCCAATATAAAATAAGCAAAAAAATTGCAGTCGGTACCTGTGCAAAGCAAACAAAACAAGCAATTCGATCAGCAAAAAAAATTGGCAACAATTGACGCCTCTGAGCGGGATGGACAATGGATTTCTTGTATTCCGATTTGGGTACCTGTCCTTATTGTATAGACCCGTCCCAGAGACGTTTGCCCACAATCAATTATGTGTTGTCACTTGTCGTGTTATAATGTCCTTTAATCTGTCGCTTTTACTTTGAACAAGCTCAATACAACGCCAAGGTTTCCTCAGGTACAAAAGCACATAGATCGACTTTCGTCTTTTGTTAAACTAGAAATGCAAAGACCTCAAACTCTTCCACAGTTCGCGCTTTGTCATACAAAATCAAAACTTATGTCATTGTTTGTAGCCGGAGCCGGGAAGCTTACACAAAGCTATTTCAACTTGAATGGACTTAACAGAGTTCAAGCTCCTTTACTAGATGGAAAACTTATTGTTTTCTTAGTAATAAGTCATGCTTTCAAACGGTTAGACACAAATGGTACTAGCTCTTTGTCTAGTTCGCAGCCGTTACGAAATCACTTTAAAATCTTGAACAAGACAAACACTTGGCAATACTTCGTTGGATTGTTAACTGTAGCTTCTGTAATATCCGGACTTACGGAAATAGCTTCTGAATTCCTCGACAAATGTTGATAATCCGCAATTCCATAAGCTGTTAGACTGAATGCCGATTCCAACATAGTAAGGAAGTAGGTACTTCTAGTTCTTGGATACTAGGTATCCTTCTTTACATTAATTAACAACTAATAATCGAAATAATAAACTTTCTAAAGCAATCTTTAGACCAGGACACGACAATTCCATTTTTCAATTTCACATAACAGTGAGAAGATAAATCACCACCATTTCGGTGTAAGACTATTTCCTTAGAAAACGATGGAGGAACATCGAGGTTATAAACTAAAACGAATTGGGAAATAAAATAAACGAGGACCAATAAATCACGGGGAGGCGAGGAGAGCGCTGCGCCCGCGCCGGCCGGAGCGACGAAACACGGGTCGAGTACGTGCGCCCTAGCCCCGCAAGTTTAACGCACCTTATACTGTACACAGTTCAAAGAAGGACAGACATCAAACTCGGAAAGGCTACGTAACATTACATATCTAAGCTCAAATGAAACCGGAATTTAAATTAGGACGAAGTTATACTTTTATGTCACAGGGCAAGCCCATAATGAGACAATTAGTTCTAAGAATATCTTGCCCATTCATTTTGTCGTATAAAGTGACATTTTTACTGCATAGGAAATGAGTTATGGTCGTCTTCCACAAAAAATAATAAGACGCAGCTGTAAAACTTCACGTGGTTGTAACAAAATACATTTAGTTGACGAGGACACAGAAAAACTAACCCTGTACATTTGTACAGTCTGCAAAGCAAAAAACCTGTTGATTTTCAAATATAAATCTTATTCGTGGAACAGTAAGATACAATGTGGCGGTGATAAAAAGCTTTTAAATCTGAAGCGACATGGAGGTGCAGTAAAAACTCGCCGTCTTGCATTTCTACATAAATATTGGTTTAACTACCCATACTGCAGTTGCGATCCAATGATTGGTATCTGAGAAATATTGGCGATCGACTTCTTGCGGCGAACATTAAACATAATGTGCTGCTAGCTTTTTGTAAAAGCTATCATCCGTAGACCATGAGGTATTTGTATCAGTTACTGTAAAAAATGGTGGAGCCTTAAACAGTACTTACACAGCAAAACCTGACCAACTATAAAGTTTGTAACTGATAGGTTTGCAAGTGAAAAATTTGCTCCTGTCTCAGATTTACTAATTAAAAAAGAAATGCCAGCCGACGAAAATATTCCAGCCGTTCCAGAAATGCGTTTTGTTCTTGCTTGCGAAACCAATGCGCTAATGAAGACATTTTTCGAAATCATAACACGTTTAAGAAAGTAAAACCTGATTCTTTGAATAGTTTACTAATTGCGTTAATAAACACTATAGTAGGCGCCAGATAAATGTGGAATAAAGAAAAAACCTTTCCCTAATAACTGTTCATAGGTACCTGAACAATTAAATATGAATCGTTTTTCATTATTAGACAATGTTAAGGATCACGAGAGATGATGATTCGGGACAGCTTTGTGTCATTAATTCCGTTTTTCAAATTAAAAATGTCAATAATTGTAGGTGGGTCAATGACCGTTATTCCACGATTATCTGGCGCCTACTATAGTTGTTTTATCCTTTTCATGGCGAAATTACATTTATGTTACAATTGTAAGCGGTAAAAATGTCATCTTTAGCCATCGTAGCTATATGTAGTTTGAACCTTATAAATAACTTTTAATGATTGTAGCCTCACATCATATTGGCTGACATTATAGACAAATGGGGAAATTAAAGTAAATTATTATGGATACCGTTTTTATCCTACTGTAACTTTGTTATGTTTACCAATTAGGTAGATACTCGCGTGCTTCAGTAGATGTTTAAGTGTTTAATCTTTTATACCAACGGTTTCGTTTTAATTGAGCGAGCCTGACATTATGAAGAGCTGACATTCAAGTACCATTGGCCATGTGTACTTTGATTCCTGTAAGGGTTCCAAGTACTTAATTGAATTTTCTACAATGGGGTAGGTACCTACGTTGGATAAAATATTAATGTTTGTTAAGGTTGAGTACGTTTAGTAGTTAAGTCAATTACAGTTTTAATAGCTATTGCATTAAAAAAAAACTAAGTATAAATAGATGTTTCCTGTGCTAAAGGATCCGTGGCTAAAACACATAATTTTCTTATTCACAGGAGCTTTAGTTTTGAAAGCTCCCATTTGTAAGTTCGATGACGCATTAGTTTTTTAACTAATTGTTATGTTAACCATAGTTGTACTTTTAGTTGGATTTTACATTTTTGCATAAAGACGACGAATGCATGAAACGATGGAACGACAGCTGACTTCACCAAAGCTTTCCTGGCGAGATTTAGAAATGCAGAATTAACTTGCATTTTCTATGAAAAAAGGTGTCGCGACACAAGAATGAGCGTTAACATGTAAGATCTAACATAATTCACTTTAGTAGATACTGTCTAGTGGCTGAAGACGTTCAAAAGTCCAAGTAATTATTATTCTTCTAAACAGTTACTGATACCAAAGACGACATTAAGTAAGGAGTCTATTCATCACTACAATGAGAACTTGCAATTAATCTGCTATTTAAAGTTTTTATCTGCAAATTTAAGTGCAAATTCGCGACTTGTTTAAGGTTATTAAACCTATGATCACTCACCTTGCGAACGTTAACGTTCCGGCGAGGTTGATGCCGTGTTATTTTGTCATGAAGAATCACTCATGAAATAAAATGTGGCTTGGCATTTCAGAAGTCTTGGAATACGTTTTCTGAACGTTCATCTTGAGCTTCTGTCTAAGTCCCAATCTTAATTTGACAAAGGACCACTTTGATTTCTTTGTTGCTAGCAGGTACCAGGAATCAAGAAAAAAACTATGTTATACTAAAAAATAATAAACTCATATCATATACATATTCAAAACTTGTAGTATAACTATGCTTTGAAATCAAAATTAAAAAGTGTTGTCATAGAAGACACATTTCTAAAGAAACTTAGAATCAGTTTGCATCAATGACATTTTTTAGGTGAAAAGAGTGAAATTTCAAACCTTTCGCGGACCTTATTTTGGCTCTTGCGTACCACAAGTTTGGAATCACTGGTCTAAGTAGACAGCGAAACAAAAACTCACTGAATGTTTGTGTATCGTCACACTAACGGCCGGTCTTAATAACGTACCTATCTACCTTTGACTAACTGTCAAATTAGCTACCAACATAAGCCTTTCAAACATGACGTTTCAGCTACTGGTGGTAGCTCATTTAAAACGCAAACAGCTTCCCGCCTTTTAACAAGCTTTTTGAAGAGTGTTGATGGACCTGACTTGACTTGGCTTCTGATCAGTTTTAGATAGATCTAGACAGATCTTAGCTAGCTTCATTTCATACAGATTGATCCATGCAAAACGTGTACCTAATCTAATTTTGTTTGATAGATTTAACCAGATTACCCAATCGACATTACCGGAGCTCAAGCAAATGCATCTATGTAAATTTCTTAGTTTACCATTAGACCAATCATCACCTACGCCAAATCTAAAGGCATTAGTGTATCGTCGATTCCAATTTCGTCACGCCACCGCTATCAACATAGAACATACACACACGCAGCTAATATTAAGGAGGACACACGCCCAAAACAGCAGTAAATCTCAGTTTATAGCGGACATTATTAATTTCTTAGAAAGCCACATTTTCGTTACAAAACTGACTCGTTATGATAATTTCCCGTTGATTTATATGACGTCGGTGTTCTTTGACTGTGTGGATGTGGATGTTAATCCTGGATATTTTTTGTGAGAAAAAAAATGATAGTCCTCTCACTATTATTTTTACGAGAGAGTGTATGTTTGGATTTTTGGAGTTTTGTATGTTTGTTTATCAAAAACGCTTTGACAACGAGGCAACGGTTATTCTGAACTAGTAGATAATTAGGAAACTTCTTCCCTATCAATCATTAGGGCTTTCACGCGAGCGAAGCCTAGCAAAAGCTAGTACATAATTAATGAAACAGAAATAACTTTACTGCTTCCATTTCAGTGTTTAATTGCGTAGATTATTATATCTCAGATAAGATCAGAAGATATTGGAAGTTGTAAATAACATCATTCATTATCGAGGATTTCACGCAATCGATCACCTTGGTAATATAATCCGCGTCTCCATTCACACCGACGTTATTGGTTATCAACTTATCATAGTTTTATTACAGTCATGAATACTGATCTTGGTCAAGATATTGAATGAAAACTGTAATTGGAAAAATATTGGATGATTTGTTTATTTGGATTCCTAAAAATCAACTTTTAAAATCTACAAAACAAAAGTTTTGAAGATTTTATAAGTTTTAAGTCACACTGATGCTTCTCCTTGTTTCAAAAGAGGTTGGCTTTTAATATTAAACCATACTATATGAGTTAAGAAGCCATCGAGTACCCTACCGAGTACGGTCTCAATGACCTAGTATCGGCAAGCGCCCTAGGGCCCTACTAACAATCGAACCGAGTCGACGACTGTTCACCGTTCAGTAACAATGTGCGTAACCATCGCAGCGCCAGTTATAGCATCAATTACGAGCAGTTATCGCGTTTTATTGACACATCAAAGAGGCCGGTTTAATTGTTTGCAGCGTACGTCGGGCGAGGCCCGAAGGCTCCATGCTCCCAGCCTAAACTAGCCCTATTAACATAATAACAGATCGCTCAGCACGGAACTAGTTAGTCCAGCGGCTCCGGCGCATATTGTGGTCGCAGTGTAATGAGAAACGTCAAATTGGTTTTGTATTCATGCGCCGGAGCAGTGAGCTTGCTGTGGACGCGCTCCGTTATCATTTGTTCGAGTCCAGTCAATATTTGAGCCAGCTTCTGCCTTAACAGTTATTGGATTTTCAATTTGCGGAGCGATTTTACTCTTTGCACTTTTAAAGCTTATTTTCTTTCAAACCAATTTGCAATTTTTATTCTCAAGTAAAGTCCAATTCACTACAGAGCTCTAAAGTAACCTTTTGTCTACATAAATTAAATAAATGCTAATTTAACAAAACTAACTTAGAATTAACTTAACGCAAGTAATATTCATGTAAGCGCTTGCTTTGTAGACATGCCTTTAAACATAAAAGCTTTTGTGTAAAGAATTCAAAGTGCTAGTTTTCTTTGCTTGAAATAACAGTAATTTTATTTTCATTTAGACGAAATACCACGGATATGGCTATAAACATAATATGCATTCCATCTGTTGTTTCATAACGCAGTTGATATTAGGTTTTCTCCGACAGTGCGCTTTCGTCGCATTGTGTTCTTGTAATTTGCAATCTCTTATTATGTACTGGGACCCCATAATAGGTAATGTCTATTGCGGACTAGAAAGCCACGATGCTTACATGTTATTAACTTATTACTAGCGTTCGATAGTTTTTAATAAGTAGCACAGTTTCCGCAATTTAGTAAAAGCATAAAACTCATAAGCCGTTGCAGGTACGGTGCTTATAAATAATTGTTGGAGCTGTAATTTCCTCTAGTTACCGTCCGTTGCTGGTCAATACGAAGGTGTATAATCTGGGGTCGGTTCATAATTCCTTGTTTATTTAAAATTTCCGTGCAGCGTCGATGTAATCTCGACACGACAGCGCCCCGCCTCGCGCCGCCATTCTCGTTAATAGGGCTGCCACTCGTTATTACATTTTATTATCGATCAATAACCCAGCTGTGATTGTTGTTAGAGATAACATTCACAACCGACAGCGCGGCTAAGCTACAACTTATTGTAAATATTATTACAGGCCATATTTACGTTTTGACGTTGCTGCACCACAATATTCGTGGCCGTAAGTTGTCTTTGTAGTAGACATCATTACTACCTTACACCAAAGCTCGGCATTTTTTGTAAAATTAAAAAAACCAACATTGAAAATATCGATAAAACTCCTGCTGAAAACGGTGTGGTGCAACACTATGGAGGAAGATTCGATTCCACTGCGCGCCCGCACCGTAATTGGGATGCTAATCAGATGCTGAGCTGTCGCCATCCTGCTTCATCCCACAGTGAGAGGCGCTGCCGTCCCGCTCTCGTGCCAGAAAGGAGTGCGTCGTAGGCGGCGGGGTCTTCAATCATCTGGCAATAAGCGAGAGAGACGCGCTTCCCTCGGGCTTCGGCCCGCCTGATATGTAATCACCGTAGTTTGCGCTGGCAGAATAATTTTCATTTTTAACAACTTACCAACCCGGCAGAACTGCGTTATGGAATGACGAGATGGATCCGATAGTTGTTTTTGTTTTTAAAGTAACAATTTGCTGTAATTTTCATCATGTAGTTAAAAAATTAATATGCAATATTGTAACGAGCTAATAAGTAGAGCCGCTTATGGCAGCCAATAAAATCATTTCGAGAATCACTGTTGTAAAAAACGCATTTTTGAGAAGTCACTTGTCTTTTTATAGGCCGGCTATAAATTCTATTATGGGCTCTTTGATCGTTCCGATGCAAAATCGTTTAATATGTAGTGGAGGAGGGACTCGTCATGATTCCATTTTTTTGGTGATTTGATTTGAGCTAGAAAAACAATGCACGTGCGGTGAGATGGGTCGTCGAGCCACAAAGCGGTGTTTACCCTGGCCGGATTACAAAGGAGCCGAGGAGCGAGGATTCTGCATATCTGGCTCTCTGATCGGCGCGGGCGCAGCGCAGCCGAGATCGTATCGAGCGATCCTCATTATTGGAACACGCTTTGTTGGGTACAAATAGTATACACAGAATTGTGTGAGGAGTTATGTAGGTAGGTAGTAAAAAAAGTAACAAGAAATTTTGATACGTAGGCCCGTAGTCCAATTTCTTTTGAAGCATAATTTCTGTTACTACAATTATCAAGTTTATTGCATCATGCATCGATAATCTCATGTTTATTGTATGAGATATGATAGCGTTAAGAAACTGGTGGTTGAAACATTGTAACATTGTTTATACGCCGCATGGAAGAGCTTCGCTAGTTGCATGCAAGCTATGTTTTTTCAAGAGAGAATATTCTCGAGTCATATACAAATATACAAGCTAATCCAGCTATCCAGCCACATAATTTTCTGCCTATCTCTCAAAGCCCGACGAGATCAAGAAAATTATTGTAGAAATATTTTATCTCGAAGTTATGTCATAAGAAATGCTGCTTGCGTCCCAAAGCGAAGTTATTTTACAAGAAACATTGTGTTATCTATCTTGGTTGGTGCACCAAGCGGGCTTGTTAGCTGCGATTCACGGCTTAGATACAAGAACTGGTCCCGGGCTCGCCTGCCACGATCATATCGCCGCCCATTGTTCCCCGTCACTACGTTACGATCATGAATGACTGTCACTTTCTATTTTTACTTCAGATTTTGTGGGTGTCTGTAAGTATTTTTACAGCAGCTATTTCAGAGTTTCATGAAAGCTTTAAGACGTTTTTTGTAGACAATCTGGCACAGTTTAGAGTAGTGTTCAACTGTTCATTCATTCAACGGTGGCATTCATTTCAATAATATGTTTGATGTTTTAGACATTATACAGGTAGAACGATCGTTCGAAATGTGTGTCACACATTTATCTTTCCGCGCTTAACGACTAGCGTTTCATGAAAGACTACTAGAATATTTTGAAAGACGTCGGATCTTGTTTCTGTCTTTTCCGACCACATTTCCGACCCTTCCTATGTTCCCCTGTCAGTTAGAAGGTTGTTCCTCCATGTCGAGTTGTGTTGTGGGTGGCCCATCATTCTGAAACCCACTTCGTTTGTTGGTTTTCGATGATGGATAGCCATGTAATTATAGCCGATTATCTGTCTACCCGTCCGCCTCGGGGAAACTGGGTAGTCTGGTGGAATTTTAAAATTGCTGTTAATGCGTATAGTCAGTTATGGTAATAAGCTTATTATCGATAGCTGTTCTTCTGGTCTCCGTACTGGTTTAAAGAAGTTTGTTGATAAATAATTTAATGTGGACTTGCAATTGAATTTACCATACTTGTTAAGTTTCTTTCTGACCAGGGCTTAACGTCTAGGCTCTTTTCTTTCCTCATGCCGACAATTATATCATTAGCCTTTTCAACAAGTCCCACTGTCTTCGTGATTGCATCATCCCATAACAGACTGCATTCCAGTTCAAGACCTTCCCAGCGCGAACTTAGCGCTGCCTCATCTTGTAACTATCGATTTCATACAAGTTATTTTGCATCTGCATGCATGTGTTGTATGGTTGACATCAGTAACTTCTCTCGGGAACGTTACCCGGTGGTCGCTGAGTCACAGCTCTTAGTGTGAAACTGTGAACACAGCACTGCATTCTACGCGGTCAGCGGAAACTGATGACCGTGTCATGTGACCACCGTTCGAAACAATGTTATCGGACTACAGATAATCGTGCACTTGTGTGCTTGGATGTGTGACATCATCTCGTTTATAAAGTTGTATTCTTCTCTCAATTATTCTTCTCAACTAGAATAGTTTTATCAATCACTACCATAGCCATTTCATAGTTTTCCTTCCAGCCTGATCTACAAAATACATAGGTTCCAAATTCAAAACTCGTGGTTACCACAACGGATGCGTGTGCGTCATTTAGCGCCTCCTCTTCTAAACGAGCTTGCGCCCGCGATGTCTTGTACAAGTTCTGTGCATCTTAAAAGCTTTCACGGTTTATTTTGACACCACAAATACAACCAAACACTGCGCTGTTAATTAAGAGTACTTTTGTCTAAGTTTCGTTTCGAAATCATCAAAGATTCCGTTACTCCTAGTTTCTATTAGCTCAACGATTTGACAAAGACCACCATAAAACGAATGTGTCCCTCAGGTCCTTTTCTTTTAACTGCGTCTGATGTCTCGTTAACTGATTTATATTCTAACTTACAAGGTTAAGTTTGTTCTCAGAAAATGCAAAGATTTCTTTGTGTGCAAGTTCGTTCTTTTTTCCGAATACGAAAACGTGAAATGTTACGACGCTCGCCCAAATAAATGGTCGGGGAACCATTGTGTGGGTTTCGGGGAGCAGGTAGACTTTTTTGCCGACCGTACGACCGTACTGGCGGGGAAAAAAACGCGTAATTTATTGGAGCCGGCTGTTTTTGAACAGTAGTTGTGTGTGCCGGTGCCGGGGACAGTTATTGTAAAAAGTCGCCTGAAAACATCCTTTCTTTTCGAATTTGGTAAGACAGGTTTAGGTGGTGGTGGTTTGCCATGTTGCGTGGAAACAATAGGTTCAGGACTTAAGTAACTAGTCACCAGGTATCGACAAACCTCACACAAGAATTAAATTTGAAGAACAAAGTTTCCCCAACATACCTACACGATTCGGAGCTATAAAAGCTCGCACACCGCCCACAAGCAACAAGTTAAACTGCCGTTGCAAAGCAATGTTTCCACTAACCCGCCTCACGGCTAGGAAGCCATTAAACAAATTGTCGTTACAAGTAAATCATAATTTCTAAAATAGCAAAGGAAGTTCAGCTGAAGCTTCCGTTTAATAACAAACGAGGATCGCGTCCTAAACAAACACAGATTTCCATTAATGTCCGACGGACGGACAGGCTTAGCCGTATATATTTATTGATTTATTGATCGTAAGGAGAAATCCCGCCGGCCGTAATTTAAACGGGCGTCCAAAATGCCCGCCATGTTTTGGTGCCGGACAGGGCAATGTTTGGACATGTTTATGATAAAATAAAAATACCCGCTGTATTTACGTGTGCGAGCGTGCCATATCTATGTTTGTGCTATATTTTGATTCGATCTATCAGTTCGTGGTGTGAAATATTTGTTTAGTGGAGTATTGTTTGGGTATGGAATGGAGTTAAAATAAATATGTCAGTCAATCATCAAAATTAGGCGCCCTATTACAGACGAAATAAATATAGAATGTGTAAGAAATATTGAGTTTACTATAATTGTTTATTTTGGCCTACTTTTTGACTAAGTAGATTTATTAGCTCATGAAATATCTTCTGCATAATGCCCTTTGTGCTACATATTGCTGCGTCATGCAACTAAAATTATAGTGAAAATGTGAAAACAATCATGTTTCAACGAACCGTCATTCTTTTCACACAGTTGTTTTTGATACCTAGTTATAAAAAAGTTCAATCTAAGCTTCTCCGCTCCTCTCCATGCCCTGTTCCAAGTGGCCCGCTAAGCAGATGCATCTACTCAGGGATACCTGCGTCCACCCGCTATCTCTCCTTTGACTGCCATCGCCGTTCCTTTCACACCGTAAAGCTGTCCATATGGGGGAATGAGAGAACTATAACATCGCTACAAATTACATTATTACTGTAAGAATTACGATTATGTAAGTAGATTTTTGGGAGTGTTGGGTAAAAGCTCTTTCCAATGTTGATTGATTTTGTAAAATAGGGAATTAAATGAAAAAAAATATCACAAAATTCTAGAGACAAATTGGCTAACGCGCGTTATCTAGCCGTGATTGGTTGAATGAGTTTTCAACCAATCACGGCTATCGTAGCCCTAGCGCACATGCGAATAATTTGTGATGGCTCCATAATATTTTTCCAGAAACCAGGGCTAGCCTTAGTAGTACGAAAGGTAACTAGGTTTTACCGTCTAGTCCTAGTATTCAAGATTCAAAGATTCAAATTATTTATTTGTGAACATAGGGTGTGTATTAGAGTATTGTATGCAGAAAAATGTGAAGAAAAAGAAAAAAAAAACAGAAAACTAGTGTTTATAGCACACACAGATACACACAATGTATGTACAAATAAAAGGAAACTTAATTTTAAAACAACACCAAGTGCGCCAAATAGGTCCAGTTCAGCACAATGCCAGACAACTATAGGAGTTGCCTGACGCGGGTTCTCAACTGAACCTTACGTTGAAGTGTCTGCTGTTTCGTAGTTGTCCGCTTTGCTGAGTTTAAAATTTTAATTAAAATTAACGTTTCTGCTAACTGTTTTCGCACCTTTCATTTTACAGTTACAAATTAAGCGAAAGAAGAAACATTTAATTGTTTATTTGGTTCCTGTTTCAACTCCATCAAGGAAGAAACCTTTGAAGCAACTCTTGCCCAACCGAGTCGTAAGCGTAGCAGCATGAAATATTCTCCCAGAAAGTGTTGTGACAGCGCTCCCACTGAACTGCTTCAAGAACTGATTGGACAGACTAGATATCTCCAACCTATTTGAAACACAAGTATCAGCTGAGAGCTGCTAGTGTCCTGTCCAAATCATCATCTTCCCTTATCCCATGTTACTTGAGGTCGGCCCAACACGTTTTCTTTCTGTCCTATTACCCGTCGTGCTATCACTGACTCTCTTATCTTTCATTTCACAACACACAGAATCCAAATCCATCCATCCTTTCTCTGGCCTCCCTCTTCCTCTTCATCCAACCATATTATGTGTCATAAATTTCAAATCTCCCGATCTCATAAGCATGTAGTTTAGTTACCCACGTATCCTCGATCGCTGCGCATACGCAGCATCACGCATCTAACAAAGGACAAGATAACCAGTTTATTTACATCGCAACTATAAGAAAAGGCTCGATTGTATGTAAAACAAGCGTTGTAAACGGGCCATAAACTTTATATAACGAGCTTGCGCGCTCCCCGCACCCCGAACCGCGCACCGATTTATACAGATGCCCAAATCGAATGATGCTTATCTTGATTCTTAATTTTACACTTAAATATCGACACGTTTTACTTACACGGGATTAGCCTTTTTGGGATATGGCATTTAATATTACAAATCGGAATACCGTTTTGAATTTTTAAAGTTAATTTGTAAGTCGTGCGTATTAAGCCACAGTAGTCGAGGTTGGCAACACTGCTTTGGTAGATGAACAATAACATTCGCACGAAACAGGTAGCATGTTGCATGCAAAATCTTATTACCGACTACCACGTAAAATCAATCGGATTGGTATTAATTTATTACGCAATGATTCACACCTCTTCTGATACTAAATGTGAAAATCCCACAAGCAGTTTTTCAGTCTGTAGGATTTTCTCATATAGATTCAATTCACACTTAAAGCTACGAATCAGGTAAAATCTCTTCTATATAATTTGCCCCTATTACATGCAGTATACCTACCTACTTGAATTCCGATTTCGAGATAATTATCGATTTTGGAATAACAAACACTTTGTCATACATGACAAACTTCAAATTCCATTGGCCTTTAATTGTCACTTAAAAATCAACATAATGTTAAATTCGATACTTGAGTCGGTGGCGTTGGATTGAAATATCTTAAATTATGAATTCAACTATACTGCCTTGTATGTAATAGAAGCCAATAATATATATACTGCTTGAAGTTACGAATTGCTTCCTTATTCATATTTTCCTCATCCATCAGTAGGAAAAGCGTACCTTATCGGTTTTATACCCCGAGGGTACACCACACCTGCAGCCGAAGCAATTCACTTACTACGAGGTTCTATAACAAATTACAATGGCGTGTAAAACTGAAATAGTGTGTAGCGAGAGGGCGATGTCCATGACGAATGGTGATACGAGCTAGGGAGTTTACGATGCAGATTTATTAATTTTAAACGCTTCGGTGTGCCTCCGTCAAGAAATACGGTTAGAAGGTGCTAGGTTTTGTGGTTAGTTTGCTTTGGACTGCATAAAATGCGAAGTTCTCATTTCTATAAGAAAGGTTCCACTTAGGTACTCATTCGACTACTTAGGCTCTAGGCTTAGTGTAATTCCATCAGCGAATTAGCGATTTTAGAAATGCCAAAATGATCACGTAACATTTCGGTAGCACTCGTCAATTTCGTACATTTTTTACTTTTGCAATGACTGATAGAATGATACTTATCTAGCTTCTTATGAAATCTATTACTTTAGCTACTAAAGGACCCATAGTTGATGGATAAACAGACGCTACTTAAAACGATTTTGTGGGTATTTTTCCTATTCTCAATTACAAACTTAAGATTCCGGTGATTCTCAGTTCTGTAATCTTAATCTAAGGAATATTTAAATTCACTTCATCACACAACGAAATAACGAAGATGATTGTAATCAGGAAATATCACAACGATCTCAATCCAAGCTCTTTTGGACATTGCATGTGAACTTCTCCATTTTGAATCCAAATGCATCGGATTTAAAAATTCGAAAAGTTATTTCAGAATTTCAGAAAGAAATTAATACAAAATTACAAACATGCTTCCGTTTTGTATGTTCCCTAAGTAGACATACAATCTTGCTGCCAACTGTCTCAGTTTTAAGAATAGAATAAAAAGAATATAAATAAAATAAATAAATAAATAATAAATAGAATAGAAAACTTTTATTCGACACAGACACTACATAACAGCAACATACACATAGTAAAAAATAAAAACAATAATAACGACTCTAGTAAAATGTCAGTCACGAAGGCATTTTAACTTTGTCTCTAATATCTAGGCAGCAAATCCCTTATAGAGTTGCAGGTGTATTCTTGTCCTAAAAAATGATTATTTAATACTTGTGTGATGAGCATCATCGTTTTTTCTGTGTCTGAGTGTAGGGTTATCGATAATATGTACCTATGTATTTAGAAATACATAAGTATGTTTATCAGTTGTCTGGTTGCCATAGCACAGGTTCTGCCTAGTTTGGGATCGGATGACCGTGTGTGAGTTGTCCCAAGATATTATTATTATTACTTACAGAAACATGCTATTATTTACCTACCTGCGACTTAAACAAATGAAACGATAAAGTCTCTAAAATTAATAAGTTTAAGTCAAGATTGAATAGGTTACTTCTAGACAACTGTCCATCCCGTGAGTTTGTTGTTCAATGCTGGCCTATCTTCTATACTAATAATAAAGCTGAAGAGTTTGTTTGTTTGTTTGAACGCTAATCTCTGGAACTACCAGTCCTATTTGGAAAATTATTTTTGTATATGATAGCCCCATTCTTCTGGGTAAGCTCGCTCCATCGTCGACTTTGTCCCTGTAATCTATGACCTAGACTACGAGTCAAGAGCAAACCCATATTAAACAAAATAAAAAATAAGAAAAACATTCATGAGGAAGGATATACGGGAACGGTATTAACAGGATTTGCGCGTACGAAGTCGCCGGCAACAGATAGTCAATAAAAAAAAAGAAACGTGATACTTACTAAAAGCTTGGAGCATTATCAACAAACCCCGTCTTTTTATCCCAGAACATTACAGTAGTAATGGTCATAGCATTACTACTGTACATTTGTGTTAACGATAATTTTATACGATGTTAGACTGTAACTACTTGAGACAGGGTGTGTACATGCCTAGGCTCCTCGATAACGGGTCGTGTCGCAAATAAGTAGGGCTACCAGAACAAAAAATTCAAATCTAGAGAAAATACCGGACATGATAACAAAATTCCACAGTTTCTTGTAGATCCTAAAATATTATGTTGGTGTATTAGCATCGATTAGAAACGTGTTTATTTTTATTTAGGGCCGATTTTTCAATCGTTCTATAACTTTAATTTGTAGGATAAATAAAGTCAAAGTCAATTCATTTATTTCAACTAGACCATTAAAAGGCACTTTTGAACGTCAAATTTACAGTTTAAAATTAAAATATAAGTGACTCTAGTTGTCCATTCGCAAAAAGTAGATTCTTATGGAGAAGAACGGACAAGAAACTCCATAGTTACTCTTTTCAAATATAAGTTTTACAATATTTTGTGTACATAGGTACATTGATCAATTGATTATATTATGTGAGCACAATGCATCCAACATTACACTAATATACAGCACACACTTATATACTATAGGTACAACAAAGCAATACCAGCAGAGATAAAATTAAGTTTGCTAGTAAGGGACATGGTACTCACATAATTAAAAACAATGGATCAGTGTGTGAGTTAAATTACATATTAAAAACCTGAAAGTACACCAGTAAATAAAACAAGTTTGACTTTTTCTACTATACCCTCGATTGTCCTATGGAGCAGGACCAGCATGTTTCCAAGCATTCTTATCTTTAATATAATCATCTAGTTTGTAATATGCTTGTTTACAAAGTGTGGTTTTAATGTAAATAAATAAATATGGCGGTTTGACATCTTTTCTATGCAAAACCTTTGCAACTATCATAGTTATTCATTGGATTATAGTTATTTGACTATTAAATGTAATAATCTGCCCTTAGAATCATAAAGTTTATTTGGATTGTTTTTTTGAAATTCCAGACATGTTCGGAAAATTTAGTACGTATGGCAACCCTACATGTAAGTCCAGACATGTGTAATGTCTGACTAGTGAGTACTAGTGACCAGTCAGATCGTATCGCAGTCCGATTGTACGTAATTACTATTGCTTTGCTATGTTTTAGTACTAATGTGTATTTGTGCTATGGTTTCAGATTTTCTTTTACCTATGATTGCTTATTTTGGTTTCTAGCTTGAGTGACATATTGTTTTCTGAACTGTGACTGGTTTCAAGTTATTTGATGTTCTTTTTCTTGTCTCCTTCTTTAGTACATATTGCTCGCATAAATCGGCAAATCTGGTAACATTTTACCTTTTGTAGGAGTGTATTTTTGCATAAATCGTGTCTGATCGATGCCTGGAAAAAATTTGGCTAGTCATTGAAAAATAACCCTATGAGTTGAACCTCCTCAGAATCATTGTTGATTGGATTTCTCGTTTAGCGTGTGTGCGGACCGCTCATTAACACCAAACATTTTTATTGCACAATGGCAGTAACCCAAAAATTTCACAGCAAAAACTTAGCAACATTTCTCAAATGGGCAATATGGGCATGCATGTGGGAAATGATGATCTTAAGATACCATCTCCAGTTGCCAGTGTTGCCACACAAACTCACATACTTAACTCGCCCATTAAAAGCACACCTACTAAAATCGACTCGATAATCATTATAATAGTTCGGTGTAGTTGGAAAGTGATAAACAGCGATAACAATCATCACGGGCGGCTGTTTTGAACTCTATTTTGCATCTCTGAGGCGGCATCGGCACGTCAAAGGAGTAATCATGGCCTCCGTGCTTCGGTACTGAGGAGGTACCTCCTTCTCGTGGGTGTTAAGATGTTGCTTGTTGACTCTCGTCAACTGATTTGGTAGTATGTACACTGGTACAAGTGTTTTAACTGGTTGGGATTTCGTAATGTTTTCTGGCGGTTTGGAAGGTTTGGAAGCCGATCATGTGTTAAATGTTACGGCTGATTTTGTTGTTGTGTAAGTTGTGTTGGAGTATGATTGGTATACATTTCTGATTTTTCCGATTTTCTGTCGTATCGAAAGATTATAAAGCCAATCAAATAGTTAGAGCAGGCCATAGATGAAGGGTAAATTCTCTATCGTACCTACTTATTGGAAGATTCCGAAGCGGATTCAATATTTTGAGTTGCCTTTGAATACTTTGATGTTTAGAATGTTTTGTTGTTTTCTTTGATAGTGGGTAAAGAGCGGAAACAGAAAAGTTCAAAGGCGGTACTTTATATTGAAGCCTGTCAGATGACTAAGACAGAAGTGACCAGAAAAATTATTAACTTTGAGCAGACGCAATGTCTTAGTAGCCAAAGAGGTTGGGGCCGGCTTATTATAGATTAGGATCTGCCAAAAATATCACAAGAAGATGAAACAAATCAAATGTATTTTATAAGAAATATTATATTGATCAATCACACAGATATTTTTACATCAAACATCAAAGGCGGTTTTGACAGTGTGGCGAAAAAATAAAAATTACTTTATTTGTAATTTGATAGTTTTGGTCATTTTTTGATAATAACTGATGATAATTATCTAGTCTTTTCAATTTGATCTTTAACATTGGCTAATCTTTCATATTTAGTAACTAGTTAAAATGACAACTCACATTGTATAAAAGAAAAGCATAAAAGTAATTTCTCAAGCGCCCAATCAAATTATCGAGCGCCATATTAACGATATGACCGTATATTTATTACGCTACCACGTTTGGTGGTATCTCAACGAGGTGTGTTGTAATAAGTTTGGACACGATCGACGGCTCGCCGGGTTAGCGCCGACACAAACACCAATAATGTTACCCAGCGATAGAACGCGTTTTTTTGTTCTCGAGCTAATTGGTCGCTGGAAAACGGACGTCATAATGAGATTGGAAAACCTGTATTGGAGAAAAAGTTCGTGACTTTTTTGTTTTGAAGATTGGTATTTTAGTTTACAATGTTGGTGTGGTTTGGTGCTGTTGGGCGAAATTGAAGTTCTTCACTTCAATGAGCTTTTTTGAAAGAAAACTTAATGATCGAGGAAAAATCAATCTACAAGCTCTACGCTTGTAGATTGAATTATAGATAATTTACCTAATGTTGCCTTTAGCTCAAAATAGCTCTTCAAGTCCAGGACTTGAAGAGCAGGCTATAGTCTTGGTCCTTGGTCTGAAAACTTCGTGCGAAGCAGCGCCTGAAAGTGTGAAAATTACAAAGCTGGTTTTTCCATTAGGTATATCAAATCACATCACTACATTTCAATACATATATCTCTAGCAACATAGTAACGTACTTATTTATTTAAATGCCTTTCTTACAAAGACCTTTGCCCTTTCAAGTGCTGTTAAACTATATGTTCGCTTTTCAAATTTTGACTGACGGCTCGTTTGTGCCTGAGTTTTTTTTTTCAAAATGGCCGCCCTGACTTAATCACTTAGATAAATAAACTGATAAAAGGATTTGTTTGTAACGGCTTAAAGACAAACCGTGTGGGATTTAGTTTTAGTTTAAAGCTGTTTTAAGTTTTAACTGACAGTTTGATCTAAACCCGTGATTATGTCTGTTTGTTTAGAGTTTTTTAGTTTATAATGCCACAGCATTATAAAGTAGAAAAATCGAAGCAACATTGACACATCAAGCTACAACAATCTGTCAAATTTCTTTAATAGATTTTCAACTTTTTAGCTAAAGCATTAAGTTCAAGGTTGATTGGAAAAAAAATACAGTTTCGGGTAGCTTGATGTGCTGGCGTCTTAACTCTTTTATTTTAAACTTTTTGTAAAGAAAATACTTTTATGAAGGTATTGAATTTAACTACATTAAGATTTATAACTTATTTACTTTATTATTTTATAAAATATTTACTAAATTTGTATTATAATTGGTACAATTGCATAAGCTTCTTAGTATTTACTTACAAACAAGAAATAGCTATCAAAATTGAATGTCCCACTTTTCGAATGCGTTGATGTCTTTTGTATGGAAGGACCTCACGTGTGACCGGAAAATGACGAACATACATAATTAAAATTATTAATTTTCTACTTTAACTGTTATAAAACAAGTTCCTGGTAATATTTAACATTCTAACGACCAAATTCTAATGAGGTTGCCTACCTAAGTCGTATTTATCTAATAGGAATCTACTAAAAAACATGATTAGTGTTATATCTATAATAACATGTCCCACAAAGACGGCTAGCTAATAATTATGAAACGATAGCATCTCATAAAAATGCGCTTGTAACATACTTTATAGCCACGATTAGCTCTGCGCAACGAAAAACCAATTTAAATAAATTTCAAAAAGGCATTTACGAGAAAACCCCATAGCGAGCCTCCACACCAATCTAATTTAAACCCTCCTGTTTGACTGAAAGGTTTATATCGGAAAAACGACAAAAAACATGCGCCTGAGTCATTCTCGTTAGTCAGACGAGTTGCCGCGGTACCTGTCTCATAAGTGGCGATGTTTGTTTATTTAAAATCACACCTTAACTAAATAAAATAGGTTGCATAATTCAATGTGTAATTATGGTGGTTACGACATTTTTCAGTGAGTGAGTCGGTCTTGTTAGTAAGCTTATTGTTACCGGTGCGACTTCCGTCCTTGTCTAACGCGAGCGCAGGGTGCGCGTGGGTGCCGCTCTCTCTTTCTAATCGTTACGGCAAGGTCGGCTCGTTAAAAGCTCTTAACGAGAAGCGAAGGAAAAGCACGAGCCTCAGTGAGGCTCTCAAACTTTTTTAAAATTTTTACTTGATTTTTTCTGTTTTGTATTTTGGTAACGTTAATGGGTTGTGGAGGTCTGGTAGGCAGCCGCTCCACGTAAAATACTGGTATTCAGCTGAATCCGGTTTGACTGGAAGCCGACCCCAATATAATTGGGAAAAGGCTAGGCAGATGATGTATTTTGGTAAAGATACTTGATAATTTCGTATCGATTCAGTCATTCTTATAACGATGCTTTAAAAATGGTAACTTGATTTTGACATTAGTTTCAATATAAACAATTATCTCAACCGGTCGGGTTTTCCTCCTTTGACCCAGTTCCCATTCGCACATCACAACCTGTATATACCTAACTGTGACTTCATAAAATAACCAAATCCATAATCAAACTTAGTACCTCTGAACTTTGACTATCTCAGTCGTGCCCGCTCGGTATGTTCCGCGCGTGTCTCGTTCACACCCGACTCCTGCGCATCTCACCACCTCTGTCTAACACGGCGCTATCTCGCTCGTGTACTGAAACCATCCCGTCACGGTACTCAGGATAATCGTCTGTAGAAGACACCTCACATTTATCTCCGAGTAAGTTCCGAGGTGCAATCAATTTGAATTCTTTATTCATTTAATGTCTGTCGACTTTGTTTTGAGGCTGTTGAGCTGGTCAGCTGATTTTGTAGACTGACTGAAGAAGTTATGCGCACACGCACGGCTAAGTAAAATGCGTTAACAAAAAAAAAAACAATTGTTAGAATTTTAATCCTAATTTAATATTATAAATGCGAAAGTGAGTTGGCTTGTTTGTCACACTTTCAAGGCTAAACTGCTGAACCGATTTTGATGAATTTTGGTATAGAGATAAAAGGTAATCTCTTGAAGTACTAATTACGAATATAAACGATCAAGAATTCTTTCTCTGCTAGAAATCTTTACTGGATTACATAAGCTACTTTTTTTTAAAGTTTTTGAAGTACTTTGACCGCGGCTTCGTTAGCGTGGCCTTTAAGTACTTGAAAAACTTTACATACAAACAAACATACATACACATTTTAGTAATGTATTGATGTTTTTTTGTCTACTTCTTAATGAGCTTCCTGTACTTGTTTGACAGGATTTAATTGGTAGCTTGTCTTGTTATAACTTTTTATTGCTATTGCATAATCATTATAATTTATTGAGCGTGTGGCTTAACAAAAAGGATACAATGTATGAGGACAGTAGCTATGAGGATTTGGAACAAGAACATAAATGAATGATTTGAACAGTAAGTTTAAAAAAGAAAACTTACAAAGAGAGGACGGGATGAGTTGGACTTCTTATCAAAGGATTAGCTCTAAATCGCTGAAGATCGGAAAAAGTGGAAAGTGGGAAAAGAAGCCTTTGCTCAATAGTCAGGCGATATACAGATTAAAAATTAAAAAAAATACTCTAAAATGTTACCAATAAACTGCACCAGCAAACCTTAAATGCAACTTTTACAGCAAACACACCATTCCGATACTTTAACATTTCAAATCATTACAATATCCTGTAAAACGTTTTCAAATTGATGGCTACAGTAACGTTCTTGTTTATTATAGCGAAGGCAACGCTCCTGGGCCGTCCCGGACAGCAATAAGAGAAAAAAAGTGGAATTTCTGTAGAAAACGACTCGAACGATTGCCTCGTTGAAGCTTCAATCGATACCTCTTCGGCACAGCGTCGTATTTGTATCGAATGTTATAAGTATAACCGATTTTATACTGCACGCGCTTATTTCGAAAATTCGCTTGACACATAAAAATACTTTTGTAAAGGCGACCGGCTTATTATCGAGTTATATTTTGAAGTCTTCTTATGGCTTTTTATTTTATACGTGCATGGTATAATAATGAATGATAATACCACAGCATTTGGTGCGATACGTATAAATCCATACGCATTTATAATTTTATAAATATTGTTTTAATAAAATTATAAATGCGAAAGTGTCTGCTTGATACGTCTTAACCGCTGAACAGATTTTGTTGAAATTTGGTACACGGATAGATTATGACCTACAGTAGGATATAGGAGGACTTTTTATACCGGTAGAAAGTTCCTTAGGAGAATAAAACACTTTACACGCGAGCAGAAGGTAGTATGTACTATGTACAGTAGGTGTAGATACTCACCTATGCGTAAAAGCACACATTCGGCTTACCTTTCAACAGGGACCAAAGCTATTGACTATTTACTTGCGAAAAAATTAATATTCAACAGCTAAGTCAACGCTTGCATAAAGCTACACGAATACACGATTTTACAAACCTACCTACAACCGCAAAATGTGCCAAGTTTAGTTGGATGTAACACGTACAACATTGCCGTGCACGTTAAAAGAAAAAGGGACTTTTTAGGTAAAATTTAGTTATATTCGGGATCAGGAACACAAGGCGTACCTAGTTATGTTTTTCTTTGAGCATGGCAAAATATAAAAACATTATTCTCTAGTAATTACTAGTTCAGTCAAAATGTTTAGTTTCCCCGAACAAATGTTCAACATTTCAGATCTTTTGGCAGATAAAATATTCTTCATATACAGTAGGTACACAATTTAAAACAGAAAAATACTATTTTAGGAACCAGGTCGTTATATTTTAGTGTTTTGGTCAGATGCACTTTTAGGTTATTGCGGGAGAACATGTTTGTTATATTAAAAGTCAACTAACCGTGGCCCACCGTGGGCCATCCGAGTTAGACGAACAACAGCCATTATAACAATTTAGAAGATTACATCGTGTCGACGGACCGATCAGTCAAAAAGTTAATCACCGTGCCGAAAAACTATGCGGTGGAATTAAGCGGTGAGCACACGACTGTTTAGAAACCTGCGTAGGCGCAACAGCTTGACTGTAGTACTACAGGCACGGAAGTTAATAGTTCTGCAGTTTTTTTAAAGGCTTTCGTTTCTTTGATGTGGTCGACTATATGTTTGCCTAAATTTAACCTATTCTACTGACTTAAAGACAACCCAGAAAACACAGACTTTGGGTATCTCGCTCATGAAGAACAGACAATTAAAGAAAGTATTCCCATTTTTTTTGTAGATACGTGTGGGTAGACTGTCCTTGTCCAACGTGTAACGCATCACCGACACTTTTCGAAAAGCCGTGGCATATCCATTTCATACTACTAATAATGTATTATGACGGTTGTGTTTTAAATATACAGACGAATATTAAATTGGTCATCATTTAATTTGTTGAACAATCCGTTTCCCTGACTGTACATCGACTAGTTTGTTACTGGCCTATTTCGACTCAGAATTACTTGGTACGTGAGACAATTTTGGATTTCATTCGTCATAGATGATTCAGAAACATTTGAAGTGATAAATAAATGGAGTGTAGGCTAGTAAAGAGCATCCCGTCGAAATAGTCTGAGATGTAAAGTCACTCGCTGTTATTTATGACGTTAAGGAACAGTGATGAATGAGGCCTTCTGTGCGAATGCCCGCATCATGTGTCTGTCCTACTTAACTGCATTAGCCAGGATATCTATCCTACTACTAATGTTACAAATGCGACTGTGTGAATGATTGGATGTTTGGTTGTCAGTCACGCCTCTTTGTCTAAAACTTGACACACGGGTAAACTATGACCATGAGCATCATAGGGTACATAGTTTTATACCGGTAGTTTGTCTATTAAGAGAAAATCTTGTCATCTGGACGAAACCGCGGCTAGTGTTATATAAATACGCGTCTACAACAGTGCTCCCAGACTCGTTAAGAGACTTCTCGCGTCCTGGAAAGTTCTCGAACCAATGGCGGAACAGTAAAGTTAAAATAAGTTCTATTTGGACACCTATTTCAAAGCAGCACGCGCAAGCGCAGGCTCCTAACAGCCCACGTGTAATCGGCTTTAGTATGCCGTAATAGTTTCGAACGAGATGTGTACGCTCAGGGCATTAAAAAGCTCTTTGAAATCTCCGTCTATGCCACAATAAAACTAGCGCAGTCATCCTCCAACGAGAGGAATCGTCTGTCATTCAATTCGGAACTTTAAAAGCTTAAAATCTTGTATTCCTGTTATTATAGATGAATTTACGAAAGCACCTGAAGTACCTCCTGACAGGGCCCTCGTTAAATAACGTTTGATTGGAATTGAAATTGCTTTCCGAACGCTATTTAGGGAATTAAGCAATTTGGTTGTTAAAGAACTCGATTTGAATGCTTTGTGTTCTGTAAATAATATTATCGAATAAATTAAGCGTGGAAATATAAAATGTTTATTGTTTTTGTTACATATAAGCTTCCATTATGTTGCTACGTTTAATTTAATTCATCAAAATTGTTCTCTAATTTGACTTTGGTTGCGTAAACAAGTAATTTATTCGGCGTATCAATCATCTCACATCTTGTTTCTTTCTAATTTAGTTATTCGGTAATTATGTTCGCTTCCTTGATAGCTGATTAACAGCGGATATCCTGCTGTCAACGACTTTATTTGTCAACGTTTTGGCCACTTGTTTGAAGTCGGTAAATAAATGACAAATTAAAATAACTTGGAATATAAAATTAATTGGCATTTGAAAGCTGTATTCACTAATGAAAGTTCTAAAAGTCGTGTCGCATGATTTTATGACGGTCTATTTCGAATAAAATGGCCGTAAAGAAAATTCATGTCGGCGGCCAGTTATTTTTTTTAAATCTCTAATTGCTTGGAAATATTCCTTTCAGCTGGTGCTTCATTACGTACTTCTTTACACGTCCATGTATCATGTTAGAACATTATCTATTTTATGATCGAACAGCTGAGATCACATGTCAACTTCATTGCAGGTAGCACTATCAATCTCCAAGATAATTATAAGCTGAAGGCTTGTTAAGAAAATTGTTCAGCGCCGACTGCTACAGCCTTGTGATTGCAAACTTTAATTATTTGCTGTAAAACATGATTGAAAAAGTAATTGTTTATTGAAATAGTTGATTGGATTCACTGGATAATTAACAACTCTTTCACCGGTAGATAGTCGTGTGCGTAGAAAAAAGTTTATTTGCGACAAGCTTGACGCATACCAAAAAATAAATTTAACAAAATTATAATTATTATTATTTTGGCAAGAAATTGATTATCACTCCTTTATTTTATACCACCTCATTTGTTTAGCAGACTTATTATCCTATTTCTACTAGTTCTATTCCGTTTTTACTTATAATCGTTTCTACCATCCGCTTTTTTATTTTATGAAAACCTATACAGTCTTTGTCTTAACCCAAGAAGTTAACCAAAAAAAATCCCTCAAACAAAAGCTCGCACGGCATAACGAGCCCGCTTACTATTCCATGCATAGAGTATAAAGTGCTGGTCGCCAATCACCGCAACTTGGTAAAAGAAAGAAAATGTAAATACGAGTGTTTTGTATGCGCAGAGCCTGTTTCGTTAACCGTGCTCAGTGCCCATTATGTAAATATTGGGCTGTCATGAGAAGACAAGACATGGAACATACGAGTAGTCCGTAACTCACGGACAACTTTTGTTGCCGTATCTTTGGTCTTGCCTGACGGTAAAGTGCATCGTTGATGCCGATCCCGCAAGGCAATTCAATTTTATGTTGGTACAACTGCGCTTGCACAGTCCCTTCTGCTTCTTATCCTTGACTATGCCAATGTCAGTTATCTCGATCTCACTCAGGCACAACTAGATAAACTTGAGCGCCTTCAAAACCTTTGCATAAGATTTATATTTGGCCTGCGCAAATATGACCACATTTCTGAATTTCGTACAAAGCTCAAGTGGCTTCCCATACGCCTTCGCCGGGAATCTCATATTTTATTTCTGCTCTACAGTATTCTGTTCAATCCTTCAACCCCCTCTTACCTTAAAGAACGTTTCAAGTTCCTTCATGACACACATAATTTATATCTGAGGTCTTCGAGAATCGGAAAACTTGAGGCTAGAGATGCCAATGCATTCCACCAGCTTCTACGACAAATCTTTTACGATTCAAGCGGTGCGGTAATGCCTCCTTGCCCGTGTCGGTAAGGCGTGCTCAATCTTTGTCTACTTTTAAAACTATGGTGAAAAATCACTATCTCTCTCCTTTGTCGTCCTTACTTGGGTTCTCTGCTTTTGTTTCATATTATTTTATATATGGTGTAATATTAATACAAATAACACACCTAAGACTACCTACAGCACTGTCTTTCCTTCTCTCTTTAAAATCCATCCAAAGGTTGTCTTTAAAAGATCGCTTTTAGCGATAAGGCCGCCCATTGTGTCACCCTATGTAATGTTTTCTTCATCTATATTTTCTGTAACTTATATGATGTACATAATAAAGAGTATTTTATTCTATGTTCCGTGTACACGAAAGCTTTGGACGTTTTTTGTCCAGTTTGCTGCCAAAGCCTGTAGCTTTCTAAAAAAGATTAAAATCGATTCTCTATCTACAATTCTTTATCTATATTTACGGTTGCCGTGTAGCGCCTGTGTACAGTGTACCAACATTATCCCACTCAAATGATTCCTAATTGACACCTCCAGAACCACCTCAATATCCGCTTACATCAACAAGGCAATTTCGACTCGCTAGAACAAGACTATACCACTGATTATACTAACAAGTAATTATGCCCCCGTTCTCTTGTGGGGCGTGCTTGCAATTTGCCATCGTAAAATAAACTTAATTAACCGACACGGCCATAAAAGACTTGTCATGTGGTTGTTGCCTAACAAGACGCACGACTAGCGACTGGTCGCCATGTTGCTTCGCGAGCAATCAATCAATATTTATAAGATTACGTGAATTGTACAGAAGGAAGTGGGTAATAACAGCTTGTGCAGTCTTGTATTTGTTGTGTGACTTGTATCAGTATGGGTGATCTAGCAAGCTGTATGGAAATTAACAGAGTGGTTTTCTGGTGCTTCATGGGAAAAAGGAGTGTAGAACGTGAATTTCTGAAAATACGATAGCAGTAAATCAGGATCTACGATCAGGATATGGAAATGACTTTAAATCTGTGCCAAATCTAATTTACAAATTTTCAACGCATAAGGGCTTTTCTTTCATCAAAACAATGATAAGTATCTACTGTGAGCAATTAAAACTTATCTGACCTTTTCCATAAAATACGTTGTCGTTATAATTAGGTACCTAATGAATGAATGTATAAACTGAGGGAAACAAATTAAACCTAATTAATCGCACTAATTAACAAGATAACACGCTTTACAGCCCTGCCATTCATGACAGGGGAATCAATTCATATTTAATTCCATTTGGCAACGGCTAACTACATGCCAATTCACCGCAATACAAGCAAAAAATGCCTGTAATACTGAAAAAATAAAGCTTATACTTGTGTAACATAAATATTGCCTTATTTGAATTCCCCGCACCTTGTATAAAGGGTTCCATCATTTATTTTCCTTTCGAAAAACATCAATCATATGCGATCGCAACACTGATCGAATATCCATTCCACATCATGACACGACTAGTGTAATTAGACCTCTGGGAGGTCATTAATCTCCTTCACTGACACCCAGTTATACGTGCAACGAGGGCCCAAGTAAACCTTGTAAGATGGTTATGGTGGTGCGTTCAACTCGCGGCCATATTTAGCCACCTGCTGTGAACTTGTTTGCCATTTTGGGCACTTTAGTATGGAGTTCAAAGGTTCTCACATGTATGCTAGAACTTAGAATGGGGTCCTTATGTAGGATCCATTAGCCTGGCCTGAAATTCAGTATCTACATACGGTCAACGTTAAATGTTAGGGCTTCTATGTAAGGGGTAACGATGCATATTCTCAGACAATAAGGACAAATATCGCATAGCAGCAGACAGGGCAGTTACAGAAATAGCTTTCCATTTTGGAGCACCGTTTGCATAACTTCAGGAACCTAGTGGTGTTTACGTCAGCAGCTCGTATTTATCCTTATATAAATAGGCTCATAATACATTTGAATCTCATTAATATCATACACATATCTCTGTCAGAGGCGCAACAGAAATAGTGCATCCTGTTTCGTGCGCGCGCTCAGACGACGAGCTGCGCCCGAATGTCGAGCGCTCGAATCCGACGGATAATCGATTTTACGAGCTCCCGAAATAAACCGAGTCCCTTCGGCACAACATGCATCATCGACGGTCACATTCTGCATCCAGCTTGTGTTGCTCTTTTACTGAAGGGAAACGTATGACTGGACGTCCATATGTTGTTAAAGAAACATGCGTAAGCGCACTGATTCTGAATAAGAAGAGTATGCTTCGATTATTAGGGGCTTGCACCAAACGGATTTGAATCATCGTTCTAATTTAGTAAATTGTTTGAAGTTGACAGGGACAGAATTGTGATTTAGTTTAGCGCTTAATAGCTCTTAGTGATTTGCGGTACAAGCGATTTATTATAAACGTACATTAGCTCAGCTATTTAACATGACATCACTGTCCAACCAGTTCGTATAATCAAGAATTCGATCAATATATCGGACGCCTTTTATGACCAAGTTATCTGGCTACATACAGAACAAGTATCTAACGTGGGCGAGTCCATTTACAGAACTCAATTTAAAGTCAAAATAGGGAAAGAGTATTTTAATACTGTCGAAATGATAGAAAACGGTATTGTAGCAGAATAGCGTCCCGTCTGAGGCAATAAATGGGTCCGTTCACCCAAATAGTGCTGTGGGTGTTGTGTTTTATTGTTACGAGCGGGTTAACGAGCGTCGGGCGCTCTGCCATGCGTGTGCGCCGATAGCTTCAGCGGGAAATCTCGAGCTTCACGAAACGGACTTGCGCGTGGGCCATGCCTTCCCAAATTCAGGAACATGTCCTCTAGACCTCGCTATTGTAGATAGATAGGCTTCTATTCTTCTTTATGTTTCTTCTCTTCCTTTTGCCCTGTCCTATGACTATTAAGTGAATGACCGACGCAAACAAACTGACCTATAGTATAGCGAGGTCTAGTGGACCATGCCCACAGGCAAGCCTTTCCAGTAAATTTCCCGCTTTCGTGAGTCCGGCTCCCTATCACAAACCGTAACATGTAAACGATTCCGTACCTATGAATTACTTTTTCGTATTCAGTTCCGGATCATCTAAAATAGTCTGTTTGGTAAACAATTCGAGTTTTATAGCCGATGGATATCGGACGAAATCTTGTTTTTTGGGTAAGTTTGGACAAGTACCTATAGCAACGGATTCGGGCGTCTTACTTTCAAATGCTTTGTGCTTAGCTAATGGTCGTGTCTTATTGTAACCACTACTGGAGAATTCTTGTGGGAATGGGGCAGAATGTGGCGTCCATCTTTAAATATAGATTGTTATTGGAACTATTTAGTTCTTATTTTCCCTCACGAGTCACGACGCATCGAACGCGTACCTACCTTAAAAATCCACCGCCATTTAATTTTAGTTTACACGAAGCCGACTCTCCGTCTTAGTTTTTTTGAAGTATAAGTTAAACACTGTCCGTCAATCATGCGTAGCTGTTTGACGTAGGTGCACTTGTAGATCCGAGGTGTCTCGGGCTCGGCATCGGGCCACACCGACATAATATGTCATGTCGACATTTACGACTACCCGACATTTTGAAATAAGAATACAAATGTAATGCCACATGTGTGGCCTCGTAAACGTGCCCGTATGTGTACACCCCAGAAAGTTATTCACGAAAGTATTAAATGTCCCATTACTAATGATTTTGTAGAGAAACCTGTGTTCTTTGCAGGCTAAGAATTAATTGTAATTTCACTGTGGCACTTTCTACATCTTCACTCGAGAATCTTGAAGCTTCTAAAAGCTTTCAAAAGTTTATTATTTCATAACCTATTTTTTTTTTTTAGCTACTTGATCACGCTAAAAAGGAAGCTTTAGGAAAATATGTGAGCTTGTTTCAGTGAACTTGTAGAAACTGTATTAGTACTAAATTAGAAATCGTTGTTAAGTGCAAAATTTATAGTAGGATAAAAATGTTATCGGAACATTTTGCCTTACCAGCAACAATAAATAAACGGCCTGTAAAAATCACCATAATTAGCTAATTTCATTTCCAGGTGCTTTTCAGAAACCCAATAAGGTAAAGTGTCAATTACAAAATTTTATTATTTCACTCGCATAAACATACAGTAAAGTACGTGTTAATAATGTTGACGTAACAACTTATCGCACTCTATAGCAGCCTGGCATCACGGCACATCTCATTACTCCATCACAATACATATTCATGAACATCATAACCCTATAAATATTGCATCGCATCTCGTTCTTGTCAAATAAATATATTTCTTTACGGCGTGAAACCAATCGTTGTGGAGATAGCGTTATCGTTTAATGGCCACTTGAGCCACGACACGACGCCACATAAACACAAAAAGAAATAAAAAATGTTCTTAAAAGCGTCCGTCCGTTCGCGCCTCGGTGTAATAACATTTGCATTTCCTTGCGCTTGCGCCGCCGCGCTGCTCTCCCCAGACAAGTGACTCGCTCGCTCCACGCCGAGCTTGCGTAGATCCCGATGCTTTATTGAGCCATAAATCGCACTCGCAAGTACTTTGTACTAATATGCTAAAAGGTTTTTCTTTTATTGCGATACTGATTGACTGTCATAACATTTACAAATTCGATTACTTCAAAAGTAGTAAACTTTAGTTTCAACGCATGCCGTGTGATCTTAAATTTAAATTTTATGAGCGCTTAAACTTCTCAAACCGTTGCGTGGTGTGTTCGGTAAGTACTTGAAAGAAATGAGACTAATTATCACAATGCAAATCGTACAAACATTAGTAAAATGTTAGCCAACATGTGCCGGCGGCGGAGGCCGGATCAAACATACGAGCAAGCGAACAAACACCGCTGTTTGGACTATCGCCACTTTCGGTTCTGTACAAATAGGGCCCGTTGTTTGTTCAAGTGCCAGTGACACGCCACTGCAGAGATCTTCGTCCAGCTTAAGAATGCCTCTAAGAACCCTTTGAGTCCCTCTTTTCTGAGTTATCTGGCAACGAGCAGGAAGGGACGGAGAGGGTCTTGGTAGACTGGTGGCGGTTCAAAACAAGGCGACACCTTTCTCGGCTGTAGTGGGAAGGATTTACCTGTCAGATGTTTTAACGAGCTAAGTAAGGGTTGACAAAGGCTATAATTTACTCGAGCCAGTCCAACAAGAGCGTTTACGAGGCTCCGAGAAACACGAGATCCCATAGCATTGCAACACGTCAAAATAAAACTAGGAACATCGGTAATCAGGGTTCGGAAATCAACGTTTTATCGATCAGTGGCCGAGATCATTAAATTTAAATTTATACGTAGAAAAAGATGAAAACAAAGTGTTTTTTATGATAGTATAACGAGTCTCAAACTCTCAGCGGCATCGAATTACACTGTCATCTTGATTACAACCACTTTTTTGTTGACATCAGCGGCCCAACGAGTCTGGTGTAAAATTACATTGTTGCTGCATATAGAATAGATCATCAAACTTATTTTTTTTAATAAACAGACTAAATCAAACTCAGATTCAAGAATTATTGGCAAAAAGTCCGCGCGTAGTAACTAGTAACGCTTATCAACAAAACTGGTGTCGGATTGTAATAGCCGTTTTCATGTGAATAGTTTGTGTTATTTACAATTTGGTCACGCTTAAAACAAACAGGTTTGTGTATTGTTTTACCCAAAATAACTTGTTTTCCAAATATTTTTTTAATAACGCAGATAATTGCACTTCCATCGGCTCTAACATGTGCAAAAAGAGAATGCTTTTGTGGAAAATTCTCTACAGTCAATTAAATTAAATAAGCAAACCTGCAAGTAAGTATACTGCAGATATCTCCCACGCTATTAAAATGATTAATTATTTGCACCAATACAGACGATATCATTGAAAAGCGTCATCGTTATTTGAAATAGGAATGCGCATCCGAGCCGAATTTTAAGTTGTCTTAAAATGACACTAGCTAAGGGCCTCAAATGTAAAGGGACTCAAAGCTAAACTGTGCTTACCCTATTGCGGAGAAGCCCAAAAGGAGGGTTATTGCAATAGGTAAATCTGAGCAAGAACAATAGATAGCAATAACGCAGTAGTCATACAGTTTATTACAATCTACTAGTAGACGCGCAGTCTAGACCAAGCACATGTTTAAAGTTGTTGACATCATAAAATAAACTAACATAACATGAAAAAGTAGGATAGTCGATATGCGAAATATTGATAAGCTGTAATCTAACACGATCTATATTTTACAAGCAGTCTCGTCATCGTACCTACACTACGTACTAAATAAAATCTTGATAGTAGTAATTCCACTGTTATCTTAGGCCTCCGTACTTCGTTTATTGGAAGACACCTGCTCACTACAGCTGTTTATAGGACCTTGCCCATTGACTGTTTAATTATCTTAATTACTTAGCGAACCATCATTGATCTTGCTTAGTTAGTTCAGAACTTTTTACTTTACGTTTTATGGAAGTTTTAATGATTGTTTTTAGTGAAAGCCACTGGTCCTGTTCTACTTATTTTAGCAATTAGTTTGGAGTCAAACCTCCTTGGTAACTTTACCTTAAGCTACTTCTAGTAACTTTAAAATGGAAACGTTTCTCCTCCTGAGCAGTTAGTAGAAAATAACAAAAAACTTATTTCTCTCAGTTCCAAACTTGTCCAAATAACGGCATAAAGCCTTGGCAACCAGTCTTTACTCATCTTGTTTATCAAGCATGTGCATTACGAGTGTTACGACATGTGAACTCCAAGACTGCGCAGGCGCATGAGTCGCAGTAGCGTATTCACACGTACTAGTAGGTACTTGTCAGATCTAGATCACCGGTACTGGCGGGCTACTCGGGTCGACTAGGTAGTTTGCTGAACTGGCGCCAAGTGCGATGACCATCAATTTATAGCTAGATATGACATGTTTTGCCCCAATTAAATAGATAACGTGAGATATTTTCCTTAAAAACTTGCTATTTTGCATGTTGGAGTCGATCTGTGGACCCTGTGGCTACTCTACCATTCACAAAGTCGTTTGTTGAATTATGGGAAACTTCAGAGATGTATCGCAACTTATGTTAAAGAACGAAATTCAGAATACCTCAAGCTAAAATGTTCTCTTTTTCAAGTCAGGTCTTCAACATCGGCTCTGTACGGGTTGAATCCCCAAGAGCTTATCATAATTCTCGTCGGAATATTCATGACAAAATCCTAACCATCATATTCATCTTTTCCAGGTGGGTGGTAGTGGCAGGAGCCTGGAGAGCGAGCGTGATGCGGCCCCCCACGCCTGCAGCAGGCGCGCGAAACAACCGTCACTCCTCACTCCTGCAGCTAGCAGCATGGGGCGTCCCTGCAGCGTTGGCAGCCGCTGTGCTTGTCACCAGGGATGTTGATGCTGATGAACTTACTGGTAAGATCCTCCATTGATAAGATTTTTATAGAGATTTAACATAATCCATAATGTTCAAACTGATGATACTGGCTTCGTATCTTTGAGACAGAATGGGCCGTAATCCACCACGCGGACTATGTGAGAGTTGTTGTATACCTTTGCCTATAGATAGTTAGCAGAATGTGAGACAATACAGTGACCATCTGATCGCAATATTGTAAACACTCAAAACAATTTTGCCATCAGGATTGGGCTAGCGTAAAACGGCAAGACAATATTCCCATAGAACCTTGGTCCCATGAGAGGTCCTTTGGCATTCCGCCACCATATTTCTTACTGTGACCAGAAATCACAAAATTAATAGAGTATCCTACAGGGATAGTAGCAAGGTCTCTAGAAATAGCTTCGTCTTTGACTCTATGTTTAACGCAATAACTTCTTTGTCTTCTCAAAAGAACGACAAACTTAATTCCTCCCTCAATAGCTGCAGGTCAGTAACTTGTCGGAATGTCACATCCTATTCTAGCCAGTGACATCCTTAACAATGTTGATTGTAATTGACAGTTGGCGTACTAATTAATGAGACACAGCTCCTGTTTGTGTATATCAAATCAATTAGTCATCACTACAACTTATTTATTAGCAGGCATCGTGCTTCTCAAAAAGGTGACATTTATCTTTTTCGATACATCGAACGTTTGACACCTCATTAGGAACAAGTTTACTTATATAACTTTAATTTACGATTTACAATTCCAATACACAGATGACTTTTACACTCCTTCATTGGACTCCATCATACGTTTTTATAACACCTCGTTTCTCAGTAACTGGGTCTACCAACTATGGTAGTTAGGGACCGGTTCGATAGTTAGCGAGTAGATAGTTGACCAAAGATGATGCAGGTTTGTCGCAGCAGAAGGCGGAATAATGAATGCTTATATGTAACAGAAAAACAAATGTCAACAAGCTAACGAATGCGATATCTAATGTAATTAATGCAGTTAGGAAACTTTTTCTACAGGAAAGGTACAGAGAGGATAACTTGCTTCTAGCTAATCGGTCTGACCAAATCTCTATAGGTACAAAATCCTGTATAACCTGACCATATCCAATAGGCAGTCGATCACAGGTTGTTTTTCTCGTTGCTTGGTCATCTTTAAATGGTCATGTTAGAAGTTCAACGCTTTCAAAGGAGGCTGCACTATTATAGGTGATTCACCATATCGGTATAGTTATTTATTGGACTCCATATCCTCTAGCATTGATTGATTTAACTAGATTTGAAAGCATTTCAAATATAGAATGGTTATGCTACATTTATAACTTTGTATGAGATTTGCTGCATAAATAAGAAAAACAGCTGCCCTAAAAAATGCAAACCAAACCCGCCAGGCAGGAACAACACACAATGTGAATCTCAGAGTCCATTGTTTGTTTCTTAATCAATCAATAAGTCCTAATACACGTCCGTAGCGAAACAACGCAAATGCAAGAAACGTTCCTGTTTTAATAGTCCTTTCTTGTTTGATCGGCGGCATTTTTCAAAGCGATTAAATCTGGTTCGAGTGCGCGGGAGCACGTATTCATGCTGTAATGGTATTGAGTGGTTTGTATGGAGGTACCGGCTCATTGTAATGTTGTTCGTGTGCTAAACGAGATCCTGGCTCGGTTTGTGCCATTAGAGAATATGTGGAGATTACTGTATGACAATAAATAATGCAGGGCTTGTCTACTTATTTCTGCGACTCATTTAGCTACATTAGGCAGCAAGGATGAGAACACTTCTGCGTTTCTATTTGTAGCAACCGAAGGAACAACTTTAGATTAGAATAGTCAGGGAACAGTCTCATAAATTCTTGTGAATATTATTTAATCTTTGAAAAGAAACCGCGGCTTGCCCTATCTGGTGACCTAGAGCCGGGATTTTCGTAAAGATACACAGTATCGTTGGTATCGGTATCAGTAAATCCCGAGATTTGTCGTCGAATCGTACGATGTGCCGCAGTCTGGGGTTCTACAATCGGACCGCGTTACCGGCGGCCTTTTACATCCGAATTGTAATACTTACATAGTGGAGTGCACGTGTACCCTTCCTGGAAGCATCTTTAGGTATATGAGAGATAAAGAAACGGTTTCAGCGGTGACTTGAAAGACTAAAACACCAGGACAGGAACGGTAGCTTTAGATATAAAAAATTTGTAAACATTGTAGCGACAGCGGCAACTGTAGAACACATAAGTTATCAAAAAATCGTTTTATCACTTAAGCTAGAGACGATTAATTATAACGGACAAGCGAACTACACAGAAACACCGCGACGCAATGATAACGTTGGTAAAAGGAGGATTTTTTATCGTAATCGAGTGGTCGGTAATACTTGGATCAGAAAACTCTGCCTTTGTGGTTTTGCGTGATACAAAGATGCGGTGCCGACAAAGACTGTCCTCTTTGAAAGTTGCGAGATTATATGCTTACCTACTTAGAGATTTACGGGTCGCTTTGCAAAGACAGCCGTCTTTTCTGAAGCTTTGAAGGAAAGGTCAATGGTCAAAGGGAGGTGGTGAATAAGGAGTCTCTAAATAGGTAATCTTTTCTTGGTTTAGCAGCAATTTTATTTACCTTGGCACTCTATCAAGATCAAGTATAGATAAAAGTTCTTCTCTTTTCAAATTACACTAGATGCACCATTCCTTTTGATGTTTAAAATGTTTCGTTGAGTCTGTGTAAACTTATCAAACCAAATAGTTTCTTCTTCATCTAATTACCTAGGTAATTAATCGAAAAACATCATCATATTTTCATAGGTATCTTAATTCCCATTTTATTTCATCCTCCTTACGGATTCCGAGAACCGTTTTATCGATTGAAAGAGAACAATGAGCCAATCATCACTTATCAAGTTGAATTATGGGGACATTTATATAAAAATATTTTACTGACTGGTTAAATAAACTTTTGGACATAAATCACTTGGCCCCGTCGGACTTGTCGGCTGTAATAAATTCGTGATCGGTAAAAACGAGACGGTTTATTATATATTATCATGCTAATGATGGCATCGTTACGGTCCCACATGGAAACCAGCACGCTGGCTATTTATTTTAATAAGTTTTCGTGGACATCCTTTTGGGATATGAGCATTTCTGAATATTATATTGCATCGTTTAGTCCTTTTTTAACCATTTCAGCTTCTGTAAGTGGAATAAATGAGCTACGTGCACGAACATCTATCAACAAGTTTCTCATTTCATTCGTCTCGCGAAACAATTTATTCGTCTTTCACTACTTAGCCGCGAGAGCGTCTATCTGATATATCGTTTCCTATGTTAGACCGCTATCTGTTTATCTCGACTGAGGATATATTTTAAAATCCTCTTACATTTATTTTTATCGCCATTATGCGAAGTGCGAGCAAAGTGCGAGCGAAGTGCCACGCGGCCCGATTCTCAGGCATATTGCAGTTTCAATCATGCCACGAGTATTGTGCTTTTATTTTTATTATTTCCATTCCACTTCCATTATGGCGGCCGAAAGAAATGCTCTACCATTATTCGAGCCGTTAAATACGACACCTTTCCTCCTCGCACGCTCGTATTTCAATTTTAAATCGGCCCTTTTAACCGCCTTATTAATGCAAGCCTTTTTTCTCGCCGTATGTTTGTGTAGGTGTTCGCTTTGAGAGCAGCTTTAGTGGAAATTGGAATGTTATTCACATCTATAAAGAGCACTCGAGAAAAAGAATTCGGTATCCGCTACCCTCCACACCACTGATGTCATCTGATTCTGCTAAAGCTTTTTTTTCTGTTTGTTACAGGGACATGCTTCGTGGGTAACCAATCCAGTAAGTCTTTACTGGCGCTGGTTATAATTCCCGAAGCGATCTGCCTGCTGCTTGGCTCCGTGTTCCTGTCGTCGGGCTTCCGTGCTGTCCTCCGGCGACCAGCGCCCGTGCCAGCTCCGTCTGTGTTGCTGAACTCGCCGCCTCAGCCCCATCAGGACCAAAGTGTGCTGAGATTAGGAGCGTTTGCAGCGCTGTACGCCGTGCCCTCAGCATGCATACTTGCAACGTGGGTGTACGAGTACGCATGGAGAGACGAGTGGCTCGCTGCTCCAGTGCCTTCAACGGAACCTTCAACGCATCCAAAACCTGCTTTCTGGGTGTTCCTGTTTCGAATATTTGCGACGCAGATTCTCGGTGTGATGGTAGCGGTGTGGATCGCGACGCCGAGTCTGAAGGCTTTGTGGAGGAGGATCGCTGGGCCGAGGAAGCCTCCGATGGCGAAGTGTCCGCCGGGGCCGCCGCCCACTCCGCTGACGCTGCACTGCTACGCGTCGCATCCGCACACGTTGGCGAGACATCCGCACAAGTATGCTACGTACAGGCCTCCACAGACGCACTCGTATAGGAAGCCTAGACACTACCATTACTCAGCCGGTGAAACTATTCTCTGACGAGCATAGATAGAGCTCATAATTTTTCAAAGATGGTTCAAAGACAATTTTGCGAAGAACCTCCATTGCTGCATTTAATTTTTTGTAAAATGTGTGTATGGATAGGTTAGGTATGGATGAACTAATATTCAAGTGCCATTAGTTAACTGAGGTCAGAATGATATGGCCTTTAATTAAAGCTAAGTATTTATAATTGTAATTACTATGTTTACAGTATGAATGAAGCATATTAAATGAAGAATGACTGTTGGTTGGCTATTTGCTATGTCGAAAAATGTTATCGTCAAGCCTCGCATTTGATCGTTGTTACTTATGGTGGATACCTAGGTGTCCGAAGGTTAATAGGGATCAGAAAGGGCGAGTTTTTTGATTCGTTGTAAACTCAAGCAATGGTTAAAATTGTGATAATAATTTCATTAAAATCCATGTTTAGATCAATCGTTAGTAAGTTTAGTACTTTTTAACTAATAGTTATTAATCTCGTTTATAATTATAGTTTATAATTATAATAGCTATTAATTTCTAATTCGTCAAGGTAACAATTGATCGAAAGACCCACATAAACGATATTAAGGTGCCTATATTTTGTATCTGTTAGATAACTTGGTAGGTACGGGTCAAAAAACTCGCCCTAAATCACCGTAAAATGACGTGGTACGCATGTACGTAGGTACCTGAATCAATTGGTTGTCTTTTATATTAACTGTTATAATTATAAATATGAGATATTCAATCCGAGAAAAATTGCCTATAGCAAATAAGATACTTTGTTATTTGTAAATACCTAGTTTAAATCTAACAAAATGTAAATAAGTTGAAGGGATAGGTAGCCACATATCTACTCTAAATTGTAAATACGAATGGAAAAGATTTAAGAATTAAGTATTACTAATATACGTCCTCATTTTATTTTTACGTAAGTATTATAAAATTAGAACTATCTGCTACTTGTTTCTTTCTAGATTTCAATCATTGTCTATCGAAGGTTTATAAAATCAAGCTCAATCAGTTTAAGATTCTTTCGAAAAATATTTTTTTATTGTTATTAGAATTTGAAGTATTAACAAATACATGGCTCTGTTAATTTATTGTTCTCGTATCTTCCAGAGTGCCTTATAAATAGAATTTACTTAAACATAACGCCTCTTTCCTTTGGACAGGGCAGAGGTGTAGGTATAAGTACCTACCCTCATTTCGGCACTTGGGTACCAGATAATCTATAACAGTTCGAAAATCAACAGTTTATGAAATCTACAGCGAGAAAACCCACCTCCTTATTACCAAAATAATAATAATTATATAAGTATCTATGTAATGTAAATAATGACTGAAAATATTTGATTGTGAATATTAAATAAGTTCTATTTATGTAAGTAATATTATTATAAGCAATAGAACTTAGTGGCTAATGTGTAGATTTACAATAAAATACTTATTAAAAAATATTTTTGTTTTCATTTAAAATTGTAATCTCTAACGTGGTTGTCGGGAAATATTGCGGCAAACCCTGGCTAAGATGGCGGGATTGGTCCACACTAGCCAAAATCCGAAAAGAATGGAAATAAGACGCAAGTAGTGGGAGAGAACATGCTAAATATTCATATAATTGTCCTTAAAACAACAGTTACAACCGTCCATGGTTCGGTATTCCACTTAACGATAGACCCAGCAGCCTACCACTGCGCAGGGTCAGTAGCGTAGTTGGGGGCTAGGTTGCGGCCTAACTAACTTTTTTTTGTCACGGTCGGGTGTCACCCGGCTGCCGTCTCATAAGAGGCAAGCCACAACTATTTCGGGGGGTGAAACCACTTTATCAATACCGGGTTTTACCAATGCTAGTGCGCAGGGCATAAGTAGGTATACCTAGCCTACTATCTATACTAATATTACAAAGCTGAAGAATTTGTTTGTTTGTTTGGTTGAACGCACTAATCTCAGGAACTACTAGTTCGAATGGAAAAAAACATATTTTCGAACTCACTAACGACACAAATACGACTTACTGTTGCCGTGTCATCAAGCGTTGTAAATTCGAAACTTTAAATACTTGACAATTACGCTTCCGTGCAGCACAGAAACGTAAATGTCAAGTATTTTTAAGCGTAAATGTCTGCACAGACTGTGCGGCCCCCTATAGTTCCTGCACGCTTTTTGAGGTTCCAGACAACTGGATAGATGAATCAAATCCTACCAATTATTACTATTTCCAAACTTTACTTGACTGTCCTGTTACCTGACTTTTACTGGAATCGTCGTCTTTGTCTCTGTCACCTATGACCTAGACTATAGTAGGCGCCAGATAAATGTGGAATAAAGTATATTGACCTTTCCCTAATAACTGCTCATAGGTACCTGAACAATTAAATATGAATCGTTTTTCATTATTAGACCATGTTAAGGATCACGAGAGATGATGATTCGGGACAGTTTTGTGTCATTAATTCCGTTTTTCAAATTAACAATGTCAATAAATGTAGGTGGGTCAATGACCGATATTCCACGATTATCTGGCGCCTACTATAGAGTCGATAGCAAACCCATCTCAAATAAATAAAATTTAAAAAAAAACACACAAAAAAAAAAACAGACAGTCGAATTGAGTACCTCCTCCTTTTTTGGAGTCTGTAAAAAATCGACTAGCTCACAAGAATTCCAAAATAGTACCTATGTTTTGATGCAAGTACCCAGAGTCGTAGCTAGGTTCCTGAGCGCCCTTGGCAAGATTTGAATTTGCGCCCCTAATTCTTATTTTTGCCTTACTGCCCCAGAAGTAGGGTAATGTTTTTTTCTTTGACACGCTCTGTGGCCTAAACGACTGCTTTGATTATGACAAATGTCAAATGTCTTTGGATTCGTCTTAAGTGCCGAAATGTCATAGGCAATATGAATTTTGAAAAGAGTAAACACGATGGCAGCCGCCGTTACGTAAGTGAAGTCGTTTTTTCCTGACATAATCATGTGGAGTATTATAATAATATTAGGTACATGGAAGGTGTCCGCAAAAGAATTTGCAACTTTAAAATGTAACTACTTTTATGTCAAAATGAAATACAGACATGCAGATTTTATTTTTGAAAATAACTGAAGTTAAATGTTAACCGCAAAGGTAAAAGCGTGCGAAAAAGTAAATAATGTGTTTCGTTTAAACGAGTGTATTCGTCTTCGCGGTAAATACTATTTTTAGTTACTTTTTGCTCGTTTCCTGCAATATTCTTCAAATTTCGTCGCGAATATTTCGCGGTCTGTTAATGTAGGTATAGGTAAGTAGCCAAGTAGGTACCTACTCTTGATTTGAGAAAGCTCCATACAAAAGTCGTTTCGTTTAAACGAGTGTGAGTATACGTCTTTGAGGTAAAAAAATATCTTTAATTAAGTACTTAAAAAAAACCGCATTTCTGTATTTTATGTTGAAATAAAAACAATTAATTACTACCTAAGTACATAACATTTTTCAACATTATTCTACTACATTTTAAAGTTGAAGACACCCTATACTATAAGTGTCGAATAGATAACCTTCTTTTTTTAAATTCATTTAATAAAAGGCTCGAAGTGACGATTTTGTAACACTAAATTGTTGTATTAAAAATACTTGTATGTAAAAACTCAACCGCAAAAAGCAACTAAAAAGTTCCAAACAATTCACCTTTCAAACAGTCTTGGTGGCATCAAACCTGTGGTTGAACTTAACAAATACCACCGAATTTATCAACGTATCGACCATACAAGAGCGCGCGAAGCAAGCTCGAAAATTTCCATACATCTTCGGATAGGTTAAGAAATACGATTAGGAAATTACTTTGTCTATTGATACGGATATTGGATGGTGTTTGCGAATGAGACAAATGCGAGCGAAGCGAGCTCCGGAATTTTAGCATACCGTCTTGAATATGCAGGAGGACTTAGGTACAAGTGGCACTTTTACAAAAAAGCCAAATGATGGGAATACACGCTGCAAGAGTATGCAAAGCAAGCTCAAAAGTTTTAGCACCCCACCTTTTGACGTACCTACCTAGATTTTCTTATCTCTCTATATTAACCAATGTTCCGGAACTATTTGCAACCGTATTTAATTTTATAATTGGGGTGTCTGAATATTGCTCTTAATCCGTTACACGTTATATATGCAATTTCGTTATAGCCATTTTCTGACAGAAGCCTTGACTGGTTTCTCTTCGCGCGCTGCGCACTCCTCCGCTCTTTGATTAGCGCTAGCCGGAGTCCGTAGACTCGAAAGCTCGTACAAATATGACAAATCTGAAATTTTGGGTTCGACATTAATTTATTGTTAAGTAAGAAGCAATGTTCTTAATCTTTTACGCTCAACTAGTGCAAGTTTTTAACGATGTGTGTAACTTTGCCTGTGCCCAGCGACTATGGCCACTATGTATGGATCTGCAAAGTGCGCCCCCGAGGCTTGCGCCCTTGATAGCCGCCCCACCTTGCCAACCCTAACTCCGACGCTGCAGTACCTATTGTGGCCGGGAGCTTTAGTACTCTCAAATTTTTGAACATACCAACATACATACGAGTCGAATACAGAACCTCATTTTTTGAAGTTGGTCGGTAGAAAAATACCTTCTTGTTTATTCTTTTTCTTGTTTCTTGTTCATTTGGGGGTTTCCCCCCAATTTTACTAACTGGTAAAGGTTTCTCTGTGGTTCTTCACAGAGCTGTGTTCTAGTTCGATCCAGCCCGTCCCTAGCTGTCTTCCCCCCAGCGACGCCCAAAGCCGAGGCCCCTCCCGGTTCGAGCTTGCCGCAAGCCAGACGTTAGGTAGAGGAGGGGGGCCTGCGTACCCAGACCCGGCTCTTACCGAGGACTCTTATTTCTGACCAACATGTAATGTAGATAGTTCATACAAGATGCAAAAATTCTCGAGCTCGCTTCGCTCATACTTACATTCTACATGTACACTCTCAAAGTTCTTGAACTTTCCTGCATTAGTCACAAAAGTTCCTTCTTTTTAAGTATGAATAAAATAAAATAAAACCTATCCGAGGTGTAGTGAGTGTAAAAATTTTCGAACTCGCACCGCTCGCACTTGAATTCCATATTCTCATAAGTCAAAAAGACACTTTTATTTATCTACTAGCTGTCCCATTTTCATTAATGTTCCGCTTCTATTGGTCGTAGCAAGCGTGATGTTATATACTTAGCATAATATAACCTTCATCGATAAATTGGCTATCCAACACTAAAATATATTTTCAATTCGAATCAGGTGCTCTACTATGACGTACTAATGCCATCCAATTTCGACGACGTAAAAGAGATAGTTCTATACGCTATGTATAGCTCCGTCTCTCTCATGGAGCGGAATCTCGATCGTTTTAAGACTTCATAGTAGGGCCCCAGTACCTAGTTCAAAACCAACAAATAAACTGTTGAGTTTTATAAAATTAGTATAGATGAACGGCTAAAAGAAGAAAAAAAACATAAGTACAGTCGAATTGATAACCTCCTCCTGGTTAAAAATCAAACCGATCCCAGGGTGCAAAAATTGCGAGCTCGCTTAGCTCGCTCTTGCATTCTTCACTATAATAAGCTCTTGAGCTTTTCTGCATCAATCATCAAAGTTACTTCTTATGGTATGAATTAATTGTTAATGGAAAATCAAATCTACCTGTATGGAGTATTAAAATGTGCGTTCTATACCTACTCTTTTTAAGTTCCTGAGCTTTCCTGCATCAATCAATAAAGATATCTACTTCTATTTCAGTGTGAATAATGAAAAAAAAATCAAATTAATTACCTATTTTTTATATTTCATCTGTTCCCGTTTCTTTTTATTTAAAATACAAAACAATTAACTCGAAAAAAAATCAAACCAAAAAGTAAAAAAAAATTTACCTACAGATAAGAATAAAGTGATCAACGATGATCACTTTATTCCTGAAAATATTAATTTTATGCAAATGTACCTAGCCTCTAAACCACGTGTGGGCGCTATAGTCAAGGCTGGTAAAGTGATTTATGTGGCGCATGCGCCGTATTTTCTCATTTCAATAGGAAATGCCGGAAGTTCCTATAACTTAGCCTTTTTCTCATTTTTTTTTTGGGATTTCATTTCTTTTTTCCATGTATATGATAGAAATTAGTTAGAAGAAATGCTTGCATACCAAATTTGAAGTTTTTACTTTCGTGGTGGCACTATTAGGTACTCTGGAAAAAAGCTAATTGTAGTTCCTTTTAAATAGATTTTCGATTTCGGGATAATGCTGTGTTTCAACTTCATCGGACCAAGCATTAAGATCCTTCCATACAAACTAACACCCCCTCTGGGGGGTTAGTTTTGCAACCCCCTAAATCGTGTTTTGGGTGTAGTTCAGATAAACTAATAATGGCAACCTTTTTAATTTACTTAAGTCAATATTCGTACCAAGTTTCAAGTATATTCGCCCAAGGAATATTTTTTTTCATTCATACTTCCACCCTCTATTTCAACCCTTACGGGGGGGAACTTTCCTAAAATCTTTTCACCGACGTTTCTTATTTATAATCTACCTCCGTGCCAAATTTTATCTTTATAGATACAGAAGTTTCTGAGATTTCGTGAATAAAATCAGTGAGTGACCTTTCGCTTTTCGTTGATCTGTAATTTTTAAACGAAAAGTCCGATTCGAATAATTAAAAGTCTAATTTACATGTACCTACATAATCAACCTCAATAATATTATCAAACCACTTTACCTCCTTTTATCCCGACGCCCACGAGTGGTCCTCCATTCTACTTCACCGTAGTGATCTACGGTGAAATAGAATGGAGGACCACTCGCGTAATCGCATGCGTTTTTTCTAAAATTAGCTGAAAGCCCGAATGGTGAGATGGAATGGCTTAGCGGGTTTAGGGCTAGCAATGAGTCCGACAGTATGACGCAATTGGGCTTGAACTTAACAAACTTTGTTGCGTCGCGCGTTGGTGTTGGAGCTTAGAATCGTCTATCGGCTGCTGAGTACTGCTGAGGTCTGTTCTTTTAATAAAGCCTGTTACACAAGAGCAAAGAAACTTATGTCTTAGCTATGCGAGATAGCTGAAGAAGTTTCATTGCCAAGCCTAACTTAGTTTGCTGTCTAGACTGCACACCAGTAAAGTACGAAAAATCGCTTTATCCATTCCATGTGAGCTGAGCTTCAAAACTATAAAATATGTCTTAGTATTATATCATCTGTCCTGTACCTTTGGTCTGCAACCTTAAAGAAAAAAAACTCAATCGTATTCCATACTTTTAGTGCTACATTTATTTGCATACATTATTTTAATGATAAGCGGACAGGCTATATCTGTCTCACTCAGATATGCTTAAAAACGTAAACACGCCGAATTCTTTAGTTCACCGATTTGACAGTTTGTTACCAAGCTAAAGCTAAATACAATTGCTAGCTTCATTCATTTTAAAAAGAGTGGTGTTATTCCTTCGTATTTCTATGATATATCGATCAAACGGCTATATTTTATAATGTCCTCTTTTACTCAGATTTGCCGATTGAGTAATTACTTCGTGGGAAGCTATAAAACTGTTCTACATGGAAGGTAAGATTGAGGTTATGACGCTTGGATTATTGTTTATTTTAGAACCTTATGATCATCTTACATTTTTATTTTATATGAGGTTTCTAAATAAAAATATTCAGTTTAACTATTGTAGCATGTGTTATGTTCAAACCTTTAAATGTGAATATCAAAAACACAGCAGTAAACAAATCATAGATACAGAAGAAGACGCAGGAGTCGCAGGGCGATCCCCGGCCGTCCTAAGCGCGGGCCTGCGGACGGCGAGCGTTGGGTGGCTCGCTGTCCGATCACCACCAGGCCCGGGTCGATGGCGCGTTATGTTCCACGCGCGCCTCAAAGAGATGTCAACATAGAAGACGGGGCCTGCTGAGGCCAGAGCCTGCCAGGGTTGTGGATTTTTTTCTAAAGAGTTACCGCGGCCCAGGAATGCAAAGGGCTTTAGAAGGAACACGGATGGATTTTAGTCAGTAAGAGTGACACGCCCTTCAGCTCCACCCAGAGCGGAAGAAGTCATTTGATGATTTCCCATCCATAAAAAAAAAAACAAATCATAGAGCCTAAGACAGAAACTTTCACTTTTTCTGTTACAGAACAAACTGGCTTGCACCTGTTCAAGCATGCAGCTATACGAAGAAGTCTGCGGAGGAGAGGCTGGGCTTGGACAAGCCAAAGCGGCCTCTGACTCCATTCTTCAAGTTCATGACACAGATGAGGCCAGCGCTCCTGGCCAAAAACCCAGGCATTTCATCCAAAGAGGCCATATCCTGGACATCTAAACACTGGCAACAGTTGGATTTAGAAGTGAGCTAAATTCTAGCAAACAACACTATCAAGCTTGTATTATTTTCAGTCACTGTGCCTATAGTATAAAGAGTCAGGCTTGATTTCTGTAATAAATAATACTGCTTAATCTGGGAATCAAACCCAATACTACACACACATGGATCCAATGTGTCCACTAGACCCTAACCTCAATAATTTCTTCATTACAGACCAAAACTCAAATGGGAAAGGAATATGAAAAAGACTTAGAAGACTATAAGAAGATCAAGGCAATGTATGATTCTTCACTGACAGACCAACAAAAGGAAGACATCAAAAGGGTGAAACTTGAATTGGCCGAGGCTAAGGAAAAGAGAAAATTAAAAGCTGTAAGTTTTAGGCTCAAAATAATAAGTAGTTCTGAAAAAGTCATGTCATCCTATTTCCCGTTCCTGTATAGCCTATAGCCTTCCTCATGAATGTGGCTATCATATACAAAAAGAATTTTCCAAATCCGACTGCTAGTTCCAGAGATTAGTGCGTTCAAACAAACAAACTCTTCAGATTTATTATATTTTAGATATTCTGAGCACATTGATCTCAATGGGAATATTTTCCTACTTCCATGAAATAATATAAGCTATGAGCTTTATTTTGAATTTTTAGTCGTCCCTACATCAAGCCCATTTCCCATTAAATTTTCGTTCCAATGGCCATAAAAATATTTTGTTTGTATAATTTCAGGAATACAAAGAGCTTGGACGACCTAAAAAGCCAATGTCATCATATTTCCTCTTTATTCAATCTAGAAAGGAAGGATTCAACGGCAAAGACTTGAAACAGTTTCAAGAACAAGTAAAGAAAGAATGGCTAAAATTAACTGATGCTGAAAAAACTAAGTTTGAGAAACAGGCTGCAGATCTAATGGCTAAATACAGGTAAGTTTCTTCAGAACAAAACATCACTTTTGCATGCATGTATTCTCCAAATAGAGGTGTATTGTTTGGGACTCCAATATTTCGCCATATTTATGACTGATCTCTTTTGCCACTAATTGGACCTACACATCATTATAACTTTAGTTTATGATTTAAAATTATTTAAATCCACCAAGTCAGATACCGACTTTAGAGCCTGTCTGTTCAGACCTACTAGGTGTTCTTTAACTTATACCCGGAGCGGTAGCGATAAATTGCGCCGAGGTATCTCGTCGGGTATTTTGTTTGGAGTCCCGAGGGTGGGCAAAATGGGCGAAACCAGTATACTGCCCAGGTAGACGGATGTCTGAACGGAAGGATTACCCACTCAGCTTTCGCTGCCACTCTGGATAGCGAATACCGCGTAAGTCTGAACAGGTTTTCTGCGTTGCGTATTTCACGTACCTACCCATTTGAAGGCCCCTAAAAATATAATGGTTTGCAATGAAAATTCGGGTGAGAGTTGAAAATATAGTATTTTGCGTACTTTATTATTTTTCTACAATAAATAGTACAATTCACTAAAATATAGTACAATGACATAGTTGAGTCAGAAGTTTGTTAAAAATAAGCGCTTTCCTTTAGTTTGCCATGTGTTATTATTATTGCGCAAATTCGTTCCTTACGTGTTTTTTTTTCCAAAATCAACTAGTTCGATTCCTAGCAAGGAATACCGATTTTTAAAAATCCAACGATGCAGTTTTAGATTTCATCAAAATCGGGCTCGAAACTCCTTTCAGTGTATTTCGATATTCATCATAGTTTCGGATTTGGCCATCCACGCAAACTAATTCACCCTGCATTACAATGTTCGAAAATTTGATAGTTAATTATCACGAATCCTGAACTCAAATGTACCTAGTTTAGTAGTTTGATACGCCATTTTTATTTCATCTTTTAAATTTCAGAAAAGAATTAGAAGCATGGGAACTGAAAATGATTTCAATAGGACGCATGGATCTGGTGCGCAGCAAACCCTTGCGAGAGAAAAAGCCAAAGACAGTCGCCAAGAAACAATAGGAACTCGGGTGCTCTGACGAACCAGCTGACTCTCTTCCTCACAATAGCGATAAGGATATTATTGTACAAAGTATAGATAAGCATACTACAACTAGTCCAGATTCGAATAATGAAAGTATAGTTCCTCATAGTATTTCTTCTTCAGAGTCAGATCGTCGGAGCACGGGTGATGTTGCCACTCCAGCTAAGGCGCCGGTTCAAAGTGACCAGCCTAACCAGAGTAAGAATATCTTCAGTAGTATTAAAAACTTTTTTAATCGTTAAGTTTAGTTTTTTAGATCTTGACTTCTCATCATGCATTTGTTGTAATGTTTTTGTTTTTTCAGTTGTAATAGTTTTTTCATATTAGAATATAGTTTATGACTACATCATTGTTTTTTATTAGTTGCTATCCTTTCCTCATAGACAGAAGGGTCGGCGCAGACAGTGTATGGTCTGACTTAACTGTCGATAAATGAAATTATACCGTAATCAATTGGTAAATGCTTATTATGCACACATTTTTTTTTTGTATTACTTAGGTATTTTATATTTCGTTTTGTACAAACATGTTTCTCAAGTTAAAATGTTTATGAAAATAACCAACATCACTATATTTTATTAAGCCGTTGGTCCCGGCTGTCATTTGTAGATCTTTGGCAGTCATTACGGATAGTCAGAAGCCAGATAATCTGACACTAGTCTTGCCAAGAAGAACTGTGTTACCCAGTTAATGGGTTGTGGAGGTCTGGTAGGCAGCCGGTCCATGTAAAATATTGATATTCAGCTGAATCCGGTTTGACTGGAAGCCAACCCCAATATAGTTGGGAAAAGGCTAGGCAGATGATGACTATATTTAGATCACACACCTCTTAAAAAATATGATTCAAATACCGGTCTTAGTCCGTCGGATTAATTAACCTGGTGATTTTTATTTCAGCGTTCTTTCGACGCCTATGGAGTCATTAACAGAAACAACATATGTACCATTCATAACCATTTTTTAATTCAAATATGTTACAAAATATAATTAAAATAAACTATTATTTTATTTATAGTTTTTTGACCTTTATTTACAATTGAATTAAGCTGATACACTAAATTATTCACAGAGATTTTAAAGCAGAGTATTATCTAGTCTAGTTCAAGGTAAAGACTGAGATATGAACAACAAGAAACAACTATTTTATTTATATTATCTATGCATGCATAATGTTGAATATGCAGGCAAGTGCCTTAAAAAAATATGTGGTTTTAACAGAATTATGAATAGGAGGAAGACATTTTGTAACAATTTACCATGTGTTCAGTGGCATTTGGCAAGTGTCTGTGTTCAGATGTTATACTGTCTGGCCATGTTCAGCATTGTATTATATTTACACATAAGACCTATATTTACACCCTGTTGTCAGCTAGCAGTAAATTTATCCAGGTTTTGCAGTTTGGCAGGAGCAAAAGAATTGCATTTAAATCTTTGGTATTACCATAATACCAGCTTAATTCTAAATTGTAGTTAAAAAATTACTATTCCATTACCATAAAACCCATTTTTAAAGTATAATGTTGAGGAGTTTAGTTAATGTTACATTTTTGGGACATTCAAATTGATTTTTTATAATATTGGGGTCAGGTGTGTTTCAGGTAAGTACAAATATATACTATGGGTATGTACTTAAGTTTTCATATTTTTCTTAATAAATTGATACATGACTAATAAGTCTAAAAATATTAAGGCAGTGTTAGAATCGAGACAGGTTAAAAGTTCAACAAATCAATTAATAATATTAAATAAAAACAATAAAATCTACAAAAGTCACAGACTGCCATACATGAAAGTGGTTAATATAATTTATTTAACAACTTTGGATATAGTATTAAATTTCAAGATTATAAAATATACTCACAAGTCCAGGCCATCAATATTGGTTATACAGGCCATTACAATTTAAAGGACTATATTCCTTTATCAAAATACTATATTTTAAAGTATAAAGCATGAAAATAGTTTACTAATTTGGCATACTATTGAACATTCTTCGCATTTTTTGATGTCCTCAAGTATTACTATTTTATAATATTTGTTGCTTTCACAATGTTTTACAGAAATAAATACAATTTAAATGCAAAAGAGTAGTAAAATTTTCTATTACTTACTTATATTGTACAGAAAATGAATGCATTAATCAATAACATTAAAAAATATTATCATGAACATAACTAAAACTTCTGTTTGTGTTGCTATATACAAAATTGATTCTAATTTAAAACTAAAAATGGCAATATGTGACTAAAACGCACACATGTCACATCTTCTCACTTATGAATAAAGGCACAAGCAATCAAAATATGGAACATTATGGAGCACCTTCAAAATTCAACATTTTGAGTGAACATACACAACACATTCGAGATTTTTTACCAAACTTGAGTTGAATTTTGAACACTACCCCAATTTATTCTAGCCAGCTATTGTTAGAAACTGCTCAGTCAATTTAATGCCCTCAGCTTGGGTACAAATGAAGTAATTACTATGTAATTAAACTATCCTTCAATGTGATTACTAGCGATTGTATGCAAATTGTGGTAAATAGAAATATACAAATGTCGCATGATATTACACCCACACATTGTATCAAGTAAATAAGTTTCTGGACTCTATGAGAAGATACAATATGCAAGAGTTGCAATACATTGGCAAATTTAGAATTACTTCTTTGTGAAGGAAACCAAATCAGCTTTGTTATAGCATAGATGAGTACTGGTAAGAAAAAGTAAGTTCCATCAAAATTGACCAATGACAAACCATACAGTAATTGAATCAGAAGTGATAACAAAACTACGTCGTATTTGTTATTAGAGAGTTGCTCCCATTGGGATGGTATTGGCTCTGGCTCTGGTGCCGGTGTTGCGAAAGGTGCCAAATCACTGGGTACTTCTGCATCGCCTGACGCGATGTCATGATTGAGTGATGATAACAACTCAAAAGAATCTGGTTCAGGGATGATTACACCATTGTTGAGCGAAGTCTTGCTACTGCTATTTACCGAAGTATGCGAAATCTCCGGAATTGAATCAGGAATTATGTTTCTGACCGGAGATTCTGGAAAAATACAATGTGATAAGCAAAGCCTATCTTACGTATTCTGAGATGTCACTAGTATTGAATTAATTGTAATACCTCTAGGACCCTCGCCGCCACTTTTCCCGGATATAAGTTGGAGTCTATTGTGAGAATTTTCTAATATTCTCTTTCTACGAGCTTCGCGACGAGCTGCTGCAGCATCAGCCATGTTGACAATTTTGACATTAATGAAATGACATTTCTATTTTCTCCATTCACTATTATTGCCAGCGCGGGTATTATTTTGTCATGATTACTCAAAATATTTTGTTTGACTAAATTATCCTGATTTACATATTTCCATGTTTTATACCAATTTAGAGTGTTCATTTACCGTGTTTTTTTGCCACTAAAATTCAAAGGAAGTGTGTTAGTCAAAAACTCGATTCAAATATTGAACCTTGGAAGAATTGCTAAATGTTGAAATATAATGTTGTGCAATTTATCGCAGTCTTAACAAGTCAAGAAATAGGTGGCCTGTATTTCTGAACTGTGAAATTCTTTTGGCGATGCAAAGATTACGCGACGCCTCTAGCGGCGAAATTTAGAAGTTGCGTAATTACTACACTTGCAGCGTTGCCAACAACAATTTATCAATTTTCCCGAAAATCTATGTCTAATTCCCATTTACTTTCATATAAAAAATGTACTGATTTCCCACAAAATCCCCATATTTTTTTTTAGGGAATGAAACCAATTTCATCAAATTTTCTAAGATTTATGATCCATTTACACACTTTTGAATTTTATTTTCACACATCCATATTTTTGTAACTAACCTTTTTCTCGATGAAGTAAACTTGATACTGCTGCGTAGTTTTTAACTACTTCCCTCGTTGTCATTAAAAATAAATACAATTTTGTATTTAAATTTCGCAAATTAATCATTTTCGCCAGATATTTCAAACGCTGAAGAACTACCAAATGGTTTCCGATAAATATCGCGGCAGACCAAGGCGAAGATGTCGAGACGAGTTGGATACCTACCGAAAGGACAGGCTCGACATAGCAAATGACAGAGCCCAGCTGTGGGACAAAATAGGCTAGATTGATTTCGAACGTATGGGTCGAACCCGTCGAACGATATAAATAAATTTAGAAAAAGGGAGTCATTACAAAAATGGTAAGATGAGTATTTCGATTTCATGACAAAGTGTTTTGACTAGGCCCGGACTATCGATATTCAAAATCCCTGCAAAATGCCAATCGTCAATCAACTTGAGATTCCTCTCAGTTTGGGGAATTCCACACAAGTTGGCAACTCTGAATGAAAACTGTCAAAGCGTCGTTCTTGGTTCTTGTTCACAATTTGACACTAGAGGCGCTAGTTAGAATCTTTGCATTGCCAATAATTGTAATATTTCTGTGCTGTAAACACCAGTATTAATTTGGCAACCGGAAGTTTGTGTGTTGTCTGTTACCAGTAACGCCAAGGACTTTTGTTTGGCGCCTTTACGGGCCGGTTGGTTTTTACTGATAAATTCTTCAAATTATATCAAATAAATACAAGATTCTGTTAAATATAATGGCTGACAAAGGTGACGGAGGTAATTGTATTCAGAATCAATGTTTTAACCGAGAATGCTGTTGTTATTTGCTGACGCTTGAGCTTGACAGCCAGTGATTTTTTGGTTATCAAAAAAGACTTCGTAGAGAATCTGTAATTTCTGTCGTTTGTAGAAACCTTTGATGATGCGGTTGAAGAGAGGGTGATCAATGAGGAGTACAAAATATGGAAGAAAAACACTCCGTTTTTGTATGATTTGGTGATGACACACGCACTGGAGTGGCCCTCGCTTACTGCCCAGTGGCTTCCAGACGTGACCCGGCCAGAAGGAAAGGACTACTCAGTTCATAGGTAAGGTAACCTTGTTCATATTTTGGATGCTCAGTTTATGGCTGATTCTTGATGAAAATTCTTGACACATCATTTTGAGGAAAGTCATGTCAATAATATCCTGGTTATCTTCATTGCCTACATCTTAATTTTTCCGGTTACATTTGTTTGTCCCAAGAAATATTTAGAACAAAAGTTGAACAACTCTTTTGTTCTCTTTTTTGAGTTTGTATTGTGTGCATGGGTAGTTGACCCTGTTGTACTGTGAGATATTCCAATAGACATTGTAATATTGAGTAAAGAAAGGCCTTACTTAAAATGTATCTATGACCAGTTCACCTTTGTGTACCTATGTGATTTTAGAAACTTAGTTTTATTATAGGTTGATCTTGGGCACACACACATCAGATGAGCAGAACCACTTGCTGATTGCCAGTGTCCAGCTACCCAATGAAGATGCACAGTTTGATGCTAGTCATTACGACAATGATAAAGGAGGTGCGTACTATGTGCCGGCATTATGCCACATATAATATAAGTATGCTAATACTATGGCAACTTTTATCTCTTGACTATAGACCCACATATATTTGTATTTCGAGACACCAGATTTCGAAGATTTAATGAAATAGAAAACATTTATTCCTCACAGGTACAGTACAACAGACACCAAGTAGAAGAGAAAAACATAACAGAATAATTATTAATAATTGTCCTAAACATGCAATTCTTTTGGCTCTGCTATTTATTTGTTATAAATAACTTTCTGCTGCTGGGTTTCTATCATTTAACTATGGTTTGCCACTGTTTAACCTTTTGAACTCCATTGTCCCCTGTATGCCAATGTGACAAATATGCGACTCCGAAATTGTGGTGTCAGGGGCACACCGATGCATTTATGCTCTGGCATTCAAAAGATTAAGAATGAGATTTACACAGATACATGACAAATATCCTTATTGCAAAGTGTAGGTATTTAAAGACCAAAGAACTACCTACCTATAAATAAAGGTCATTGAACTTTTCTTAAGTGCCTTTGAATAACTTTTATGACAACTACATTTGACACTAGGACATCACATACACCATAAACTCATTTTTCACATTGGGGGTAGGTAGAATCTATGGAGTGCCAACTCCTAGTCCTTATATACCTCTTTTGCTTACTTGGACATACATCATAAATATTTTTGATTTTCAGAATTTGGTGGCTTCGGCTCAGTGTCAGGTAAAATTGACATTGAAATCAAGATCAACCATGAAGGTGAGGTGAACAGGGCACGCTACATGCCGCAGAACCCCTGTGTCATTGCCACCAAGACCCCTTCCTCGGATGTGCTGGTCTTCGACTACACCAAGCATCCGTCAAAGCCTGAACCTTCTGGTGAATGCCATCCAGATCTCAGGTATGACAAGACAACTCTTTTCCCTTTGCTAAATGTGGAGGCTTGTGTATGGCCCATTCTGATATACCCTGCTGATATCTAATATTTTGTAAGAGTGGTTACGCACTGCACCAAATCCGAATCCGTGTAAAAAGGGGTATAAAAATCTTACCAAATTCGGATATTGCTGTTTGCACTGCATCCAATTGCAATTCAGATGATGGAAGTCGCACTTGGAACAGTTACAAAACCACATCATATCTATTCTAATGATATTGGATGGATATTGCTAATTAGGTACTCTCTTGTATTGTATTCTTTGTATAAGTTGTGTATTAGTTTGGATACATTAACTACATAATTAAAAGAATGTGTTGGCAACATGAGACCAATTAATATCCATTGTATATTTATTTTTCAGTTGATAAAAATGAAACATTAACATACAGTACTTTATCCACAGATTACGCGGTCACCAAAAAGAAGGCTATGGTTTATCCTGGAACCCCAACCTCAATGGCTATCTTCTGTCAGCAAGGTTCGTGTTATTTTTACTGTTATGGAGTTCTGAATCATGAGTTTTTTGGCATGATGGCATCATGATTGCGATCCCAAAATATGTAGTATGCTTTCAATCTTATAACTTTAGATAGGTAAAGTTCTTTCTAACAAAGCCATGGCAGATGCTATGTGAAATGTAGTGTTGTGTGGAGATAAAGTGAGACAAAGTTAAAATCTTGTCCCACTAGTAGATAGCAGTCTGAATGTTTACAAGATGTGTAAAAGAAAGAAAAATAAAATGGTGTACTTAGTGTCGTTCTACACGTCATACAGCATAAATACGAGCTCCCGAATTCGAGGGTTTCCTGAAATTACGAGCACCAGGTGGCAGCACTGAGGCGTCAGGTCCTGGCACAAGTCAAAACGCTTATTTTTTCTGACATTTGTTAAATTAACATCAACATCATATTTACGTCAGTCACTTTTTCAATGAAGGGAACCTCTCGTCTATGTGGCGCCAACTGGTGGCGTAAATTTCCCTAGGAACCCTCATTAGGTCAGAGGGAGTTCAAGTCTAGAGCGCAAATAATGCTATGGCTACTTCAGACTGATATTTGTCGTATTCGAAATGTATGAAGTGCTTAAACACTATATTTACTGGTCTACAATGTTCTTTCATACCATTGTAAAAATCGTTGTGCTTTTTCCATAGGAGACAACCAATTCGGACCACGCACTAGCTTCTGACGTATTATAAGTGCCCGTGCGTGTAACCCTATGCTAAAATAAAATGTATTGAATTGTTTATTGACCAGTGATGACCACACAATCTGCTTGTGGGACATAAACGCGACGCCTAAGGAGGGCCGCGTCATCGAAGCCAAGTCAGTGTTCACGGGCCACACGGCCGTCGTCGAGGACGTCGCGTGGCATCTGCTGCACGAGTCACTCTTCGGCTCCGTCGCTGATGACCAGAAACTTATGATTTGGGATACCAGGTATAGATTTCTTATATAAGCATTATCAACAGTCCACTGTTGGACAGTAGCCGCAATCTTCCGCAATTCCTCTCGATCATATTTATTTAAAAGCTATAAACATTTTGGTGCTTAACAGCTTTCGTATCTCATGCAATAAAGTTCTAAGATACTCAGTTTAATTATTTAAAAATCATCTTGTAACCAATGTCATCCTTACATTTACCACCTTCCTGAACTTTTATCTATCATACTGGCGTTGAGCGAGCGCCGCTGGTGCCGCACAACCGCCATTGTGCGGCACCAGCGGCGCTAACGAAGATGTAGCGGAACAAGCGCCCAGACCAATAAGTTAGTTCCCGCCGCTCGTGCACTCTATCGCGTGTGGCGTGTGTTGTGTCCCTTTAGAATGCCTGGATGAGATCGGCGCATCGTCGTTGCTTATTATTCCGTTTATTCATTTTCTAAGCTTATTTTATTTACAGTTTAATCATTACTTAAAAAAAATAATAGTAGTTCATTGGCGTCAGAAGCAGAGTCCAAGCTACTGGTGATAAGGGCTCCAGAGACAGGAATTTCCTAACAATGGAAGCCGTATCGAGGAATAATGCCATTTGTATGAGGCCCTTGATCCAACCACGCAATTCCAGCTTCGACAGATGCGAGGGTTGTAGCCACCTGGCCGTTGGCGGCAACGACCATCGGCACTATGACAGCTTATCCTGTGCTTATTCATTATTATAATATTTAGTTCAAACAAATTAACCATTAATATAAAATTAAGTTAATCCTATCACAACACCATCATCACAGAACTGCAAATACTCTGAACATTGTTATCTTCCATTCATCATTAATCAAATCCAATCCAGACTTGGTCACTATGAGCAAGTTCAGGGTCAACATCAAACGCGGTCTAATAAGCGGCCATGGTAAAAAATGATTGTCGGTAGAACTGCCTAGCTTTTTTTTGCGCGTGCCCTGTACGCCAAACGTCACAAATGTGTGTCAAAAAGTACGGCGAATATGCGACTTGGCGGCGGGGGCACGCCGATGTGTTTATGCTCTGGCGTTCAAAACGTTAAATAGGCGCTGGTTCTGCAGGTGACCCTCCACATAAATACCCCAACAATTTTTATTTTTTGTTTTTTTTTATCTCGCAGTTCAACCTGTAAGGTTGTCGACTGCTTAACCGGGCTTGCCTGTGGTGGCCTCAATATAATATTAAAGCCTCCAGCCAGGGCGACTACACGCTAAGGGCACCCCCTGTGGGGTATGGGCCTCGGCTTAGGGCGTCGCTGGGGAAAGGACAGCTAGGGACGGGCTGGATCGAACTGGACCCCAACTCATAATATTACCACTCTCTTTATAGTTAATGATGTATTTCTCATTCCAGATGTAACAACACGTCGAAGCCGTCACACACAGTGGACGCGCACACCGCTGAAGTGAACTGCCTCAGCTTCAACCCTTACTCCGAGTTCATACTAGCCACAGGCAGTGCTGATAAAACGGTACATTTATTCACTAACTAATTCTCGCATAAGAAGAGATCGGATAATCGTATTCTGCATTTGTAAGCCGAAGAACTGCCTAGTTATCAGTGGCGACTTTCTGTACACAACAAATGTTTACGTTCAAGTTTATAATGTGTTTGTAAAGGGGAATGCCGATTTAATTTAGTAAAAAAAATATGTAAATTTTACGTAATTAACTCTTCTATTCACGACGCGATACAAGTCAGTAACATTTTTTAATAAATAATAAATATGGAAACGATACAACGAAATAAACTGACATTTGCTAGGTTGCCAATTTAAAATCCGGGAAAACAAAGATTTGTTGCAAAACACTGATTTGACATTTACACATATTGTACTTTATTTATTTGTCCTTTTGTTTATAGAAGTCCCAATGCATTCGATGTTACTTGTGGGCACTCAGGGCCTAAATCACTATGGCGGCTTGGCATCCCCCTTTAAGTTATTTAGGTTGCTATCAAGTTTATCCCTTGCTCAAGATTATCCATCACTAACTTCAGTAAGTGAAATTAACTTAGAGGGAGAAACTGAGGGTAAATCACGCTTTCTTTCAAAACCCAATGAAATTCGGGATCAGTGGCTTCACATCCTAAAAAAATAACATTGCTCGATAATGCAAAATAAGCAATGAATACTGTTGCATTGACAATAAATATTCAAGGCATTGCAATTGATTGTGTGAACTTGTGCGTACCCACGCAAGTTTATGGTTCTCTTGAGACAAGACAGCTTATCGCAGTATTCGCAGTCCAGTTGAGTGCTATAGGCACGAAGGCATAGTTGGGGCACAGCACCCCCTTGTCCGGGACCTACATCCAGTCGCTTAGTAAAGGTTGTCCATAGCCACAGGCGACAAGGGACAAATATTTAGCCTTATTCAGAATCAGAATTATTTATTTGCCAGCAATGTAGGTACAAGTTTGAGATGGTACGAGAATTGGGCAACTTTAACGAAATGCTTAGTTTAACTAATGATTAGCAGATTCTTATTTCGAATGTAAGTAGCAGAAACTCAAACATTGATTATCAAGTTATAAGTTCTTCAATCGCATTTCTTTAAAGAATTAATATCTAAAATCTCTGCTAATGTACGAGCATTGACACGCTTCCTGTCTTATAGGTGGCGCTATGGGACCTCCGCAACCTGAAGCTAAAGCTGCACTCGTTCGAGTCGCACAAGGACGAGATCTTCCAGGTGCAGTGGTCGCCGCACAACGAGACCATCCTCGCCAGCAGCGGCACGGACAGGAGGTAATACACAAAACAACTTGAGATCAAAGGAATAAAGACTAATTTTTAATGGAAAGTTGTAAGGCTACAATCGCCAACTCGCAATGAGCAACCGATTTATGATCTGTATGAGAAAAGGTGTCCTTGCAGCGGGACATTTTTTACATGAGATATTTTAGTCATTACCAATTTGACACCTTGTCATTTGTCGAATTGCATATGCAGTATAAACTTTACACTGTAAAGATCTAAATTTACTGTTTTAACGTTTTGATTTCACTGTAGTCGGGTTAAAATGAGATTGCGCCACAATTATAATACATCGCTTGAAACTGGAACTTTCAGATTCGTCAATCGAATGAAAACTGTCGCAAACTCGTCCTTACTAGAAACTCCACACCCACAAGATCATCCCAAACTGAAATTTGATAAGTAAGAATATTGTTGCAGGCTTCACGTGTGGGATCTGTCAAAGATAGGCGAGGAGCAGACGGCTGAAGACGCCGAGGATGGCCCACCAGAGCTACTGTTCATCCATGGAGGCCACACGGCCAAGATATCAGACTTCTCATGGAACCCCAACGAGCCCTGGGTCATCTGCTCTGTCTCAGAGGACAATATTATGCAGGTTTGTAGATGTTGCTGTATTTGTGGTTAACAGTGAAGATTTTAGATTGCAGGGAAACTTTGGGAGCTTCTACTCAAACCACCACTCAACCGGGCTAATGTGCGCTGGGTGAAAGGGTGAAAGGGAGTGGGACTATGGGTTGTGGTCAGAGCAGCCGTCGTAGCAGATTCCCTCCTGGCCAGCTCATCGGCCGCGTCATTTCCTAGTGATCCCCTGTGTCTCTCGCACTATAAGATGTAGTGGTAGACCCAGCATAGCCTGCAGGACCGCAGTGGATGCAGTTCTTCTCATACTGCTATGCTGCTGTGTCGTTGCAGCTTTTCAAGGTCTTTCTGTGCCGTGCTCATGTCGGTCCAGGGCCACCAGACTAGAGCTATAATATGTGATTATTGGTTTGATAACTGGTGTATAGCCAGTGGGTTGTATTGGCTAATGACCCAGTTCCTACCTAGTATGCGTTTGCATTGCCACATGCATGGCTTTTGTGGCGGTGAATTCAGTGTGCTTCGCCCAATTCAGCTGCTTGTCCAGATAGATGCGCAGGCATTTGGTTTCAGTTGAAAGGCTTTGGGTGATTCCGAAGAACCGTGGCACACTGGAATTTTGCTTCAATTGCGGTCACCTACATTTTATCCCCTCTGCGTACAGATCTAGGGAAGAACTAAAACTTCTGGGAAGGAACCAAGATTTTATTATGTTTGGTTTTAGAGTTATTTAAACTTATGCTGACGTCAGCAAAAAACTGTTTTAATATGTAGATTTCAAAATAATTATATGATTTACATAAATCATTGTTTTATTACAGTACCAATACAAAATCTAACTCTATACAAAGTTTCTCAGTTCGGCAACTTTCTCTTTTTGGTAAAGAGGACAAGTTTAGTTTTGGTAGAGTTCACTGCTAGCTGATATTCTTTGCACCAGTCTTCTACTATTTTCAAGGCTTGGCGCATGCTGTTGTATGGCGTGTTTTCGTGTTTAACGATTGTTATTTATTATGGTTATGTCATCAGCATAGCCAACGGTAAAGTATCCTTTATAGTTGAGTCTTTTAACTAGGTTATTTACGACGAGGTTCCATAGTAGTGTCGAAAGGACGCCCTTGTGTTTTTTTTATGGTGGCTTGTACAGCTCTTTGCTTGAGCATGTTGATGAGCCGCTCAGGGTCGTGTCTACACCGTGCCTTCCGAGATCTGTGCTGATACTTGTAAACATGGTTTTTTCAAAGGCGCCTTCGATGTCAATGAAGGCAGCTAGTGAGTAGCATGGTGGATCTCGCATTCGATCTTTGAGACTACACTATGCAGCGCAGATTCTGTTGATTTCCCTGCGTTGTTTCCCTGTTGAAGAGAGGCTCTGTGACAGATACATACGGGATGGACTCCCGTATGTATCTGTCACAGAGCCTCTCCAAGGTTTTCAGTAGGAAGAATGTTAGGCTTATTGGTCTGTATGCTTTGGGTTGTGTGTAGTCTGTTTTTCCCGGTTTGGAGATGAAAATTACTTTCACTTCGCGCCATGTTAGGGGTACGTATCTGTGTGCTATGCAGGCTTGGTAGATTACTAGCAACCATGGTGTTAGGATTCTCTCTTCCCATTGTAGTAGGGCTGGGAAGATGCCATCTAGTCCTGCGGATTTATATGGTTGGAAGGTCTTTATAGCCCATGCTATTCGATCTTTTATTACTATGTAACGGGCTTTAGACCAGCCTTGATCAGCAGGGATCTTTCCCAATTCGCTCACCCACGTCCTGTCCTTGAGAATGTTACAGTCTGGGAAGTGCGTTTCCTGAAGGACCCTACTGGTCTCTTGGTCTGTGTGTGTATGAGTTGTCGGGTTTTTTCAGGGCGCCGAGAGTGCAATCCTGTTCAGTTGATAGGATCTTCCTTACTCGAGCGGCTTCATTGTTTGATTTTCAGAATTTCCGCCAGGCAGTTTTCCTGGCCATTCTGATTGGTTTCTTAAAGGTGTATTGGGTTTTATTGTACATTTCCCAGTCTTCTGGGAGTCTAGCGTTTTTTGCTCTGTTGAATTGTTTGCGTAGTGTACTTCTGAGTTTGTCAAGTTCCGCATTCTACCAGGGGTTACCCTTACCCTTAGTTTGCAGCACGTATGAAATGCTTCGGTTATGTAGTCGGTTAGTTTTGTTACAGTGTTTTCTAGTTCTATGGGATCTGTAATTGGAGCTTGGTGCTTTTGGTGCCTAGCTAGCAGAGGCTAGGAGGCGTTTAAATTCAAGTATGTCTGTTCGGCGCGGATTTCGCTTGGGTGCGGGTTTTTTTGTGTTGGCTACTAGTGTGAAGCCATCAGATATTCGCCAGGCTGAGATAGTTTGTTTCGCGTTTTCTGTGGCTAGCGTTAGGTATATGATCATTTGCCACGGTTCACGATCTTAAGGTTAGTCGAGAATAAATACGTGGATAGTGCGTCGACTCTGGTGTTCGATACTCCACTGCCCCAAAGTGGGTGTTGAGTCGTTGCAGATGATGGCGTTCTTGCAGTATTGGACCAAATCAGTCATCTCCTTCGGTGGGCAGTTCTCGTCGTCGCCTGGCATGTGCACCGAGGCTATTACAAGATCTGGGATATCTGTCGGTTTGGAGCCTGATCGCTGTCAGGTCTCTGGAACAGAATTGAGTTAGTGGCGTAATGGGTACGTCTTGTGTATATATGGAGGTTCGTAGTTTATCGGTGTTGTTTGTGTTGAGTGTTAATTTACCTCCGATGTTTCCATGGCTGCCTGTCACCTATAGTCCACGGCTCTTGTATTAGTGCAATTATTCGTGATTTCGCCTCGAGCTCCAGCTCTGCGCAGGCTAACCGTGGCAGTTTGGCTATGCTGGAGATTTGTTTGGATGATCTGGATGGTGTTGGATGTGGGTGACGTCGACTGTGGCGTGGAGTTAGGAAGAGGCGGATCCATCGAACAGTCTCCCTCCCTCCTCCATTCCGGGCTAGTTGTCGCGATTTGGCGAAGGTGCGAGCAGCTGCTGTGATGTGGGTGGTGCAGAGTGTACGTCTGCATCGACCATCGCCGCTCTCGCCATTTCCTCCCTCAGTCGTCATTTCACGGTCGTCAGTCTGGGTTGAATCTGTGGTCTCGGTCTCTGTGTCAGTTTTGACGTCAGAGAGCTGGGCCTTGGGGTAAAAGCGGACGTATATACCCAAGAAGGTACGATATGTGACGCTCCCGCCCCAAGTCAAAAGTCAAAAAAGTCAAAACGTTTATTTCAATTAGGCCATTAAACGGCACTTTTGAACGTCAGCATTTACAGTTCAGGAAAATAATAATATTACATTAATAAAGTGACTCTACTGTCCATTCGGAAAGGTAGATTCTTATGGAGAAGAACGGACAAGAAACTCCATAGTTACTCTTTTCAAATAATGATTTACAAAATTTGGTATATTTACAAAAATTAATTTAATATTATGTGAGGACGATACACCCGGAGTATGCTACTTATAAGAACAAAGTATTACCAGCAGAGGTACTTATTCCTTTTCTAAAAAAAAATTAGGTAAATGGTACTCACATATTTACAGATAATCTTAATAACCTTAAGAAAATAAATTAAACAGAAAATAAAAACACAAAAAAGAAACAGTATATAAAGTTAATTCATAAATCAACCAGTTTGATTTTGACTACACCCTTGATTGTCCTATGGAGCAGGACCAGCATGTTTCCAAGCATTCTTATCCTGAATGTAATCTTCTAATTTGTAATATGCTTGTTTACTAAGTGTACTTTTAACATAAGTTTTAAATTTTCTTTCATTTAGTTCTAATATGTCAGAAGGTATTTTGTTGTAACATTTAACACAATACCCCATGAAAGAAGTGTGGACTTTAGCTAATCTAAAAAATGGTTGAACTAATTTGTCTTTATTTCTAGTATTAAAATTATGTCTATCACTAATTTTACTAAAAAGATGTCGATTTTTCCGCACATACATAATATTTTCATAAATGAATTGGCAAGGGACTGTCATAATATTAATCTTTTTAAAAAGTTCCCTAAGAGAATCACGGCGACGCAGATTATAAAGGGCGCTGACAGCTCTCTTTTGTAAAATAAATATGGATTCAATGTCAGCAGCCCGACCCCACAGCAAAATACCGTACGACATAATGCTGTGAAAGTAACTAAAGTAGACCAAACGTGCGGTTTCTACGTCTTATCTTTCTAACAGCATACGCGGCTGAGCTTAGACGACCCGCAAGAGATGTTATATGAGGCCCCCATTGTAATTTCTCGTCCAATGTGATACCTAGGAAAACCGTTTGATTAATGAAGACCTTCCAAGACCTTCTCTACTTAATCGGTCGGGATTCCCAGGGTCAAATATGTCCCGTGGTTATCCCCACCGACAGAAGTTGCCCTGTAGAGTGACCACCTCCCGATTTCGATTTCGCACAAAGTATTCTGACGGATCAGAATGCTCTGGAGTCGCACTATGTCCTCATTATACCTGGGGACGAAGTCGGACACGGGTAGGTACGTCGGTCTGTCGCATGACGGCCAGGTCAGTGTCTGGGAGTCTTATTTTGGGCACATTCAGGGTCAGCCAGGTCAGGGTGTTGTCGACCTTGCACGGGGTCCACGTACGGGGGTAACCGCGGAAGGCCGGGAGTGGTTTGTTCGGGTCGGTTTCCAGTCTAGTCTTTCAAGTTCTGTCCGAATGTGTGTCGCCTCAGTGTATGTCAGGTCTCGGGAGGGGACAGGGAACAGATAGCTACGGAGAACCGCGCTGGAATGTCCTTTGTGGACATTGGTGTTAATTGTGGCGCTTGAGTAGCTGCCGAATCAGTGCTAATTGGCACGTGTATCGCAGCCGGTTCCAGTGCAAGGGTCGCGTGTACCGCAACCGAGTCTGTGTTTGGTTTTGTTTTTTTGTGGCGCTGTGATAACAGCCAGGCGCGTCATCAATTGGCTGTAGGTGGCCCCGTCCCAGAGTACGATGGAGGCATGCAAAGTGGATTACAGCCCACTCCCTCTTACTAAGAGGAGGCCTGTCTCCAAGCAATGGGAATAGTGTAGCTTAATTAAGACTTGAAAAGAATTTAGACTCAGCTTTCAGTCGTATTCAGCTTATTAAAGAATGTATGGTCAAATTGTTGAATTGGAATAAGTCTAATAATATTTTTTTTTCCTACACGGATATTAGAAATATTTATTCTGCCAACCTTCAATGTTAATACAACAAAATAATGCTTTTATATTAAATTTATTTTAAGATCATTGACCTGTTAAAGTGTAAAGTTTGTTGTTAACTATATTTAAACTGACTTTTAAGACATTGTAAGACTCATTTAATTTCCTTATTTTTTTTAGTGAGTCTTTGTTATTTTTCCAACTTTCTAAATTCGATTAAAAGTCGAATTAAGGAAAAATAATTAAAAAAAAAAGTAGTTTCTCACGGCTGGCTGCGTCAAAAGGTCAACTTCAGCAATGTTGACAGATAAATGTTGTCTGACGCTCGTCTTCCAATTAACCTTGAATGACGAGTGGCGGAGATTTTTCAAAATAATGTACTAGCTTTTGCTTGCGACTTCGCTCGCGTTAATGTATTATCTAAAACCCTCTTAACTGTCCCCCATTTATCTATGTAGAGGTCAACAAAGCTATTTGGTAGCTAACTTGCAACTACACATATAAAAATCGCGAAAAAAAATCGACCCCCCATACATTTTTGTGCGCATAACGCGACAAAATGTACTGAACAGCTGATTTTTTTCGCGATTTCGGTGTTCGTCCCATAGTAAAAAATGTTCATAATGAGTACAATGACCCCTTAAGAGGTAGGTATTGCGTTTATTCTGTTACACGTTGTATATTAACTTAGGATAATTTAGAAGATATTTAAACAAGCTTATGTATTGAGTTGTGATCGGTACCCAGGTGTGGCAGATGGCAGAGAACATTTACAACGACGAGGAGCCGGAGACGCCGGCGTCGGAACTGGAGTCGGGCGTTAACGTCAACCACGGTTAGTGCACGCTCGCACACAACCCACGAGCTACGACACTGCGCCCGGACTACTTCCAAGTTTCGGACCTAAATTATGGACAGTTATTCCTAATGAGCTCTTTCATGTTCAAATTTTATTTAACAGTGATGTTTTCAACTACAGCACGTCTATGTTCCCACAACATCTTTATTTCGTTACAGTCACCAAGGTTTTTGTAGTTCCAGTCTTACTGCTGTCGCGCGGCTGACCATAAACAAATGTAACCAATTTTTTTAAATACATGGCTCCGTTGAGAATGCTAATTTAATCAAACTATTGCAATGTGTGGCACTATTAATTTTGTCGCCGTATTAATAAATTTGTTTTCAAGGACACCAGACACACTTATCATTTAGCGCGCCATGTTTTTTTAAATGACCTATTTGTTCTAATTGTATCACGTGTTGTTGCGAATCTATTTCGACTTCATGTGGACATGGTTACTTATTGAACTCAACATAAAATCAACATGCCTAAAATTCTGCTATACATCGTTAATAGTTAAAATTAAGCTAAAAATGTATGGTTTTAAGTGTTATCTACGCGAAAATTGAAAAATACGAAAGCAAGTTTTATTCGGAAACCTTTTGTGTGAAAATGGAAGAGCTCTAATATACATTGAAATTTGGATCCTATGTCCTTTAAAATAGATGTAAAAATTATTGGTACGGTCAACAAGTACATACAATTGTACGACGTTAGAAGTTAAGGGGTAAATGCACTGCAATCATAGTTTGCGGTGATTTTGTTGTTGATAAAAAAAAATTGAATATTTTTGCATAATCTGAAAATTATTTTTGAATTTTATACTTGAAATTATACAGTTAAGTTACTCATGTGCTTTGGCTAAGTCCATTGGTAGAAACTGTCGCTGTAATTTAGACTTTTTTCGCTATTATTTAATTCTCTTTCGGGCTTCTGTAAAATAGGTGTCGTTTTTTTATCGAAATGTTAATCCCGCTTTCTTTGTTGAGTTCCAAATTGTTGTTTTACAAAAAAAAAAAAAAAATAGTTTTACTAGCTTATTCGCGTGAGCATATTAGCGTTTTCGGACACTTAAAAATCCCAAATTATCCCAATGGAACGTACTATCGGGGTAAAATCCAAACCTGGTCTACCCGAGAGCCAAATTTCGTCTAAATCTGTATAGCCAATGAGGCATGATTGATAAACAGACAACCGAACGCATACAGACTTTCACGGTATCGTCATAAGTTTCTGCCTTTGGACTTGTCAAAATAGAAAGGGTCCAATTATATGCGGGTTTGTATGCACCGGAATCTCACGAACAATGTCATTGAATGAATTTTGATAAATAATACAGTGAAATATTAATTATTTTTTTCTAAAATAAAGTTGCATACAGACCACCGCGAGTGCGTACCTACACACAAGTGCGAAATATCGCTCATTTGCAGAAACATCGACATAAATGTATTTTTTATTCCAAAAATTAGTTAAATATTACGAAATGTATGTAGGTACTTTAGGAGAAACAGACATAAATGAATTAACCGATAGACGGCGCGCTCGTCATTGTTGCAATTCACAAAACCACGCACTTTTAATCGCGCACTTACATCGATGTTTCTCCAAATGAGTGATATACTGATGCGATTTGAAGAAGCCAGAAACCTGTAGCTCACACTATATACTCTTCTAGACACACCTTGTTGCAAGTTAATTCCATTTTAATTTATTGTTTCTTATCCGATAAGTTACAAGGATGTGTTTCTGTTGTAACTGTCATTATTATGATATTAAGGGCCTCTTTCACAGCCAAATGAGTATTCCCTACATAATTATAATGTATAATTAGATATAATGTTTCCAGTTAAAAACGCGTAGTTTGTAGCATTTGATAGCTTAGCTATCATAATTGATACGCAATACGATGATAATGATATGCTGAGCTATTGAATCTGTAGTAGCTCGATGTAACATGCATGTTAAGTGTCTAGTATAACTTATCTATAATAGCACAAAGTGAAAGATGCTCTTACACTGGTGGCGCGACTGACCGACGGTATTTTATAATGTTAATGCAGTAATGGAATATTTTTAAGCTCTGCTAATTACCTGTAATGATTAAAAGTATCGTAATAATCCTTGTTTTAGTATCCCCTTGTAAAAAATCGACGCTATAAATAACTAAGATTATCCAATGCGTCCCGATAGCATTCAACTCGTTAAATTGTTTGTGTATATGTGGATCCGTCGCTACCGCTCCCGCCGTGCGCGCCGCGACTGCGTCATGTCTAATATAATAGTTTTGTATCGGGAGAGGCATCGAGTCCACTAATTTAGTCCCAGCCAGTCTCTCGCGGCGATAGCATGAGACATTTAATAGTGTTGTTTCTCCTCTGCGCTGTCTTAGGACACAGCTTCGGAAGTCCACGCAAAACACCCCACTATACCTCTCGTTCCTCTATCAAGCACACCACACACCGCACCACACATCGCCCCACACATCGCCCCACACATCACCCCACACACCACCCCTACCCTACACAGCCCCCCATACACCCCGCCACCCACCGCCCCGTATACGACCCCAAGCCCTACCCTACACAGCCCCCCATATACCCCGCCACACACCGCCCCATACACAAGCCCTACCCTACACAGCCCCCCATATACACCGCCACACACCGTCCCACATACGCTTCCAACACCACACACCGCCCCACACACGCTTCCAACACCACACACCGCCCCACATACGTTTCCAACACCACACACCGCCCCACACACGCTTCCAACACCACACACCGCCCCACACACGCTTCCAACACCACACACCGCCCCACACACGCTTCCAACACCACACACCACCCCACTCACGCTTCCAACACCACACACGCTTCCAACACCACATATCGCCCCACACACGCTTCCAACACCACACACCGCCCCACATACGTTTCCAACACCACACTCCGCCCCACACACGCTTCCATCACCACACACCGCCCCACACACGCTTCCAACACCACACACCGCCCCAAACACGCTTCCAACACCACACACCACCCCACTCACGCTTCCAACACCACACACCACCCCACTCACGCTTCCAACACCACACACGCTTCCAACACTACATACCGCCCAACACACGCTTCCAACACCACACACCACCCCACTCACGCTTCCAACACCACACACGCTTCCAACACCACACACGCTTCCAACACCACACACGCTTCCAACACCACATATCGCCCAACACACGCTTCCAACACCACACAACACCCCACACACGCTACCAACACCACACACCGCACCCCACTCGCGCCCCGGAACAACCGCACCACACTCGCCCCCCGCAGCGTGGCTCAAAATATCAGCCCAAATAAAGAAGTCCATCATCACTACTACTACAGGCCGCCGCAGCAGATAAGCTACGGGTCTACTTTCCACCCTGTGTATCAAGAACACCTGCCCGTCTTTGTGTACGAATACCGAGACTCTGGCAGCAGGTTCGACAACTTGCTGACCGGACTAGCGCTGTACAATTTAGGCCGCAACAGTCACTATCATCGTCACAGATCCTATAGACGGTACAGTAGCACCTCAGGAGAGATATGCAAGCTGGGCATCAGTAAACGAAGCGGCGAGTACGAGGAGACGCGCATCGACTGCAATCTGATGTCGAGCTTCATTTGGGAGAATACGACGAGCGCAGCACCGAAAGAGCAACACGTTGTGAAGAACACGGTGGTGACAGTGACACAGAGTGTGAACGGAACTGGAAACTCTTCAGTGACGACAGTGACTGTGACAAATACCACTGTGGAGGACGCTCTGAAAGTGAAGGGCCCCTCTATAGCGGTAACACCGGGCATGACTTGTTACATGATCAGAACTTTGCGAGCTGTCACTGTTTTGCAGGAACCTGTGGATTGTGGACTTTTGCAAGAGTATGCGCGAAGCTCGTTACATAAAAATGTAGCACAATGTTTGATGCCCTTTAAGACGATCGTAATTAACTTCCTGATAATGCTGTGTTTTTTGAGAAATTAACTAAATTAAAACAAAGTGTTGTCCTATTTAAAGTTTTTGTATTTTGTTGTCCCAGTAATTGATGTGAAAAACAAGAAAGAAGCTGGAAGCTATTCCACTTGTTTAAAATAGAAGTCGAGGCTGGCAAAAAAATGTACCTACCAAAATAGATCGTGTAGAAGGTCAATTTGAAATGAACCATGTGGCAAAAAAAATATCGGCAAAGCGTAAATGTGTATGTGTAAACGAAAAATGTGTGATGGTGTAGGTCGGTGATGAAATTGTTTCACGTGATTAGACCTCCACTTGTATGAGTGCTATGTTCAGTGGTTAAAAAAGCATTGCTTTCTACCTAGTCATCTTAAAAGCTTGATCCTTCAAGCTTTAATTCTTAACTGTTCATTTCAAGTAAGTTCAACAGCTGATTGCGGAAACTATATGGGGCTATAATATACCTCAACAGCAACATGTCTATAATAGTTATTTTCATCACATTTACTCAAAAAATGCATTTACGAAGCCTGTATACATACATTGTTCCAAAGTTAAAAATTACGCACCATACAATGGAACGTGCGGTAAAATAGCTACTCTCATCTAAGTACCTATTTTACCGCACTCCTCAATTTATAGCGCCGTGCGTATACTTTACGGTTATAAGAATTCCACCAAGGAATTTCACATTACTAGAATAAATAAGCTGAATGATCGAACCTCAACCTTACCCCCTAACAAACATTGAGCAAAAGCGCTTCCAAGGGGAAGCGCTTTTGCTCAATATGTTTGTCTCACTTTAATAATAAAGAGAAAAATATATTTGTTGTTCAAATTTAGATATGTTAAATCAAGTTGGACCTGATGAAAAATTTACCAATGTGTAAATAAATCCTCTGATTATTACCGATTTCAAAAATTATTTTTATGTCAGCTATTTTGATTTAAAAACCAAAGTACTGAACCGATTTTGATGGAATTTCTATGGAACCAATCGGAAAGTAGGTATATCTATCCTTTCACATATAAAATATTTTTTATGTATTATTATGACGGAGTTATGAGGTAACAAACATACAAATAAAAGAGAAAAAACATACAACCGATTTCAGAACCTCCTCCTTTTTTTGAAGTCGGTTTAAAAGTAAATGAAAAAAACTAAAAAATAAACGGTGAATTATTTTGCCTGCATTCCTAACTCCGTATCAAAATGAATTATGAAATCTACAAGCTGTTATTTTTTTTCCATAAAAAATGCAGAAATTTCCGGTATTTAATAATTAATGTGGATTTGAAATTTTTAACATTATTTTTTATTTAATTATAATTTTTCCGATCCACGTGCAGCTTAAACATAATGATTTGAGAATAAGGGCATTTTTCCCTACACATTGGTATATTTTTCATGCCCTGCGATCCAAATTGATATACCTTGGTGTATCTAGGTTTCTCTGCTGACCTAAGACTGCTAGAGTGAGCGAAGCGAACTCGATTTTTTTTTGCTGGGAATCTAGGTTAGATTAGTTCTTTTTTACCAACTACAGAGAAGTTACTTTGTCGACTTATTTTGAAAGTTCGAGAACTGAAAAAGCAAAAAAAAAGAAAAATGTTCTCGGACAGGATGTGCCAGAGATAGGTAAGATACTCGTACTTTTTATTCATACAGCCATGAAAATTATCGACTTGTATATGAAATTTTGACATTGGAGGAGGATACAAGAGCGAGCGAAGCGACCTCGAAAATTTTTGTACCCGCCCCGGTTTGGTAAGGTCCTCTTTTTCAGTGGCGGCGCAAGACTAAAATTTTATGTGGACAAGATTGGCATTTTGCGAGGCCCTCTAGGTCTACCTAAGAGTGCAGTGTTTTTTTTTTCAGAAGTTGAATTCAACAATCGGTAGTGGGATGCAGCGAACTCAATCGCACCCCGCTAGGGTCCGGAAGGCACTACAAGCCGTAGGCCCGGGATGGTATCATGATACATGAGATTATATTGTTGAAAACTAATGCTAGTATACAAATGCTTTATTATATTGTTAGAATGGCTGCCACTTTATTATTATTCACCATTCATACTTAACCGAAGAAACTTTTTTGACCGATGTAGAAAAGCTGAAGAACTTAGTGTAGAATGCAAGAGCGAGCGAAGCGAGATCGCAATCGCAACCCGTCTCTCATCTCCGATAGGTTTGATTTTCCTTTACCTTAAATAGAAAGAACTTTTTGAGTAATGCAGAAAAACAGAAGTTAGAGAGTGTAAAATGTAAGAGCGAGCTCGTAAATTTTCATACCACGGATGAACTATCTACTTTAAGTATAAGCAGGTCTTCAGTAAGAGCTGGGCCCTAGACTGCGTGGACCACTTTCCTATCAACCACCTAGCTTGCGGCAAGCTCCAGGATCGTGGAGGTCAGCGTAGGCTAGGGCCCAGCTGGTAAAAGCCACCTAGAATGTATGGCCATTCCGAAACTGCACCTCACCACGAATAGGTTTGATTTTATTGTGACTTGTTATGCAGTAAATAAAATGGGCGAATGTGGGAAAATTAGTGAAACAACTAAATTGAAAGATAGAACGGAAAGTATAAATGTAAGAGCTAGCGTAGAGTGCTTGAAAATCAGAGTACCTCTACCGCGGCGGCTTGTCCTTGACAATACTTACTAAAGAGTAGGAGGTCGGTAGATACGTTACTTCGTCGAATTTCATAGAAAAGCTTAACAATAAAAATAATTCAGATAGCAAGAGCGAGCTCAGGAAAAATTGCATGTAGGCTCGGATAGGTTGGATTTATTTTTGCATCAAGCCTAGCTACAATTTTCCGGAGTTGAAGAAAGCCAAAGCTGCGAGGCCTTTAGAACCCCGAGGCCGGAGGCGGTGGCCCACGTCGCCCACGTCTGGTGAGCGCAGAGTCGAAGCGCATCGAAGCGTCAAATTTTTTACAACTAAAGCGAAGCCGCACGAATGCGCGCGTATTCGCCAGAATACGCGCGCACTCTCACGTGTAGTAATGGGCATCAACAGCAGAGCTATTGAATCACTTGCCAGTTGACTCTCGTAGCTGAAACGTGTGTAAAATGGTTGACATTGATTTTGCTATGATATTACTTATATCTGAAGTTTGTGGTGAATTTACTACTTTTTGCGTTGACTTATATCGATACCCGAGTTTTTTTTACGACTATTATAAAATGGACTACGATCAATTTACAAACTTAGTCAATATTTTGAGACCACACATTGAGAAACAAGAAACAAATTTAACGATACCCATTTCCGTTGAGAGCGAATATCAGTCTGCTTAAGGTGAGTTTTATACTTTCTTACGATTGTAGCACTTTATTAACTTACACGCAAGGTGTTAAACACTTCTTGGTTGTTCAACATAAATATCAATATTTTCATGCCTTAGATAGAATAGCATAATTAAACAAGCTTGTATTTCAAGACTCTTTATTTAAAAATTTGAAATAATTATTCACCATGTGAAATCACAGTTATTAAGGTCATTAATCATTATTATCAGTCGTTATAAGTAAATTCTTCGAAATCGTCAAACTTCGATTGCCGCTGTTGCTGTGTTCTCGAAATAGGTTGTGGTATGTAAGGCGATGGTGGAGCAGATGATGTTGAGTTGGATATAGTGCCGTAATTTGTATGGTTGGGTGGCGTGGTTGAAGTAGGTGGTGGACAACAAGTAGTGGATGGGATGTAAGTTGGAGTTGATGGTGAGGAATAAATTTGCTGTTGTTGTGTTCCATAGCAGTTAGTCATAGATGATGGAGTATCGCTACTTTCCTCGGAGGCAAGTTTTACTTCTGCGTCAGTAACCAGGCCAAGTATTGCCCGTTTTAATTCAGCTTGAATTCGTATAGGCATCTTTTTACTGATTTACTCATAGATAGAAAAAACGCATCTAATGGATCTTCTTCCTTTCCTTTGGCCTCGACATATTGTCTGAATAATTTCTACGATAGAGGTAGTGTTTTATTTCTGGTAGTATGATTTGATAATGCCGAATCAGAGCGTGAACTTTCCCCGACGTCAGATGTTTGTGACTCTATAATTGAGATGTCTTCAGTGTCCACGTCTAAACTATTATCAGAAAAATCAAGGTTTGATGTCTGTGATCTGTCTTGAAGGTGTGGCTTTAAAAATTCTAACTCCTTCTCAAATTTAATTGGTTTTTCAGTTTTTCGCGCAGAACCGCTTTTATATTGTCTCAATCTAATAGCCTTTTTGTAACAGTCACGAAGTTTCTTCCATTGTTTCTGACATTCAGCCACTAGAAAAAAAAAACAGCTTCATTAATTTGTTACAGATTTCTAACTACTTCTATCAGTTTCAAAGCACTGGCTCATACTTTTCGAATGGGCTATACTACAGTTTGGAAGATTGTACACGAAATTTGTGCCGCAATTTGGAAATATGTACGACCCCTTGTTATGCCAAAACCAACGACAGAGTCATGGGTTAAAATCGAGGAAGATTTTAGAAGATTATGGAATTACCCTAATTGTATAGGAGCGATTGACGGCAAACATGTCAATATAAGGGCACCCTGCAACAGCGGAAGTCTCTACTACAATTATAAAAAGTTTTTCAGCACTGTCTTGTTGGCTATTACTGACGCTAAATATAAATTCATTGTACCTAGTAGATGTTGGTGCATTTGGGCGTAACAACGATAGCGGCATATTAAGCAGTTCCAAATTTGGACAACTATTACAAAATAATATGCTTGGTATACCGCCTAATAAATGCTTGCCAGGTACGACAATACCAGTTCTTCATGTTTTTGTTGAGGACGAAGCATTCCCTCTGTGTGAACACATTATGAGACCTTATCCTGGAAGTCAGGTATTAAACGATAGCGAGAAGAAAATCTTTAATTATCGTTTAAGTCGAGCAAGGCGTCTAGTGGAAAGTTCATTCGGAATATTACAACACAAATTTGAAGTTTTTTCAAAGTTTTTAGATACGCTGATTAGGTACACTTTGGAAGATTTTGGGTCTGAAGACGTTGCCCTGTCTAATAACAACATTTTACAAAATTATTCATTTGACAGCCAAGACATGGACATAACCGGTAATCAAAACGTGGACGCGATGAATATCAGAGAGAACTTCAAAACTTATTTCATTTCTGAACATGGGGCAGTACCATGGCAAAATGAAATGATAACACGATGTTAAGCAAGAGATAATTGTCAAAAAGTTTTTTTTGGCGCCACCCCGCGCCGCACCACAACGGCAACATCGCACGACAGCGAAAATATTGCGTAGTAATAAATACTTGCTTTACTTACCAGTTAATTTCATTTCCCCGCTAACTTTTTCCCAAGCATTATTTTTGAAATGTTTGTCACTATAATTTTTAGCTTTTGGATTAAATAGGCATTCATATTTTTGCACCAGGTAAATTAATTTTTCGTCCAAGTCCATTGTGATTAACACCGACGCAGGCCAATTTCCGACTGATGACGCGTTGGTTCGCTAGTGGGCGCGTGGATGCACGAGAATGCGCACCAATCAGCGTTGTTCGCGCGCAGACGCGCGAATTCCGACGAATGCGCGCGTCTTTTTAAAATCTCCGAAGTAATGTGTGCGTTACGCTGTGGAGTTAAGGTTGAATTTGTTATGTTCAGTTTTGGATAGACGTTTCGATGCGCTTCGACTCTGCGCTAGTATAAATCGACCCTAAGTGTAGGTCTTTTGGTGATATACCAAAAGATCGCTGAATGACCTAAGCGTTCAGTATTATAACATTTTTAGGATGCTGTTGGGATTGCCACGATGGTGCAGCGCGTCTAATATGTTTGCGCCAAACCGAATTGACGCCGACGCGGCGACGGATTCCACGCCGTCATTCGCAAAAAAACCGCGGCGCTGTTGTCAAGGTTGCGGGCGAGTGGCAACAGCATACCTACCTACTAAAAACTATGGCGGAGAGTACTTAGGTATTGACTCCGATTATTAAAAGTTTTGTGAGAAGGACAATCCTTTGCACAATACTATTTATTCTGTCTTCTTCACAACTCTAAACTATTAACACTAGTAATAAGTTATAATATTGTTTACTAACACGCTGGATCATTGTTGTCCGAGACCGAAACGAAATGATTATTATTAATATACATATATAGTCCTCCTGGCCGATTTCAGCCATGGCGGCCAATCTCACAGGAGACTAGCCATCGGCGTGGGACTTATTATAATGCACAAGTAGGTATGTGCGTAAACACAGGTGCACTCCCTCTTCTGTGACTCTCATAGTCCAATGGGATGGCGAACCGACACGACCGGAGAGAGATCTGACGCAGGACCAACGGTTTTACGTGCTTTCCGAAGCACCACCAACTTCGTAACTCCGAATTGTCACAGAAATTCCTATTGGAAAAATCCAATAACACTTTATGCCCCACCTGGGAATCGAACCCAGGACTCCACGCTCGACAGTCGCGCTTGAGACCGCGACACCAACAGAGCAACGGACAGAGAGAAATCCGAGTGATCCTATTGGCCTTATTCCCGAATGTTTTAGGAGACGTGAAAAAGGCGAACGGCAGGGTTGTATGGGAGTTTCGTACAACTAATAAAATATCGTGTTTTGGGATATTTTTTGTTTTAATTGGTAGTCAATACGATAGGCAAGCCCTTTTAAAATTCTTAGATTTTTAGAAGTTGGGACCTAAAAGTTATAACCAGTTTTATTTTTGAGGTTATGTCCCAATAAATATTATTACGTGTAGGCACATAACATTGTTTTGGTGAAAAAGGGTATGTTCTAGATAGCTGGTGCTATCTTTGTAGTGTTTTGCTTATCATTAAGTTGGCAAATTGACATGAGAATTGTAACTATTCAGTAGGTTGCTTAAGGAGAGACCTACGTCCAGCAGCGGTCTGCAATAGTTTGATGATGATGATGAAGTGCTGATGGAGTTTTGAGTGTGGGTAAATAAAACAACTTTGTTTTTGTAGGAACTTACATATTTTATTTTATTGTTCTTATAATTACTTAATCGATTCTTAATTTTATTTCATCTAAGAAAGGGGCAGGTAGCTCAACTCAACGTAAAAATTACCAGATAATTGCTCAGATGCATTTACAAACCACAATCCAAAACAACAGCAAAGAACTGAACAGAGACTCGGAAAGATTTCCCTAACCTGTCAATAAAATAATTGCCAATACAAAAAAAACATTGATGGCGAAAATAATTCCTATAATTAAATGGTTAATTATTAAGATTGTATGCAATAATTATTCATTGTAAGGTATAATGTATAATTGGTTAATTATATTTACTGTTATTTCTGTTTTTAAATATTACTTAAATCTTTTAATTGCTATAATTAATTAATCCGGACTTCTAAAAATACTAATGTTACATGAAAATGAATGGTTTAGTTGCCTTAATAAGTGGTACAAATTCTATCACAGAACTACAAAAAAAGTATGTTGTACGAATTCTGCCGTTCGCCTTTCATGGTAGTAGCATATAAATAACGAATTTAAAAGGAAAACTATCACAGCTAAGTAGGCTTTAGGTAGGTACAAGTTGACGAGTAATAGTCGACCAACTTATAAAATGTAACTGATTAGGTAAAAATTTCGTAGTAAGAAACCTCATAGAAAATGACTTAAAACTAATGTTTGTAAGTGTAAGTATTTGTAATTTTGTAATGTCATAGTAAAATTTGCTATTTTTTGTCATGGTTTACGGGACGGGAACTATTGAACCCTACACTGTGCCTGGCCCGACACGCACTTGGCCGGTTTTTATGTCTGTTCATAGTTACATCTCTCTCACTAGTTCCAATGTGAGTGAAACAACAAACCTGTGTCGGCCGCTGCCAAGTGCCATTGGACGTACTCGTATCTTCGCTAAGACCTAACACCACATAAACAAGTCAAAGTAAGCAACTTTACAAAAAAAATGTAAAATGTTAAGGCACTTTAAAACATCTGGAAATCGTAAGTAGGTTCTTAGAAATATTTTCTATCAATTCAGCTGGTTCAGTATTCAGGATAGCCAAGTAGTCAAGTTGGTATTTCTCAAAATTGTAGGTAGTAGGTACTTATATCTACATAGGTTATACTGCCCCTGAAATTAATTGAGTAGTTTTGTATGGACTGTGATCCTTCTTCATGTCTTATTTTTACCCCGCCTGGCCATACACTAGTTATTACGAATCAAGAAAAACCTACCAACTACCTTAGTCTACATCCAGCCGTTTAGTATGTATTTTGTATGTCAATCAGTGAGTGCCTGAAACAATAGGGTCAGAACTTAGATTGTTATGGAATTATCATTAGATAAGTACCTAGATTGACCGGATGACTAGCTATCGGGATATATAGGTAACCACTCGGGATGGACCGATCTTGAAATTGAAAGTTTCGTAATGATCATTCTTGTGTTTATTCTTCTTATGAGTGACAGTCAATCACAATTAATAAATAAAATTATCCAATGGTTCGGAGTCACGCGCGTTCCGATAGCATTCTGTGAAACGCGATGTCTGGATATCTAGGTGGGTCGCAAGTTCGCGACCCCAGCATGCGTGCCGTTTACACGCCGCGCCCAGTGCGTCATGCTTAATGTGATTGTTTTGTGTCGGGGAGTGACCAGTGACTACCTCGTCGACATTAATTCAGTCCCATCCAGTTAGTCGCGACGACAACATGCGACTAATTTTCTTAACGTTGTTTCTCGCGACATCTTCTGTCTCAGGCAGCCGAGGTGGCCATTCCAGCCATTCCAGCCACCGAGGCTCTCACGGCTCCCACGGATACCCTGCGTCTACCGGTTACTCGGGATATGGTTCAGGCGGTGCACACACATACCCTGCCTCGTCTGGAATGTCTGGCAACACATACAGCGGCAATCGTGTAAGTCAGACTCAACATCATCAGCACAGCGTGGTCCATAATAACTACAGCCCAAAGACAGAAGTCCATCACCACTACCACTACAGTCCGCCGCAGCAGATAAGCTACGGGTCTACCTTCCATCCTGTGTATCAAGGACACCCGCCCGTCTACGTGTACGAGTACCGAGACTCGGGCAGCAGGTTCGACAACTTGCTGACTGGACTAGCGCTGTACAACTTGGGTCGCAACAGTCATCATCACAGCTCCGAGAGACAGTACAGTAGCACCTCGGGAGAGATATGCAAGCTGGGCATCAGTAAACGAAGCGGCGACTACGAGGAGACGCGCATCGACTGCAATCTGATGTCTAGCTTCATTTGGGAGGACACGACGAGCGCAGCACGGAATGAGCACCACGTTGTGAAGAACACTACGGTGGTGACAGTGACACAGACTGTGAACGGAACTGGAAACTCTTCAGTGACGGTGACAAGTACCACTGTGGAGGACGCTCTGAAAGTGAAGGGCCCGTCTATAGCGGTGACACCGGGCATGACTTGTTACATGATCAGAACTTTTAGAGATGCCACTGTCTTGCGGAAATCTGTGGATTGTGGTCTTTTACAAGAGTACGCACGAAGCTCATTGCATCGTAGTGTAGCACAATGTTTGATGCCTTTTAAGACCATCCTATTTAATTTCTTAATACTATATCTCTTTAAATATTAAAGGTAAATTAAATTAAGTCATGCATCCTTTTAAATGTTTGCATTTTCCTTATTGGTTGTTAAATGTGTACGTACCGTGGACCTAAGTGAAGCAAAAGATTTTAAATATGTTATTACCTATATTGTTTTATTAAAATCTAGCTAAATAGTGAAGAAAGAATAGACGTCCTTTTGGAAGACGTGGTAGGTACAATTTTGTATCACATTTTTTTATCAAGGATACAAGCAAACATGTAATTGGTTACCCCAAATCCGCAGTTATAAAACAAACGGCAAAGTGCGAGTTGGATTTGCGATTGCTTCTTGCGGAACCCTTGTAGGTCTGCCTGTCCGTCTGTCACAGCCAATTTTCCCCGAATACACTGGACTGAAATTCGGTACACATGTGAACTTTGGGACCCAAACACGGACGCATTAGGTACTTAAAGAAATAAGTTTTGAGTACTTGTAGGGGCCATTTTTGGGGGCTAAATTAGAAAATTAAAAAAAACAAAAGTTTTTCAAACTCTACAGATTTTTATGACATATTAGGCATACCTAAAATGAAAGGGTTTATTGTGAGGATTTCAAATATATTTTTTCATAATTTTAAAATATACCTAGAGTTTTTACTTATAAGTTATTAGAGAAATCAGATGAAAAATTACCATTCTTAGAAAAACAGCCTTAAAATATTTAAAAAATACAATTAATAGTTTTATATCTATAGATTACAGGAAGTCTATTCGAGTCCGACTCGCACTTTGCCGATATTTTTTTATTTTCGCAGCTGATCACTTACTTACAATTTTTGCGACCGCATACATGAAATAAATGATTTTTATTTTGCAAGTAGGTTAACTATCACACTTTTATACGTCAATCTTTTTTGGCCATTTTAAACTAGATGAGGCCGGTGTTTCCTAGCTCACTACCCTGAAAAGAAACACCGAAACAAACTCAGACGTCAAAGTCTCTTTTAAAGTTCAAAGAAGAAGTTTTAAAGTAAAATACAATCCGTAAAAAAGTTGTCCTGTAAAGTGTTTCTGCAGATTTCTATAAGACATTTCATCAGGGGCCGTTTGGGTTATCCAATGAGGTGTTTATATGGGTAACGCTGCGACCGGGTTACCGCTTCGTTGGGTTTGAAGGGGTTTTTGTTGAAACATGTTACATTTTCGATTATAGTAACCAAATGAATGGGTTACCCCAAAGAGTATAGTAAGTAATAGGGAACCCTTTACCTTTTTTGGGTTACCCTTTGATCGAGATACCTGTCAAGCGGGATTAAACAACCGGTATAGTCTTAATATCTCACTGTGTAAACGTGAATCGTTATTCCATCTTGTTTGTATGGATTGACAGCTCACTTCATGTTCACTTACCCAAGCTTTCAGGGAGAGAGGTTTACAGAATGCACTGCAGTTCTTCCTGCGACTGTCCGAAGTATCTTAGAAATCTGGTGTCTGTTCTACGTATTACGGCCTTTAGAATCAATCTGCAGGATTTTATTAAAATATGGGTATGAAACGAAGTCATAAATTGTTTAAATAAATAAATTCTTTGTATTCGAACAAGGACTGACGTGTGTTAACGTTCACGTTATTTGCGAATCGCAAAATTAATTAATCAGAACTACCTAGGTGGTATGTCAACTTTCCTGAATGTTGATGTACCACCTAGGCAATTCTCGGACCGGGGCGGGGCCTGCCCCGACTCCATCAAATCGGCAACGTGCGAAGCGGAGAGAGATGTGTTGTGAGTAAACCACCAGGTCGATTGAAAACATGTTATCGTGAAAACTCCCATACCTTAGAGTCTCACCGTGAAAACTTTAGTGAAGTGAACAAGAAGTGAGCTGACAACCCATACAATCAACGTTATAAATGAAAGTTAATTTCAAGTTTCCACGTGAAATGTTTACAGAATAGACCGGCTGCTCATTTTGTGTTCACTCCAGCTAAGTTTTCACGGTCAGATGTGTACAGAATCGCACTTCTGTTTAATTATTGACACATCTCATCTCCGCCTCAAAGATATGCCAGCTTAGCCTCGCAAACAGGTGGTGCCCAGCGGAGACGTGACAGGACGTGGGCGGTGTAGGCTATTGATGTAACATTTCACCTTGCAGTCTCGCCGGTAAGTGAACAAAATATCTCCTGCTTGAAAAACATAATTTGCACGCCATTACAAGCAGGAAACAAAACTTTGTTACGGGTAATCTGAAGCCCGAAAGCTTGACAACCAGTCATACCAAAGAGTATTATCGTGTAACTACAGCAACTGCCGGTCGATTGTATAAACATGTCAAAGTGAACGCTCGGGTGAAGTGATCACGAGGTGAGTTGTCAATTCATACAATCAAGATGGAATGACAGCTGAACTCGTGATCACGTGACATCTTGATTATATGGATTGACAGCTCACCTCGAGATCACTTCACCCAAGCCTTCACTTCGACATGTTTACAGAATCGACCGGCTGGCCTGTAGAGGTCAGGTAGGCTCATTAAACAAAACTGGTTTCAGCAGCATTGGGGTAGACAGGAAGAGGACCTCAACATTGGCTAGGCTGATCGATTTTTCGAGTAAGTATCAACCCCAACCAAGATCCAGTGCGCAAATTTAACAATACTACATATTTAATCATACATAAATAAATATAATACCTACATGCATACATACAAGTAAATGGATGAATTTTGTGTGCGTGGATGGTCAAATCCGAAACTATGAGGAATATTGAAAAACACCGAAAGGAGTCTCGCTCTCGAGCCCGATTTTGATGAAAACAAAAACTTAATTGAATTTTTGAAAAATCGATTTTCCTAGCCAGGAACCGAGCCGGTTGATTTTGAAAAAATAAAACATCAAATTCTGGGAAGTAATAACACATGGCAAACAACTTAACTTTTTTACTAACCCTGTTCCATTTCATAAGTTGGTCGACTATTATATACTCACTAACTTGTTAAGCCTAGGTAGCAGTGATAGTTTTCCTTCTAAATTCGTTATAATTATATTTTATCACCATGTATTTTTTCACACACACTTGACTAACAAAAAATAGCACTTTTAAAGCTTAATATTTCGCAAACGGATCCATGGATGGAAAATGGTGTTCGCACAGCCTCAGTATTTTTAAATTACTTATCCAACGACACCCCACACCATGGGATAGACGATAAAAAAACATCGCAACTTTACGAGTAGGTTACCTACCCTAAAAAAATATTATTTTACCACTTACGTATTCGGCGTGTTTAATATGTATACCCTCCCCATACCAAATTCCAACTTTCTAGTGCTAAGCATCTCTGACCTTAACCTGCCAAACAGACAGACGGACGGACATAGCGAAACTATAAGGGTTCCATGTTGACTACGGAACCCTAAAAACGGACACAACGCGTAGAGGAAATGAAGAATTGCCACGACTGACTCTAAGCTCTAACTGGACGTGCAACCGCAATGCGAAATAAGTATGTTGCATAGACATGACTCTGAAATTATCGGTCACCTCAAACCTAACTACGACGACGGACCATTTTTGTCTGCAGGGTTTAAGGAAACCTAACCTACCCGTGTCGGGGTGCCCTAAATTCCCTAAAACCTAACTTTTTGTCGCATTAGTTGGGGCTCGGAACGCGACATGGTATTTCTTCTTTTCCACAACGCGTTGTGACTTTGTGAGTGTTTTTTCGCTCATTGAGTGTTTTCAATCTTAGGGCGTAACATAAATATACATTCAATCTACGAATATTATGTCATAGCGAAAGGAAATCTTTAATTATCTCTACCTACTACTCTTTAAATTTTCTCTTGAAGACATCAAGAGGAGGGCTGTCGCGTAACGAGCATGGGAGCGAGTTCCAGAGACGTTCTGCAGTACCAGCAAAGGAGCCACCATAAATCAAATTAAAATCAAAAGTCATTTATTCAAATTAGGCTGAGTGTCAGCACTTTTTGAAGGTCAAATTAATATAATTGACACTTGTTAGCTAGCACATTCAAACACAGAGAAACTAAAGCCAACATAGTAATAATAATTATGTTTTTGTTGAAACATGTTACATTTTTCGTTGTAACCGAATTAAACTTAAATCGAGTTTTACGCAACTAGGGTTGCCAGGTCTTAAAACTTGAAACCCGAACAGACCAGCCAATTTAGCCGTACTTTTAGGTATAATTTTGTAAAAAGGCCGGACAACTTATCCATTTCAGGATTATTTGTCCTAAAAATAATATTTAGTAGCATTATCGTAAGTAAATTCAGGCTTTTGACTGGTCTATATATATAAATAAAACCGTTTTAAGTTATAAGGAAAAAACAAAATGGGATGAATTAATTTTCTTTATTATAGATTTTTTCTGTGAAAATTTGGTAAAATATTAAAAGCCTTACAAAAGCCGGGCAGGCCAGACACGGTATAATTAATAATAATAATAATAATAAATTGTTTATTGAACTAGAAGGGTACAGATGGTGAGAAAACAATTAATTACAATCAAGATATTGAGTAAGTTATGTAACATGGTAGAACATGTTGATTTAGGAACATGGTACATCTGTTGACAGTTTATATTACCCTGTCTCTCAAACTAGGGTATACCTGTATCTTAAGAGACAGTGAAACGGCCATAAGGTTATGTTTAAATGTTACCTATTTATTAAGTGAAGACCCTGTCGATCTACCCACAATTTAAACAATTTACAGTAAATGGTAATCGTAAGTAAAATCTAATAAAGTAAAAGAAAAATAATAATAAATGAAAGAACTAATTATTTGTATGTGAATGTGTGTGTGATGGTGTGTGTATGTATGATGATGTGTGCGTGAGTGTTATGAGTTAGGTTGTGAAGGTTAATATTGATTCTGTGTGATCATAGTTTTGTTGAAGTAGCCACTCTGTAAGTTTTTGTTTAATTTCCCATTTTGTCAGATCAAGTATGTTCAGGTGTTTATGGATTTTTCTGTAAATGAGAGAGCTCAGAATAAGATACTGGTGTTTGGCAAAGGCTGTCCTATGTGGAGTACTTGGAGGGATAAAGGTGCGTTTTTTTGGGTCAGAAGGGGGTAGGGATGAATGTTTTTTAAGAACTGAGTAGAGCACAAAGAGTTGACGTACTGTGAGAACTTTACAGTCGGAATAGAGTTGAGTTGTTGGGTATCTGAAGGGTTTTCTGGTCATAACTTTAAGGATAGCTCTTTGTGCTCTCTCTAGTTTGAGAAGGAGTGTTTTACTCGCCCCTCCCCACACCGTAATGCAATATCCTAGTACCGCTTGACATAGGGCAAAGTACACCATTTTTAAAGTGTCGAGATTAGCGGATTCTCTCAGGGACTTGAAGATATGTAAGAGACGGAGGGTTCTGGTGGTTAGCGCATCAATTTGTTTGTCCCATTTTAGTTCACTATCTATTTGTACACCAAGATATTTAACGCTGATTGTTCTGTTAAGTTTTACACAAGAACACGACTTGGGCAAAGTAGACGGGACCTGACATGAATGAGCAGTAATCGAGAAAGTGTCTGAAGGTGAATTATTACGTCTTATAGCAAACGGTATATAACTGGATTTTTGTAAGTTGAGTGTAAGTAGGTTTGAATTGAGCCATGTCATTACTACCCTTAGTACAGACTCTGCTGCAGTTTTAGCACTATTCCATGAAGGTCCATGTACTATTAATGCCGTGTCGTCAGCGTATGTGAAAATTTTACATTGTGGGTGCTTTAAATTGCATAGGTCATTTATGTAAATTTGGAACAATATAGGCCGCAGAATACTACCCTGTGGTACGCCGAAGGAGACAAGTTCTTCATCACTGAGGTAGGAATTGATTTTAACGCGCTGAGTGCGGTTACTCAAATAGTCTTTAAATATTTCTAGGGCAATTCCTCGCACTCCAAGTAATTCCAGCTTAGAGACCAGTAAGGAAACAGAAACTGTATCAAAGGCCTTGGACAGGTCTAGGAATATGCCTAGGCATTTCGTATTGCTATCCAGGTTCTTTGCTACATGTTGCGTCAAGTCAAGTACTGCGTCTTCTGTTGATATTTTTTTCCGGAAGCCGTACTGATTCTCAGCGATTATTTCGTACCTATCCAAAAAATCTTTGAGGCGGTTGTTGAGAATTCTTTCGAGAATTTTAGAAAGTACCGGTAACACCGAAATGGGCCTGTAATTATTGACACAGTTTCTGTCTCCGCCCTTATGAATTGGAAGGACTATAGCTTTTTTTAAAGCTTCAGGAAAGACCCCCTTTTGCAAACAGCAATTAAAAATGTAAGTTATGTGAGGAACATATCTACAGTTCTTTAACAGTAAGGCCGATATTCCATCCCAGCCCGCAGCGCTGTCATTATTTAATTGAAGTATAAGTGACTCCACTTCGTCTTCATCTACATCTAGCAGAGCCAGTGAATTGATAGTAGAGTTGGAGATATTACAAGAGGCTGAGCGCTGTTCTGGGAGCAGGGGGAATTTTGTACCAGATACGATATTTGCCGCTAGGTTTTTGCCAATGTTAGCAAAGAAATGGCATACCTTATTAACGGAATCATAGGGATTATTGCATAAACTTAGTAGCTCTTCTGGTATGGTTCGAGTTTTAGTTGTGTTTGTAATATTCTTAATGGTTTTCCATAACTCTCTAGGATTATTTCTCGTTCTTTCCAGTTCACTTTTTTCATAGGATTTTTTTAACTTTCGAAGTAAGGAATTACAGAAATTTCTATAGCGGGTGTAGGTTAACCTTAGTATTATATTTTCAGGTTCTTTTTTGGACTTATTATGAAGTTTATCACGGTTTGTCATACATTTTAGAAGACCTGGAGTAATCCATGGTTTTATAGTTCGTTTGCGTCTAGGGATTTTGATTTGTACTGAGTTATTAGATATAATAGATGTTATTATAGTGATAAATTTATTCATGGATAGATTTGGGTCTGTGGTTTCGAAAATTTCCGAAAAGTCCGTGTTTTGTATATTTTGTACAATAGCGTCATGATTTATACGGGTGGTAGTGTGGCGTAACTTTCGCCCGAGTTTGGGGTTAGCAATAGATGTAAGAGTGGGTCTATGATCGGTGATGTGGGTGTCCAGCACAAGTGTGCTTGCAGGTAAATTAGTTTTTAAGAATGAATGATCTAAGCACTTGTCTAGCCGGGTAGGAAATAAGTGGCTAGGGAGAAGCCCGTGAGAAGCATTTAGCAATAAATAATCCAAGCTTCGCTGGTTTCTGTTATTTTGAGTTATATCTATGTTAAGATCCCCAACAAGAGCGATATTAGGAAACGAGGTAATCTTATTGTAAACGTTATTTAGACTTGCTAGAAAGTTATCATAATTTTCGTTAGAGTTGTATGATGGCGAGCGATAGACTGCCACCAATGCCAGTTTATTGTCCAGTTGACATACCAGGCAATTGCCACACTCAAAGTCCGGTTCCCACACTGTACCTTTTAGGCCCTCTTTTATATAAAACTACCCCATCATTTTGATTTGAATTTGTTTTTGTACAGTATGATTGAAAACCATCCAGTTTAGGTAAATTATTTGCTTTACTGAGCCAGCTTTCGGTCAATATTATGATGTCATGATTTATATCAATGCGGCTCAATAGTACTTGTAGTGAATCAAAGTTTTTATTTATACTGCGTATGTTTAGGTGTAAAAGATTTATATTGTTTTTGTCAAAATGTTTTATATATTTTTTGCAATTATCAGGGCTGCAGATAGACGCATCTCCTACACAGAGTTGGTCGAGATCATTGTCTATGGTAGTGATGTTAGCCATTTATAGACGTAGTTGATGGTGACACTGAAATATTGTTTGATATAAGGTGACTGAATGTCTGAAAAGAGTTATGAGCTACTAAGTACGAGTAGTAAAAGTTTTGCTTTTTTGTGTGTGTTGGAGTTTTGTGCGTGTGTTGAGTGATGTGAGTGATAATTACTGTTGTTGAAAAAATAATATACAAATGGGAAAAAGATGCAGCATTATTAGGCATGGTTAGTCACAGGTTCTGGTTATTTCTGTCGGGAACCTGGAGACATTTTTCGGAGTTTATTAATTGTTGCTTGTCACCTTCTGCTTTGCGTAAGAATATATTACCATTTGAAGTCCAGCAGTATTTGTAAGAGTTCTGTTTAGCGAATTCTCGAGCCTGGTAGAATAGTTTCTTGGTACTGGCTGAAAGTTGTTCTTCAATGTAAATTGGTTTCCGTTCTCCTGGCATTCCAAGAAGTTTCGTGTTTACTTTGTTCTCTTTCCCCTTTCCTTTGTTATACGAGCGGACAGCTGACATAAGTGCTTGCTTTATTTTTACTGAGGTGAATTCAGCTAATATGGGGCGCGGGGTGTTTGAGGTGGTTGGCTTACCTGGTAGACGGTGTATGTCGCGGAAATCAGATTCCGCTATACGCAATCCGACAAGTTCGCTAATGGTGCATACGGTTTTAGTCAGACTTTCTATATTTTCCGAACTTTCCAGCGGTATATTACGAAGTTCAATGCCCGACCCTCGAGACAGACGCTGAAGATCTGAAATCTTTTGTTCCAAACTTTGTTGTTCCTGGCGTTCTTTTCTTAAGTCATCCACCTCCTTCTTCATATCTTCAAATTTCTTGTTCATGAAGACTATGGACTGCATTATTTCTTCATTTGATTTCCGAAATTCCGCATTAGAAGACTGGATCTGGACATTTAGCGCCTTAATTTCACCAATATCGGAAGCCATTTTGGACATAATAGAAGTCTGCTCTGCCAAAAATTTAGACATGTTGGTGTCTTGTTCCGTTTTCCAGGTGGCCAATTTTTCTTCTAAATTTTTCGAGGTCAGCCGTGTTTCGCTTTGAGGCGAGTTATCCTCACGTGGTCGTTTGTTCCTATTTTTGTTTACATAATCACTTTGGAGAACTGCTGAGGCTATGTCAGATTCTGATTTGGCTTGCGGAGTTTTTGGAGGGGTGCGCTTTAAAGGCATGTTTCGCAGAAAGTATAATTGTAAACAAAGGAACCAACTGACTAGAAACGATTTGCAAAAAGGTAAATATTGTACTCAATACCGGGCGAGACGCGTAGCCGATGAGTCGTGGCTAGGGTGTTCGTAGCAGGTAACTCGGTCGTAGCACTCGTAGCACTCGTAGCTCTCGTCGCCAGAATGACGTCAACAGCACGTAGCACTCGTTGCGTTATTTCGTCGCGGCCTGCCACTGACTCGGTGGCGCGATGCGCGGGCTCACGGATCCAAGCGCAGCGAGGCGCGAGTTCAAATCCAGCAATCACAGAATTCCCTCGGATCCCCAATTTGAATGTTGTCAACGAAACTACCGATATCTCGCTCTAGGACTGCCCAGGAGCCGGCCGGTACTAACTCTTAAGGTGCGACAGGGAATCGAAAACTGGCAAGGATGACCAATCACATAATTTAGATTAAAAAACTGTAGGGACCGGCTTTATCCGGACGCCTGGCAACCCTATGCGTAACTATCAAGCGGCGTTGTACAGCCGCACTGAGAATGTCTGAAGCATATTGTAGGTATCTTAGAACTCTGATGTCTGTTCTACTACCAAGCTGGTTAACAACTATAAGGTAATTATTATTTTCATGTCAATTCCCAACCACAACAACCGGGGTTTTTCCTCATAGAGTTCCTACGTATTTTTGAGCGATATTAGATTATTGTTGATTTAGAAAAGAATGATCAACATTCTCATGCCTGCGGGCGAAGCTAAAGCTTTCACATGGGGTGCAAAAGTGTACAAAAGTTTGCAGCTTATCTTTTTTTTAATATAAATGCCAAAAGGGATAGGTACTTATTTGGTTTGATGACCGTTTCATAATATATTTTTCCCATGTGTAGACACCTACTAACGTCGAAAGATGGTTTAACAAAACACTACTACTAAGATTTTTGTCGTACACTAAGGGGGGTTCTGGACCCGCTTAACTCCCCTCTTATACGCCCATGCTCCTGCCCTTATCCCTACCTATGTATTTAGGATCAGCGAAGCATGTCTTTTGTCTTTATGTTTTCAATATTAACCGCCATTAGGCTACGGTTCCACAGGCAAGCTACTCGCATACGTTAATAAGTTTAATTACCTAAATTGCGGGGCATGATCGAGCGATTTAACATGCCTCGGTACCTAACTCGCAATATTACGCATCTTGATCAATATTATGTGTTAAAAAGTAGCACGCTTTGAACCCACGCAATCTATTCATTGCTTGCATTGTTGGATGGATGCCAGAGTTTTATACCTACCCAAGAAAAATGCGGCGAAAGTTAAATCATAGATTTTCAAGGACTTTGGACTATAATTTACAATGTGTTTGTCTTGGGAAAATACAAACGGCTAGAGCCAAAACTGTGATGAAATTAATGTGTGTTATTAAAACTTATTAGGTAGGTATTGGGAATTCAAGTACCTACTTACACAATGTGTTTGTTTCCTTATATGAAAATTACGTTTCGCTAGTGTGAACCAATAGTTGTACCTAAGTACCTACAAATCTATATAACTATCTTACATAGATGTAGTCGAAACACCCGAAAAGATAAACCAATTGATTGAGCTTGCGATGGGTTAGTTTGTCTTCCGGTAAGGACTAAACTCGGGTCGGCAGCACGTTGTGTTCTACGCGCGCCTCAAACAGTTGACAGCATAGGAAACCAGGCCCACTATTTCGAACAGGCACTGGCCCTGTTCGAAAGAGTACCCACGGCCCTCCTCCGCGGAACGGAAAGGGCATTTGAAGGAAAACGGTTGGGTTTTAATCAGTAAGAGTCTGACATCCCGACCAAAGCAAGTCATTTGATGATGTCTTATTCAAAAGAAAAAGGAAGGTGCGCGACTGCGGCTTCGATTGTTTTACGACCGGTCTCAATAACGTACCTATCTATAATGCTAGCAAACCATCTTTGCCTCTCTGAAGTTAGCTGTTTGTGACGACCGCGCAGGTGCAATCGCGCAAAAAAGTGTTAGCGCGTAAAATATCTTGTTTTATACGTATTATGTTTTTTTTACTCACTTGAATAAAGTTGTAGAAGCAGTTTGCGATTGTAAGATAAGTAGATAGAAATGCATAAGAAGGTAATAAGTATAGGTAATTGAAAGTGAGGGATTGTGTTCGCACCAAATAAATGAAAGCTAAATTTAAAGGTACATGCACTCACTTGAAGTATAGTCAGCTAACTCATTGTCGCAGGTCGAAGGTGGATCACAAACACAGACACAAGCGGGGGCACAGCGCATTACCCAAACTAGTTCAATATAAAGTTTATTAGTCAATATAAAGTCTTTTAGTATTTACTCACTATCGCTCAAAATTTCCGAAACTCCTTCCATAAATAAATTTGTGGGGCCATTAAAGGCATTAATAAGAAGATAACCAAACAATAACAAAAACAACTAATTAAAAATAATAACAATGTGTAACACTTATGGCATCGACAGTCTTATTGCATTGAGCAAGCGAGACACAAGTAAGCATCGAACGTATACGAGCGACTGAGACGACACTACACGCGCCAGCTTCCGCGAGACCGCGCATGCGCGGTGTTACGATCGGTTGTAAAATAGACTACTGCGCTGCGAATTGTGACGAACTTAAGAGTGGCAAACTTAAATGACTCTTAGTATACCTTTAACCAATTGTCAAATTGCATTGTGTTTCAAACATGACGTTTCAGCTACTGTTAGTCTGACAGCTAATCTGACAGTTTGATTAAAGGTAGATAATTACGTTATTGAAACCGGCGGTTAATGGTTTCAAGATCACGCGACTAGGTAGGTATAACAAGCGTAGGGAATAGGGATAGACCTCAGTTTGGCCGGATCAAAAGTTGTAGGTTTCAACGGTTAGGCGGCCATAACGTGAAATGGCTTGACGAGAATATTTGACGATGTAAACAACTAGGATATTTCATGATATAGTGAAACATTGTATGATCACAACCATATCACAACATAAAATAGTTACTAGCTACATCGATAGTGCGTTTTTGACTTGTTGTTTATGCGATGGCCGATACTTCATGATTTCGATGTCTTGTTTTAAATAGTGCTCCGAATTATAATGTGATAATTTTGGAAGAAAGAGCATCGAGAGTAAGTTCCTACATCTAAACATAATACTTACAATACAACATGTTGTACACATGGGTAGTTTGACATTCTTGAAATGGTAGGTACAACGCAGTCAAACGGCGATTAACAAAATTGGCGAACTTCAAACATTCAAATGATGATAGATATGGTCAGCTTCGCGATCTGACTACGAATTACGATACCTGTACCTAGATGCCAGAAATATGTGCTCATTATTCATCTTATAATAAGAATCATTTCTACCTATGACGATAAAACGATAACCAGAGGTCCTAGGGCGCATAGGTACATTCGAAATGTTTAAAATGGTTTTAATATGAATAAAATACACATGTGATTTTTCTAGCATCGTAAGCGGGGTTTTTCGGGTCAATTTTTTTACTAGTAGCAGGAAAATTAACAGGAAAGAATGTAAATGTTAATTCCGTCTATTTAGACAGAAATAACTTTAAACTAAATATAACAATTACAGCTTACAGACTTTCATTTTGTTAATAAACACATTTAGTGTCGGGTCTGGGTCGTAGCAGCAAGAGTCCTGAAAATTTTGTAATTAAATCCTAAACACCTCGCGGCGGCATTATGAGGTTAAGTTCTATAGTATTGCTCTTCCTAATAGCAACGGCTACAGCGCGAATAGGACGCGTCGAAAGTGGACTTTCCAGCATCCAAACCCCCTCCCACAAATACCCCGCGTTTACAAGTTTGTCTGGACATAGTTCAGGCGGTGCATCCAGATACCCCGCGTCTTCCGGATTGTCTAAACATGGTTTAGGCGGTGCACACAGATACCCCGCGTCTACCGGTTTGTCTGGATATAATTCAGGCGGTGCATCCAGATACCCCGCGTCTTCTGGATTGTCTAAACATAGTTCAGGCGGTGCATCCAGATACCCCGCGTCTTCCGGATTGTCTAAACATGGTTTAGGCGGTGCACACAGATACCCCGCGTCTACCGGTTTGTCTGGACATAATTCAGGCGGTGCATCCAGATACCCCGCGTCTTCTGGATTGTCTAAACATAGTTCAGGCGGTGCATCCAGATACCCCGCGTCTTCCGAATTGTCTAAACATAGTTCAGGCGGTGCATCCAGATACCCCGCGTCTTCCGAATTGTCTAAACATAGTTCAGGCGGTGCATCCAGATACCCCGCGTCTTCCAGATTGTCTAAACATGGTTCAGGCGGTGCACACAGATACCCCGCGTCTACCGGTTTGTCTGGACATAATTCAGGCGGTGCATCCAGATACCCCGCGTCTTCTGGATTGTCTAAACATAGTTCAGGCGGTGCATCCAGATACCCCGCGTCTTCCGGATTGTTTAAACATAGTTCTGGCGGTGCATCCAGATACCCCGCGTCTTCCGAATTGTCTAAACATAGTTCAGGCGGTGCATCCAGATACCCCGCGTCTTCCGGATTGTCTAAACATAGTTCAGGCGGTGCATCCAGATATCCCGCGTCTTCCGGATTGTCTAAACATAGTTCAGGCGGTGCATCCAGATACCCCGCGTCTTCCGGATTGTCTAAACATGGTTTAGGCGGTGCACACAGATACCCCGCGTCTACCGGTTTGTCTGGACATAATTCAGGCGGTGCATCCAGATACCCCGCGTCTTCTGGATTGTCTAAACATAGTTCAGGCGGTGCATCCAGAAACCCCGCGTCTTCCGAATTGTCTAAGCATAGTTCAGGCGGTGCATCCAGATACCCCGCGTCTTCCGGATTGTCTAAACATAGTTCAGGCGGTGCATCCAGATATCCCGCGTCTTCCGGATTGTCTAAACATAGTTCAGGCGGTGCATCCAGATACCCCGCGTCTTCCGGATTGTCTTAACATGGTTCAGGCGGTGCATCCAGATACCCCGCGTCTTCCGAATTGTCTAAACATAGTTCAGGCGGTGCATCCAGATACCCCGCGTCTTCCGGATTGTCTAAACATGGTTCAGGCGGTGCACACAGATACCCCGCGTCTACCGGTTTGTCTGGACATAATTCAGGCGGTGCATCCAGATACCCCGCGTCTTCTGGATTGTCTAAACATAGTTCAGGCGGTGCATCCAGATACCCCGCGTCTTCCGGATTGTTTAAACATAGTTCTGGCGGTGCATCCAGATACCCCGCGTCTTCCGGATTGTCTAAACATAGTTCAGGCGGTGCATCCAGATATCCCGCGTCTTCCGGATTGTCTAAACATAGTTCAGGCGGTGCACACAGATACCCCGCGTCTATCGGTTTGCCAAAGCTTGGTTCAGGTGGTGCACAGAGCTACCCCACGTCTACCGGTTTGTCAGAACATGATTCAGGTGGGGCAGACAGAAACCCTGACTCGACTCAACAACGACAACACAGCGTGGTTCATAAAAACACCACCCCAAAGACAGAAGTCCATTACTACTACCACTTCAGTCCGCCGCAGCAGATAAACTATGGGTCTACCTTCCATCCTGTGTATCAAGGACAACCGCCCGTCTACGTGTACGAGTACCGAGACTCTGGCAGCTGGTTCGACAACTTGCTGACTGGACTAGCGCTGTACAACTTGGGTCGCAACAGTTATCATCACAGCTCCGAGAGACAGTACAGTAGCACCTCGGGAGAGATATGAAAGCTGGGCGTCAGTAAACGAAGCGGCGACTACGAGGATACGCGCAACGAATGCAATCTGATATCGAGCTTCATTTGGGAGAACACGACGAGCGCAGCACCAAACAACACGCTGTGAAGAACACCACGAAGCTGACAGAGACTGTGAACGGAATTGGAAACTCTACAGAGACAAGTACCACTGTGCAGGACGCTCTGAAAGCGAAGGGCCTCTCTATAGCGGTGACACCGAACATGACTTGTTACATGATCAGAATTTGGGAGATAATACTGTTATGCGTGTTTTGCGAGAGTACGTACGAAGCTCATAACATCGAAGTTTTGCACAATGTTTGATGCTCTTGAATTGATGAACATTTCTAAATAATATATTCAGAATAAAATCATTTAAGGCAAGTCAACCTTAAAATATTCTTTTTTTTTTTATTTGGCGTAAAATGTGTATTACCTACCTAGTACTAGTACCTAGTACCTAGTAGTACCTACGTGAATAAAATAACTAAGACATGTTATAGTTTTGTTACCATCTAGCTAAACAGTGAGGAAAGAATAGACTCCGTTCTTTTCAAAGACGTGTTAGATACCACAATAGAACAATGTTATGTCACAGTTTTTTTGTCAAGGGCACAAGTAGGTAGTTTATCCATAACTCCATTCCATACGTTGGCTGAAGTTTGAGTTCGCATAATTAAGTTGTTCTGCAGATTTCCATAAAACTTTGGTGAATTGAACAAGAAGTGAGCTGTCATCCATACATTCAAGGTTAAATGGTAGTTCACTTCAAGCTCAGTTCACAAAAGTTAGCAGAATAGACCGGCTGCTCATTTTGTGTTCACTCCGGCTAAATTTTCACGGTGAGATGTGTAGGGCAGAATCGCGCTTCTGTTTCATTATTGACATATCTCATCCGCCTAAAAGATATGCTAGCCTTGCCTTGCAAGCAGGTGGTGCCAGAGACGTGACGAGACGAGGGCGGCTTAGGAAATTGATGCAGATCATGCTGTCTCGCCGTAAGTCAACAAAGTATTTCCAGTTTAAAAACATAATTTGCTCTTCATTTCAATCAGGAAACAAAACGTAGTTACGGGTAGTCATAAGCCCGAAAGTCTGTCAACCAGTCTTATCAAGGAGTACCTACCTATCTATCGTGTAACCCCAGTAACTGGCGTGTCATCCGTGAGGAGGTCAGATAGGCTTCATAAAAAAACAAACGAAAAATAAAAAAAGTTGAAAATTAAAGTAAATTTTCTTACAAGTTTTCACGAAAATCTAAATTTGCCCATATTATGGTTTTGTCGTGTTGACTCAGGATCTCGATTTTTATACACCTAATAGGGACTATAGACCTAAGTGTCTGGTAAAATTCAATTTGCTAGGTCCACCTGTTCCTAAGAAAATCGGTGGTGACACACGGACAGTCAGACGGACAGACGGAAAAGAGAGTGATCTTATAAGGGTTCCTTTTTTTACCTTTTGAGGTACGGAACCCCAAAAACCGGCCAAGTGCGTGTCAGACCACGCACAATGTTGGGTTCCGTAATTACCCGTCTCCTAAACCATGCCAGAAAAATAGTAAAATGTACTTAACTAATATTAGATTACAAACTTACAAATACACTTGTATTAAGTCATTTATGACAATATGTATGGAATTATTAGGATTTTTTTACTTCCCCAGTTCCATTTTATAAGTTGGTCGACTATTTCTCATATTAACTCGTTAAGACTAGGTAGCGGTAATAGTTTTCCTTCTGAATTCGTTGTAAATGCTACTACTACTATGATTTTTTTCACGTCTCCAAAACAAACCGTTTAGCTGGCAGAGGGGGACAGACTCTACAAAAATTAGCACTTTAAAGCTTAATATTTCGCAAACGGAACCTTGCATGAAAAATGGTTTTCGTTTACACACCATGGTATAGACCCTATTTAATTTTTTCCAAGATTACGTTTACCACTTTGTTTAATAAGGATAGTAATAAAAGCTCCGACAAAAAAAGAAGAATTGTCCTTACTCAAAATATTAAATCTACTGCCTAAAATACTAACTTTCCGACTACTTTTGTCCGAATAAAAATGACGAAACGACCGAATGAGATACTGAAATCGTCGAAAAATAAACTTGACTGTTTATTGCTATAATACTTTTCTACCAGCATAAATTACGTTCTACTGAAAACTATGCTTTGTAATTTTTATCTTTACTTCCTACTATTAATTCATAAATTACCTTTCATATTTCATAGACTGTGGTGCTATTTTAACTGTAACATTATACTGAAAATATTATTCTGAGTGGTTATACAGAAACTTATAAAAAATACAAAAATGTACTTGTAACAATAACTTTTACTTGCATCATTTATCATGAATTTTTCTTACCACTGGTATGCTTCGATATCGATACCTACTATTTCAGGCGTTAAAAAGTCAGGAACAGTCGTATTCATGATTTAATCTAAAACCAAGTAGACTTTACTATTATCCTGTATTATTTCAAAAATTATAAAAAATAAGTAATCCTAATCTAAATAGTTCAGTTCCGGGTAACCTACTAAAACAATCTCTTTTTTCTATTAATGCAAGTCGTTTCTGGTATTCGTAGGAGGTCACAGTTTTAACCTAACCTAACCTACCCATTTTGTTTAAAAAAGAAATTAACCTAATCTAAATAGTTTATAGTCTGAAGATTGTTTGCTGTAATAAATCATTTGATTAAAGACCAAAAGCCATAATGACATTAGACCTACCTACTTGGTAATATTTTGACAAGTAAAACTTTGACCAAATAAAAATATGCGTACTAAAATCATTCGAAATATTGCAATGGTATAAAAAAGGTTGCTAAAATTTGTTTGGGTAATGAAATTTTGTCAAAATCTTTTCGGCAAAACGGCAGGATCCAATTTTTTTAGAAGAATATGTAATTTGAACATGCTCTTATTTGTTTGTAAAATTGGATATTTTTTTTCGGTATGTTTTGGGTTTTTTTGTCGGTAATTCATTATAACGCTGGTTAATTAGAATAATAGTCGGCCACAGATCGCTGGAGATTAATTTGTTTTTCGGAACCATTATTATTTCCCGTTTAAAATATGTATAAATATACCCATATTTACCAAATTCCAACTTTCTTGTGCTAAGCGCCTCTGAGCTTAACCGCGGACAGACTGACAGACGGACAGACATGGCGAAACTATAAGGGTTCGTTGTTGACTACGGAACCCTAAATTCTGGTTTTCAGCTGTATCACAGACAGGAAGCCGACCCTGAACACAGGCTAGGCAGATTGATTTTTCGGTAAGGAACCCCACAAAGCAATGAATTGCGACTGCACACGGCGTCCAGTTGCTAAAATTTAAGTAATCTGCGATTAGAACTTCCGTAAACTATGAAAATAATAACACGGTCAATATATCTGCATTTAAAAGTAGCACGGAATCTATTCATTGTTTGCATCGCTGAATGGATGCCAAAGTACTGTTTATACCTAAGAAAAATGCGTCTAAAGTTAAATATTATATTTTCAAGAATTTTGGAAATAGCGGCCATTATTCGGTCTACAATATTTACGTGGTTTCCACTGTAGGGAAAATAGAATCGGCAAGAGCCAAAAACGTGATGAAACAAATGTTTGTTGTTAGGTATTGGCAATTCAGAGACCTGCACGATGTGTTTGTTTCCTTTTGTATAAATTATGTGTACTGACTGAAGTGCTGGCTAACCAATAGCTGTACCTAGGTACGTATGTACTTAAATATGATTATATGCGCATTTGTGAAAACATACGGAAAAGAGACCAAATAAATGAACAAATGTTTGTGCTCGCTAATGAGAATAAAGCTCTGGTCACGGTGGGGCTTCAGCCACCAGCCGAAGAACATCTTCTAATCCTGGAACGCGTGCTCAGGAAGATCCAGAGTGCAAACCTCAAGTTGAGTCCAAAGGAGTGTTCACTTTTCAAACAGCAAGTTAGCTTATTGGGATATGTAGTGTCGGAAGAAGGCATCCGATCATCGGCACGAATCCAATTCCAATTCCAAAATACAAGACGGAGGTCAGAGAATTTTTGGGTTTGTGCTCCTATTGTCGGCGATTCGTCAAGAACTTTGCGGACATAGACAAACTTTCACAAATCGAGAAGAAGCAACATTTCTGCTGGGATGAAAGTTGCGACATCTCATTCCAGGAGCTTAAGGAACGTCTGTGCAAAACACCTATTTTGTGGTATCCTGAAAAAAGAATTCATAGTTGACACAGACGCAACTGATATCTATATATCAAAAGTTGCGAGATGAATTGAACTACTACAGAAATACGACTTTGTGATTGAACATCACAGCAGAAGATCTTATGGCAACGCAGACGCATTGTCCAGAAGCCCTATTGCTCTGAAGACTGCAAGCATTGTACTAGGCAAGACGGTTAAGAAGTCGTACCTGTGAGAATGTTCAAGACAGACCTCAGCAACGTGTGGAAGGAAAACCTACAACGTGCACAGCAGCAAGATTCGGACATTAAGCCGATTCTGGAGTGGATGAAGGCCAGTGCTTCTAAGCCCCCGTGGAGTGACGTCTCAGCGATGAGTTCGATCACAAAAAGCTATTGGGCCCAATGGGACAGCTTAATGATTCAGGATGGAGTCCTGTGCCGTAATTGGGAAAACGCTCGGGGAGACAGCTGTCATTTACAAATGGTTGTCATTAAAGCAAAAGTATCGTATATAATATAATCTCCTACAGCTGTACCATAATGGTTGTTCATGAGGTCATATGAGACTTATGCGGACTCTACTAAAGATACGAGAACGGTTTTACTGGGCGTAAACAGTGAGGAAAGAATAGACTCCGTCCTTTTCGAAGACGTAGTTCAATATTGAGTCAATGGCACAAGTAGGTTTCCGTACCATACCTTGGCTGGAAAAACATTTTTTATTTTCCAAGGTCAGGTTCATCAGGCACACCACAATTGCGGCGGTAAGGCCTCTCTTTGAGCAGTGGCTGGAGAGGCACCACGGCGTCTTCACCTTTCGCCTGACGGAGGTACTTCCCGGACACTGCTTTTTCGGGAGTTACCTGTTTCGGATTCAGCGGGAGGACACGGTGGAGCATACGGTGGAGGTCTGCCCTGCTTGGGCGGAGCACCGCTGTGTCCTCGTCGAGGCGATGCGGACGTCTTCCCTCTCGCGTCCGGCCTTGGTTAAATCCATGGTCCGGAGCGAGAAGACTTGGGAAGCGGTTACCTACTTCTGCGAAGCAGTAATGCTAGCGAAGGAGGAGGCGAGCCGCGCAAGGGAGAGACAAAGCCTTCGCCCAAAAAGCCACTATAGAAGAAGACGCCCCGCGCATCGAGAGCAGCAGGGCGATCACCGGCCACCGCAGGCGCGGGCTTGCGGACGAAGTGGTGAAACATTGTATGATCATATAGTAAAATAGTTCCTGGCTGCATCGGTGGTGTTATTTTTGACTTGTTATTTTATGCGATGGCCGATACTTCATGGTTTTGGTACACAATCCTTTTGTTTTAAATAGTGCCCCCAATAATAATATGATATTTTTTGGAAAAACAGTGAGAGTAGGTACATATAACTATAATACATTACAACTTTTTGTACATATGGGCAGTTGGGCGTCATTCAAACGCAACGCAACGCAGTCAAACGTCGATTAACAAATTTGTCGAACTTCAAACATTCAAATGATGATAGATATGGCTGCCAGAAATATAGAGAAAATATAATTCATCTTATAATAAGAACTATACCTATTAAGATACAAAAATAATAAATTAACGCAAATGAATTATCTATAGTAGGCGCCAGATAATCGTGGAATAACGGTCATTGACCCACCTACAATTATTGACATTTTTAATTTGAAAAACGGAATTAATGACACAAAGCTGTCCCGAATCATCATCTCTCGTGATCCTTAACATTGTCTAATAATGAAAAACGATTCATATTTAATTGTTCAGGTACCTATGAACAGTTATTAGGGAAAGGTCAATGTACTTTATTCCACATTTATCTGGCGCCTACTATAGCAACGCATGATCGGATATTTTTGGGCCAATTTTAAAAGTAGTAGCAGGAAAATACAGGAAATAATATAAATGGAAATTCCGTCTATTTGGGCAGAAATAACTTTAGACTTTATATATAATAATAATTTATGCTGTTACACGGTCATTGTGTTCATAAACACATTAAGTGTCGGGTCTGGGTCGTAGCAGTCAGAGTCCTGACGATTTTGTGATTTAGGTAATCCTAAACACCTCGCTGCGCCAATATGAGGCTAAGTTATATAGTATTGCTCTTCCTAATAACAACGGTCACTGCGCGAATAGGACGCGTCAGAAGTGGACTTAACAGCATCCAAACCCCCTCCCACAAATACCCCGCGTTTACCGGTTTGTCTGGACATAGTTCGGGCGGTATATCCAGATACCCCGCGTCTTCCGGATTGTCTAAACATGGTTCAGGCAGTGCACACAGATACCCCGCGTCTTCCGGTTTGTCTGGACATAGTTCAGGCGGTGCTTCCCGAAACTCCGCGTCTTCCGGATTGTCGAAACATAGTTCAGGCGGTGCATCCAGATACCCCGCGTCTTCCGGTTTGTCTGGACATAGTTCAGGTGGTGTTTCCCGAAACTCCGCGTCTTCCGGATTATCTAAACATAGTTCAGGCGCTGCATCCAGATACCCCGCGTCTTCCGGTTTGTCTGGACATAGTTCAGGCGGTGCTTCCCGAAACTCCGAGTCTTCCGGATTGTCTAAACATAGTTCAGGCGGTGCATCCCGAAACTCCGCGTCTTCCGGATTGTCTAAACATAGTTCAGGCGGTGCATCCAGATACCCCGCGTCTTCCGGTTTGTCTGAACATAGTTCAGGCGGTGCTTCCCGAAACTCCGCGTCTTCCGGATTGTCTAAACATAGTTCAGGCGGTGCAACCAGATACCCCGCGTCTTCCGGTTTGTCTGGACATAGTTCAGGCGGTGCTTCCCGAAACTCCGCGTCTTCCGGATTGTCAAAACATAGTTCAGGCGGTGCATCCAGATACCCCGCGTCTTCCGGTTTGTCTGGACATAGTTCAGGCGGTGCTTCCCGAAACTCCGCGTCTTCCGGATTGTCTAAACATAGTTCAGGCGGTGCATCCCGAAACACCGCGTCTTCCGGTTTGTCTAAACATAGTTCAGGCGGTGCATCCAGATACCCCGCTTCTTCCGGATTGTCAGGACATACTTCAGGTGGGGCACACAAAAACCCTGCCTCGACTCAACGTCGACCACACAACATGGCTCATAATAACATCAGTCCAAATAAAGAAGTCCATCGTCGCTACCACTACAGGCCACCGCTTCAGATAAGCTTCGGGTCTACCTTCTATCCTGTCTATCAAGGACACCCGCCCGTCTACGTGTACGAGTACCGAGACTCTGGCAGCAGATTCGACAACTTGCTGACCGGACTAGCGCTGTACAACTTGGGCCGCAACAATCAACGTCACAGCCTTGAGAAACAGTACAAAAGCACCTCGGGAGAGATATGCAAGCTGGGCATCAGTAAACGAAGCGACGAGTACGAGGAGACGCAAATCGATTGCAATCTGATGTCGAGCTTCATTTGGGAGAACACGACGAGTGCAGCACCGAAAGAGCAACACGTTGTGAAGAACACCACGGTGGTAACAGTGACACAGACTGTGAACGGAACTGGAAACTCTTCAGTGACGGTGACAAGTACCACTGTGGAGGACGCTCTGAAAGTGAAGGGTCCGTCTATAGCGGTGACACCGGGCATGACTTGTTACATGATCAGAACTTTTAGAGATACCACTATCTTAAAGAAATCTGTGGATTGTGGACTTTTGCAAGAGTACGCGCGAAGCTCATTACATCGAAATGTTGCACAATGTTTGATGCCCTTGAAGGCGATCATATTTAATTTCGTAATAATATTATATTCAATAAAAAATATTTAAGCTAAATCAAATCAAGTCGTGAATCCTTTAAAATATCATTAGACTTTTTTTCAATCTGTCGTTAATAGAATAGATTTTAAAACATGTTATTGTTATAAATCTTAACATAATTTTTATTTTTTTAATTTATCTTTAATAAAAAAAATATATATATTAATTACTCTTATTTATGTGTGCTATTTGGATGTTAATCTGGCAATAAACAATTTCATTTCATTTTCATTTCAAATCATCTAGCTTAACAGTGAGGAAAGAATCCGTTCTTTTCGAAGACGTGGTAGGTGCAATGTTGAGTCACATTTTTTTTTGTCAAGGGCACACCTTGGCTCGAAAAACGTTTTTCATTTTCAGAGATCAGGTTCATTGTTTGAGATTGCTGCAGATTTCCATAAAACTGTCGTTTAAGACATTATTTAATTTTTCCATTATTATTTATATTTATTTTCTGTTAGCTGCTGCTGAGCTGTTTGGGCTAGCCAATGAAATACACTGAAATTCAAAGGTAACTTTCAAACTTAAATATTTTTAGAAATTTTCCAAGATTTAAAAAAACTGCAGTTGCAGTATTTTAATTTTGGTTCATAAGCTTAAACAAAAAACAAAATTGAAGATGGAATGATCACATACGTGATTTATAGCCTTGAAAATAAAAGTTACACATATTCTTAGATTACCGTCTTATTAGGGAAGTGTTTCTCAAGGCTATAAATCACTCATGTAGTGATCATTCCATTTTCAAATTTGTTTGTTTTTACGCTTATTCACCAGTCTGAAAACACCATCAGTAAATTTTTGAAATCTTGCCAATATCGAAAAAAAAAAAAATAGATGGAAAGTTGCCTTGTACATTGATGCAGTTTCTTTGAATGTCAGTGTGTAGTTTTAATCGGGTTTCTGCAAAGGGTTACCGCATTGGGTAGCACTGCGATTGGGTTACCGCTTCGATGGGTTTAAAGAACATGTTACATTTCCGATTATGATAACCTTATGAATGGGTTACCCTTTGATCGAGTACCTCTCAAGCGGGATTGTACGGTCCCTGCTGTGAATGTCTGAAGCACATTGTAAATCCTACTACTATTATAAAGGCGAAAGTTTGTAAGTATGGATGTATGTATGGATGTTTGTTACTCTTTCACGTAAAAACTACTGAATGGATTTTGATGAAATTTGGCACAGAGGTAGATTATAGTCTGGAATAACACATAGGATACTTTTTATCCCGGGAATATGTTCCCTTAGGATAGTTTTCGACAATCACGCGGGCGGAGCCGCGGGCGGCAACTAGTATCTGTATATTTGTATCTTGGCCACCAAGATCCAGGCTGTGCTTAGTTTTAGGCCTATGCCATACGTATTCTAATTTATTTATTATTTATTTTTAATATTCAAGTATGAATGTATTTATTTCTCTTACCCATGTCCGTGTGTCACTGCAGGGTGCCAACTGAAAACCAGCGCTGGGTGTCTGACGCCCAGCAAATGCTGAGATGGTAACCCTTTCGGTATAGGCACGCTCAGCTAGCGGCTGGCTAGATAATTTATTGTTGTCTTATGATTGTTCTCTTTTTTACTTTGTGTTTTGTTGCTGTTGTGTTGTGTCTTTATCGAATAAATGTTTTCTATTCTATTCTATTCTATTCTATTCTATTCCATATCTATTGCATTCACTGTTCATTTTATTTTATTCTTATTTGTGGGAATTGTTTATTTGTAAGATAATAACTTGTGTGTGCCAATAAATAAATTACTATCTCCAGAGCTCTGGTGTCTGTTCTACATCCATGCTAGCTGATTTACTGACTGGTCCATTAGTGCATCCGTGGACACACAAATAGTTTTTAGCTTACCTACATTTTTAGTTATTGGTATGTACCGTGCGTGTTTCATGTAAACGCTAAATAAATATTATTCTTTCTTTCTTTTCTTTCATTATTTATTCTTTTCTTGGCGATTTCGGCCTGTGACCGTCACTGTGGAGAATGTAAGCTTATCATACACTACGACGACTTGATTTATCCTCATAAAAAGTAGGTATTTTTTAGCGATATTAGGATTAAGTATACATTATTCAGAAAAATCTATTTTCCTTATCCCAATTATCTGAGGTCGGCGCAGCATGTCTTTTCTCTTCATGTTTTCATTATTTTCCGTCTTAAGGCGCGTTTCCATCTGCAAGCTACTCGCATGCAAGTTTAATCACATTGCGGGGAACTATCGAACGATCGATCACATCAATTGCGGTAGCCAGCAATATAACGCAACTTGCGAGTAGCTTGCAGATGGAAACAAGGCACGAATTGTTACAATATATATATATATATAAATATGTATATATATACAGGGTGTCCCAAAACTCAACGTCAAGCCGAAACGGGGTGACAGGATTGATCATAACCATCACGAGAAAAATCTGAAAAAAAATCTATCCCATGCAGTTTGAAAATTATGGGCATTTTAAGAAAAACCTAGAAATTTGATCAAACTGTACCATTTTTCGGTTATTGTGGTTATTATTTTTTATTTTTGTTCATTTGAACTTTAGAAACGTAATCCTAAATAACATTTCTAGAATCCCAATAAAAAATAATGACACAATTGCCTCAAGTTCCCGAGAATTGAGACTATTTGTTAAACTACGAATTTAAAATTTTCAAGATTCGTCGACTTTGACAGGCCCTCCTATAAAAAAAATGTACTAGAGTGCCTTGGCAAGTAGCATTAAAAGTTGGCGCATTTAATCAGAATTCTAAAATGGTACAATACTTGTTAGTTCCATACAATAGAAAAGAGTAAAAAAATTAAAACCTCAAGTAACCCGATTTTTGCTATCTCATTTTACTCAGTTAAAATGTTTTTAATTCACACAAGCTCTAGGTAGGTTCTTAATTTTAAGGCAAAATGATGAGAGAGATGGATAATGGGTATGTTTGCCATGAGTGAGCGAGACAGATAGTGACGCCACGCATTGAGACGGAGATGCGTCGTTTAAACGAGTGCGAATGAAACAGATAGATGATATGGCATCTATCTGTTTCATTCGCACTAGTTTCAGCCAAGCAAATGGCTACGCTACCAGTCCGACACCAACCAGTTAGTACGTTTCGCTCATTCGTCTACTGCGCACGTTCGTATTCGTATTAATTATTTTACTAATTTTACTAACTTTTTTTCACTTTGGTAAAAGTGGCGTCACTATCTGTCTCGCTCACTCATGGCGAACATACCCATTATCCATCTCTCTCATCATTTTGTCTTAAAATTAAGAACCTACCTAGAGCTTGTGTGAATTAAAAACATTTTAACTGAGTAAAATGAGATAGCAAAAATCGGGTTACTTGAGGTTTTAATTTTTTTACTCTTTTCTATTGTATGGAACTAACAAGTATTGTACCATTTTAGAATTCTGATTAAATGCGCCAACTTTTAATGCCACTTGCCAAGGCACTCTAGTACATTTTTTTTATAGGAGGGCCTGTCAAAGTCGACGAATCTTGAAAATTTTAAATTCGTAGTTTAACAAATAGTCTCAATTCTCGGAAACTTGAGGCAATTGTGTCATTAATTTTTATTGGGATTCTAGAAATGTTATTTAGGATTACGTTTCCAAAGTTCAAATGAACAAAAATAAAAAAGAATAACCACAATAACCGAAAAATGGTACAGTTTGATCAAATTTCTAGGTTTTTCTTAAAAAGCCCATAATTTTTAAACTGCATGGGATAGATTTTTTTTCAGATTTTTCTCGTGATGGTTATGATCAATCCTGTCACCCCGTTTCGGCTTGACGTTGAGTTTTGGGACACCCTGTATATATATAAATAAAACAATGGCGTTGTTAACATACCTACATGTTATTTGCAAATCACAAAATCAAAAAATACAGGATTGCCGTGGTGGTTTGTCAACATTCAGGGCCAGACTCTACCAAATCTGTCACGTGTAGAGATGGGACTATACCCGGTAAAAACCCAGAATTTGGGTAAATACCCATTTATACCCATTTTTACCTTCCCATTTTTAATTTATACCGGGTAAAAATTAAAATCAGTTTCATCATCATCATCATCTACAGCCCGACTTCGCCCACTGCTGAGCATAGGCCTCTCTTCTCTTGTGCCAATCCCCACGTTCCTGTGCCAGCCTCATCCAGGTTCTACTCGCGATGGCAACAATGTCGGCCGCCCATCTCACCATCGGCCGGCCAACACTTCTTCTTCCAGTCTCGGGCGCCACTCGGTCACTGCCTTACTCCACCTATCATCACCGCGCCTTGCCAGGTGTCCTGCCCAGCTCCATTTTAGTTCCATAATTCGTTTTCCGATGTCGAATACCTTCGTACGTCTTCGGATCTCGACGTTTGGAACTCGATCTAATAGACGTATGTCAAGCAGTTTAATTCAAACTAATTATTGTATTTTTAATAGATACTTTGACATACACAATTTTATAATTTATTTTTATTTGAGACCGTCGTCAGCACAACATACGCGGACATTATTTTCTCATTAGAACAAGAGAAGAGTATAGCACTGTAACTGTCCAATGGGGGACGACGAGGAGGGGAGGGTGCATTTCGTTAACTAGCTAGAGCTCCGCCATTTTGTTGTGCACGCGCCTCACAGTCACGCTTCGTTTTTAAAGTGAAACTTTTATTACATCGTCTCAAATTTTTTGGTCCGTGTATCGCATGTCGCGTGACGGTCGGCCGCGGAGTAGGGATAAAGTGAAAGGCGCTCGTCAGAGCAGCCGAGGCCAATATGGCGGCGTCTATAGTTCCATCAGCTGACCGTGTAGTGTATAGACTATTACTCATTTGTGCCAGTGCTCCACGCTAATTTGTTTGTTTTTGTCAGTGTTTTTTTATACCCTTAATGGAATATTATTCCGAAAATTTTTAGTTAAATATCTATAATGTGAAAAAAAGTTTCACTTTTACCGTGGTTTCATAAAACCACACAATCCTTTTTTTTTGTTTTCGTGTGTCTAACGTCTGAGTTATACTTTTACGATTTCTGAGCGAAGAAATTATAAAAGTAATGCGTGCTTATGGCGTATCAAAATTTGTAGTTTTGATTGGAGATAACGCCAGAAATCTTCAAAAAGCTTTCCACAAGTAGTGCCTCTTAATTGTGCAGCTCATACATTGAGCTTACTAACTCACAACATAATGAAATGTGAAATTATTAAAGGATTTATTGGATTAGCTACGGATGTTGTGAAAACAATAAAAAAGAGCCAGCTTTCGAACTCACTACTAAATAAAATTCTTAAAGTGTGTGCAGCTTTTAGTTAACTTCAGAACATGTGCAGTCAGAGTCAGTGCAGTACTCAACATTTGTTTTTATTCTAAACGGTTTATTTTATTTGAAAATTTATGTTGATTAAAGATTTGACCGATCGGCTCGAGCTCCTAGGCCCATGCCTAGGAGCTCGAGCCGATCGGTCAAAAAAAAAAAAAATGGGTGTCAACTCCATAGTTGACACCCATTTTTTTTTTTTTTGATCTCGGGGGGTAATCCTCATGGAAATCCTCCACCCTGGGGCGGGTGGAGGGGTCTGTCAGACTCTTACTGACTAAAAACACCCCGGTGTTCCATCTCCCACCTACGCCGGGGATCGCGGGAACGTATGCGACTTCCGCAATCCCCGGCTGGTGCCGGCCCGCCTCTGCGGGCCACCTCGCGTCGGCGAGGGGAGTGAGGTGTTTAACTCCCCTCGCTACGTCAAAGAGGGGCGCACGGGAACACCACGCGCCGCCACCTCGGGTCCGGATGAATGGGGGGCGACGGACATCCCCAAGTCCGCCGCCCCTGGACCCAGTTAGGGGGGCCGGAAGAGGGCAGCGTATGCCCTCCTCCGACGCCCGATGCGCCTGCTGCGGGCAGGGAGAGCGGTTGTGATCTCCCTCTCCCTTTCCGCAACCTCCTTCTGCGCGATAACTGTCTCGCAGAAGGAGATCACCGCGTCCCAGGACTCCTCACCGCCGACCATATTATGGACTATGGCCGGCAGCGAGAGGTCACCGCCTACCACAGAGATTAGGGGAACGGCGCGGCTCCTCCCAAGCGGCACACTCTGCCAGCGTATGCCACGCCGTGTCCTCCCGACAGTCGACGCAGCTGTGACATCGAGCGTCCGGCTCCCTTCCTATGCGACACAGGAACCTCCCGAAGCAGCCATGCCCCGAGAGGACCTGCGTCGCACGAAACGACAGGGAGCCGTGCCTTCTCCCGAGCCAGAGGTCGAGCACTGGCCGGATGGCCTCGATGGTGATGAGGCCGGCGGTAGGGCTCGAAAGCCTGTCCCGCCATTCCGCCACCAGGACCTCGCGCAGCTGCGACCGACGCAACTCCAGGTGTCGCTGCGTCAGTCGCTCGCCGCGCGCCCGCGCGTCCTCGCGCCACCTGTGTAGTGACGCGAGCACTTTCGCCTCCAGGTCCCACGGCGGAGATCCGGCCAGTGCGCAAGCCGCCTCGTAGGAGATCGTGCGATATCCCCTGATGACTCTGACGGCTATCACCCTCTGCGGCTTTCGCAGAACAGTGATGGTGCTGGCCGTTAGGTCAGCCGCCCAGATCGGGGCCCCATAAAGGGCCATCGATCGCACGTACCCCACGTACAACCGCCTACAGGCGGTGCTCGGGTCCCCCAGATTGGGAAGCAGCGTCACCCAGCACAAAGCCCAAACTGCGGCCAAAAAGCTGGGCATCCTAAATAGAGTGAAGCAATACTTCACGCCTGGACAGATTTAAACCCTCTACTAAGCACAAGTCCGATCCTGCATGGAGTATTGCAGCCACCTTTGGGATGGCTCAGCTAAATACCAACTTGCCGAGCTTGACTCGGTGGAACGCAGAGCTAAAAGGCTCATTGGCGACGTAAGACTGGTGGATGCCAAGCTTCACAGCTTGGCTCATTGCCGCAAGGTTGCCTGTTTGTCGGTCTTCTACAGATTGTACTTCGGGGAGAGTGTCCAGGAAATCCACGACCTCATCCCACCGGCCCCCTTCTACCATCGGACATCTAGACGCACTGCAAGTTACCATCCCTACCTTGTTGCTATTCCACCAATTCGCACTAAACGTTTCCAAATGTCTTTTATAATGCGCACAGCAAAGGAGTGGAATTCTCTGCCTGCGTCTGTGTTTCCTAACGCATACAACCCTAATCTCTTTAAAATTAGAGTGAACAGGCTTCTTCTGGGTATGCTCGCTCCATCGTCGACTTTGTCTCTGTCATCTATGACCTAGACTAGAGTCAAGAACAAACCCATATTAAATTTAAAAAAAAAAATTGTTTTATTTAAAATCCATATTTTATCTTCAATTGTCAAGGTCAAAATTACCATGGTAGATCGTAGTATTAATGACGAAGCCAATTAAATAATATAAAGACATTATTCATTTTATGACGAAGCCATTTAAATAATATAAAGACAGTACTCATTTATTACCCGGTATTTTTTATTAATACCCGGTAAAAAAGGGTATTTTTTCTTTTTTACCTTTTCTCACCTTTCCTTCCAATTTTTACCTACCCATTTTTTACCCACCAGCCCATCTCTAGTCACGTGCGAACCAGCTGGTTGATTGTAGGTACCTAAACATCTTATTTTATTTTATTTATTAGGTCTACCAACAATTGTTTACTTACACTAATTTACAAACAAAATATAACATGCGTTTAAACTTTACACCGTGCAACAATTACTTAAAGGTGAACACCACGTGAACAAAAACAAAAATAAGTAGGTAATTATGTTATAGTAGGCGCCAGATAAATGTGGAATAAAGTACATTGACCTTTCCCTAATAACTGTTCATAGGTACCTGAACAATTAAATATGAATCGTTTTTCATTATTAGACAATGTTAAGGATCACGAGAGATGATGATTCGGGACAGCTTTGTGTCATTAATTCCGTTTTTCAAATTAAAAATGTCAATAATTGTAGGTGGGTCAATGACCGTTATTCCACGATTATCTGGCGCCTACTATAGTTGTAAGCTACATATTTCACAAGTAAAAAAAAAATGTATAACTCTATGTCTGTCTTAAAATGTAGGTATTAAAAGCATAATTTCATCAAAAAGTTACGCACAAGCAGCAAATCTGTTAAGCCGTTCAGAAATTAATTTTTTTGCTTATTGAGAGAATCAAAGTGAGATGTTTACAGAATAAACCAACTGCTCATTTCATGTTCACTCCGGCTAAGTTTTCACGTGAGATGTATACAGAATGGCACTTCTGTTTCATTACAACTTTTTCGACACATCTCATCTCCGCCTGAAAGAGATGACAGCCTTGCCTCGCAAGCACAGTGAGCAGCGTAGGAAATTGACGTAGTATCTTGCAGTCTCGCCGAAAGTCGACAAAGTATATCTTGTTTCGAAAACATAATTTGCTCTCCATTTCAAGCAAAAAACAAAACAAAGTTTCGGGTAATCAGAAACCCGAGAGTCGTACAAACAGTCTTACCAAAGATTCTTATCGTGTAACTACAACAACTGGCCTGTGGAGGTCAGGTCTGGTAGGCTCATTTTAAAATACTGGTTTTCAACTGCATTCGGTTAGGCAATAACTAGACCACAACATAGGCTAGGCAGATTGACTTTTCGGTACGTATAAATGCGCCGGAAAATGGCAAACGCGGTAAGATTATAAAATATTGCGTGATTTTTTTCTAAAAAAGACATGGATATATTGGAAACTATGGAATTGGAATGGGAGTTATTGTACACAAAACGAATTCTTCATAACATATCGAGAAATTATAATCTAATCAAGATTCATTACAATCTTCTGCAATTTTCCGGTGACATTAACACCACAGAATATTGTAGGCGTTTTTGACAACAGCTTCGTATACATCAGATTTATTACTAGCTATTGTTACCCTTCGATCATCAGCGCAGAGTGCATAGACTCCCTTTGGAATTTGGCGGATCTTTAATGTAGCTGGGGGGAGGAGATGATGTCCTATGTCAGCATTCCTGGTACACCAAAATGTCCCTATCATACTTTCTTCCCCCGAAAAATAGTTTGCGACCCAAGCTAGCGCTACTGCAAATCACTTTTCAAGCAGTCTGATGCGATTGGTGGCATACAATTTATAGGTTTCTGTTGCCCCATTGGATGGCATTAGCACGTCATGCTAATGCCATCCAATTCCGATGATGTAAACGGGATAAGTGCTATTCGCTATGTATAGCTCTTTCTTTCTCTTAGAGCGGAATCATGATCGTTTTAAGACTTCATAGTACATAGAGACAGCTTGAACATGACTAAGCATTCAAAAAATCAAGCATTTTATTAGACAAATAAATAATCATTAAATTCTACATAGGTTATAGTTTGAAATGTAACTTTTAATATAAATCAAGTTAGTGAGAGTTTTTCTGGTCATTTTGTTGAAATTATGATAGAAATTTGTTTTAAAGTAATATTAAACTCATATTCATTTATTTGACAATGTTCAAGTTAACGAAATTTTTAACACAATTGTTTCGCCATTAATGTGATAAATAAAGTTTAGTCATTTAATACATATGTTTGTAGTAATGGCAGGTCGTTTCACAAAGTAAAAAATTACTAAATAACAAGCAGGCGTGTATGTAATGGCGGTTTAAAAATTTGGTTAACTTAAGAGTTTGCACAAATTTTTAAACAAAATTAATTGGTGACCACCAACACTATTCCTCACTCTCAGACTCAGTGACAGTAGATTCGTTTTCTTCCGGAACGATCGATTCATTTTCACTTGTCGACAGTGCTTCATCATCAAAAGTCTTATCATCATATTCATCATCATCATCTTCATCATCATTATCATAAAAACCTTCATCGGAATCACTGTTATGAGAAAAAATATTGCGCACTGCGTCAATAGCGTTAGAAATAACATTATTTTTGTCGTCTAGATTATTTTGCTCCTGAAGCCTTTTTTGCTCCTGAAGTCTTTTTTGCTCTTGAAGTCTTTTTTGCTCCTGAAGTCTTTTTTGCTCTTGAAGTCTTTTTTGCTCCTGAAGTCTTTTTTGCTCTTGAAGTCTTTTTTGCTCCTGAAATCTTTTTTGCTCTTGAAGTCTTTTTTGCTCCTGAAGTCTTCTTTGCTCTTGAAGTCTTCTTTGCTCTTGAAGTCTTTTTTGTTCCTGAAGTCTTTTTTGCTCGTAAAGTCTTTTTTGCTCCTGAAGTCTTTGCTTTTGCAGTCTTTTTTGTTCCTGAAGTCTTCTTTGCTCGTAAAGTCTGTTTTGCTCGTTAACTCTTGTTGGTCTTTGAAATGTTTGTCCGCCATTGTAGCGTTTACGGTTCCAACTAGCGCGTCTCTTGCTACGTGCAAGGGGAAGTGCTTGCGGTTCGTCGTCCACTTCGAGGTTGGCTTCGTAGTCTTTTTGATTGTTTTCTTCATTGTTATCAATAGCATCAAGCCAATCGATGAATTTCTCAGGTTTTTCAGAATGCTTATCTTCGGTAACTTTTGATTTCTTGTCGAAAACTTCTTTCTTGAGGGGAGGAAATTGTGGAGACCTGCGATAAATTTTTGAGTGAAAGGCATTTTTTTGCAATTCTTGCTGTTTTTTTATTGCCTTAGCAAAGTAATCGTCCAGGTTCCGAAATTTGGATGCTGGTTCCGGACTCCGGCTCAACAGTTTATGGATTATTGTAGAGAATGCAGATGTTCTGCCTGGCGAGGAAGGGCCCGCGCTCAAGTGTGAGGATGCCACTGACGCGACGATGGTCGTTACGACACATGCCAACAGAAAACTAAGCTTCATGTTGCTTGTTTGAAACAGCACACCGGAATTCATGGTTTCGGGCTTGTTTCCCAACATTATATACTTTTACTTAACTTTCCTTGTACAATCACGCTCAAATAATAATTGAATCCATACTAAACACATTATTTGTTTTAATTCAATTGCAATATTGTGAGGTAGCTGGCTAACCGGAAGAGACCTGAAAATTAAATTCTCTTGGCTCCAAGATTCTTATCAAGTTTTTTGCGAAAACATTTCGTTTCGTTAGAATCGGTCACATCGCGTAGTACCTAGTAGTTTACTGTTTTTAGATCTCTTTTTTTTTAAGTTCAGTCCTCAAATGTCTCCCTCACCTCCTGCTCTGGGCGGAGCGGACGGGAGTGTCAGACTCTTACAGACAAAAATCCCTCCGAGTTACTCCAAATGCCCTTTGCGTTCCAGGGCCGCGGTAAGTCTTTCGAACAATTCGCAACCCTGGCAGGCACTGGCCCTACCGTTTCCCATCCATTACCTATGCTTTAATTATGTTAAGGTACCTAAACGCCAATTCGATTTTCCGCGAAACCCCTCGTCTTCTCCAGAAAACACGACTTAAGAGATTTTATGCTGACAAGGTTTAGATATGGTAAAGAAAAAGAACATTCCAAGGCAAGAATAGGCACAGGCGTTTTCTAATTTTGAAAATATATATAATATATAGTTATTTTCCTAATTTGTCAGTTCCAGACTTCTTTTTTTTCTTACCTACGCATGTAAGAAATGATAACTTATGAAAATCGTTTTTTTTTTCCCCTTTTTAGACAGCCACGAGATGGTAACACTGGATACCAGCTGCGATAGAATACCCATCTGCTCTGTTGGTCTCGCGGTCCCCGGTAGGGGAAGTGTTTTGAAGTTCTTGATTTTTTCCAGGAGGCGTTCCTCAGCTAACAGCCCGGTGTGACACCCCCGTGCCTCGTAAACTACGTTGAGCCTGATCTCTCCGTTCATGTCAGTTGTCATGCCATCGGGCTATGAGAGTGAGGCAACAGAGCATGCACTTGTGTTTAGACACACACGTGCACACTATAAAATCTCCACCACCGGTGACAAGTCTCCGTTAAGATTTTCTGCCGTGAACGAAATTCGGTCTGAAGACTAACAAAATTATCAAAAATACTATGACAAGTAGCCGTGCTTAGGGAACGGCTAACAATGTTCAAAAAACTATCTGAGATATGACGCCGCAACAGAACTTCACTCGCTCTTGCATGAAGTCGATAAAGTATTTCCGTGGTGTGTTGTTGAAATGGTGATAAATGGTAAATTGTGCTGGTTTTTATTATCCCGCCACCGACGCTTCTCTCTGCAAGAAACAGGGGCGCCTCAAAACTCTCGCCCAAGGCCAGAAGGTATAAAGATAAATACAAGACTGACTTTGTCTCTGTCATCTATGACCTAGACGAGAGTCAAGAGCAAACCCATCAAAATAAAAATAAAAAAGATAATCGTACAGCCAAGTTTGTATAATATTATAACTGCCAAAGTGAGTTTGTTTGTTGGTCGAGCTTTCCCACCTAGGTCAATCGCCGAACACATTTTGATGAACTCTGGTACAGAATACGATAGGACCTTGGAGACGGTTATAGGGTTCTTTAACGCGAGCGAAGTCCCGGGAAAACACTAGTCGTTTATAAATCGCCAAAAAAACTTCGTAATAGTTCAGATTCGCTTTTCCTGTCATGTATACTTATAGTACCTACTTCTAATATGAATTTCTTTATAGATGCGACTGTACCATGGCTGCGGGGACAGTCCAACCGCAATCGGGTTAATATTTAGTATGTACATTATACAATAGGAGTTTATTATCACTGAGTGTGAGCGTTCCCTATTATGATCATAAATAACGTATATTTTCCTACTACGTAATTGATGTTGTCAGCTGGACGTACCTACTGACGTACGTAAGTAGGTTCCTAGTTTTGCTATAATGTATATCGATGTTACTATGGAAATGGAGAAGTCTCATGATGTTTAATTATATCAAATTGTTACGAGCTTGGGGTTCGTGACAATAAAAACAGCCGATTAAATACCAAAATGATACTAATTTAAAAACACTAATTACAACTTTAAACTCACTAATTATAAAAGACAAATTTAATGATAATTGATATTTATTTTGCAAGTAGGTTAAACATAACACTTTTTTAAACGTCAATGAATTTTGGTGATTTTAGTGAAGAAACACCGAAACAAACTCAGAGGTCAAAGTCTCTTTTAAAGTCCATACAATTTGTACTGGTCAAATCATATTATGAGAACCATGTAGGTTAATGTCTGAGGTGGCCTTTTGAGGAAAGTGCGACATAGATTTGAGTGGACCTGTCCAGACAGTGCAAACATTTGTCAGTTATCGTGTAGCTCAAACTTAAAACTTTAAGGAGCTCAACGAACAATACCAAAGTAAGGACTGAAGAAACTGAAGAAATAACTCAAACTGCCAGACTAACTAAAATTAAACCCTAATATGGCGATCTACATAGTCCTCACATTTACAATACGCTATATGAGAACCATGCAGACCAGTGTCTGAAATGATCACACAGATTTGAGTGGACCTGTCCAGTCAGTGCAAGCTTTTGTCAGTAGTCGAGTAGCTCAACTTAGAAACATTAAGGAGCTTAACGACCCGACGAACAATGCCAAAGAAAGGACATTTGGGTAGGCCGCAAAAGTACTCAAGCTGCCAGACATCGTTAAAAATACTTGAAAGAAGAAAGATAATAATAATACCCATTTAGTCCTCATATTCATACAAATGAATTTAATAAAAAAAATATACTTTAAAAAGTAAGTATTCATGTCAAAAAAAATAAATTAAAATAAAATAAAAAATATATTACTTTACAAAGTAAAAATACAAGGCAAAAAAAAAGAATACTTAACAAACTAATCATTTATGACAACGGTATACTAACAGGAGAATATAAAATGTCAATGTCTAAAAATGAGAAAAGTATAATGGATACCACACAGCTTCCCTTTCCACAGTTCGCTTAGGGCAACTGGATCAAAGGTAGCCGCATTCACCACAGCCGTAGCACCTAGGGCTGTATCCTTTATAACGGTCGCGTAAGATAGCTGCTGCAACTTCCCTGACGCGGTGCGAGCAATAATTCTGACGTGCAGCTTTCACCTCCAGCGCATGGGCCAACGCTTCCTTAAGCGTCTCGTGTTGCCCGAGCCTCACTGCAGCCCTAAATGGCTATCGCTAAGTCAGTATGGTAGGAGTTAGGACTCGTCAGGGCGCAGTTTTTCAGCTGCATATTTTTGAAAGTCCAAGCGCGGGGCCCGTAGCATTTTCTTACTCTTGCTTCGTGGCTAATCACTGGTTGCAGGTCTATAGAGCAAGTTTATAAAAAATGTTTCAGGTCGTGGAGGTCAGATAAGCGGCCGTTCCATTTAAAGTTCTGGTATTCAGCAGCATCTGGTTAGACTGGAAGCCGATTCCAACGTACCTACCAGTATCTGTTTTTTTTTTTAAATGAATACTAGCTTTTATCCGCGGCGTTATTTGTAAATACTAAAATTCTTGCTCAACTAAAATTTGCTGTAGGTAGGTACTAAAATTTATAAAAAAGCAGTTTGGTTGATTTAGTCGTGAAAGCTACACCTTGACGCTCATGTCGGTAAAATAGTAATTAATGCCTTCCGTATGTACGGTTTTATGATGAGATCAGCCATAGAATTTGTTTGTCCGTACACATATTTATATCTCAACAAATCGTTGATCAGGTCTCAGTTAGAGTATGCTGTTGCGGTGTGGAATCCCTTCTACAGTAAATATTCAAACGCGATTGAAAAAGCTCAAAGGAAGTTTTTGAAAGCTATGCATTACCGTTGTTTTCGCACTTACGCATCTTACAGTGATCTTTTTAGAACAGAAACAAGCTGCATAATCTTAAAAACAGACGTATTTTTTGGAGACAATGTTTTTATTCCATCTATGCAATAACACATTTGATTGTACTGACATCATCAATAGGATTAGTTACGTAGTACCTAGAACTACCATAAGCCGTGGAGTGCGCGCACGTCCCTTGTTTGCAGTATCTTCTAGTCGAACAAACGCAGGTTTGCAGGCACCCTTACGTCGCCTTACTGATCAATATTATAAATTTTTCGTAGATACTGACATCTTCGCTACTTCAGTAGAACAATTTAGACGTCTTGTTTGTAAAACTATTGATACTGCCGACATTTACAATTCATAGACATTTTTTATTTTTTTTCGTTTTATTTTCGTTTTAGTTTTAATTGTTATCTTTAACATTTAATGTATTTTTTTTTATCATCATAAGTTAGTGTATTGTAAGCGCAAGTCGCATTCACATTTGTAAAACATTTTTATATTATGTGGAAAATGTTGTTAGTTGCACATTTGTTTACTCTCTTTTTTAATTTTGTTTTGTAATACTATAATGTGTAACTGTTTATTTTCCCAAATAAATAAAATAAAATAAAAACAAACAAACTCACTTTCGCATTTATAATATTCAGTAAGGTTGGGGAGTAAGACCTAGATCACGTCATAGATCACGCTATCTGCGGGTGTTAGGTATCACCCTAATACCCAACTAATACCGACCTACTAATGATGTAACGAATATTCGGTTTCGCATGCGCGAACATTCACATATTTTTCTACATTCGCATTCGTATTCGCAAGAAACGATGCGAATGCGAATATTAATGTATTTGACAAACAAAAAGGAAATGAAATATGGACTGAAGGATTTGATATGATAATACAACTGATAAGATTTATATTTTCCTACTAGCTTTTGCTCACGACTTCGTACGCGCATATCCCGTTCCCTTATGCCTATAGCATATACAAAAAGAGTTTTCCAAATCCGACTGGTAGTTCCAGAGATTAGTGCGTTCAAACATACAAAGAAAACAACAAACAAACAAACAAACTCTTCAGCTTTATTATAATTATTATAGTAGGCTATCATATACAAAAATAATTTTCCAAATCTGACAGGTAGTTTCAGAGATTAGCGCGTTCAAACAAACAAACAAACTCTTTAGCTTTATTATATTAGTAAAGATTTACTTATATTTGAATAAAAAATATCAAGTAACAGTGTTGACTTAAGTAGAAAAACAACATAATTCTTAGATTTAAAAAAAAATCTAAATTATCTTTGGTAAAAATAATCAAATTTGTAATCTAATGATCTATTTCTAATGAGTCTGATTTGTCTTTGCTAGTTTTACCAGAATCAAAATTGAGTGTGTGTGTGTGGCTCGGGCTGGGCTATGTTCGACAGGGCCGACACGAAATGTCAAACCTCTCTAACATTTTCCGCTCATTTTATTTGAAAAATAATATTCGCTTTCGCATGTTCGCGAATGTTTGAGATAATATTCGCATTCGCGAAAGTGAAAAATCCAACATTCGTTACATCACTACTACCTACATCACACTATTATTTGACGTCATGAACTAATGTAGATTGGTGCCTTTATTTTGGCAAAAATAATTAGGTAAGTATGTGTGATTTTCCTACTAGTTATTCCACCCCTAACACCTCATGATAATATATTCCACAAAAAACATGCAACACCTCAATACAGATAGGTAGGTAGTGTAGGTACCTGGGTACTTTTTATTTTATTTTTCAGTCCGTTCAAAAAACTAAAATAAATACCTCAGACCTAATTCTAACTGCCTGTCTGTTTCTACTTTAGATTCATTTAAGTTCACCTTGGAGAAACACTATTTTTCACCAATTTCGGCATAATCAAAACATATGTAGGTAGGTACATAGTATTGGTTTAATATATGATGGTAAAATTGGTTAAAGTTTTGCAAGTCCTCAGGTCCGTTTATCATTGATAAATGATATTTATTTTGCAAATAGGTTACAACTAACTCTTTTACACGTCAAACAGTTTTTTTTTGGTTATAATAATCTGGATGAGGCCGGTGTTTCCTAGCTGACTACCTTGAGAAGAAACACTGAAACGAACTCAGAGGTCAGTCCATACAATGGTCAAAAACATTTGAAAACCATGTAGGTTAACGTCTGAGGTGGCCTTTTGAGGAAAGCTCCCCGCAGGTTTGAGTGGACCTGTTCAGACAGTGCAAACATTTGCCAGTTATCGTGTAGCTCATACTTAGAAGTTTAAGGAGCTCAACGTTTCGACGAACAATGCCAAAGTAAGGACATTCGGGTAGGCCGCATAAAGTAATCAAACTGCCAGACATCATGAAATGAATTGAACCCGACATATAGCGACCTACATAGTTCTCACAAACACAATACGTCATATGTGAACCATGGAGATTAGAGGCTGAGATGGTCTTTTAAGGAAAGTACCACACAGATCTGAGTGGACCTGTCCAGTCAGAACAAGCAGTTGTCAGCTATCGATGCTCAACTCAGGAAAAAAATATCATCAAATATCATCATTAATAAAATATACACGATCACGTTAATTAATTACTAAGTATATTCTCTATAGTTAATGATATAATTGTTAGCATATCCCTAAGCCAATAAATATTACAAGGAAACTAAATGTTGTCGTCATAAAGGGCTTATAGCATTGTCCATTATTACGAAACAATGAGCTTCGCGCGTACTCTTGCAAAAGTCCACAATCCACAGATTTCTGCATAGCAGTTTTACCTCCGAAAGTTCTGATCATGTAACAAGTCATGCCCGGTGTCACCGCTATAGACGGACCCTTCACTTTCAGAGCGTCCTCCACAGTGGTACTCGTCACCGTCACTGTCGAATTTTCAGTTCCGTTAACAGTCTCTGTCAGCTTCGTTGTGTTCTTCACAGCGTGTTGCTCTTTCGGTGCTGCGCTCGTCGTGTCCTCCCAAATGAAGCTCGACATCAGATTGCAGTCGATGCGCGTCCCCTCGTACTCGCCGCTTCGTTTACTGATGCCCAGCTTGCATATCTCTCCCGAGGTGCTACTGTACTGTCTCTCGGAGTTGTGATGATAACTGTTGCGGCCCAAGTTGTACAGCGCTAGTCCAGTCAGCAAGTTGTCGAACCTGCTGCCAGAGTCTCGGTACTCGTACACGTAGATGGGCGGGTGTCCTTGATAGACAGGATGGAAAGTAGACCCGTAGCTTATCTGCTGCGGCGGACTATAGCGGTAGTGGTGATGAAGCTCTGTTCTTGAGCTAAATTTATTTTGTTGTTGAGGTATCTCTCCATCTTTGACACTGCTAGTATTACCTGACTTTTCAGCTGAGCGAGGTTTCAATGTAGAAGTATGTTGGGACACGTTTAGCTTTTGCTGTGACTGACCAACATTGGTGCTGCTTGAATTTCCCGACTTTTCTACTGTAGGAGGTTTGAAAGTTGATGTAATAGTTTTTGTGGCCGCATTTTGCTGTTGATTTGTCTGTCGATCTTTGCCAATATTGGAATAACCTGACTTTTCAGCTTTACCAGTGTCCATAGAAGGAATATTTTCGTCTTGCTGATGCTGCGTCTTGCCTTTTTTGGCGATGTTTGGCTTACCTGGCATTCCAGTTTTGGGAGGTTTAAAAGTACTTGTAGGTGTCTTTCGTTCTTGCTGCGCCTTGCCTCCTTTGTCAGTGTTTGAATTAACCGACTTTTCAGTTTTGCGAGGTTTTAGCTTAGAAGTTTTTTGAGTTGTTGTCTGTTGTTGCTGTGCTTTTCCGACAATGACGCTATTTGCATAACCCGACTTTCCAGCTGCAGGGTTCGAATTACGAGTAGGTAGGCTCGTGCGTTGTTGCGGCGACTTTCCACCACCTATACGATTAGGTCTCTCCAAGTTTCTACCGGGGGAATATAAATTAGATTTAAGAGTATTTTCGGACCTGTTTTGATGTGCCAATCCAACTTTTCCACTTTTTCCAGTGACCAACTTTCCCGTAGAAGGTTTCAATTTAGGAGTTGTAGTATGTTGGGCATCTTTTCCTTTCTTCAGTTGTGGCTGTGTCTTTCCATTTTCTGACTTCCATTTGAGGGAACGAGTAGGCTGAATCGCGTTTTGTCGTTGTTGTGTTTTTTCGTCTCTGTTACTATTTGCAATGCCAGGGGCCTTCGGATTGGGAGCAGGAGTGCGTTGATAACGATGTGTCTTTTCAGCGTTGCCTCTGTTAGAATTAAGCAGCTTTGCAGCTGGGGTAAGGTGGTTATTAGGACGAGTTATAACGCGGGTACCGCCAGAACTATGTCCCAAAGTAGACTTTGCCACGTTAGACCTTTGAGCCCCCTGGCTTGTGCGCCTGGTAGAGCTAGGTTGGTTCCCCGCGACGGTGGACAGTAAGACAACTAGTGCTACGAAGCTAAGCTTCATCTTGACGGCGCAGGCGACTGTTCAATTAAGACTGTTCACAAACTGGCCGACAAGTGTTTAAATAAAGACAGTCTTTCCGACCACAAAACAAAACCATCCCTAAATGGCATTAAAATATTGGTAATGCCATAATAAATGCATTGTGGGAACGTGATAACTGACATGTTTATTTTCCTACAGTTATTGACGTCACCTAGCTTAGAACAGTTACTAGGTACTAACTTATTAGACTAGATTTCAACTAGAAGTAGTTTGGATCACACTTCTATAGTAAAATAAATAGGTACCTACAGTCGTACTTTGTAGTGTATTCACTGGTGGTGTTGGGCATTCCAAATAAAACCAGCAGACTAATTTCTCTTGATTTTCTCTTGAGTCCTTGATTCATCAAAGTAGGTAGGTACAGAACTTAATGGGAACCGAGATGACGGGGTCTCGAAATTTGTGATTTCTTTTATTCCTGGCTACTTTACTTTGGAGGAGCTCGTGGCTAAAGAATATCAGCCGCACAGGTCGATCCAGGTTAAGCTACGTTTCCACGGTTGGTCTGTGAATGGTGACCATCTTAAAATACCGATTTTCCTCCGTGCTTCGGTAACCGTTAAGCCGCTGGTCCCGGTTGTCATTTGTAAATCTTTGGCCGTCGTTACGGATTGTTAAAAGCCAGTTAATCTGACTCCAGTCTTGCCAAGAAGTACTGTGTTACCCAGTAAATGGGTTGTGGAGGTATGGTAGGCAGCCGCTCCACATAAAATACTGGTATTCAGCTGAATCCGGTTTGACTGGAAGCTGACCCCAATATAGTTGGGAAAAGGCTAGGCAGATGATGACCCTCTATCGATACCCTCTATTTTCACAAACAAAATTTTTATTTTACAAACTGAGGGATGGTCTCATATATTTACATGATTATTACGCCATATTCTATCTGGAATGTTACACATTCTTATTGTTTACGTGATATTCTATGTTTAGGAACATTTTTTATGACTCTATCATCAGTAATATAAGATTATGCAAATTGTGCACATGGCAAGTAAATCGTACAACATGTACAGATCGTACACACATACATAGAACGGTCACGCTTCAGCGCGCTTTGTCTCTGGTTGGTCACTTATGTCATTCATTGAGATTTATGTGCAGTCATTCTAGTTTGATTAGATTTATCACTTGTTGACACTGTAAATTATTGTAAAAAATGTAGTTTTTAATTAATCACTCTAATTATTTGTTTAGAGGCAGTCAGATGTGGTTAGGGTATAATGGGACTGGTATGCACACTGTGTAAAAGTCCTTATAATAAATAAAAAAATTGTTTATCTGCGTCACCAACAGGTAGGCAGGTAATATTTTGGGGTTGAAAAAAATACTCATGTACTATTTAATAACCTACTTTCAAAACTCCACGATTGTCTACCCATGCAGTCTGTGTTGACCAGTGTTGACTCATTAACGATAGGAGTGCACTGGAACTTTCCCCTAAATTATGCTTAAGCATTTAAAATAATTTTGTTCTTTGAGAGATCTTTGTGCGCATCCGATAAATAATATAAGATACAATTAAAAATCCTCCTTTGCATATAGAAAATCTTCCACAACCCTAGCAGGCACTGGCCCTAGCGGGCCCCGTCAGCTATATTGACATCTCTTTGAGACGCGCGTGAAATACTTACAAGTACAACGCGTCGTCGACCCAGGTATCGGACGGCGAGCTACCTCAGTGCTATCGCTTGTTGTCCGCAGGCCCGCACCTACGGTGGCCGGGAAATCGCCCTGCAACTTCCGAAGCTCAGGGCGTCTCCTGCAGCGACTGGGGCGTGAGGATTGCCTCTCCCTCACGCGTTCCGCCTCCTCCTTCGCTTAAATTAGTGCTTCGCAAAAGGAGGTAAAACCTTTTATCGACCTACCTATCCACGTGTTTTGCCCCAGTGTAACCGAAGTTTTATGCACATTGGCAAACACTAGCATTTGGTCTATTTTCCGGGTGTTTTGACTAGGTACCTAGGTACAGCTATTGGTTAACACACCAGTGAAACATAATTACCCCAAGAGGAAACAAACACATTGTGTACCTATCTGAATTCTATAAATGTCTAAATTTCATAAATGAAACTATGTTCAAACATTCTGATTTTTGGATGGTGAATTTTGAATTTTATTAATAAAATTATGTTTCTTTGATGGCTTGAACGTCGTAATGTAAACTACAAACTATTGCTAATTTAGTTAAGTTTCTTTTTAAGTAAACTGTAATTAGTAATTGTGTTCTTTGAGAAATAAATGTCTTTAAACCGAATTCCCGATACCTAACAACAAACATTAATTTCATCACTTAACGATTCTATTTTCCCAAGATTGGAAACAAACACAGTAAAAATTATAGAGCAAGTAATGTTCTGTATGGTGTGGGACGTAAAAGAATAGCACCATCCCATCACTTCCCGTGGGTGTCGTAAGAGGCGACTAAAGGACTCACCAGAATGGGCAGTAGCATTCTCTGTGCTTCTGTGCATTGCAACAGCTACACTACGATCACCGACCCGCTTTGGGGGAGGCCTATGACCAGCAGTGGACGTCTTTCGGCTGGTATGATGATGATGAATGCCCGTCATGTCCAAAATCCTTGAAAATCTATTATTAAACTTTCGCAGCATTTTGGCATCAGTCCAGCGAGGGTTCAAAGCGTACAGTTTTTTTTTTTATGTCGGTATATTGATTGCGTTATTTTAGTTCACAGAGCACTCAAAATGTTTACAATTGGGCGCCGCGCCGGTGCAGTCGTACTTGACTGTACTTATCAACATTCTTTCTTCAACTCAAAAGGTTTTGTACCCCACCTCGGGCAGGTTTCATTGCGTCGCCCATGTAGGGGTACAGCCGACCGTGACCAAAAAAAGTCAAAGAACGGTCGTATGGCAGCCCTAAATGCAGAAAAGCTAGGAACTTTGGAAATTTTTACATGCTCCTCGGAAAGGTTTATTTTTTTGATACATCATACTTATATAGACGTAATTTTGATGATTTATAGAAAAAGCTCAAGAAGTAATATAATGGCAGAATACAATAGCGAGCGAAGCGAGCTCGAAAATATTTGACCAGTCAACCATTTAGGGGTGACACCTGATCCTGACAAAAAATAATCAACGAACGGTCGGGTGTCACCCGGGGTGGGCCACACCCCTGGCTATGCTAGTGGTGACTCGTTTGAAACTTTTTAGTTTTTGCGGTCGGGTTTTTGTCACAAGTCATTTTTTTAGCACTAAAACCCAAAACGGTTAGTAAAATTAACACTGTTTTTATTTTTTCATTTAGCAAGCTAAGTTCCGTTCGAATCCCTGTTCAGGCACATACATTTTTGAAACATACAAAAGAACCAAAGTAAAACTCTTGAATTTTTTTTTTATGTTTTATTTGAGTGAAAATTGTGGGCACCAATATTTAGGTAGACTTCCTTCTTACTTGCCTTCCAGGGCCCTGTTCAACTTTCCACCCCGGGTATTATCAGGTCTTTACCTATGAAATTGCCATTTACGGGCCCCATGAACTATAATTATGAACTATGAGCTTTGGTTTCACTTGGAATTGTAAATTAAAATAAAGGCTTGATTTTTAAGCCGTCAAGAAATGTTCCTTTGGCTGCATTCCTTTTTCGAAATCAGTTATTTCTTTGTCTCTGCGACTTTAGTTTTTTTTTCTGTAATTTTGCTATAAATAGGTTTGCAAATTAAAATAATAAAGATTGTATTCTAATTCGTGCAAATAAAACACTTGTTCTAAACGTCGTGTTTTATTGTAAAAGTAGAAAACGATTGTTCGTTTGTAGATATACCTAGTAGATGATATTAGGTATGGTAAGGTCGTATTTCTTTTACCCTGGGCTATAATTTTGATCCAAACTTGGCAATCATTAGGAAAACAATGAACACAGAGTGCTGTGATCCTATTGGTCATGGTCAACGAGTTTAGGCCAAATTTATAGGTAGGTGCCCCAGGGCCAAAACTATAAAAAAAAAGAAAAACTAAAACAGGACCAGTAATGTTGTGTGTAACGTAAATTCCGTTACATACAATATTCCTCTTTAAGTTTTAAGATAATACTTAATAATATTACTTATTAAATGTTGATATTTTCTGAGAAAAGCTTCGGTAATTTCTGCCAGCACTCGTAGTATTTCGCGTCCAGTTTCTGGCAAGTTTCGGCGCCCCACTTCGTTATGGCTAAACTTAGCGAAGACTCGAACATGAAGGCCTGGAAAAACACGTGACATCAAGTCAACACAATAGCAGCCCGTCTGGATTTACATTAGATACACAAAACCTACATTATAGATTTTTTCTCATGTGGGTATCAGAGTATGAGAATGTATGGCGCCGTTTCCGATGTCTGCGACAGACGCGCGGCCGACTTCGGAAGCGGTGCCATACATTTTCATACTCTAACGTCGCATCAGCTGCGTGCGATAGCCGCATGCGATAGATTGCGCTCGGCTGCGATCGACTGCGATGCACGGAATCGTCACTACGGTCACTGATGTGTGAACGTAGACAAAGCAAAAGGAAATTGTACTTTAGGAGGTTTTTATGAAATCTATAATATGTCTGTTTGAGCAGAAAAAAACAATGAAACTTAAAACATTTTCATGTACCTAAAGTAAAGCCAAGACGAATACATATTGCTTGCACTGTAAAGAAGTTATCAAGCCCCTAATTCTGCACGCCCTAACCTAACACTATAACTCTCATCTGTACGCGTAAATCTTAGTCTTAAGTTCTCTACAAACCCTACACCTTAGTCAAAATGTGTGGCCTGGCCGTTTCGTAAAAGTGACGTAGACAATCCTATGGGCTTATGAACAGAAAGTAATTCACTAACTAGGCGTTAATTTTGTGCCAATAGGTTCATGAGTAACGAAACGGCCAAGCCACACATTTTGACTAAAGGGGGCCGATTCTACTAATTACATGCCATGTTTTTTTTTTTAAGGATAGGAAATCATCTAATGACTTCTTCCGCTCTGGGTGGAGCGGAAGGGCGTGTCAGACTCTTACTAACTAAAACCCATCCGTGTTCCTTCTAAAGCCCTTTGCGTTCCAGGGCCGCGGTGACTCCTTCGAACAAATTCCGCAACCCTGGCAGGAATTACATGCCATGTTACACGTTCAGTTGTGTTTCGATTTCGATCAGCAGTTCGATTTCGATCGCCGTTCGATAGTTACCTAAAGACTCATTTTACCATTTCATAAGCAAACTGGAAACTAAACTTAAGTGGCTGAAAGGAGTATCAGATTTTTTGTTCTTTCTTTCACTAAGGCTCCTCCTGGTCATTCACGCACGTCAGTTGTGACCTCTGATAAACATCACTCATAAGATTCGTGTAGCTTTCTAGGGCAGAGGTTCCAAAGCGGTGGCCCGCCCCCACTTGAGGGGCGTATACACTGACGCAAGAGTTCTAAAAATTACTTTATGCTAACAAGTCAGAGCTAGCAGTGTCCTGAGAGACCGTTACCTAAACGTCATTTTATGGGATGACGTCTCTAGTTATACCTGAGTGTTGACAGCAATTTTCTGTGGAACCAGTTCTCCATAGGAAGCACCATTGAAGCATTTGTCATCGGGCCCATGGGGAGTCATCATGGAATGGAGAGATGCGCCTCCAGGCAGGAAACCTCCTTCCTTCGCCTCGTAAGCACCCAGAATGAGGCCCATGAACTCACTCATGCAGTTTCCTGGAACAAGGCAAGAAATTCGATGTTAAGTTTTACCTGACTAGTTTCACACATACAACTTTTACAAAAACAAAACAAAATTATATTTTAAATTTTATTTTTATTTGTTATAAACCTACCACAGTGTAGTCTTTTTAACCCAAAGGTTGACTGGTAGAGAATGCCTTGATGCATTAAGTCCGCCCATGTACCACTATTGTACATTAAGTTTAAATAAATAAATAAACTTTTGAACCTTAACTAAAACAAATCCTTCCGCTAGTTTACGGCTAACTTCCTGACAGACTTTGAATTAGCAACACTACAAGCTTGTGTTCAACATTTGAACGTGCCATCCATAATCCAAAATGTGGAAGAGTCTATAAGTAAATTTTGCTGTGTACTAAAAATAAGAATGACGTCATCATCATCTATGCAGTGTCCTATCGAAAATGGCTCGCTTTCAATTTCATTATATTGATCGGGAACACATTTAAACTTTTTGGTAGGCCCGGTTCATTTCAGGTTCTTTCTCGGTGAATGACCAATCGCATCGCTTCTTTTGAGGACATAAAGGGAGCTGATGTAATAATATTTCTTGTTGGTTGTTTTTAGATAATTTGTTCAGGCTGATCAAAACTTTGGCCAGTCGTTCTTTTTAACGAATCCCTTAAACATTCGCCATCGCAGAATCTTGGTCAGTAATAAGCTTTCGAAGTTCCGTACCTACTTCGCTATTATCAACATTCTCAATTAAATAATTCGTCATAGCGTACTTTCTAACTCACGGAAGTCGTACTTTTAAACCTCATGAATACAGTACATCGATATATTAAACTTCGAAGTTCTGTATGACAGTCGTTGGTTCTAGCGGAAAGAAACCGGAATTCAAGTAAGTGCATAATTATGGAGTTCTGGAGCTCGAATGTGGACAATGAAAATGGACAGTCTTACCAAGAAGTATTGTGCTACCCAGTAAACAAGGTTGTGAACACCAGATAGGCAGAAGATTTAAATATGTAAGTAAATACTGGTATTAAAAAAGTTGGAAAAAGCTCATAAGTTAAAATGTATTTATTTTTATAAAAAAATTCGACAAAATGTACTGAACAGGTAATTTATTCTTCGCGGTTTCGGGGTTTGACCCGTAGTAAAAGTTGCTCATAATGTTGAGTACAATGACCACTTTTCAGGTATTGCGTTTATTCTGTTACACTTTGTATATGTCAGCGGACAATGGCAAACTCCGTAAGAAAAAAAAATATCTTCGAAATTCAATTCAAGACAATTTATAATATAATCAAGATTTACGGCAATCTTACGGTGTTTGCAATAATCCAGTGACAGATATGATTTAAACTAACTGATCCGACAGACGTTGTCGTCCCCAAATTCCTATCTTCATATTAATAGGTACATAAACAACAAGCTTAGTCACTTCCACATTTTCCCGGATTTTCCGATGTTTTGATATATTCATATCATTGAAAAATTCTCCCGGGATGAAAAGTATCCTATGTCTCATTTCAGGACATGGTTTAGGTAATCGTGAGCCAAGAGTCGTCCCAATCCGTTCAGCCATTATGAGGTAACAAACCAACTCACTTTCACATTAAAATAATTAAAGGTACGAAAATACTGGAACAAACGCGAATGAATGAATGTTTCTGAGGTTCCTCAGATATTAATTTTACAATAAATATGGACTCAGCAAAGTTATCAGCATTTTTAGAATACGTGCCTCAGAAACCAATAATTGACGTGCAGTATTTATCATAAACAATAATCGTACACCAAAGATCCCAAAGTCATAGTGATTAAAAATATTTGCTGAGGACAGGATTCGAACCTTCCTTAACCACTCGCACACGTTCTCAGCTATGAAAGTTATTGTGAATGATTGAGTGTGCTAGCTATTGTAACTAAATTCTCCTGTATGTAAGTTCGAACAATGTATAGTAATGAGTGACAGATGTTTGGTTCAGAACAAACTTTTGAGGTTTCCAAGTATTATTTAATTGATCAGAAATAATGTAGGTACACACAATCATTGTGAAATAAATTAATGACATTAGTTTATTCTGGAACTAAGCAAAATAAAGACAACACGTCATACATTATGAGACAGCATACTATATGTTGGGGTCTGTACATAATTGAATAAAGCAGTTAGAATTAATTTGAAAACCTAAAAATAAAATAAAATAAAATTTATTATGCCAAAAATATTAAAACCTGACAAAATACTTCATTAAATAACTGATTTTCTTAAAATAATAGACCTTTTTCCAGCTCTATAAAGCTTCATGACAAGCGATAAGCCGGATACCTCGTCTATGGTTTTGATTCCGATTTTGAATCACTTATTTTTCGGGTGATGAACTTGTTTAAATGAGAATCATGAACATTAAGCAAATCTCCATACCACCGATTTGGGAGATTGTCTGAAGTGTCCGGTTCCTGCTGGTTAATCTGAGGCAAACGCGAAGAGGCAGCATGAAGTTCAATTTCTTCCCACGGAATTCGGGGACTGTCTGTAGTGTCCGGTTCCTCCTGGTTAATCTTAGACAAACGTGAAGAGGCAGCGTGAAGTAAATTTTCATACCACGGAATTAGGGAACTGTTTGAGGTGTCCGGTTCTTCCTGGTTAATCTTAGGCAAACGTGAAGAGGCAGCGTGAAGTACATTTTTATACCACGGCATTGGGGGAATGTCTGAAGTGTCCAGTGCCTCCTGGTTAATCTTAGGTAAAAGCGAAGAGGCAGCGTGAAGTACATTTTCATACCACGGAATTAGGGAACTGTCTGAGGTTTCCGGTTCCTCCTGGTTAATCATAGACAAACGTGAAGAGGCAGTGTGAAGTACATTTTTATACCACGGAATTGGGGGACTGTCTGAAGTCTCCGGTGCCTCCAGGTTAATCTTAGGCAAACGTGAAAAGGCAGCGTGAAGAACATTTTTATACCACGGAATTAGGGAACTGTCTGAGGTGTCCAGTGCCTCCTGGTTAATGTTAGGTTAAAGCGAAGAGGCAGCGTGAATTACATTTTCATACCACGGAATTAGGGAACTGTCTGAGGTGTCCGGTTCCTCCTGGTTAATCTTAGGCAAACGTGAAGAGGCAGCGTGAAGTACATTTTTATACCACGGAATTGGGGGACTGTCTGAAGTGTCCAGTGCCTCCTGGTTAATCTTAGGTAAAAGCGAAGAGGCAGCGTGAAGTACATTTTCATACCACGGAATTAGGGAACTGTCTGAGGTTTCCGGTTCCTCCTGGTTAATCTTAGGCAAACGTGAAGAGGCAGCGTGAAGTACATTTTTATACCACTGAATTGGGGGACTGTCTGAAGTGTTTAGTGCTTCCTGGTTAATCTTAGGTAAAAGCGAAGAGGCAGCATGAAGTACATTTTTATACCACGGAATTAGGAAACTGTCTGAGGTGTCCGGTTCCTCCTGGTTAATCTTAGGCAAACGTGAAGAGGCAGCGTGAAGTACATTTTTATACCACGGAATTGGGGGACTGTCTGAAGTGTCCAGTGCCTCCTGGTTAATCTTAGGCAAACGTGAAGAGGCAGTATCAAGTAAATAGGTTTCAGTAATCTGTTTTTTTTGCTCTGGAGTCTTTCCATATTTTGCCCTATTGGAATTACTCGGCTTTCCGGTGGAGTGTTTCGTATTATGAGATAGGGTACTTTGCGTAGGCTTTCCTTGCTTCTGCCTCTTTTCAATTCCAATTTCACTGTTTTCTTTACCCGACAACCCTCCTTTGACCCTTATCGGCTTACTCGACTTTCCAGTAGAGGGTATCAAATAAGGAGAAATAGTAGGTAGAGCCGCCTCCTGTTGCTTTTGGGTTTGTCCATATTTTGCGCTGTCTGAATTGTGAGGTACTCCATTTTTGGCACTGTTTTATTTACCCGCCTTTTTAGTTGAGGGATGGGTTAAATTAGAATTACGTGTAACGCCATGGCTCGGGCGTCTCGGTTTATGTTGTGCCGCTTTAGAAGGGTGAACTTCACTGTCACCTTTGGAACTGCGTCCGGCGACGGTGGACAGCAGGAACAATAATGCTATGTATGTAAGCCTCATGTTGACGGCGAAAGCAACTGATGAAGACTAAATTGTTGATAAAAGTTTTGAATTTAAATACTACTAATCTATTGTATTGTACACTTAATAAGTTAGGTACCCATTCTACCAATGACGCATGATATCATTCCGTCGTAAACCATACTTCTACATAATAACATAGACCAGGGGCCCTACAATGAAGTCTTAAAACGGACGGAGCAATACATGGCGAATAGCACTATCCCTTTCACATTTTCGGAATTGTATGGCATTAACACGTCCTAGTAAGGTAGCAGTAGGTAATATTGTAATCTATATGGTAAATAGAAAATCAAATCTATCAAATATCGGGTGCAAAAATTTGCGAGCTCACTACACTCGCTATTACATTTTGCTACTCTCTAAATTCTTGAGCTTTCCCTAATCAGTCAAAAAAGTTACTTCTATGTATGAGCATGAATTATGAAAATAAAAACAAACCTATCCGAGATGTGGTGCAAACATTAATTATTATATTATTCCCTCTAAAAACTGGTAACCCTACTAACAATCTTATAGCTGCTGTTTTTGTTTGTTTCGCTTTCCATCTTTTATGCTTTTTGGATTACCTAGCTTTCCCGTGGAAGCTTTTTTGAATTAGGAAAAACAGTAGTTTGGGCCTACTTTCCTTTTTTTCGTGTCATTTCATCTTTGGCACGTTTTGGAGTAACAGTAGAAAGTTTCAAAGTAGGAGAAGTTGTAGTTTGAATTGGGTTTATTTGTTTCTCTCTTTTTAGAATTGCTTTTTCATATTTCAGTGTCATTTCATCCTACCCACTGTTTGAAAAATCCGAATTTTTAAATGATCGATATCGTCGAAATTAGGGGTATGTACCAGGACCATGTCCCGCTTTATGTCGAGCTTTAGAGGGCAGAACTTCACTGCCATCACCTTTAACGCTGCGTCCCGCGATGATGCACAGCATGAACAATAGTGCTATGTATATATATGTAAGCCGCATGTTGACGGCCACTGATGAAGACTAATTGCTGACGGAGGTTTTAGTTTGTGTGATGGTTTTTATTACTTGACCACAAACTGACCCCTATCTATTGAGTTTTACTCTTAATTAGGTACAAATTCTACCAGTGACGTGTGAACATACTCGTTGTACACAAACCAGTAATATTATAACGCGAAAGTTTGGAAATTTGGATGGATGTAAGTTTAAGTTATGTAACAAACATTTTTGTACTAATATAGCTTATAAGTTTGTATAATACTAACATAATATGGATCAAGGCCTGAATTAAAGTATTTTTATTTTATTTTAAACGGGTGAACCGATTTGGATGTGGTTTTTTTTTATTTGAAACCAGGTTTTCTAGTGGCGGTTCTTAGATATTTTGTATCAAAATCGGTTCAGTCGTTTGAAGATTATCCGCTCTTTTCTAATTGATGAAGGGATGTGCCCAACTTCCACGGGTCTGATCGATGCGAGATTTGGTATTCTATTATTTCAATACAGTAGTACTACAAAAACAGAACAAGGTTACCGTAAACCTTGTCCTGATGCTGCAGCATGACCTGAGGTCAACAGAATACCCAACTCCTTGCTTAGTTACATCAGACGGTTCGTGTTGGGGTTCATTTAAATGCTCTTAATGAATAGGTTATAAAAAGATTGTGATCAGGGTGATGATGAAGCAAAACAAAGAATCGATGAATACATTGGTGAAGAATGCTCGGTCGATCGATATGATATTTTGATATACGATAGTGCCATTTAAGTGAGTGTGTAGATCGTTGGGTTTGTAGTAGATGCTACGTATATAAATTATAAAAAACATTAAGTAAAAAAAATAAAATGAAAATTTAGTAAGTATCATCATCATCCCTTTTAACATGTTACTGAGGATTGGCGCATCATGTTATCTTCGTCCATTCTCCCCTGTCAACCATCATTCTACCGTGCACTACCCTTCTTTCATATAATTCCTTATACAAATATCCATCTATGGGACTTTTCTTTGGACTCCCCCCTATCCCCCCTAATATACGTATTATTAAAGCTTTGTATGGTCCATGGTTCAATTTTCGTAGAACTTAAATTGCTCCTATTTCTTCTATCCTCTATGCAATCCTATTTCTTCTTCGGGTGTCAACGACAATTGCAAATAAAAACAAAAAAATGTTGAGCTTTAATATGTTTATTATATATATTGTATATATAAATATAGTATTATTTCGATAACATTTAGCTAAGGTAATAACAATATGACATATTTTTTATTTAAAAAAAAAAACAAAGCGTCAGTGAATTAACAGCGCGTAAGTAATTTTTGCCGGGTTTTTAACATTTTAATGCCGTGCGATGCAGATAGTTCACGCGCTCTCATTCGACTAATTAGAAAGAGATAGCTGACCTGACTGATTTCCTTTCATCAAATATGCAGCATCCCTTGACGTACATCAAGGGGTGCAAACGAATATTTTGTACCTAGTTTTATATTTCTCCTGCAAAGTTGATTTTCTTGACTTACGCACTGTTACACCTTCGCCAACCATCCTGCCAACTTTAAAATAGCAGGTCCAACCGGCTGCTGTAATGTTGATTTGTAAGAGGAGTGCAGACAGTGTACTAAGGAATCTATTTTTTTTTCGATACATTGTCAGGCAAATCGGGTGAATAATAAGTAATATGTTAACAGACATACAAACGAAGCAAATTTAAAAAAAATAATTAAATAGACGCTACTCTAACTTTCGAGGTACCTACGCGACTTAATAAGCGTGAGCTTTTTTTCCTTTCAAGAAAGTTGCTCTTGGATTCTCGGCTCTTTGGATTTGGAGCGCTTAGATAGGGGAGGTAATTCGAATAATGCGTTTTTCCAGGGTTTAAATGAAAGGCACGATGTGCTCCTCCGTTTATCGGATATGGGAGATTACCGTTTAACGGATATGGGAGATTACCGTTTAACGGATATGGGAGATTACCGTTTAACGGATATGAGAGATTACCGTTTAACGGATATGGGAGATTACCGTTTAACGGATATGGGAGATTACCGTTTAACTGATATGGGGGCTTATTCGGATACGAATTATTCGGTTTTCCAGTTGATAAATTTGATCTAGAGGCATGATGCAGTCTTTCGTTTTTCGGATATGGGAGATTGTTCGAATGAAGCGGTTCCGCGTTCATGGGATATGGCCGACTTTTCGGAAACGAATAACCTGTTGCTCTAGTCAGTGTACGTTTATTCTGGGTTACGTTTTGTTGTTGAATCTGTCTATTTGCAACACTGTTTGTTTTAGCCGGATTTGCTGTAGAAATGTTTTTCGAACTAGGAGAATTAGAAGTTAGAGACGGCTTTTCTTGTTTTTGTGCTTTTTCATTATTGTTAGTTTTTGGACTTCCAGTACAGAGTTTGTGTTGCTTTCCATCTGTCATACTTTCTGGATCACCAGTAGGCGGTTTCAAATTCGGAGAAATTGTAGTTTGAGTCAGCTTTTCTTGTTTTTGTTTCCCACTTCTTACACTGATCGCATTACCCAACTTTCCAGCGGAGGGTTTAAAATTAGGAGACATTGTAGTTTCAGCCAGCTTTAATTGTGTCTGCTGCTCTTTGGCACTTTTTAGCTTACCTTTCGACGGTTTCAAATTAGGAGACATTGTAGTGTGAACCAGATTTCGAGTATAGGGTTTCAAATAAGGAGAGATTTGGGTCGTTCCATATTTTGCACTGTTTGTTGACTGCGAATGCGACTGATGAATACTAAGTTACGCTCTTACACTATGGATCACTAACGCAGACCATAATTTATCATGTTTTGCACTTCATACCAGTGACGCACAGTAAAATATCATTCTATCGCCTTGTAAGCGCATATATTGAACAAATTAATAATAATGTTATTTTTTTAACTGGGGAAAGGTATTTATTCAATACTTCCTTTTAAGAATGAGAAAAACCTGTTTTAAAGTACCTAGCACCTATTAGAAGAGTTTCAAAGTTCATATCGCTGAGGACAGCCCGGTCTATTCTGTCATCATCTCACTGTGGTTTTACACGGTGAGATGCTAGGTGGAGTGAGCTGTCATTTCATCTCTTTTGTATGGTTTGACAGCTCACTTCATGTTCACTCTAAAATCGTTTAACTGGATTTAAGATATAAATATGAGAACATGAGCAAGAAACAGCAGTATATAGGGTCAACTTAAATACCTACATACATATACCTATTGGCGAAACTCCGCAAACGTAAGTTTAAAACGAAATAATAACTAAACATTAAGCTGTTGTTACTTGAAATTCTTCTTCTTCGGATCGCTGGCACGAAAGATTTAGTTAGCCCAAAACATTGCCACATCATTGGTGGCAGCACATGGGTCACTTCGGCTGCATATTTTGGGGCACAGGGGGCAGAATAGGAGGTGGAGCGTGGTTTGTGACTTGAAATTAAAACAGGCAGCTGTGGTATCTGAGTGGTTTAGGAGTTGGACTTGAAATCCAAACTCAGCGAATATTTTGATAAATTCGGTAAATCGTTTATGATACCAACTACTATCTAAAATTATGGTTTATTCTAGGTAAGTATTGAGAGCGCACATGGTGTCCCGACTGGTATCGGCCTGCCATCACCATGTCTAGTGGGCGCCATGCCTATTATCTGGTGTGGATGGTCTACCCTTGTCTAATTAGCCAAATTTCGTCTAAATTCCTTCAGCCGTTGAAGCGAATATATCAATACTTGAATATCAAACATTTACAAAAAATTTAAAGAATCAAAGATTCAAATTATTTATTTTTAAACATAGAGTATGGTTAAAGAGGTTTTACAAAAAAAAAATATGGTCCCAACAATATCCCACCAGCAGGCATACAAATATTAACAAAATTGTACTATTTATAAATTGCAAAATAATGATAAAAATACAATAATCATTAAAAAATAAATAAAAAATGACCGTTATAATTAAAATAAAGTCTTAAGAGTCACAATTAAATTAACAATTAATTGAATGTCACATTTTAATATAATATAATAATCAGTCAAAGGAATAATAAATTAAAAAAATGACAATATACAAATTCATCAATTAAATTAAAAATTGTTATTAAGAAACTCATTAACGGGATAATATACTTTGTCATTCAATAATTAAGAAAGATTTCTTTTGAATTCATTTATGTTCTAGCTGAGTATCACTTGCTATTATACAATTTTAGAGCCATTGCAAATATGCTTTTGTAAACAAAAATAGTTTTAGTCTGAATTAGGTGCTATTTATTTTAAAGTTGTTGAATTTTTACTGGGTTAAATAAATACAATTATTTTTAACATTGATGGGCCAGTCAAAATTTTCGGGTTTTGAAAATGTGATTTACACGAATCCGTTCACTTTATTTTACATATTGCACTAATGCATTTTTTCTGTGCTATTTATACCTCCTGAACTTTTTCCGCATTGCCCCAGAATATAATGCCATATCTCAAAGAAGAGCCGACAAAGCCATGATACGCCGCTAAGAGCGCGGTTTTATGTGCAATTTTACCCAGTATATAGAGAGCATTGGAAAACTTACTGAGCTTTCCACACACACTATCAATTTGAGTCCTCCACGACATATCGTTGTCAATGTGTAGTCCAAGAAATTTTGTTACTTGTTTCAAATATTTGGTCTCCTTTATAGTTTATATCAAAGTCTATATTTTTATTATTTTAAAATTCATAACTTTAGTTTTGGTAAGATTAATTTGGAGGTTACTAGCTTTTAGCCAGTCAACATTTGTTACAAGACTAGTATTTATGTCATCTTCGATATCTTTATTACTACCAGTGTTATAAATGTAACTGTACTGTCGTCGGCAAATAAGGACATTTGGTGGCTAATTAGATTAGGAAATTCGTTAATATAACAAATAAAAAGCAAGGGTCCTAATACGGAGCCCTGGGAAACAATAGAATACTTTAGAGCTAGACGAGTATATTACCTCAGTTTTGGACCTAATATCTACTTGACTTATCTGAGTAATTTGCTTTCTGCCCTCTAAATAAGATTTAATGAGATTAAGTATGTTACCTCTAATACCATAACTGTACAGCTTTCTTAACTTTATGGTCGACACAATAGAATGCTCTGGTCATATCAATATACATCGCCATAACTGGTTTTCGATTATCCATGTTACGATATTTATTTTCTAGGAAATTATAAATAGGAAATTATTAATCGTTTTATTCTTCCTGAAACCCAAATGTTCCTTGCTTTTGTTTTTCAAGAAAATTGTAGACACTATTATAAATTACTTTCTCAAATATTTTTGAGAAGATCGGTATTAGCGCTTCAGGCCTATAGTTACTGAGTTTGGTTTTGTCTTCTTTTTATATAGCGGCTTGATAATTGAAACTTTTAACTTTTGGGGAAAATTACCATTTACAATACACTTATTTATAATGTTACTTAATATAGGTGCTATAACAGGAGCCACTGATTTGATCACTTTTTTATCTCTTTGAGAATGATTTAAAAGCAGTTTTCTATCACTATTACGTGTTAGTCTATAATTCTATATTGCCACAATAAAGTCCGTCTCCTTTCACTACACCGCTTTATTCCCCTACACTACTTTCACATATACACAATTATTATGAATGCGTAGGTAAATCTTCCTGCCTGTTTGGATTTAGTTGAAACTTTGCACACAATTAATTTTGAATTTGTACATTACATTGTTCTCACACAGGTATAGAAGCATCAAGAATAATGAAATAAGGATTTTAATTAAGTATTATTTTTATTTATTTACTTACTACTTACTACTTAAATATACATATATACTACTTAAACGCGATTTTTATGTTTTTTATTGCACCTTCTAGTCCATCGGGAATCTTTTTGACTGAATAACTCCTTGACACTCTAGCGGAGCAAAAAGGTAATTTGAGTTTTAATTCAAGTTTCCAACATGTATGTTCGAAGTCAGTTTGTGGCTGCGGTGTTGTTCCACATGCGGCACTGTTTGTGCTATCCGATATTTTTCCGGTGAACTTTTTACAGAACTGAGAACAAGCTTCGCGACATCTTTTATACAACCCCTTTTTTTGAGGTTTGTTTGCACTGTCCGGCTGTCCATTAGAAGGTTTATCCAAATTGGGAGGAACAGTAGTTTGAATCGACTTTTCTTGGTTTCGTGTCTTTCCATCTTTGCCACGTTTCGGAGTTGGATTTGAGAGTTTCAAAGTAGGAGAAGTTGTAGTTTGGGTCGGATTTATTTGATTTCTTCTCTTTTCATTTTTGCCATGTTTCGGAGTTGGATTTGAGAGTTTCAAAGTAGGAGAAGTTGTAGTTCTGGTCGGATTTATTTGATTCTCTCTCTTTCCATCTTTGCCACGTTTCGGAATTGGATTTGAGAGTTTCAAAGTAGGAGAAGTTGTAGTTTGGGTCGGATTTATTTGATTTCTTGTATTTCCATCTTTGCCATGTTTCGGAGTTGAATTTGAGAGTTTGAAAGTAGGAGAAGTTGTAGTTTGGGTCGGATTTACTTGATTTCTTGTATTTCCATCTTTGCCACGTTTCGGAGTTGGTTTTGAGAGTTTCAAAGTAGGAGAAGTTGTAGTTTGGGTCGGATTTATTTGATTTCTTGTATTTCCATCTTTGCCATGTTTCGGAGTTGGATTTGAGAGTTTGAAAGTAGGAGAAGTTGTAGTTTGGGTCGGATTTATTTGATTTCTTGTATTTCCATCTTTGCCACGTTTCGGAGTTGGATTTGAGAGTTTCAAAGTAGGAGAAGTTGTAGTTTGGGTCGGATTTATTTGATTTCTTGTATTTCCATCTTTGCCATGTTTCGGAGTTGGATTTGAGAGTTTGAAAGTAGGAGAAGTTGTAGTTTGGGTCGGATTTATTTGATTTCTTGTATTTCCATCTTTGCCACGTTTCGGAGTTGGATTTGAGAGTTTCAAAGTAGGAGAAGTTGTAGTTTGGGTCGGATTTATTTGATTTCTTGTATTTCCATCTTTGCCATGTTTCGGAGTTGGATTTGAGAGTTTGAAAGTAGGAGAAGTTGTAGTTTGGGTCGGAGTTATTTGATTTCTTGTATTTCCATCTTTGCCATGTTTCGGAGTTGGATTTGAGAGTTTGAAAGTAGGAGAAGTTGTAGTTTGGGTCGGAGTTATTTGATTTCTTGTATTTCCATCTTTGCCACGTTTCGGAGTTGGATTTGAGAGTTTCAAAGTAGGAGAAGTTGTAGTTCGTGTCGGATTTATTTGATTCCCTCTCTTTCCATCTTTGCCACGTTTCGGAGTTGAATTTGAGAGTTTGAAAGTAGGAGAAGTTGTAGTTTGGGTCGGATTTATTTGATTTCTTCTCTTTCCATCTTTGCCATTTTTCGGAGTTGGAGTTGGGAGTTTTAAAGTAGGAGGAATAGTAGTTTGAATCAACTTCGTTTGTTTTTGGCTCTTTCCATCTGTTGCACTGTTTGTTTTACCCGACTTTCCATTTGGGGTTTTCAAATCAGGTGAAATATAAGGTAAGATCATCTTTTCATCTTTGGCACTTTTTGCATTTCCCGCCTTTTTAATTGAGGGATGGATCGAAATAGGAGTATGTTTACCAGAACCATGTTGAGCCGCTTCAGAATGCTGAACAGCATTTCTCTTCTCTCTAATGCTGCGTCCCGCGACGGCAGACAGCAGGAGTAATAATACTATGAATCTAAACCTCATGTTGACTGCGAAAACGACTGATGAAGACTAACTTTCTGCCTTATGTTCTACGTTTAAATATCATCGCTTTATTACTACGTGACCACAAACACTAACTATAGTATAGATAAGCATACTAAAGTAATTAATTAAGTTTTACATATTATCCATATTTAGGTAATAGGTATGCTGTACCAATGACGTAGGTAACTACATCAAATGGTTTGATCGAGAAGTAGGCGAATACGCATTATTGCAACAAGCAGAAAAAATAAAAGAATAAATTCTTCCTTATTTCAGTAAGAAAAACCTGTTTTGTTGTTGGTTGCATAATAAACTTAAAAACAATGATTTGCAAGAATTATCTCAAGTCTACCTTTATTATAATAATATCTTTTAAATTCATGTAGTTGCCAAAAGTTGAATCTTTGACTCTCGCTCCTAATTCATAATATTAACTTGACAATATGAATTTCTCTCTCCTTAAACCTGTTAGTCTTGGGTCTAAAATATTACGATTTATCTTCTTTTGACGTCAGTTGTGCGACGGGATGGCTAGATAAACAAAAACACAATGACAAAAAATACATGATACAAAATTTTAAAGAGATCATTCCCCATAAGAAAGGAGCATTCTTGTTTTCCGGCACTTCCAGGTTGGAGTACAAAATGTCCGAACTCAGAATGATCTCGTTTGCCTTCGATCTTAATCTAAACTAGCCCACCACAGGGAAAAAGGTTTTCATGCGCATTTTCAGCATCGTAATAAGAAGCTGACGTGTCCGAGTGGTTAAGGAGTTGGATTCGAAATCCAATGGGTACTGCCCGCGCAGGTTCGAATCCTGTCCTCAGCGAATTGGAAGTTTTTTTGTAACTTTGATTCTGTATTGTTGGTACTAAAATCGTTTAACTGGATGTAAGATGTAAACATGGACGAGGTTTTGTGGCCCAGCTGTCAAATTGAATGTCATATTTATTTTCAATCTGCATTTTTTCGTATTATTTAATTAAATAACCATCAACAAAATGAACATTCTCGTCTGTAAAACAAGGAAAAAAACAGAAGCCAATATTACTAATATCTACATGAAACTAACTAGTTTTCGGACAGACTACATGAATTAGAAAAAGCTAAGAAGAAGCCGGACACGAGCACGAACCGCACAACTAACATCTTCGGGTTCGTCGCTCAGCGCCGCCTCGCAGCCGCCGGGACCTCGCCAGCCGTGAGTCCAGAGATTCAGGTAGCTGCAATTGCGTCGAGTTCGAGCGACGAATAGTTCTCCCCGCCGACGACACCAACACCTGCGCGTCGGCGCGGACGAGGACCGACCAGCTTGGGAGCTCGAAGCCCACCGGCCGCTGGCAGGGTCTCCGCTATCGGTGAAAGTGCGCAGTGTTTATTCTTTCTTTCTTTCTTTCAGCGCATGCGATGGACGCAACCCATACACGAAAATGTCATGCGCTCATACTTTGGGGCTACAGAGGGGAAACTAACCTGACTGCGTACCGTGATCGGATGCTCTCTCGGTTTCAGGTACTTGAGCCAGCTGACAACGTTTCAGCCCAACGATTATCGGATCAGGTGCGGGTTATCCAGCGTAACCGTATGTTGGATGACGCCGTACTTGATAGACTGCGTCTGGAATCACGGAGTAGCCGTGTCTCACCTGCTTCGTCTCCAGCCGCGGTGCAAATACAACCTAGTATTTTACCACGTTCCGACCTCGTTGGTAAGGATGGTGACGACGGAGTTATATCCGTGATGCAGTTCTACGCGCCTTCCTGAAGTCATGTATGGGTCTTTGGAATACGGTCCTTCGCTACCCAGGATGTCGACAGATCCAGGCGAACAGCGACCCGATAAGGATCGAGCGTGCATATTTCAGGACTCACCACTGTGGTTTTGTCTGGCCCTCAACCCTCTCAGTAGACTGCTGGAGGGTTCGGGCCAAGGCTACCGGTTGAGAAGAGATGTTCAGGTCATATCTCACCTCCTTTAGATGGATCACTTGAAACCCTTTACCCCCAACAACTTGCAACTGATGAAGCTACTGAAGGTAACAGAAACTTTCAGTAGCGCCATCACTGTAGAATTTGGTGTGGACAAATGTGCGGCCATGCATGTGAAGCGAGGGGAGATTATGGAATCCGTGGGAACCCAACTCTCGGATTCCGTCCGATTCTCCGTTTATTGCAACTTATGCACCAGAGGAAAACTTTTTGACTGAAACACACTTGGAGCAATCAAATGAGTAACCAGGTACCTACGTTGATTTTTAATTTAAATTCCTTGCATTTTTGTTTGAAGTCAGTTTGTAGCTGCGGTGTTGTTCCTTTGAGCGTTTTACAGAAATCAAAACAAGCATCAAGCCATTTTTTATTCCAGTTCTTTTGTTTTGGTTGTTTGTTTGAACTATCTGGCTGTCCATTAGAAGGTTTATCCAAATTAATAGGAACAGTAGTTTGAGTCGACTTTTCTTGTTTTCGTGTCTTTCCCTCTTTAGCACGTTTTGGAGTTGCAGTTGTGAGTTTCAAAGTAGGAGAAGTTGCAGTTCGAGTCGGCGGCTCTCGTTTGGGTTGCTTTCCATCTGTCGGTTTGAACCGGCTTCATTTGTTTTTGTCTCTTTCCATCTGTTGCACTTTTTGGTTTACCCGACTTTCCATTTTGGGCTTTAAAATCAGGTGAAATGCGGCCCTAACACGTCTTTTTAGCTCGTCCCACATGTGCTCAATGGGGTTCATGTCTGGGCTTCTGGCTGGCCAGTCCATAACTGTGATGTTCACATCCCGAAGATATTTCCTGACGATGCCGGCCGCATGGGCTCTTGCATTATCATGCATAAAAAGGAAATTTGGGCCCACATAGTCCGCGTATGGTATCACGTGAGGTTCTAAGCACTCACGAATGTACCTTTCAGCATTTAATGTTGGCAGCCGTGGTCCTGTAACAACCTCAAGTTGAGTTTTGCCGCTCGCGGATATACCGCCCCAGACAGTCCATGAGCCACCGCCATAAGCAAGAGAGGGTTCTCTTCAAAGCAGCATTGTGTTCGGTGGGCTCGCGTTAGTTTGGGCCCATTAGCTGGCTTGTGTGGTACCATATCGCGTTCTTTTAACCTTCTCCGAACAGTTCGAGCGCTCACAGATACTCCGTGGAAGTCGCGAAGTTGGTTTTGTATCTCAATGGAGGTAAGGTGACGATTTGTCAAGCTGGTCGTCACGATGAATCGATCCTGCCTTTCAGTTGTGACCCGAGATCGTGGCCTTCCTTGGCGACGAACAAAGCCGCCAGTCTCCAGGTACCTCCGATAAACATTTCGGACCGCAGATCGACTTAAATTAAGTTGAGCACTCACGTTTCTTTGGCTGTGTCCGGCCTGAATAAGTGCCACAGCTTGGGCGGCGACTTCAGGTGAAGTATCCATAGATTATTGATAGAACCTCACCTTAATGTTAAGAATAAGTAATGTTTGTTGCAAAACCAAAGATATCAATCACTTTTTCAAGAATTAAATCCAAGTAAACCAATAAAACCAAGTTTTCTTAGTATTCTATTGTTTGATATCAATAAACAGGCTCCAAATTGTCTTTTGTTTCTGTAAATTCTGAGATCGAAATTCAAAAAAAGACTATTGAATGAAATTGTGAATGTGCCAGGTTCAAAACTGCATAAAAACTTTTTGCTCGACCTAATATAAAATTTTAGCTAGGACCAAACGAAACTGAAAATACAAGGTGGGCCAATAGATGTGTCCAGAAGTGTACTATGAATCTAAACCTCATGTTGACTGCGAAAACGATTGATGAAGACTAACTTTCTGTGTTATGTTCTACGTTTAAATACCATTGTTTTATTACTACGTGACCACAAATCCTAACTACAGTATATACTAAAATCCATTAGGTTTCACATATTATCCAAATTTAGGTAACACAAAGATAAAAACAATGATTTGTAAGAATTATTTCAAATCTATCTATATTATTTTATTATAGTCCGTTATTTCCGTTTTTCAAAAAATATTGGACACGTACTTTTAGCCATTTAAAATCGATAAAAAATGATAAAGATAAAGCGCATTAACTTCAAGAGTGTTGTCATGTTTTAATGAAATAAATTTCTGAAACGTTACGTCACTCGAATTTTCATCTTTATTTTTTGTTTAGGGCGTGAAAAAAAAAACCTGTTTTCTAATTCGTCTTTCAGGAAAACACGCAATTTCAAAATGAATGCCAGCAACTCCACTCGGCTGCTGCAGCGTTCTAGTTGATTTTTGCAGTTGGATTTTTGATTTTCGTTTTTAATTTCCGTAGATATTATTCATCGCCACGTTCTCTATTCCGCACAACACACACAACCTCCACTTTGCACAGCTGTGTAAATAATAGATATCAAACGGTACCTTTGTATACTAAATCCTATAAAGTATATCACTGTTATCCACTCTCATTATTGAATTGGAAACAAGTGTACGTAGCTGAGGTGTCCGAGTGGTTAAGGAGTTGGACTTGAAATCCAATGGGTTATACCCGCGCAGGTTCGAATCCTGTCCTCAGCGAATATTTTTGACGAATATCGAAAAGATTTTTTGTCAAATATGTTTAAGTCTAGGTAAGTTATGTATTGTGTAAAATTAGCACATAATTCTGAACGAATTTATTGTACCTATAACCATTTTTTTTTGTCCGTAACTTTCGGTTCTGTTCGTGTTCTACTCCAAATTTATAACCATGTTATAGAAACGTTTTTAACTTCATAGACCTAATGATAGGTACACCTTAGGAGCAGGTTCCTGTACCTAAATAACAGGCATCTCCAGACCAAAAATTCCGACTAACTTTTTACCTAACTGCTCAAACTTTTTAATTAACTTACTAAAACTTCTTGTCTTGCAATACAAAGACACATCGAACACCACATCGCAGCGAAAAAAAGTGGTCAAGCAGTGGTTACGTGTGAGCACTGTTGCAGCAGCTGCGTTGTGGTGCCTTCAAAACGTCGATGTGCTTGCGTTGTCGCTAATAATTGCGATATGGTTACGGTGTGGCTAGTGTTTGGAGACAAATACATTGACAACGGTACGCGGTACCGTTGCGTTGATGTAACGTTGGGTTTGCGAAGTGGCCGGCTGCTAGAGTGCGGTGTTCCTCGTGGCTGCGATGTGGTCGGTATTCCGTTGAGTTGAATTTCGCGCCAAAATGTGGTCCGTGGGAATTAAACTATTTATTTTCATACAAACTAGTGCCCGCCTACGTGTTGTGCTTGTGGTAAATGTGAATTCACCCATAATGCCTTGGGAATTCTGTTGGCAGTTAGCGAAGGGTGGCGGAGAGATAACATGACGTGATTACCTCTAGAACCTAATGCCTATAGTTTGACATAAAAAACCACTAGGTCACTACAAATTTTCTTAACAATCTAGTAGGTACTCACTGTGATAATACGGAGGTCGGAAGGTGTGCTCCTGCACAGACCACCTCGGAGGGAAGATGACGAAGTCGGCGATGGCAACACCGGGCTTTGTAGACTGGCACGTCAGCACCGTGAATATTGATGGATCCTGCCGTCGAAGTTACCCAATTAGTAATTGTTACTTCTGCCATAATACGAGGAGCGGCTGACATAACTCCAAAAACCAGGGCGCTAAGCAGCAAGAATTTGCAATCACTTCATTCCTGGAGCATGCAACAAGATTTTTTTTAAAGACATGTTATTTATAATAACAATGAATCACACAATAATCTATCAGTAACGAGATGACAAGTCATCAAGTCATCGCTAGGTACCTTAGACCGTGGAACTTATCAGCCGTCCCGGTATGTTATGAACAAAAGATCTCTTAGGGAGGTCAAAAATGGAGACATTGAGTCTGAGAAAGTAAATATTTAAATGGACGTTGGTGTGATTGGAAACCGACCCAAATATAAGTAATTGAGAAAAAGCTAGGCAGATATGAGTGAAAAAAGTTTCTAAGTCATTCCTACAACGATAATAACAATAAAACTTACACAATGATCGTAGAGCACCGCATTGATGACCATGAACTTGCTGAGGTCGTACTTGTACGGCACATAGTTGCCGTGCCACGCCACCACGTCGAACGGCGAGTGGCCCTGTTCCGCCACGAACAGGGCGCCCTGGTACTTGTTCACTATCTTGAAGCCTGGAGAAGATATTATATTATTATTATATTATCATGATCTAGCTTCAGTCCCTCATTAGCATCATTTACTGTTTTTAAGTACTACAATCAAGGCCTTCGCCCCAACCGCCGCTACAGAAGAAGACGCTCCGGGCGTCGGGAGTCGCAGGGCGATCACCGTCCACCCTAGGCACGGACCTGCGGACGGCGAGCGTTGGGTGGCTCGCTATCCGATCACCACCAGGCCCGGGTCGATGGCTGGATTTTCCACGCGCGCCACAAAGAGATGTCAGCCTAGGAGACGGGGCCCGCTAGGGCCAGAGCCTGCCAGGGTTGCGGAATTTGTTCGAAAGAGTCACTGCGGCCCTAGAACGCAAATGGCTTTAGAAGGAACACGGTAGGGTTTTAGTCAGTAAGAGTCTGACACGCCCTTCCGCTCCACCCAGAGCGGAAGAAGTAATTTGATGATTTCCCAACCAAAAAATGATAACTTTATTACATTAAAAAAGATATCCCACTAGCGCGCTAATTGTTGCAGACAAATTCAGACAATTGTTGTAATTTGCCAGATAGCTATATTTTTCTGTATCATACGTTCCGTATGATCTATCGCAGTCGTACAGTAAGTACATTTGTAATAACAACGCAACGATTTCTGCCGGTCGATTCTATAAACATGTCGGCTGGGGTGAAGTGAACACGAGGTGAGCTGTCAATCCATATAATCAAGATGTCACGTGATCACCAAATGAGCTGTCGTTCCATCTTGATTATATGGATTGACAACTCACCTCGTGATCACTTCACCCAAGCCTTTACTTCCACATAGAATCGACCTGCTGCCGGTCGATCAGCTCAGTTCCGACTGCCTGAGTGCCTGTTTATTGTCGCGAACCCCGAGCTCGTAACAATATAATCAACAGTACCTTCTATAAGTTAATAGTTTTCTTTTCCTGTTGTGTCATTACTTCATCTATTTATAAAATTCTTTGTCCAGCCTGACGGATTAACGCACAGGCTAAACCGCTGGTCGTATAGACGTGTAATTTGGAGGACGGATTTAGGCTTTAAATGATGTAGGCATCCGAAAAGAAAGTAGTTTTGGAAATTCATTCCCTAAGTAGGTGAAATAGGGAGTGGAAGTTTGTATGAAAAATATTATTCCTTGGGCCAATGAGCTTGAAACGGTTTAACGGTTAATCTAAACGCCACATGAACGATGGTAACTTAAGACGAGTTTGTACGAAATTATCCTACCCCAAATACATTTTATAAGTTGGTCGACTATTACTCGTTAACTTCTAAAGCCTACTTAGCTGTGATAGTTTTCCTTTTAAATTCGTTATAAATGCTACCTACTGCTATGATTTTTTTACGTCTCCAAAAACTACGTTTACGTTTAGCTGGCAGAGGGGGCAATTGACTCTAATAAAAATTGCAGTTTAATGCTTAATATGTCACAAACGGAAAAATGGTCCAAACCATGATATTGAAAAATATCACCACCACTTTACGTAAATGCACGTAAAGTGGTGGTGACAAGCTTTTTATTTTACCACTTTGTCGGCGTAATTAATATGTATTCCTATCTATATCAAATTTCAACTTTCTGGTACTAAGCGTCTCTGAGCTAAACCGCGAACAGACGGACATGGCGAAACTATAAGGGTTCCTTGTTGACTACCAAACCCTTAAAAATAAGCAAAACAGTGTCAGAAACTGAAGTTAAAAATTTTCGCCTTACAACTAGGCAAAAATTTTAATATCACCATGGTCTGTTATGACATAGATTGGCAAACAACCAGGCGGCCTCCTTGTTGCTAAGTGGGTGACCACTGCTTACGCGTGATCATTGAGAGTAGGTACGTGCAGCTAAGGAGTGAAATTCCCTGCCGGAGTCTTTGTTTCCTGATAGCTTCAACCTGGAGGACTTTAAGTCAAGAGTGAACAGGTTTCTTCTAGGCCAGCTGCAAATTCCGTGTGAAGCTGTCCAAGCCTAGTCTACGACATATCTGCGACTCCACGGTAAAACCTCAGATCTATCAATTTTTTGAAAAAAAAAAACGCATGTAGATGATGAAAAACTAACAATAAAAGGACTTACCAGGTATTTCCTCGTCGAAGTAGTGTGCCACTGGTGTGAGGAAGTCTCGTGGGTTGGCGAGGCCATTGGCTCCAATGGGACCAAGGTCTGGCAACTTGAAATGCCCATCAAAAACTTCGAGAATATATCCTCTGAAAACAAATTTTATTAAGTTAAGCCCCAATTTGTTGGAAGTGCCGTATCCATAAATTATAGTTATAGTTTTAAATAATAATCTTATTTTCTGAACGTGGGAAACACTAAAGCTTTTGAATAATTAAGAAAAGCTCAAGCAAGATCAAAAAACATATCACATCAAAGATCTCAGAACACAGGATCATAAGTTCGAATCTGACTCGCGCATCGAATCGAGTCTCGAGTTTTTGGAGTACACATTACCGACCAAAGTTCACAAAACTGTGAAAGCACCGAACGTTACCCAGACGAAAAGATAAGTTCAATCAAACAAACTTAACTTTTGACTGAGAACGGGCAACGAGGTGTCAAGGGATTTCGATACCTACGAGAATTGGCGTTCCGGACTGAAGCCAGGCAAGTATGTAGCTTAAACTTTTATTTAAGAATTGATAGAGTACGGAACACCACGCTGTGCTCCAAAACAGGTATCATTGACGTGAGCAAAAAAGCTACCACGCTGAAATGGGACTGGGCGAGTCACACCAGCCGCATGGATGGTGACCGCTGGGCAAAAGTCTTCACGCAATGGGTGCCAGAGGATGGCCGACGCCCAGGCCGGCACAGAAAGCGGTAACGAGATTTTCTGGATGCACACCGCGAAGGCTGGTTCGAGGTGGCGCAAGAAAAGAATGTCTGGAAGGATATGAGGAAGGCCTTTGCCCAGCAGTGGGACACAATAGGCTAAGAAAAAAAAAACTTTTATTTACCTCGTAGGTCCATCGACAGCGACGGCGAACCTCATGCCGAGCTGGACGACCGCTATCTCGTTCGGCGCCACCGTCATGATCCCGAACTCCGTCGTGATCTTCAGTGTACCTTGCTGGGGAACTGCAAACAAAGATCAGTCATATTTGTGGATCAATCCGATCGAAATAAACGTAAGACGTAGATTTGCTAAAAAAATACTGTTGGAAGAAAGAGCATCTTTAACCAATCTTCGCAAGGCCCCTTTATTCCACTTCGACTAACTAATTAGGTGGCGTAATTTCGTTTTTCTTCTTTAAAGAGCCCACAGTAACAGCAGCACTTGCGCTGCTGTTGCTGTGGCTGGTGATCACTACTGTAAACTGCCGTTTTAAGAATTATTTTGTTTTACTTCATCACATTAATCTGTAGAGCTAAGGAAACCACTGGTTCTAATGAGACAGCACCACAAGCCAAGTATGGAAGTACATACATATACACTCAAGTGGAAGTTTGGAACGAACTTTTTCTAGGCGATTAATCGAAAGCGTTAATTTGATCTCCAAATTCAACAGATTGGACAGGTCCTGATATTTTCGTTATCTAAAGGGATTTTTTTAAAAACGATCAAAAGTTATTTTAGGCATCAAAGAGGTGAAGATTTGACAGATGGTATTTACCAGACGAAATCGCACAGCAAAAAATCTGGACATCCTTACAAAATATCGCAATTAAAAGTTGCCACCCTGTATTAGTGATCCAAAGACTTTCATCCCCCCCCCCTCAAGTTGACAATTCTAAAATTCCTATCATAGTGGATGCTTACGTTACAAAATAAACACATAGTCCAATTTTTTCTAGACTTAGTGCTTTTGGCTGTGCGTTGATAGTCTGTCAGGATCAACAATTTTTTAAGCAAAGATTAACGCAGAGCGCTCACCAATAAGCAGATCTCCATCGCTGCTATAGAACGCGCTCTTGTCCATGGATGAGTTGCACAAGTACACGTGGATGGCGAGTCCGTTGCGAGCCCGAGGGTCCCCGGCGCCGCACACGGTGTGGAGACCAGCCACGAAGTCCACGGACTGGCTCGAAGATGGAATATCGAATGGTAGCCAGCGGGACTGCGATGAAACAATAATTATGTTTCATTTATTAAATATTTTATGCATACATATGTACTAACACAGGTGGATGCCTTTTATCCTAAGGCCCTTAGGATAACTTATCAAACATTCCGGTCGATTATGTAAACATGTCGAAGTGATCCGGTCGATTCGGTAAACATTGGGAAGTGATCACGAGGTGAGCTGTCAATCCATAAAATCAAGATGGAACGACGGCTCACTTGGTGATCACGTGACATCTTGATTATATGGATTGACAGCTCACCTCGTGATCACTTCACCCAAGCCTTCACTTCGACATGTTTACAGAATCGTCCGCCTGCCGGTCGATCAGCTCAGTTCCGACTGCCTGTAACATACGGTAGCACGATACTTCTTTGGTAAGACTTTTGTCAGATTTTCTGGTTTCTGAATAGGTTCCTTATATATCCAACTTTGGCTGAAAAACGTTAGTACTGTGCCCTCATTTTTATTCTCTAAAGAAACAAATTATACGTTATATCGTTGGTCGTTGTGGTGAAACTGTTTGCATACCTGGTTAGGGTCGGGTTCCTGTTCATTCCAATTGTGGGTAAGATGCTTGGCGACATCTAACTTCTGGAAAGGCTTGTGAATCACGGACGGACGAATTCTGAAATCATAATGCAGTTTCTCATCACACTTAAGCGAAAAACCTCAGAGGGGGAAAGAAAACAGATAATCGACATGCAAGTATAGTTCCGAACATCGTCAGTCTTCAAAAAGGTGTTAAAGTTTTCTAGTCTATTTATACACAGTGTCTACATCTCTTATCCAATTCTCCTGACGCAGATCTGCTGGAAGAAATTTCTTTTGAAATAAACAACACCTTTGTGCTCTTTTATCTGTATTTCTTTTTTTTTCTTTTTCTTTTATTTAGTGTGTAATTAATTAATAAATAAGGAACCATGACCTACCTGTACAGCCAAGACCGTTTGTTCTCATGTCTGGGCGCAGTGAAGGCAGTTCCCGAAAGCTGTTCAGCATACAGGCCGTAGGGGCAACGCTGAGGACTGTTCTGACCTTCAGGGAGAGCGCCAGGCCTACGGGGGTCCTCCGAAGTGAACTCGGAGCCAAAGCCCGAGAGGTACTGTATAAGGACATGTAGAAAATAACAAAGGGCTGATGTCTGAATTGACGCAGATCCCCATCTCTCTCTCCCTTTCTGTTCCTGAGTCGCTGCCGCTCTATGGTCGACACCAGATAAATTTGCAATAACGGTCATTGACCCACCTACATTTATTGACATACTTAATTCCGAAAATAGAAATAAAGACATACCTAAAGCTGTCCTGAATCGACATTTATCGTGGTCCTTTACATTTTCTAGTAAGGAAAAACGATTCATAATTTATTTTCCAGGTACCTACGTACGAAGAGATATTAAGGAAAGGGCAATGACCGTTAATGCAAATTTATATGGCGCCGATCATAGTACCTAGGTGTGTTGGTGAAAAACCCAAATGCGTATATTCTGATTTGTTTTTGTGTTCAATGGACTCTTGTGGCAACCCATACCTACCTACTGTGATAACATAACTGTCTTGGTAAGTATTAAGCCTACATACCACTGTGTGGCGTAAAATATGATATCTAAGTTGTTGCAGTTAAAGAATGAACTGTACCTAAGCCTGTATCTAACTATAAACTGACTTGAAAATACCAGCACAAGAGAGGTTCCATCTAAGTATGTGCCTTTTTCTTGTGGCTCGCTATCCGATCACCACCAGGCCCGGGTCGATGCCAGGGTTGCGGCAGATTTGTTCGAAAGAGTCACCGCCGCCCTTTGCGTTCCACCGCCCTGGAACGCAAAGGGCTTTAGAAGGAACACGGATGGGTTTTAGTCAGTAAGAGTCTGACACGCCCTTCCGCTCCACCTGAGCGGTAGAAGTCATTTGATGATTTCCCGTCCTTAAAAAAAGGAGGAACATTTGGATCCTATCCAACTTATGAGGAGGCCCAGTGGCTCGTCGTCGAAATCTTTTTAAAATTCTTCCTAATTTTAAAAAGTTATGTATGTTACTACACGGCGGTGTCGTGGCATTACAAATTTTCTTATTAAACAAAGTAGCTTAATGTCATTAGGATCCTGCATATATTCTATTAATACTCAAAGTCTATTATTGAAACTAGCTAGTCTCACAAAACTGGTTCGGACAAATCGTAGGTTATTTATTAAACAATAGCGCACGTCACGCGGTTTCACCCGCGTAGTTCCCGTTCTCATGGGAGTACGGGGATAAAATATAGCCTATGTTACTCACACAACAACATATTTAACATATTTTTCACATATTTTGTGTAAGAATGGCCATTGCTGTAAGAATTTTCAAATCGGTCCAGTAGTTTTTAAGTTTATTCGTTACATACAAAAATACACATCCTCCTCTTTATAATATTATTAGTATTAGTATATTAGTTTTAGTATAGACAACACTATTAACAAGTTATTTTTGACTCTTGCTCAAAAAGTTCCTCATTGTAGCGTACCAGACTGGGGATAAAATAGCTAATTATCCTCTAGGGGAAAAAGTAGTTTTCTTTTAATTTTTGTCTGTTACCAACGAGCCTCCAAATCGAAAAAACCTTTATTCATAAGTAGAATAAAAATGATTACAGACTCGACTTATTATGATTTCATAAAAAAAAACGTTTTAGGTTTGAAAATGGAACTAAAAGCGACGATCTCTTCGGCAGAATGCATGCATTGCGTTGCGGATACAAAAAAAACAATTGTTCGTCCATTTATTTCTACAAGCTCACCAGCCAGGGCCATTTTTACACATCCACCCACAGAAATTAATCGTAATACGACCACTCCGACGATGTTTTCAGGTATTTTTTATTGGTTGTGGTGGTTTATTCCATAAATACTAAACTAACTATATGTATACACTAGAAATACAGAAAAAATAATTACACTTCCAGTCGACAGCGATGCGGATGAATTTTTTGACGCCATATTTTAGGGTTTATTTAGTTAGGAGATTTTATTTTTATTTCTTGGTTGTGTACATAGAAATATAAAAACTATGGTTGTGTTCATAGAAATGGTTGTGTACCTATATAGAAATTATTGACAAGCATCTGCTCAGATATTAAAGTAATGAATGTTCAGATATTAACAGTAACTTGTAGTGTATGGAACTTATTGACATTTTAAATTGTTCGTCACCTTGTCTGATACAATATTTTTATCTGACGGCGACTTTACCAAGATTTACGCCGAGATATTTTAAAGTTATAGGCAAAAAATAATTTAGAAACGTGCCAAAAGAGATCGCCACCTATTTAATTATGCCTAATTCGGAACACACAACGGCCATTGTTTTCAAAGAACATCCGCCACTGTCTTGGCGGATTCCGGTGCAAATATATAACAACGCTAAAACGCCACGGTGGATGGAGATCCGATCAAGTGGCGGAAGGCTATAGAGAGAACTCCATTTAAAACAAATTTAATATCACCCAGCGTATCACAGAAAGAATCAATACTCTCCTAACTAGCCCACGACCATCGATATCAAGGGATGAGTCAACTCAGCTGATTCTCTATTTAGAACATTCGAAAGACCCTCAAACCGGGATCTAAGTGTAGATATCTCCCACGTTTACCCCACAGACAACTTAACATTCATTTTCACAGAGGACTAAAATTAAGTTGCCGTTAAAAAACATCTCGTTAAATATCCCGAATTATACTAATAGTACATTTAATGTATTAAGTAGATTATTTTATTTTCTCACAATCGTAGTGAAAACTAGTGTAACACACGGCACCAAAAACTCATGATAACTCGGTTTATATTTACTTCCTCGTTAAAGCTCGGGAGTAAAAAACTACCGCGTTTTTAATGGGTCATTTTAGCCTCTTGTAAAACAATCTACTGTACTATGATCATAATTCTATTCCATGCTATCTATCTCTCTATTTATCATGTTACACAATATAATAAATAAATCTTACCTTAAGTTCCTCCATCTTGATTTCTTGAGTAAACAGACGAGATGTTCGAATCAATAGCAAGATCAGACTAGGGCCGTATGTAAGTCTCGATGTTTACTACGACTGGTATGCAAATGTAGCCGGTTTGTTTATGATAAAGAATGGCATTTAGGTATTTATATTGAGATACTTACTTACAGATAACTTGGACAATAATGTTGTTGAGTGATAATTTTGTAATCTGGGTGTTGGGCTCTCGGCTTACGTTTCGAACCATTGTTTTTTTTTAATTATTCATAGCATATTGCAGTCAAACTGTTTGTCTGCAATCTCGCCTGTTGGTAAGCGATGGTGTGGTCGACGATGGAACACGCTTGCCTAGAAGTAAGCGATGATTGTTTTATAAAAATATAATCCTCAAGATACTTATTAGATATTATTATAATAAACTTATTATAATAAGTATACCTATTATAATAAGTTTATTCAATAGTAGTTTGTATATGGTATACAAAGTTGTCTAATCTACTTAAATGCTATAAAGAAAAACCAGTACAACAATTATTATAGAATGGGTCGTAGGACTCCCTTTCCTAAACTAGGCAGGAAACCTGTCTGTATTTTAAGGAAGAGTATCCTTTTACACTGAGACAGATGATTCTGCTATAGGTACATAATATCTAAACATCGGAATTCCGTCGACACGACGTGAGCAAAATATCCTAGGTTCGATTCCCTGGTCGAGCAGTGTAATTTGCTTTTCCTTCTAGAATTTCGTGCTGTCTAAATTTGTGCTCGGTTGATGGAAAATGTAGGTACTGTATACGTTACCTAAAAATGTAGTAGACCTCTACTTCTGCAGAAGCGATGTTACTATGATGTTATTTTTTTTTTTTTTAAATCAATGATACACAACATTAGGTAATTTATAAATTACATAGGCATGATATTGTTGAAATTATAATAAAAATAATAATAACCCCACCGCCGTATCTCTACGTTAACGTCGTGGTGGGGCTTGCGCGCCACAATGAACCTTAGGTCTTACCTGGGGTGAGGGGCCAGACAAAGAGAGATGTAATCCGCAGGGCAGTTTAGTGGCGAACTGTTTGGCAGTAGTGACCCCATGGACCTGATCTCCCGGGAGAAGTATTGATCCTCATCTCCGGCTTGCCTTAATTGGCTGGCTGGAGTGAATAATGACGAGGAACAGAGCTCCCACCTCTTTCTTGCCTTAATCGGCCGGTCTGAGCGGAGATTCGCGAGAGCAAACGTGCTCGGGAGAAGGATGTATAATCCAATAAGATGCCTTGACATCTTGAACGTGCTTCCGGGATTGTCCTGATAGCCGTGGTATACCTCTCCACTCCTCTAGCACCTCAGGATATGTTGCCCCCTTGACACCACGTCACTTTGTACTAGCGACCGTTTTCGAGAGCCCATTTATTGAGTGTGCAAGTCACCCCCTGCCATTTTAAAGCCGTGTATATTTTCAGTGGTCAGACAGGGGCCAATAGTTCTTCCATAGTTCACGATAATCAGTCCACTAAACCACCCAAACCGCCTTTCAACCTCTCATATTTTGTTTCCATATTCTGCAATAGTCCTGCATCGACCGGGGATTGCCCTTGGGAATACTTTTATAGTGCATACAGGGATAATCGCCGGTTGGTGCCCCATTTCATTTGAAATGTCTAACGGTGCCTCTGCGAGTTGGCTTCGGCCCCTCGCACGCCTAACAAAGGACCGGGACCCCAGGGTCCCGAGATTGTGAAAGTTTGAGAAAATAATAATAATAATGATTTATTTCTGAGTATTTGGTACTTATAGGTACAGACGCCAGCACATCAAGCTAACCGAAACTTTAAAATTTTCCCAATCAACCTTAAACCTAATGCTTCAACAATAAAGTTGAAAATCATTTTTTTTAAAGACAGAACGTTGTAACTTAATAAATAATAAGCATACGGTATCATACCACAATTTAATGCTTCTGACTCAACTTACAAAATATAGAAAAGCCCTTGCTTACCTATTCTGTGAACCATATTCGTCTTTTGTTTACACCCAAAGTATCCATTTTATTTAGAAAATATGGCAGGAACATGGGCGCCGTCACGTAGCCCTTATGAGGCGGGTTTCTTGATAAATCCGTAAATAGTAGTGTCTATTGTAGGCACAATTTTAGGAAAATTTCCTACTGCTGGTGCTGCGTCAGTAGTCTACTGTTTATTTATTCTGTGCTACTGCGCAGTAAAACGTTGCAATAACAAAAACAGTTCTATGAATGGGTAGGTTCTTGTGTTGTTTACGAGAGGGTACCTAAGTATGTAACCAATTACTATTCTCAAGGCAGTAGAAGCACTAATGCTATATCTACCATTAGATAGGTAATATCTCAATATTATCTAATTGTAAGTAGATATATATAGTAGGTAATATTTCTGAAGAACTTTCTTGCGTAAGCACGTTATAACTGAATCGTTGCCTTTGTCACCGGAAAATTGCAGACTCCATAAGATTGTAATACATTTTTATTAGATTAGATATTTCAATTCGGTATTATAAAAATTTGTTTTATATATATTGCCAGAAAATTGCAGACTCCGTAAGATTGTAATAAATCTTAATTAGACTATAATTTCACGATATATTATGAAAAAATCGTTTTGTATACAATACATCCCATATAGTTTCCAATGTATCCGTCTTATTAAGAAAAAAATGTTTACAATTTCACGCGATATTTTAAAATCTTACAGCGTTTGCAATTTTCCGGTGACACCTACCTATATTAAATGACATGACGCCTAGTAGGTACATATGTAGGTATTCGCTGAAGCCTGGGGTATGCAGAAGTGTATGTAGATATGTAAATACGTATAGTATCTTCACGGACACCCTTACGCTATTTCTACCATTATACTCTGAAAAAGCTACCCCTTGACATCAAGAAGGCCGATTCTAAATTTTCCTTCGATGGTAAAATCCGAAAAAACTACTCAAAAGCTTGTCATTCTTAGATGTTCTTCGTCATGTCATGATTATTATGAATTCTCTTAATCGGTATGATTATTATGATAGTACCTCTCTTGGCATACAATTTTATGGCATAATATACATAGTTTGGCATAACGTTTTCGCATAACTTTTATTAGCATAATAATACTGCTGCATAATAATGCTTTGGCATAATGCAAAGGTTAGCATATCTATCATTTAGGGCGGATTCGACCAAACCCGAATTTATACACGAGTAACTATACCAGGAATAACCTATTCCACGATTTTATTCTCGAGTAAATCAACAGTCGTTTTTCCACGCAATCTAACGTATAGCTCTACTTGGAATAGCTATGCGCGATTAACAGAGTGAATGTGAACCAAAGTCTAATATCTATTCGTCTAATATTCATGGTCTAACGTTTAATATATATAAAAAACGTCATTATGGTTAACACCCCGACTCAGAGTACCCCGACTCGCATAGGTTAGGTTAGAAGGTCTTAGCATTCGTGGTTATTTTTTTTTAAACCACCCAGGAATAAAAGCCCCGCTAAGAGGGGCTTCGTCGAACTATCTTAGCGCAGGTGGTTAACATTATGCGTAATATATCATTATGCGTTTATAGGTACCTAATATTATGATTTATAAAATTATACTTCATTATTATTATGCTAGCAGTATTTATGGCAACAAGCATTATAACAAAACATTTATGCCTAATAATATTACCTATGCGTAATGATCATTAGGTATGCTGAATTTTGTTATGCCAATGTAAACTGTGCCAATATATTTTATGCTTATCATTAGTAAACCGATTATTATAAGTGTATCATATTTATTATTTTATCATATATATGTGTATTTTATTAGTAAGTATTATATTATATATTATTTGTATATTATTTCCGAAACGCCAAAATTAAATTTTATTTATATTTATTGTATACCTACCACAGTATAATCTTTATAACCGAATGGTTGACTGGTAGAGAATGCCTTGATGCATTAAGTCCGCCCATGTAGGTACCACTATTGTACATAAAGTTTAAATAAATAATCTTAGCCTCCCAATTCGGTCTACGAGTACCTACCTACCTACCTAAGGGCTGGAGCAGACCTGAGGCAGTAGATAAGAAACAGTATTCGCTGCCAATTAAATATCAACTTTAAATTTCTAAAAATAAGTCGAAAATACCCTGTCCGCGGACGCTAATTCGAACTTTCATCACCATATTCTTTTGCTCTTATGAGAAGGGATCCAAATTGGCATAGGGGCCTTATCCTAATTTGAGGTCAGCGCAATACCTTCCATACCTACTTCTTTATTAGTCGCCATCTCAAGAGTGACGAGCTAGGTTACTCTTCTAATAGACCTATCGTGTACCTATCAGCCTATCACACAGTCCATCGCTGTCTTTTTATTAATAGCAGTAGGTAGGGACCTAAAATTGACAATAATAAAATAGCGCAAGGTTGATTTCCCACCGCGAAAGAGTAATGAGCCGGAAATGGCTAAGCGGACCGGACTTCGTTTTCATGAAATAGGTTTGCGTTTCCACCAAGAAAGAGTTTAGTCGTCTGATTCCCACCGCGAGCTCATTTTTTGCTCGCTGAGTCATTTCCGCTCGACTCTTTGTTGGTGGAAAAAAATGTAAGCAGTTTTCTTTGCGAGGTAAAAGAAGTCATTAATGGGTCCGCTCCGCTCGCGGTAGAAACCGAGCATTATCTACACTTTGCTATGTCTGCGCCAGCCACCTTACTTCCTATCAATAATCCAATATCAAAACTGCGTCATAGAATTTAATGAATATCTCAGCGAGTGCTTCGATAATATCGGTCGCGGAGGTGTGTATACCGGTATGATAACATTATTGGAACTGGTTTCATACCGTTCTCTAGAGCCGCTTGTCAATCCCGTTTTATGGAAGCAGAAAAACATTTCTTACATACTTAGGTACCTATTTAGATATTGCTTAATGTGGTGTAATAAATATATTTCAGAGTGTTAAGGAAAATAATGCAATTTTACAAAAACATTTCTAAGAAAAAGTAATGAGCTATTTACGTGTGATTGACACTGGCTTGGCCACCATCAGGGATTTCAATTTGATAACACAAAAATTGTCGCTAAATAGTCGAAATTTGTCGCCAAATATCAAAATTTGTCGGTCACTGGTTCAAAAGATATATAAAGGTTTCTAAGTGGCCGATCTGGAGGGAGTCTCCCAAGCTTGGCCACATTTATATCTCAGAAACTAGGGCACCTAGCGAAGATCTGTTTTGTTCCAAATTTCATCGCTAATTAGTCGTAATGCGTCGACGAGTTACAGATTCAGTCGGTGTGTATTTAAAAAGATATTAAAGAACTCAATTTCCCCATACAGTGGTAAAAGCAAATTTTCGACTAATAAGTGACATTTTTTTTGTGTTGTCAAAATTAAAATCCCTGATGGTAACCAAGCCAGTGTCAGTCACACGTAACAAACTTCCATCCATCCTAATTTTCACCGCTTTGATCACAAAGACATTTGCTGTTCGTCGACGTGATGAAGTCAATCTCATTTTTAGCTGCACCGTCGGGGCTCTGCCAGACCCACTTTCTGTGCTCACCCTTTCTGAAGGAGTTCATCATATTATTATAGAGTCCTTCTCAAAAGGTAGGTAGGCCAGTAGGTAATGTCTAATAGTAGTTAGATTTAAGCGTCATGTCACACACGACGCCGACGTTTCGTGTTTAGTTCTAGTGTAATGTTTTAATAATATCTCTAATATCTTGGGACAACTCACACACGGTCATCCGATCCCAAACTAGGCAGAGCCTGTGCTATGGCAACCAGACAACTGATTAACATTCTTATATATTTCTAAATACATACATATTATAGACAAATTACACCCAGACACAGAACAAATGATCATGCTCATCACACAAAGATTTGTCCTGGGTGGGAATCGAACCCACGACCTCCGGTTTAGCAGTCAGGGTCACTAACTACTCGACCAACAGGCCAGACATAATAAATTTGTTGTATATTTATGGATTAGTTTATATTTGTTGTTTTTATACCTATCTATGTTTATTGTGTTTTATGGGCCTTAGTTGCCAGAAATAAAGAATAAATAAATAAGACATTCTCTACCAGTTATCATTCGGTTAACCCTTTGAGCGCCATAGTCACGTATACATGACAAGCAAGCGCGTGCCCTGTACGCCAAGTGTCACAAATATGTGACAAAAAGTACGGCGAATTTGTGGCTTAGCGTCGGGGGCACGCCGATGCGTTTATGCTCTGGCGTTCAAAAGGTTAAACTACTTTACTGTGGTGGGTGAACAAAATAAAAAACAACTTCAAATATTAGTAGTAAAACGTTTGTTTAGGTACTGTATATTTGTGACCCATAGGTACCTCGTTATTATTAAATTTTATACGGGTTTTGAAACAGGAAAAGTTAAGGAAAATAGGTAGGTAATTGACGCAGATGATACCAAAATAAAGTAAAACAAATTACTTCCGCAAATATTTATTATAATATGTATTGTTAATATGAACAATAATGTCAAGCGATATTAAATTCGAATTGCCTATTTTAACTGAGTTTAGGACATTCCTATGCTGAAATACTACATTGGTTATGTAGCGCCGTGTCTCTTCAACGATTACAGGAAATATCTACAAAATAGAGATTTTGAATTTCTTTGGAATGAATGTGTAGGAGAATATTGGAAGCCCATCGTATGCTTTTTTATTTATCGCCAGCGATACCATGATTTGTGAGATGGGTCATGAAAATAAATCCTTAAAGAAATGAGTAACATTTAAAACTGAAAATGTTCTATAGTTTGCAAAGGCACTATCAATTGGATAAACAAACAAGAAATTGCACGATATAATTCGATAAGTAACATAACTGGAAAGAAACTATCTACCCTTAATTTTTTAATATAATTTTTATTATTTGTTGTTATAGCGGCAATAAAAATAGAAAAAAACTCTTAGAAAATTTAAACTGTCAACCTATTACGGTTCTTGAGATACAGCCCGCTGACAGACAGACGGACGGAATACACTTTGGGTACGGAACCCTAATAAGTAAGTAAGAATAATATGTAACGTACATAATTTTGGCAAGATCGGCAAACAAGAAAATCCTTGAAGAGACACACTCGCCTATATCAAGAAGGATTGGTAATGATACAAATTACATTTTAATATTAAAATAGCTTCTACATTATACAGCGTTAACATTATTATTGTTCTTAATAATACTTAGTGTATCTACCGGAAGAGGAGAGGACTTACTAGATCAAATTAGATAGGTTAGCGAAACTTGCACATGTAATGGGTCTCGATATCAGGTAAGGAAAAAGCGAAATAGGGTATTTTACCTTTTACAAATAAATAAAAATGACAAAGATCCAATGCATCAAAGTTCAGGAGTGACGTCACTTCTAGGCACATAGACGTGACGTGTCGCGAAACTTCAACAGACTGAATCGTCTTCATCTTTTTGTTTACGCGAAAAAGAAAAATACGTTTCCAATATTTTTAGGTAATTTAACTTACGGACTTATATTTTTTTTTTTGGAATCTATGCTATTTCAAGTAACTAACGGCCAGTCTCAATAACGTTAACGCCAAATTAGCTACCAACAGTAGTGTTGGTAGCTGATTTGACAGTTAGTTAAAGGTCCGTTGGTTGTGTAGGTACTTGAAATAATGGCTAGTTTACACAGTGCGAGTCAGCCTGCCAAGAAGGTGCAGTGCAGTAACTCGCATCTTATCTTAAGAATGACTGCCACGGGCAAATAGGATAGTAGCTCGCATCGTGTAAACTAGTCCTATTAAATTATGAGTTTAGCTTTTATCTTCATTAAATATCGATACCTACCACGTCTGTGTGGTTACACTAACTAATTCAGTTTGACCCTGTGACATTGATATTTGCTGTTAGTACGCATGTGATCTTTGTGATTGTGACAAGCATCATTCTTGAATTGTTTCACAATATCAGTCTTCATCACTGTCTTATTATAAAGAGACGAATTTTTTATGAGTTTGCTTAACCTTTTGAACGCCAAAGCATAAACGCATCGGCGTGCCCCCGACGCCAAGCCGTAAATTCACCGTAATTTTTGTCACATATTTGTGACGTTTGGCGTACAGGGCACGCGTTTGATTGTCATGTATACGTAACAATGGCGTTCAAAAGGTTAACGAAAGTTCTGGTAAGTTCTAACTAGGGAGGTACTCGAATCGGTAAGATAGGGTTTTTCAGTAATATTCTTTCCTACTTACCACAATCACAAAGGTCAAATGCGTTAACTACAAGCAAATAAATAACATCTACAATTATACATGTACAATAGAACGGAAGAACCAGTCGTGATTTCCATATAAAAATAATTTTACAAAGTAAATAACCAATAATCATAGCCAATTCATACAAACATTGATAAAAAAGAAAGAGTTACGCTGGGTGTTGACAGTTAGTATATTGTAATTCATTCAAAGATGTCTGTTTTTAATATAAACAAATTGTACAATATATCGCTCATGCAATATTTTCAACGACGCAACAGTAAAAAAAAAAAAAAACCACTCAAAGAATCCGTGTTTACCACGTAATGATTGAATATGTGTTTTTATTTATCTATTCTATTATAATAGTCTTCGAATAAGTTCTATTGATTAATCCTCGTATAATATTCAAATAATTCTCTAATACTAAAAGCTAAAAAACATTGATCTAATATTATGCATTAACAACAAACTTAATGGTAAACAACACAAATCACAGTTACGTAGCAAATAGAGTGCAGGCTATTTTTACATTGAAACGAGAATAATATCAAAAACTTCCATGCTTAAAGAACAAACGCAGTAAAAATATACAAGATTTAATTAAAATAACCAGTGAAACTTCACAATCTTCATTAACAAAAACTTTAGTATCTACCGACATTATGAATTTAGAAAACCATTGTATTTTGTTTCATCATGTTTAGATACCAACCGATATGATGTATCAGTAAAATTCCGCCAGTTACTTTAAATTGATCTTTTAAACAGTTTATGGTCAGTTCGAAATTCAAACGGAGTTATGGTGCCAGCACCAATGCATAGACAAACATTCTCTTTGGTTTCGAACCGGCGGGCGCCGCGGCATAACGTCACTAATGTCATTATCCTTATTTGAAGTAAAAATAGCCTTTAGTATAAGCGCAATCACATACACAACAAAGATGTAGGAAAAACATTACATATCTATAAACATTATAAACAAAGCAATGTAAGACAATAAGTACGAGAAATAAATCGGAACACGATACATAGAAAAAATACTAAAAATAGGTATATAAAGTGCCAAAGATTATAAATATTTATTCATATCTATATTTCTTTATTCGGATACCTTGGTAAAAGTATATTATAATGGAATTTACTTTTGCAATTACATTAATATGTTGCATAATGTCGCGTAATTTTACCTGCATGATACATTTTAAGTTAAAAATAACGTATATAATAAAACCACAATTTTAATAATTATTTACTCAACTTTGTCCTACATATGGAATGTTATTGCGGTTTGATTTTTCGCTTTTAATTACCAGGAAACAATTACAAGTATTGAACCACAAAAATTGGGGAAATTTCATAAATCAATGTGTCATACAGATATAAATACCCGACGTCAGCCACGATGCGCTAATACCTACCCTAAATATACATTAATATCACACGGCCTTATAGCGGCCTAATACACATACGAAATGATATACGACTGATATATTTGGTAACGAGCGGATAAATTAAAATTGTTCTAATAGCATAAATAACATTTTTGAGACCTTTTCAAAGAAATATTAAAGCTTATAACACCATCCCACTAACGCCAGGGAACGTTCCTTTTTTGAACAAAACGAGACAATTTTTAAAACAAAACCATTAAAATTAGCTTTAAAAATAATAAAGCTATAAAAGGTTTGCAATAAAAATAAAAAAATGTTTTCCCATACAAAATCTACTCAGCCGTCACACACAGCATACTTATTCTGTAAACTTGTATACCGATATCCGTTTGTAACGATTCTCGAGTAGTTGATCATCGCTTAGGATATAGTTTCGCAGACCAAGTTTCAGAATAGCGCAAATTCACAATACACATAGCCATAGCTCTCTCCCCACTACTATTCCCTTTATAATTCTAATAAGAACGCACTTTGTTCGGAGACCGCACTAAGACTTAACTTTAGTACTTCTTCTAAACAAGTATACAAGAATTAGATATACAAAATATAATTACATAATTATACATTTGGGAAATGTGACCAGAATAAAACATAAATAATTTTATTTTTAATACCGATCTTTAAATAAAATGATTATTATTATTTCATTTAGAGCTAAATATTTATTATGATGCATGTTTTATAATATTCGATTTCATATAATTATGTTTCCGTGTTTATATTAATGCTACAAGTGCTGACTATAATGTTTTAAGCCCGAACAATGAGTACAATCAATAAAAAAAGTGTTAACACTTAAAATATGCATACGAGCTAGTTGGCAAACGACCTTTTGGATAGTATCTTCCGTTATTTCACTTTTGAACTGCATATTACTTTTTTTGTTAATACTTTTAAGGTATTCCTGTTGTTTTTAGCATCAATATAAACACAGCAATAATATCATAGTGGAGTATTGTGACCTATTACTATTAAACGTGAGAACATGTAACTACGTAATAGCAGTATACAACTTGAATCGATATATTAATAATATAATTATTATCATAAAAATATATAATAAGAATAAACAATAACGGTAAATAATACTTATTATTAACTTGTTTTTGGAGCAAACAACGACAGTACAACTGTTTAAAAGCCTTTGAAGCTACTAAATGTATGGAATGTAATTTTAAAGATACTATTTCTTTTCAATATTAAGAAATCAGTTTTGAATAATGTTCTATCGTCGTCTGCTTTCAAAATCAATGAAATTAGCTACACGCGCGAAAACTTAACTTGGAAGCGTAATTATATTTTACAATTTAACTAAATTGTGCTCGCAGGACGCTTTTTCTGTCTCACAGAGGATAGTAATTGTTATTAAGCTTAATCTGAGTATTTGAGATTTTTCTTGAGATCCTAACAACACCATATAGAGGTAATTGGCCATAGCAAGGCTTCAAAAAGTTTCCGACGTACGTCCCGAGCTGTAGTATGATCACTCGGAACCAAGTTATATTTTGCACAAACATTCTGGCTGGCGCGTTCTAATTGAAAGTCGTCGTCGAATAATTCCGTCGTTAATTCAATTCTTTGAAACACGCGTCAAGTCTAATGCACCACGAACCACTGAAAGTTTGTGAATTTAAAACATTGTTCCGTTTCTGTCATTCGTTTGAAGATGAAAGAGATAGAATTATAATTTAAAATTATAAGAGCTTTAATCATTTGTGGTGCAAGCAGATCTTTATAAGAAACTTGCGATAAGTTGTCCAAAAGTCTACTGAAGTCACAACAGTCTGAAATGCGTGCAATAAGTACCTCGATGACATTTATAACATCATTTTTGAGCCTATTATGTGACAAACAGTATGATTTACAGAGCTAGGAACCAATACATGGTGTTGTTAAGTATAATAGACAAATTTAATTATGCAGTTCACTAGGTCCTCTATGTTGAGTAGAACGAGGCAAAAAAGCGCTTAAAATTACAACTAAAAATTCACATTTCCTATTATTTTTAAGTCTAAACCTGCCCTAACCACAAACTAGTGGTAAGATTCTATAACCAGGAACTATTTGCATCTCCGTACCTTTATTTTATACTTAAAAGCCTCATATTAATACTTGCACCTATACATGAAAATTTTAACAATATTTTTCAGGTATATATTGCTTCCTCTTACACGCAAAATAAGTACCAGCAATTACTTTTTTCGATACCATTATTATCGATATCAATCATACATCCCTAGGTCATTCCTAGTATGGGATCTTACCACTAGTGCTGTAGCTTCTCGACGTGTGGTCACGTTACTGTTGCGGTAACATATGTGACCAGGCGGCCTCGTATTTTGTGTGCGCTGAACTGCACGCGGATTTCGTGGCCTCGACCACACTTAGTGGGAATGGCTCGCACTGCAAGGAAAAGTTAAGTTGATGCTTGAGTATCGTTTTCTTGAGTTTGAGGATTCAATTAATTCTAGAGTTATGAACTGGAATGTGTAGTAGGTTAATAACAATGGGTAGTAGGTTAATACGTTAATACGAATGTGTAGTAGGTTAATAATACCTGAGCCACACGATCAAACTTCTGGTTCTATGAATCTTTACTTTTATTTTTATATATTTTTTTTGTTTAGTATGGGTTTGCTCTTGACTCTAGTCTAGGTCATAGATGACAGACACTTTTAACAAAAGGCCTTTTATATTCTGTTTAACTTCTATTTTATGGGCGACCCATTGTGGATTCTGTTAAAGAATCCTTTATTTGTAGGAATTAAGGCAGTTTTAATCATTTCAAATATATTGCTGCACCGAACCGGGTATCTTTGGACCTTCACTCACCTCATTAGTAACTTCTACACAATAAGGGTTCAGTCAAAGGCAAGTTGTTACCATAGACGTACAGTTAACTTTTATAAGCCAAAAATCTTACTTTTTTCTCTATGGGAAGATACAATTTTCACTAATATTTCTCTTGGTCGTTACAAGAAACACTTGTGCAAATTGTCAAGCATATACTGACAACTGACAGACAAATGTCTGTCAGTTAATTTAAGTAGAAATATTTGGTTATACGGTAGATTGTGACTTACAGTGAGCGCACAGAAGGCTTGCTCGACGGCTGCTATGAACCTCTCGAGCTCGGCGCTGCTGGCCAATACTAGTGCCAGCCCCGCGCCGCGCTCGCGAGCCTCGCAAACGCTCCACTCCTAAACAAATAAACGTTGACATGTTAAACTGCGTCTACGCTAGAAGAGCCGAGCACAGAATACTCTTATAATGTACAGTGTACCTGTACATCATCTAGGCGTACAGTAGTGCGCCATGCCAAGTTCCGGCCTAACACACGCAGTGCGTATATTACACGAAACATTTCGAGCTGTTTTTACCTCCCCCTCATAACTTTGCTTGTAATAATCACAACTTGATGAAACTTGCACCATTTATTACTTTGTTAACTTGAGTATAAATCGACATTGTAGAAAAAAACGCGCGAAGGCAGCTTCGCTTGGCCTATTATTGATCTCACTACTTTTATAGGCCGAATTTTTGGGGATAGGAACTTGGCCTTTTTTCACATTTTTGTTTGGGGGATATAAGTTACAGAAAAGATAGAAGAAAATATTACTTACATGTGATAGGGTGACACAATACAATAGGCGAGCATCGCTAAAAGGTATTTAAAGTCAATCATTCGTTCGTCTAATTGGTACGGCGTGGCGTGCTCTATGTCGGACATGTTAAGAATTCGTGTTGTGTTCCGCTCGCCTAGCTCAAATTAAAAATCTCAAATATTTTATTGCAATTCATAATGTACACATACAGGTGGTAAATCTAAAATAATGGAAACAATTATGGACCTTGTTAAGCGAATATTGACCTGCTGTAGACCATAACTGGATGCGGAAGGCAGAGAACCAGTATTGTGATGGAATTGAGAGAGGCTTTTGCTCAGCAGTGGTCTGCGATAGTGGCTCCGCAATGCTTATTCCATTACTAGCTTTTGCCCAAGGCTCCACTTGCGTTAATAAACAGGGTGATTCAGAAGGGCGTGGGCGTATTACATTACGTATTACGGGGTATTACGTTCTGTATTAGATATAAAGTAAAAACCCGACCGTAGAAATGTCCTAAACAAATCACTTTTCAAGCAGCCTGATGCAGTTGAGGAATTGAACTAAAATAAATGCCAACCATTTCTGAAACACTGTTTGAAGGACATACTGGATGCGGAAGGCAGAGAGCCGGGTATCATGGCGCAACTTGCAAGAGCCTTATGGCTCAGCTGTTATCTGCAGTAGTGGGTTCTCTCTCCGCCTTGCTTTATTCCTTATATGGGGTCGGCTTTCATCGATGCTCTCTTTGCCAGACGTTTCTATGCTGGGTCGCCGAGACATCTAGGTTTTCTTTATTCAGGTCGTTGTTTACGAGGAAAATCCAGGTAAGAGCGAGGGAGGGTACAGCTTGTGTATATTTTGAGTTGAAAAATACGAAGACCGTTTGTCGACTTTTTAAATCGATGAACATTAACCTAGTCCATATTCTCTTGTTTATAAGTGCACTTATTAAATAAAAGCTGCTACTATTGCAACAATATTCTTACCAAACAACACCAGTTTTCATCAGTGTCTGGTATCTTGAAAGCGGTCAAGTTCTTGATGGATCCGCAGGCTAGGATCTCGATGTCTGTCCGCATCTCCTCAATGTATTCTGAAACAAGTAAATTGAATCCTTATTCCACCTGAATATGTCAACGGAAAATTGCAGACTCCGTAAGAAGATATATTAAGAAAAAAACAGTACAACAAACAACGCCAGTAGAATTAATCCACCAATAGCGGTGAAGTCAAAAATTGCGCGTCGCGCAGACCAGCACAGTCATTGCATTTAGCGCCGAGGCTATAAATACTAGTGGCGCGCAGTGGAGTCCAGTAGCCCTGGCTAGGGGCCTTAAAGCCCTGGCTGGGGACCTTAAAGCCCTGGCTGGCCCGGCTGGGAGCCTTAAAGCCCTGGCTGGGGGGCCTCAAATTCATTTGAGGCCACCACAGGATAGTCCGGTTAAGCAGTAACCAGCCTTAGTGTGCTGAAATGCGAGAGGTCATCGTCAAAAAAAATAAATAAAATGGAGTCCAGTATGATGTTGTGCGGCGCGCGCGCAGGTCGTGCGCGCTGCCACGCTATCAATCCCATCCAAATTCAATAGTTTCTTATATATCCGTGTCTAATTAAGAAAAATTGTTTACAATTTCACGCGATATTCTACAATCTCACGGCGTTTGCAGTTTTCCGGTGACAAATATACTTTGCGATAGCAAAAACACTGGCCCTGTTTAGGGCACAACAAACCCGCATTGGGCTCGCGTGGTGGATTACGTAAAAGAGGCTTGTGTCCCAACAGTGGGGACAATATAGATTTATTTATAAATCTTCTGTGAAATGAGTTAACTTAGATGCTTGTCTTACATAACATTTTTTACTTTGCTGGACTGACTTGAATGTCTATTCTGGTGTATGTCCAGCACTAGTCTTTTCACTTGATAACGTCTGGCAACTACTATTTGTCTTGTATTTTGCTGAACCGGACCTATTCGGCGAAGTCGAAAACACACAATGTTATTGTTTTAATTTAAAAAAAAAAACTTTTTGAACGCCACAGCATAAACGCATCGGCATACCCCTTACGCCAAGCCACAAATTCGCCGTATATTTTGATACAAATTTGTGACGTTTGGCGTACAGGGCACGCGCTTGCTTGTCACGTATATGTCAGGTTAAGTATCCTTATTTGTGTGTGGCTAATAAATATAATTTATTTTTTTCTTATTAGTCTATTGATCATACAAAACGCGTATTTGTTTTGGAAGTCGTTTTATCTTCATCGGCTGGGTTAACTCTATGTGTCATGATTACCTTTGAGCAACGCCTCAGAGCCCCTGTCCTTCAGGTAAGCGGCTGCGCCAGTGACGAAGGCGAGGTCGAGGGTGTCCCGCACGCTGATGACCTCATGCGGCGTCACCAGCACGGTGCACGCGGGCGGAGGCCCGGGCCGCTCGCACGACTTCTTAGCGCCGTCCTTCTCTTCGAGAGCCTGGAAGAAAGGGATAAAAGTTAGTTTACTTTTACAGTCATCATATTTTTCTATTCCCTACAACTCCTGAACGACAAAATCAACAGTGGCGGCCACCAGAAAAACGCCGAGGTAATTCAGTGTCGCGCGTCATTACCAAACTCAAAACTATCTTTATTAGTTTAGTTAACTTTGAAATCCTTCATTACGGTCGGGATTCAATATGACGCCCGTGACATAAGACACGGCTTTATCCCCTCGGAGCATACTTTACTTTCGAAAAGTTCTGGAGTGGCCTCCCACAAGGTGGACCGAAAACCTGGTGAGGGTCGCGGGTAGCCAATGGATGCGAAACGCACAGCACTGGTTGTTGTGGCGACACTTGGGGGAGGCTTATGTCCAGCAGTGGATGTCTGCAGGCTGATATGACGATGATGATGATGAAAAGTAATCAGGTACCTGTGCAGCATGTAACAACAAGCTCTGCAGCCACGAGGACGCGGTGGCATCATCCGGGGCCGCGAGCAGGAGCCTGCTGTTGTCTGCTAAGGCGATCTCGAAGCAATGCGGCCTCCTCGAGGAGTCCAGGTGTCTTCGGACTCCTAGTACGGAGCGGAGGGCTATGTTGTGTGGCAGGGGGGATGTGCCGTCTGAGGAGTGGGGGCCCCAATGCAAGACGCCAGCCCTGGGGAAAGATGAAAAGTAGTGTGTGAAAAGAATGCAGTAAGTGCGTTAAACGTACGTCGTCGAGAGCAGATATCAAGCCGATCCTAAGGCCCAGTTTCTCGTACGAAAATAATCATAAAATTATAGTGAAAAATTGTCAAACACGCGTTAGGTATCTAGCCATGATTGGTTGAAAGAGTTTTCAACAGCCAATCGCATCACTCGACTTGCGAATAATTTGTGAGGGTCGATAATTTTTCCAGATACCGGGGCTTTTTTTGGCGTGTCTTGGCATTTTTGCAAAACAAGATATTTACTATTAATGATAAGATACACAAGATAAGAAAATGGATGTCAGAAAATAAAAACAGAAGACCAATTAGTTTGTTTTATAATAATAATAATAATATTTATTTGCAGAAAACACGGTATTAAAAGATGTTACAATACAAATTGAGTCCAACATGTTTTGCTTAATATTAAAGCATGCAAAATTATGGTATCAACATTACAGTTTATGTTCAAGAAATTCTTTAATACTATAGAAACTATTGTCATTCAGCCAGTTATACAATTTAATTTTAAAAAGTCTGTAATTAAGACTTTTAAACGTATTTGGTAATTTATTAAATATACGCACACACATAGCTACACAGTTTTTATTATATTTAGCACACCGGGGCATCTCGTCTAGTACCAGCCTAAATTGGTCACGCCGACTTCGTGAACATACATCTTCCGCTGTTTTGAACAGTTCTCTATGTTTCTGTACAAACATACATACTTCATACACATATATTGAAGGCAATGGTAGCAAACCAAGCCTTTTAAATATTGGTTTACATGATTCATCTGATGGAATCCCGTGTATGGCTCGTATACATTTCTTTTGAGCGACAAATGCTCTATTAGAGTCGGTACTATTTCCCCATTTTATTATTCCATACCGCAACGAGGACTCCACATACGCTCGATATGACATTACAGCTGTTTTTATATTTGTTATTTTCTTAATCTTTCTAAGGGCATATACAAATTTATTCGCTTTGCTACATACATGCTCAACCTGTTCCTTCCAGTCCAAATGCTCATCTATTACTACACCTAAAAACTTAGTTTTTGTCACCTGGTTAATTTTTGGTATATCCATCTTAATATTGAATTTATTATTATAATATTTGTTAAATTGTAAATATACAGATTTGTCAAAATTAATAGATAAATTATTTATATTTAACCAATTAATTAAGTCAGCAATTGTTTTATTTATGTCAATTTCATGGTCAGTAATCGATTTATATTTTTTGTCAGCAGTTACAATTATAGAAATGTCATCAGCATAAAGAAAGCATTTGTGCTTAGTCACATTAACAATATCATTTATGTAGAGGAGAAATAAGATGGGCCCTAATATGCTACCTTGGGGCACGCCTCGTTTTATATATTTATACTCAGACGTATAAAACAACATATCTCCATTTCCGTCGACTTTGGTGACAGTGACACACTGTTGTCTGTCAGTTAGGTATGAAGATATCCATTGATGTGGCAGTCCCCGAATTCCGAGAGCCTCCAATTTTTGTAATAGGTTAACGTGTGAAACCAAATCAAACGCCTTTGATAAGTCAAAAAATAGTCCTGTTACCAGCTGGTTATTATTTATACCATTTAGTATGGTTTTCAAAAGTGTAAAGATGGCCAATGTAGTAGATTTACGTTTTTGAAAACCGAATTGTTCTTTTCTTATGATATTAAATTTTTCGCAGTAGTTTATTAATCTATGGTACATACATTTCTCGTATATTTTTGACAAGATTGGTATTAGCGTTATAGGGCGATAATTGTTCATATCATACTTTTCACCCTTTTTGAACAATGGTTTAACAATAGACAATTTCAAAGCGTTTGGGAATACTCCCTGCGAAAAAGATAAGTTAATCAGATATGTCAACACACCACTCACTTCATTGGCACATGCTTTAATGATTTTAGTGTTTAATTCATCGTAGCCTTCAGAGTTGGTATTATTTAATGATAATATATGTTGCCTTACCTCACTTTCAGACATAGGAGTGAGGAACATCGAGTTAGCAGTGATGTTTTCATTGCGATGACTATTTATACGATTTTGTACTGGAAGACCGTTTATATAGTGATTGTTAAAGGCCGAGGCTATTACTGCAGGTTTTGTGAGTTTAGCATTATCAATCTGTATGTGATCAATATTGTCCCCAAAGTTAATACTGTGTATTTCATTCTTTATAACGGACCACGTGGCTTTACATTTGTTTTTATTGTTATTTATAAACTTAATATTAGCATTCCGTTTAGCATTTTGTATACATTTTTGTAATAAATTGGAGTATGTTGTGTATTTAACCTTGTTAGTTCTATTTTTATTCTTATAGTATTGATATCTTAAGAATCGTTTAGTTTTAGAACATACTTTAAGACCCTTAGTCATCCACGTTCGTTTACTATTATTGTTTGTATTTATCCTAACCCTTACTTTTGGAAAACAGAGTTTATGAAACAGGCATATTAGTTCATGAAAGCGATTGAATGCCATATTTGCATCATTTACTACATATACATCTGACCACGATAGATTTTTTAAACATTCTCTAAATTTATGTATATTATTTGAACTATAATCTCTTTTGCAAGTATGGAATATTGCAGCTCTTGTCTGGACTCGCAAAGGAAAACTTAGCATTTGCGCTGTGTCGTGGTCCGAGAGATAAAGTGGTAGTACTTGTGCGATTGCGTCAGGTATATTACTTAATATGTGGTCTATGCAAGAACATTTGCGAGTGGGTACGTTAATATGAATTTTTAGGTTGTGGGTGTGTGCTAGGTCTTGCAGGTCTTGTGTGATTTTGCCTTTTTTGAAAGTATTTATATTGAAATCGCCTGCTAAAACTATACGCGTTTTCGAGTTGTATTTTGTGACTAAGTATTGCAAAATACTGTTTAACTTAGTTAAAAATTGGTTCGGGTCAGACTGAGGGGTTCTGTATAAACAAATAATTATCAATTTTTCCTCAGTCAACTCTATTCCGCATGCCTCGAAACTATTTACTGCTGCATACTCTTTTAATGGTAATTCTTTAAATCCTATACCTTTTCTGATCAGTATGCAAGTGCCTCCTCGATGTTTTTCCCTGCTAAAATTCGTTGCCATAACGTAATTGTGTAATTTGAGATAGCTCTCTTCTCCATAGTATTTTCTAACTCGTGTTCCGTACTTTCTAGTTTTGCAGTCAGCTGGACTATCGTATCTTGCATCTCCGAAGATGATGACAAATTAGACGTTGTTCCGTCTACACTTTTTGAGTGTATGTTCTGTGAAGTATCCGATTCGTAGGAAGTGTCACAGTCAGTGAGGACATGAGAATCTTGTGTAGAAGTCAATTGGTTTATCCTTTGCTTTGTTTGTGTATCCGGGGACGACTCCGTGGTAGATACGGCCGGTTTTTTCCTCATAGTTATATTTGATGCATCTTTAGAACAAGAAGCCATTTTTCTAATACATAACTTGCAGCGCCATCTGTTTTTGGACTCCTGATTCATTAACCGGTATGTTAGCTCCGGATAACCATCGCAGTCCAGTTCATATCTATTCTTGCAGACAAAACATAGAGCAGTTTTTTTAATGTCAACATGCTTTTTACATTTGTGACATACGAGTACTGGCATCTTGCGGCCACTATTTGTAGTATTAATAGATGTAGTGGGCTGAGGTGACATGTCTTAGTTCTATATAGGTCACTTTAATTTACAGATGTACGACTAGGAGGCGTTATTAATATTGATGATTGATCAAATCCGATGTGGTACCGCTACTTGGCCATAAACGACGCTTTTGTCAATTTTTCCGTTGCGTAGCTAAATGACAAAGTCAGGCAACAACGAAATAAATACAAAAAGCACTTGCGCTTGGTGAGGCGCGAACTCAGGATCTCCAGCACACCAGTCCGCGTTTATCACGCCCGACCAGTATGCATCTACTGTGAGCGGTGAAATTAATGATCGCTAACAGGTTGGATTTAAAAAGTTCGTTATGGATTTAAAATAGGTTGGACTTTGTTCACAACACTTGTGGAATTTTTCACTTCTTTGGCTTGTGTTTTTTATTCGAGAATTTAGTCACTTATCACTGATACTTTGTCCACGGTAGTTTATTTGCGCTCCGTAATACTTTTGACGCACTTTCAAACACCATATAGTCTGAGTTCTGGTTCAACTATCACAACACTTATAGTTTTGTTATATGCGATAATTTCGTCGAGATAACAGTAGCACAAGTTATTCACACTAGTGGTATGCCAATCTTAATAGAATTAGAATTATACGGCTGAATTTTTAATTTTAAAAGAATTTTATAGCGGAACACGATGTTTACGTGACGGCTAGCGCCGACATCTATATGATATATGATATATGTTTTGGTTTCACTATGGCACATTGATCTCTTCAATTTCCCTCCAAACTTTCTGTTAAAATGAAAGGAAATTTTTAAATCAGACACATAAAAATATTCTTTAAGTGATCATACATAAGACATATTTACCTGAGCAAGAAGTAACAAGGCTCGAACCGCCGGCTTCTGTCTGTCCGGCACATGAGGTACCCCTCTAAGGGCGGGGCGAAAGCGCCGGGCGCTTCGATGAGACGGTCGCCCGCGTCCCCGGAACATACGCGTCCGTAGAATAGGATCTGTGGTATCTGAAACAACATAATATAATCTTTAATAGATTTTAGTTTTAATAGGACTGGCCAAACATGTCTGCCACATGTCAAACGAGCGGTGGGTCCGTACAACACAAGATTAATGCCGTAAAACCAGAAGATGGGGCAGTAGGGGATGGCGGGACGACTCCGTCGTTTTCCTTAAGAATGTATTTGACTAGTTATTTAGACATTTCTTAGAACCCACGGAAAAAACAAGACGCCAAAAGGAGTGAGCGTTTTAAAATCTATGATAAACTGAGACATAATTGCGTGTGACACTTTGCGTGTGACAAGGGTTGAAGAATATTACCTTATCATAATCAATAGCGTGTACCTTTCTCTATTTCCCACCGATTTTATTTTATTTTTCAAAAACCTCACTACGAGCATCGTAGTAAAATGTTTCAAAAAGAAGGTTCTATTCATTTATTTAGATATTTGCTGGTAGTCAAATACCCTTTTTGCAATAAGTGGCGCCAAACGAGGAACAACGGAATTAATGAAGAGCGATCTTTGGCCAGCAGTGAGAAATTACAAAGAACCCTCACACGAAGGGTTCCGTACCATAAACCGAAAAAATCACGTTTCTTGTATGGGAGCCTCCCTTATTTGTTCAGTTAATTTAATTTTTATTACTTGTTATAGCGGCAATAGAAAATTTCAACTGTCTACCTATTACGGTTCTTGAGAAACAGCCCGCTGACAGACAGACGGACGGACGGACAGCGGAGGCTTAGTTAGAGGTTACCCTTCGGATACGTAACCCTAAAAAGGGTGATCAGTCATTAAGATCACAATGAATTGAAGTACCATCCTACTTTTTTCAATACAGTATAAAGCTCCTCGTCAAAACTCACAGCGTTGCTTTAAGATAGCTACAAATGAAAGCATGTTGTAGCAATCGATTTTGACCTTTCCGTATGACGTAAACCACCTTAATGTCAAAGGGTACCTCTAGGCTTTGAAATTCAACAGGCTGAAACCAAGTGAAAACATGACCTTTTTTGAATCTATTTAAAGTGATAAAATTGTTTGTTTATGTATTTGTTTGTTCGTTTGTTAAAGGTAACCTCTTTTTTATTATTTATTCAACAGGTAAGTACACTATTTGTTTTTTTTTTTACAATTTTACTCGCCAAACTAATTAGTTTGATGGCGAGAAGCGCTTGTTTATATACAAAAAAAAACGAACTGAACTAATAATCGGATTAACCAATTATTTTACTGAAAAACTACACTAATCACTATACTTGAGTAGTGAGTATCAAACATTATTTTCTATCCAGAAAAACTGCATGATTTCTGTATCTGAAGCTACGGGAAAGTGCTAGTTTAAGTATGGAGAAAGAAAGGCAAAATTATTGCTTCATGCTCTCATTCATTATACTATTTAGCATATCAACAATTTTACAGCGCGTAATGAAATCACGACATCGTAACAGTTGTTCTTTCACCAAAAATCGTGTGGAGATACCGGCGGCAGCTATTTTTTTTATTTTTAAACTAGCTTTTGCCCGCGACTTCGTACGCGCATATCCAGTTTTTCCCGTTCCCGTATAGCATATAGCCGACCTCATGAATGTGCTGACAAATAATATGTCAAATAAAAAATAATTTTCCAAATCCGACTGGTAGTTCCAGAGATTCGCGCGTTCAAACAAACAAACTCTTCAGCTTTATTCTATTATTAGTAATTAGTATAAAATATTTTTTTAAGAAATATTTAAAACTTAAAATAAAATGAATAAACGGAATGTATAATAATTAGATGTTTTTAAATCAAGCACGGCTTAACGAATTTGTATGAAACTTAAATAGGATGCTCCTTATCCCGTTAGTTCGTACAGTGGGATTATTTTTATCTCACGCGGGCAAAACCACTAGCAAAAGCTAGTTCATTGCGTTGGTATCCCTTATCTTTTTATTAGGCTAGTAACATAACTAACAAACGGCCAATAACCGATAATCCGTCAAACACGTTGTACACTCTCTTACATATGTATAGTGATAAAAGTTTATTATCATAATTTTGTTATTGTTTCATAGAGCGAGGTCAAACAAAAATAAAGTTCATAATATTATTAAGCTTTATCAGTTCGACTACCTCAAATACTAGTATGTTTATGAAGGAATAGAGAACAATTGAATGATATTCATTTAACTAAACGAAAACAAAACTATCAATTGTCACGATAGTTTTGTAGGAGACATTTTTTAATGTCTTAAAGTAATAAAAACAAAAAGTGCAGCTACAAAATATTGGTGTAAAGACCTTTTGACACCCAAAAGGTCTCTTTACACCAATATTTTGTAGCCGCACTACTTTCTGCTCTACCAAACGGGGTCTCTTTTTCTGACGCATTCGTTTTTTCGGTCCCTAGACCTTTTTTCTCCAGTCAACGTAAGGGAGCATGTCTTCGTCTCTCATGCACCTCTCTAGGCGTCATTTCAGAAGCCGGGGTGTCTCTAGCATAAATTATCATCTTTCACACAATACATCAACGGATCCTCTAGAACAGCTATGTGTGGTCGCCAAGCTTTTCTGTATGGCCATTAGCCTAGCTAGAGCATTATTGGTGCTATATTTACTCAATGTCTCAGCAATAGCTTTACTGAATTCTAAACTACAAGTGTTTATAAAAAAAAAAAAAAATTAAAGACGACAGTTTTTAAATTGCAGACTCCGTAAGATTATAATAAATCTTTATTCATTTTAATTTCTCGATATATTATGAAAAAATCTTTTTACATATAATATATACCATCAAAAATCAATAGTGTCCAATATACCCTTACGTTATTAAAAAAAATTGTTCACAATTTCACGCGAAATTTTACAATGTTACGGCGTTTGCAATTTTCCGGTGACATGTCTATACTGTACAGATCTCGGCTGACAGTTTCACTCCTTGTCGACGTGCTGAGACTATTATACCGCCAGCAAAGCAAAAAAGTTGGCCTATGACGTACCAAGTAGCAATTTTATAGAAAACTGTAAATTTGTCACTAAATCAAAACTCGCATTCCTGTAGATACTGTTAACTGAGGAATGAATGTGTGTGGTCGTCACTCCCTATGTAGGTTTTGCGACCCATCATGAAAATAGTAGAAGGGCTATGTGGCCCTGGAAGAAATGAAGTTGAGTATGGCTGCTCTACTCTAAAACAGCAAGATACATACCCGCCTCTCATGCCTCTGCCTAGTCACCGCGGCTGCTAACTCCCTGCATCCAAGCGGGATCATGGCCGGAGGTCGCTGGATCCTTAGCGGGGAAGTCCTTGCACTCCATTCAAGGGAAGAAGCGAAGCGAGCTCCTAAAGTAGCCTCTCCAGTGATGATCGAACAGGCTATGTTACCCGCGATGTCTAAAATTTGGATGTACTGTGCTTCTGGGCCCACCTGTAGATATAAAACAGTTAAGAGATTTAGCATGAGGTCCAGCTAAATGGACCAACGACCTTACAAGGAGAAAAGACTGGATGCGGAAGGCGTAGAACTAGGCATTATGGTTTATCACGAAGAAGGGAGGCTGCGGAAAGGCTGCTCCCGGCCCGCAGCAGGCGCATGGGGCGTCGGAGGAGGGCATACGCTGCCCTCTTCCGGCCCCCCTAACTGGGTCCAAGGGCGGCGGACTTGGGGATGTCCGTCGCCCCCCATTCACGGACCCGAGGTGGCGGCGCGTGGTGTTCCCGTGCGCCCCTCTTTGACGTGGCGGGGGGAGTCAAACACCTCACTACCCCCGCTGACGCGAGGTGGCCCGCAGAGGCGGGCCGGTACCAGCCGGGGATTACGGAAGTTGCATACGTTCCCGCGATCCCCGGCGTAGGTGGGAGATGGAACACCACATGGTTTTAGTCAGTAAGAGTCTGACAGACCCCTCCGCCCGCCCCGGAGGGCAGAGGACATCCATGAAGATTTCCCCCGAGATTAAACAAAAAAAAAAGGCATTATGGTTTAACTTGAGACAGACCTGTGTCTAGGTTGACTGATTAATCAGTAGGAAACTACATGAAAATCAATTAATACTTATAAAACTCGCGTTCCGGGCAGAACCTACAGTATTCACGTTTAAGCTAGGTGGCATGTGGCATATCTCACACGACACAAGTCAGATGTTAAATTCCGCGATGTCGCAGGGTTACGTTTAGGTTAATTGAGAGAAAGTCTGTCCAATCATATGGAATGGGGCGGTATACGCATCAACTAAGTCATTATCCGCATTTTACTACGACTATCCTAAATTTCAGGCTTTTTTCTGACTTTTCATAAAAACTGCCAATTTCGACATAATTTAAAGGGACCGATGATTTTATATTTTGCTTTCAGGGCATGACGAATAATAATACATTCAAGGGCAGATACCATCGGCAAGAAAACACCTGCTTGATTGTTTTTTTACTCACGAGTCCCTCAATCGATTTGGTCAAAAGAAAAACAAACAATCAAGACAATAGAAATTACAAATGAATGTGTAATTAACTGCGTAGTGAGGGGCATTGATTTGAATATTATAAACGACTTCGCGTATCATAAGGTCGTATTATTATGATTATGGATCCACTATGAGCTAATACGTCTGGAATATTATGGAATTGTTTTAATGATTCATTGAAATCATTAAGATATTATTGACCCAGCTTTAATTGCATAAATGCCTATATTTCTCAAGGTTTAGATATATAATTACATATGGAGCAGTGTAATGATTCCGAGATGCATATTATGGCGTGCTTCCGCCAGTTACGAAATATCTTTAAATCCCATAAGTTTTATCTACATTACCGCAAGATGAGAAGTTTAGATATATCATGAAAGTTAACTATAGATACTTACAACAATAGCATCTAGTTCGTTATGAGGCAGCCGGCACAGCATTTCGTACTCCGTACCCCCAGGCTTCACGCTCGCAACATACAGCGCATAGTCAGTGATGAATACCAGCAGAGGCGTCCAAGAACCATCCTCCATGCTGTACGGAGACTTTACTTTCATCATCTGAAAGAACATCAAAGACACAATGAAGGTCAAAAGAAAAAGGCTAAAAATACCTCATGAGTACAAAACATTCGATCCGTTAAATTGACCTTTCGACCGATGATTAAAATCGTTTTCAAAACTTTTTCGCTAAATTAGTAGTACCTCGCACAAAACATCGCGTAATCAAGGTCGTATTACGGTGAATGAAATTGCCGTGCGATTTAGTAACCAAACATAATTACCCTATTTAAAGTTTCGTTCGGATATGAGAATATCTGTAACCTGAGCTTTTCATTGCACTCAATGGCCACATTATCTTCGAAACTATCGAAATAGGACGGCTCGTCCGCTGTCAGCAGCCTCACAGACAATCTTTTGTTCTCTATCACCTCTTTGTCTATGAGCCTCGACATCCTGTCAGCCGACACGTGGAATGTATCGGATACCTCTTTCAAAGGTAGTATTATGCTCGGAAAATGTTTCTCCATTCGAAGCTTGAATTGAAAGAACTTATTGTTCTTGATTTTGAGTTCAAGGTCTTTCCTTTGACATACATTCTTCAAGTATCTGTTCAATAGCGCCGACTTGTTAGATTGTAGCTTTTGATTCCCGGGACTGTCGAAAAAGTCGTCGTTAAAGTCTTCGGCTCCTTTCAAGGTTGAGTTGTCGGTGTTTGAACAGTTGTCGCTATTGACTTGCGGTGGCGGCTCGTCGGTCACTTTCTGCACGGTCGACGCCGACTTACGACTGTACCTGTTTACATTCTGCTTCTTGGGCGAAGACAAATGCTTGGATATGCCATTTTTAGCTTCAGTCTCGTCTTGAATGTTTTTGTTGAATTGTCTCTTAGGGGTTGAAGTCTTGCTTGAAGAGTCAGTATCGGTAGATTTATTGAGGTCGACTTTACTTGTGCTATTCACTAGCTCTTTCACTGGTGTTGTCTCAGGAATAGGGACAAAGGTCTCTTTAGGCGCATCAAAAGCAGTTTGGAATGTATCATGGACATAGCTGTAGGAAACTCCCTTGTGTTCATAGACAGTACTTTCACAGTTTACAACATACTTGCTAAGTGGTGGGAAGTCAGCTTTGTTGGGTTTCTTATCAAGTTGAGCTTTCATGTTCAGTGTGAGTTTATGCCTTGGAGATCCTTCATTGGGAGTTCTATCGCCTGCCACTGCTGTTTTAGAGGGTGTTGTAATTTCCTTAGGTTTTGCAGTATCTAATGGTTGTCCATTCAAATTGATTTCAACAAAGTCATCTTCATCTTCAGCCTGAAACCCTGAGTCTAAGCTTTTAGACAGCTTTTTATTGTGATTAACATCACAAGGTAAAGCTTCAACAACATTGTTCAATTCCAAACTGTTTTCAGGCAATCCTTTTTCTGGTGCAAAATTGAAATTGAAGTTTTTGTAAAAATTCTTCAAAGAATCTATGATGTTATTAGCATCCAGCAGATTTAATACTTTGTTATGTGATTTTCTTTCCTCAACAATACTAGTAGTAATGTAGCGTTTTTTCTTCAATACAGATTTCACTGTATTTGGACTGTGTGAAACTTCAAGGGGCATTTTCATTCTATCAGTGGACTGGTCAATATCAGCTTCAGAAAAATAAGTTTTCCTCATAAATGCAACATGTCCATTGTTTTCAAATGCATCACAGGAATAGGATTTCTGAGCTTTGTCACATTTTCTGTGCAACATTGAAGTTTCAGTTTTATTGGAATGTGATGAGGATGAGTCACTGGATGAGGTTTCAGAGTCACAGCTGAAATTAGAATCCGAGCTGTTTGAGTCACATCCATAAAGCTTCCCAGTAGGCCTGGGTTCATTATTGTTGTCTTTATCATTATTATTATCCTGGTTCTCTTGTTGATAATTCTGACAGTATTCAAATATACCACTTCTGTCATTTTTAGAATCACCATAAGTGAGGATATCTGACATTGTCTGTTGAGCTACATCCGCTGCATACTTTGGTGTTCTATCCCCTGAAGCACACCATGAAAATCTGTCAGTTACAATGTTATTTTTTTGTCTAAACCTATCACAGTATGAACTATCAGGTCCATAGGATACAAAACCTCTTTCAATGTGAATATTATCCGTTTTAGTATTGTTTAGAATATCTTCATGGAATGAAACCCTTTTCTTCTGAGAACTTGGTCCACTTTGTGACTTTTTCCGACATCTTCGTCTATAGACAATATCCTCAGAGAGAGACTTCTTTGGTTCATTCCTCAAAGCAGGCTTTCGAGATTCTTCAGCACCTTTCTCACTTTCTAAGGCTTTTAATACTAAATCTGGCAAGTTTTCATAGGGTTTCTTGTGGGTCTCAATGATTAGTTCTGGCACAATATCATCAGGCACTCCAATGTTCTGATTGTCGATATCACTACGGGTCATTATGCTACTGGTGGTACTCTTGATCATGTCCTGAGAGCACGACGGCGGCGCGTCGTAAACACTGTCACACGCTAATTCCTCGGCCCCTATGAGACTGTGCGACATCAGCGCTTGGCTCGTGGCCTCCGAGGCCTCACTATCTAAACACAAAACACCAGAATCACCGGGCGTATCGGCCAAACTACTCGTTGTACTAGAAATCAAGTGAGTGTTGCCTTGAAGACACAGCTCTGTGGGCTTGCCCGCGCTTTCGTCCGCACGCTCCATCTTCGCGAATTGCACTGTATCTTCAACGCCGTTTGTTGCCGCTGTCGCAATTATAGTGTCGTCAGTTTTATGACGACGTTTGCTTTTATCGATCTCGTTGCCTTTTATTTCAGTAGCCTTGTCTGAAGACATGGTGATTTCTGACACTTGACCGCTATTCCAATAGTTTTTAATTACTTAGAAGCGTTAATATTGTCTCACTTTAATTACTAATCGTACTCATTTTGCCATTTATTTATAAAATTCGTGTGAAATACGACACAAAACATGACGAATACACAGCAGCCATATTTAACATTTTGACATTTATTTTGTTTTTTTTTCTGAAGTAGAGTGGTTTCGCATGGAAGAAAAAAAAACATAAATAGTCGATTTTAAATAACATCAAGTTTTTATTACATGAATTTAATACTATACAGGGCGTCTCAAGACTTAGCCACATGGATGAAAAGTAACTTTTAAATACTGTAGATAGAAAAATTCACATAATTTTAAATAATCGCCTGTCTGAATCGGGAATCGAACCCGCTAAATGTGACCAAACATTACCCGCAATTTTAATGTAACACTCGAAAGGCTCAATCATTTACATTTATTTATTCTTAACCGGACTATACATCCCATTTTCGTTCATTTTGCAAGATATAGTGAGCACTCTGTATGGTCTATAGACAATAGTCGATGATTCATAGTATTTCTCTAGAAAAAATGGAAATGAAATCTCCATAGACTACTGTCAAAAGTTTGAATGAAATGCGCGATTTGCCGATCTAGGAATAGGTTAGATTTTCAAAATAAAGGAATTATTTTGGTCTTATTGATGTATTTAATAAAATAATAAAATGGAGACTAGGAAGACTGCTGTTTTCTTATCCCTACTGTGTTTTCTTGGATGCACATGTGAAGGAGCTAAAATAAACACTCCAAGGGTGTTGTTGCCTTGGTTTGAGGATTTGAATATCAATTTTACTTTTGAAATTATTGAAGGAGGTTGTTACACATGGTAAGTCTTAGCAGAAAACTTAATACAGTTTTGATTTTCATGGTTTTAAGGCGTGAAAGATTTTATTAAGTATTTTTTTGTAGGAGTTTGTCTCGCGATGACATCATAGATTTGGAACCTCTGTATGATGATGCTATAGGCCACTGTTCCCGAGCGGCGCGCGTCTCGGTCTCCAAGTCATGTGTACCACCTGGCTCGGTCATCATTCTCGCCGAGGAGGTCAACACAGGCGAGGTAAAGTGTAGCCGCTCGAAACGGCGGGAAACTGCATCTTATTTCATTGAAAACAATTGTTTATCTAAGGTTATTGAATTATCACCTTATCAGATCTGTTTGCAGATAACATTATAGTGAGTATGTATTGTAAACAGCTGATAATGGTGTAGTGGTGCTTATGTCACCCAAAGCTTGGTCTTATATTGAAGTAGGAGCAATTTCTTTCATAATATACTTCCACATATACACTTAGAAACTATTTTAATCTTATTGCACTTATTAAAGACTAGCATTTTCCCTCAGTCTATCCCTCAGAAACTTTGCTTTTGCAGAAGTAATACCTATGTTGCTTATTAAATTCAGCAATTGTGTATCTTTTTTAAAAAAATATTTATTTATAAACACAGGGTATAATGATGTTTTATAAAACTTACAATCAAAGAAACAATTTTCTTAATTGATTCAGTGCTACCAAGGAGTACCTTTTTATATGTAATCAAACAAACACTTTTACCTTAATATTTGTTTAAATAGAAGACTTTTTTTCAAATTTCCAGATTCTCCGAGGAGATGTAGATATAGACACAATAAGGTCTCTGAAAGTGATCAGTACTACATGGAACCTGTTTCTGGAAGAAGCACCAGAGGCCTTTGAAGTTGTTGCCTACGATGATCAAGGTATGTTCCAAAATGTAAAAAAATAATGCCTTAAGGTTTGTGCTGGCTGATATTCAAATAAGATCTGCTGTTTTCATTTAGTTGATTGAAGAACTTGATATTAATGAGAAAAAGTATATTTTTTGATACAAAACCGGGCTTGAAATAAAAACAATATCATGTGAATTGTCTGCTAATTGCATGTCATGTTTGCAAGTACAGGTCGATGTTAGAGATACACACAAAATATTCGGCAACTATTCAGTATTCAGCTACTTTTTTCACTTTTCGTCATTCGGCCGATTACGGAACACCTAATCTTGAAAAAAAAAAACTTAATGTTGGTCATGAAATTGTTATTTTCACAAATACAGTATATTCAAAGCTTAAAATCTATCAGTGTGAAGTTATGTTATGTTATGTGTATGTTATTATGTCGTGGTCATATCGTAGAATTGGCCATTTATATATTGACAAACACTGATTTATTCATTGATATGGCGAGACCATAACATGAGCAGTGGGTATTTACCATTTCATGAAATGGTCAGCCACATTACGAAATGGCCATTCTATAATATAGCCACGACACAAACTCACTTTGATGTAACAATCATCAATAAATACGTCCACGGCGGCGGAGTTACCGCACATACTTCAATGATGGTCGGAACCTGTCACCCGCGAATGTACCGAATATTCGTCGCTTCGGCCGAGAGCCTAGCCGAATATTCGGTATTTGGTAAAATCACTATTCGTGGCATATCATCTACTAGAGATGTCATTACAAGATGGCGAAATCTAAATTAAACTAGACATTAATCAAATACTTTTATGTTTTATATCTAGCCTGAACTGTCCATCTGCGTGGCAAAGTCCTCCCTCCATTCCTTCCAATAATAAATAAAAATCGTAATATCTTTTAAGTGAAGCAGCATACAGTTTGAAAAAACTACTTCTTTATGTTACTAGGAAACACCTTTTCGACTCTGGAAGGCATAAGTTTCACATGGACTATAGAGAATCTTGGCAATAATGTTGGTGAAGATCTTCTGGTTACGTAAGTACATATAAAATCTATTAAGTTTCAAAAATGTTGTGTGGTGCAACACAAAAATGTTGTGTGGTGAGCCTTGAAAATGTCATTATTTGTAACATAGACATCATCAAGACCCAAACGGCAAGAAAGAAGCTAGATTTGCGGTACTAATTTACTGTAGAACTTGTTATTACTTGTATTCAATAAATAAACAAATAATTTGGTTCCCTCTTATTCTTCAAAAAGTATGCATTAAAATAATAGCACTTAAAGAAAAACATGACATAAGTCAACAACGAGCAGGGACACGTCTCAACCGGTTGCAGACAGCATTTCCCATCTATGTCATCAACAAACTTATATTTTCTTCTTGCCTTAAAAAATACAACTACATTTCGCCTTTTCCTAAAATAAGCCTTCCCAACTGTCCAGGCTAGTCAGATGGCGGGACACGGACTACGAAGCTCCTCGTGGGGTCACGGAACTCGAAGCCCGAGGTCTTCGCGCTCACTCTGCCCTTCTATACGGTCAGGCGATGGGCGAGTCTAAAGTCACCGTGTGCCTTGGTGACATTTGCACGGATTTCAACTTGCAAGTCATAGCTAGTGTCGTGCTGATGCCTGCTACGGCAAGCATTGCGCCTGGTGATACACTGAGATACAGGTAAGTTATTGACTTGAATTTGCATCTGAATAATGTTGAAAAAAGGGCAACACAATATACCACCGAGACAGTACATGTTATTACTTTGTTATGGCGCAATTTTAAATACTCTGCAATTTATTTTCTCCAAAATGGATTAGTTGCCAAAGCAACACAAGACATCCTGGAGTCTTGCATCAATATATGTTAATTGGATGCATGAATCAATGATCGAGTTATAAATATTGAGAGTTGTACCTCAATTTCGTATCTCAATAAACTGAATCAATAAATATTGTAATTCACATTTTTTCCTAGGGTCGTACGCGCACGCGCAGGTCGTCTTACCGTCCAAGATATCGCAGACACTATGTACTATTTAAAAGTACCAGACACAAACATAGCTCTACTTGAAGACACTATCAGCTTAGTCAGGGGAACAGACATAGGAACAACAAATGTACACCTCATGTCCGCCTCAACCGAAGTTGCTACAGCAACTCTGACCGTTGCAGAGGCACACAGCATTCGGGTCACACTACGTCCCTCAAGCTTACTCATAAAAGGAGAGCCTTTTGTAGTACATTGCATTGTCCTAGATGATAATGGACATGCCTTGGTAGCCGGTGACCAGATACTGATAAGGTTAACGGTGGAAGGAGAAGCTAATGTTGATCTGTTACGGTCCACGGAAAATGGTACCTTGACTGATGCTGTTGCACAGAACGCTGGCTCTTTGACTATCACTGCGAGGTTGCATTCCATTGCTGGGAGGACTATATCGCGGAAGGTATGAATATTTTTCATTGATTTCATATATTGCTGAAAATAATTATTGCTTTACCACTTAGGCCAAGTTTCCTAGAAAGAAAATTATCGTAAAATGAATGTGGCAAAGTGTTAAACGCGTCCAGTGCTGTGATTGGTTGAATTAATTTACAACAGCTAATCAAAACTTAACTTACTTTTAATTTTTGACGCGCCGATAACTTCTTTCGAGAAATCGAGGAAACCTTCTATCAATATTTTTCTGTTATTGAAACACTACTACATTGTAAATCTATACTAATATAATAAAGCTGAAGAGTTGTTTGTTTGTTTGTTTGAACGCGCTAATCTCTGGAACCACCAGTCGAATTTGGAAAATGATTTTTGTATATTAAAGCCACATTCATGAGGAACGGGAAAAAACGGGATAAGCGCGTACGAAGTCGCGTGCAAAAGCTAGTGTGAATAAAAAGGCACCAAATTCTTTGTAGGTGGAGGGTCAAGTGACAGCTGTAGCTGTGGATCCTTTAGAAGTTGTTCCACCCCATATTTATGTGGCATGGACGGACACTATGCAGTAAGTAAATATATACATCTAAATGTAAAACAAAAAATTATAGGGTATTTGACTGTATTAAAAATATGGATTGTGCTGATGTAATAGGGATGTTGCCTGGGTTAAAAAATACGATTCTATTTAGACCGTCAGTTAGATTATCGAAAAATAATGGATACGTATTTTTTATTTTATCAAATCAATAAAAAAATACGAAAATAAAACGCATCAAAGATGGGTGTGAAGTGGGGGCTTGTAACATCACTTTCCAGCAAAAATTGTACTGGTAAGTGACGTCACACAAGTTTTCAACACACTGTATCGTCTTCATTTTTTGTTTACGTGACAAAAGGAAAACACCGTGTCCAATATTTTTTGAAAATGTATCTGATGGACTAATTCAATTTTTAGTAAAATAAAGTATTCTAGAAAATAATGTCCTAATGTTATACGAAAGACGAAATAAATAGACTATCTGTGAAACGTAACACACGCGTTTGTGACAATGATTGGACCATAAGAGAGTATCTTTAAAATGATTTGACTTTTTAAAGATACTACACATGGAAGGAATACTACTATAGTAGGCGCCAGATAATCGTATATATCGGATAACGGTCATTGACCCACCTACAATTATTGACATTTTTAATTTGAAAAACGGAATTAATGACACAAAGCTGTCCCGAATCATCATCTCTCGTGATCCTTAACATTGTCTAATAATGAAAAACGATTCATATATTTTAATTGTTCAGGTACCTATGAACAGTTATTAGGGAAAGGTCAATGTACTTTATTCCACATTTATCTGGCGCCTACTATACATGGAATACTACTACATGAAAGTATATAAACAACGATTCCCTTTTGTTTGTGTCATTGAGACGTAACGTGTGGTTAATTCAGGCTCGATGTTATGTAATCCAAAAATGTTCTATTTCATTCTCCAGGGAAATCAATCTCAAGCACATTGGTGGAGGCGACGAGCCAGTCGTGTGGTCGGAGATAGAGAGCGATATAGCACCAGGAGCTCTCTCTCTAACGTCCGACGGCGTTGTGACGGTACGGGGGACGGGCGAGATCGGCGTGCGAGTGCAGTTGAAGAATTACCCACATGTTAAAGCTATTGGAAAGTAAGTTGATCATATTAAATATTGAAGATTGCTGTAATTTTTTTTTGCGGTTTTTGTGGCCAATTTCTTACCTCTGTGTTTCAACGAAGTTACTGGTAACTCGTTCATTTGGCGAAGTTGGGAGGTGTAGTAAGCAAAGGAATTTTACGATATTCTACTAAGTATTTTATTATAAATAACCTTAATTCATGCCTGTTTCTACTTCATCATCTAAGAATTTGACTAGTTGATGCATAGGACTCACATGTATTAATAAACTGTACAATTTGAAAGAACTCTTATTTATGGTGCATTATATCTGCCACAGAGTATTAGCAACACCCTTCGAGATGCTTCAAGTATCAAGTTCAGGATTCGCACGAGTAGGCAAGCCGCACCACCTACATATAGCGGTTACAGCAACCAACCCAGAAACCGGAGAACTATTCAACTTTCATACGTAAGTAAAATTACTATAAATAGCCATTTTAATTCAATAAAGTAACTACCATAACTGCATCAAATCACGAGCGTGTATTTTTCACTTTATGCCCATTAATTTAAGGTTTAAATTACATTAAAAGAGTACTCAACTGTACCAGTAACTGTATATTAAACTAAGTTCTATAGGGACTAAAATAAAATTATAATTAATGTAAATTTCACTTGTTTTTCTTCACAGATGCAACTGTGGCTCATTCGCTGTAACGTTACTGGAGGGTCCAGAACCACAGAATGTTAGTGTAGCAAATTGGATGCAACCCATGGGTAAGCATTAATTAAACATCTACGTCTCTTAAACATATCCTACGCATAGTTCAAGGACTTTTTCGAAGTAGAGCAGAACAACATAGAGAACGTTTATTCGACACAGGCACAACACGAGAATGATAATATTACACAATGACAATACAGTAGAATTGTGCTGAGCGGGCCCATACCGAAAGGGTTACCATCTCACCGTTGTACGTCAACGTTGTACTTGTACGTCACGAAGTCCAACTCAATACTACGCGTCGATTTTCATTTTGTAATATTTTCGAAATGTTTTATTTTTTCAGACGGCGCATGCTGTGTCCTAGAATGTGCGTGGAGCACCCGCGGCGTGTCCACCGTGCGCGTGTCGCTCGGCCGCCTCGGCGACACGACGCGCGTGGCGGTGCGCGCGGCGCCGAGCCTGCTGTGGCCACTTAACGTCGCTGCCTTGCCGGGCGCTACACTCCCGGTAAGTCGGCGAATGTGTCTACGTCACATAGGCGTGTCAGTGATACCACTTGTGGCTCGAAGCCACAAAAGTCTACACCACACTGTATTTTTTGGTTTAAAAAAACAGTTTTTGTCGTGTAGATAGTTTAGCACATTATATCATTTGAACCCAAATTTGGGTGTAGGAGTAAGGACATTTGGACCATAAATAACCAGTAGGGACTAAGGACTTGTGGTGCGTCCTTATGTCTCGCAGACATAACGAAACCACTTGAGGCCTTGTATCAGTAATAAAATAACACCTTCATGCAAGGCTCTACACCTGTAAGTATTGCTTTATATCCTAACTGGCAATTTAGGAGCATACGTCTCTCAGACGTATCTGTAACGCCCATAGAACTGAGTCAGTAGCATAACAACCAGCACTTAGTATCCCTTTCCCCACAGATCCTGGCGGAGGGTGAGGCGCTCGAGCCGCTGTCGCACGACACGCGCGTGGCGGACATAGCCGTGCGGGACGGCGCGCCGCCGCACAGCTACCCGGATGTACAGCTGTTCACCTTCAAGTGTCGGAGGGTAGGTTTTGTTTATTAAGTACTTTTACTATATGAAAGCTGTGGACTTGATTATAAATATTTATTCATAGTGTTGGTTGGCATTCAGGCTAACGATTCATATAATATAGTGTTGATCAATACAAAGTAATATTTTCGTCAGCCATTCCTAATAATTTAACATCAATTCGTAAGTGGTTGTATTTTCCCAAAAAAAACCTTTCAAATATCAATACTAAACGGTAGAAACAACTTTATACCAAGCCGAACTTTTTCTATTGAATTTCTCTTTGTTTGTAGAAAGGCGAATCCCGTATAGAACTCATATCGCAAACGGATGAGGAACGCGAGTCAGTGTCGCTGGAAGCTAGGTGCGCTCCGCACGTGTCGCGAGTGCGACTGGAGCCCCCGGAAACTCCTGGCAACTGTTCTATACCACCCAAGTACGTATCAACGCTGCAGCACGAATTATAAACCTGCTTAAACACATGTTCGAGTGATCACATTCGATTCGACAGTATTTTGATCAACAAAGGACATAATCATAATACTTTTGATGAGTCTGTACAGTGTACACACATAAAAGTATTATAAGAAAGGCCTAATTGAAGTACTGGTTATCATTATACTGTGGGAAAGCCAACAAACCAATTTCTACATATTGTATTCGTTTTGCCCGCCCGAATAAGTGTGTTGCAGTTACTACGCGTGTTCATTGGTCTATGAGCTCACTACACCCATACTCACATAGAACAAAACGAGGCAGGCAATTGTACATATAATTTATTTTAACATCACTGATGTCAAAACGGTGAAGGAGGTCATCGTGGATACCCAGCATGTCTCAGAACCAAAGTATCAAAAACATGTGACATCCACCAACCAATCTCAACCCTCGATGTGACATCCACCAACCACACTGAGCCCTCGTGGTGCAACACGACTCATTCCCTATCACAGAGAGGAGGCCTGTGTCCCAGAAGGGAATGTTAAGTAGACTAGAGCTAGGCTGGCTAACCTAGCCAGGACACCTACGCACAACGGAACGAATGGGAGTCTTAAGTGCGGAAAATGGAGTCCCTACTCTACTCTAAGTAGACTGACAGTTGCATTTTTTTTTACAGAATCTGGCTTCGCCCTGGTCAGGAGTTATCAGTGAAAGTAACTCTCCTAGACGCGATAGGTCGCGAGCTTCTCGACGAGAATGGTCCTAAGATGTCATGGGAAATTGAACCTCATCACCCTGGCTTACATTACAAGGCAACCAACAGGCTGTTTGTTGAAACGCACCCTGAGTATGTGCCTGTACCTGTACCGAACAAGTATTATCAAGTAAGTACAAAGTTACATACAGTAATTGTATGTGTAAAATTGGACTGGGCGGGTAAAGTTAGCCGTATGCAGTGACCGTGTATTTACAAGGACTGGCGTCCAGGTCGTCCTCAAGCACCCACTTTCGAGGTGTCCCAGGAAAAGAATACCTGGAAAGATTTAGGGAGGCCTTTGCTCAGCAGTGGGACAGTATACACTGAACAAAGAAAATACATGTGAGGATGTCTTGATCTGGTTGTCACGCCTCAGAAAATCTAGGCATTTCGAAAAGACTCAAAATAAATAATAAGACTAAACGTAATAGGCCGACTTCTTCACATATTGATTACAGCTGCACTATTCGGCGTCGGCAGCCTATTCCGCGGTGGCTTCTTTTTCGCTCGATAAAAGTGACGTAGGTCATAAAGACAAAGGTTAACGTTACGTGGAAATGCGAGTCCGGGCGGATAGGGTAACTTCAGGAATCCCTTACTTATCAAATTGCTTTTTTTTATTTCCTGCCATTCATGTTCTGGGTTCACAAACCCATATCATGTGAAACATAGTTCATTTCATAGAACTTGTGTGAGCCCAATAGTTTTTTTTTTGTGACTTAACAATTGTTTGTTTTCAGGTAGTGTTAGCTGATGACCTAGCTATCGGTTGGACTGGTGTGTTGAAAGCGAGCATTCCTGATGCCACTGCGTCTATTCAAGCCAGAGTCGTCGCTCCGTTGAAATGTGATCCTATCAAGGTAAAATATGATTAATTCAAACTTATACCATTATTGGGTTAAAGCTATAATTTGATAAATTTTCAATCGGGAGGAAATTAGTAAAAATCATTTTTTTTTTTGGGATGTTACCGCTGCTTAACCCCACCCACGGAACCGCAGCTGACGTTCACAAAGCTTCCTGATACCAACTCTCTGATGCATTTTACAAGTTATCGCCCGAGAGGAAATGATTAACAAAATTTGTAGCCTGGCTTGCGGACCTATTTGTAAATTTTTGGGGTTGTGGGTTCAACCCCTATATTGAGCAAAGTGTTATTGGGTTTTTCAAAGAAGAAATTCTCTGTAGCAACACAGAGTGTGCACATAACATTTATGCCTGTTCATGTCACAAATTGACACATTATATGTTCGATTTTAGATATTAGATAACACCGTTTATTAAGCACGTTAAGCCTTTGGTCCAGCGCCAGATCTCTCTCCGGTCGTGTCGGATTGCCGTCCCATCGGACTATGAGAGTGATGGAAGAGGGAGTGCATCTGTGTCTGTGCACGAACTTGTGCACTATATATATTTAATATGTCCCGCGCCGACGGCTAGTCTCCCTTGAAAGGCCGCCATGGCTGAATTCGGTCAGGAGCACTATTATAATACTGTTTAAGAGCTTCTATTCAAGTTACAAATTACTCCTTCTGTTCTATCCCTAGGTTAACATAGCCTGGGAAAGCGAGACCATCAGCAACATAGCAAGCATCACAGGCGGCAGCGGTCGTTACGCTGTGGAGGCGCCCAAAGGAGTGTCAGCAGAAGTCGAGGACGGCGCGCTTACTGCCACTGTGCCCGGCCCCGGGTCATATGACCTGGTGGTCACTGATATGTGTGTTCAGGGAGAGAAGCAGTTGGTTGAGGTATGTTTATGTTACCTGTGCTATAGTCTAGTGGTCGTTATGCCGTGGAGGCGCTCAAAGGGGTGTCAACAGAGGTCAAAGATGGCGCGCTTACTGCCACAGTGCCCGGCACCGGGTCATATGACCTGGTGGTCACTGATATTGGTGTGCAGGGAGAGAAGCAGCTGATTGAGGTTTTATGACCTGTACTATAGTCTAGCGATCATTGCGCCGTAAAGCGCCCAAAGGGGTGTCAGCAGAGATGGAAGATGGTGCGCTAACTGCCGCCATGCCCAGTCCGGGGTCCTATGACCTGATGGTCACTGACATGTGTGTGCAGGGGGAGAAGAACTTGATTAAGTTTATGTTACCTCTGTTATAATCTAAATCACCACATAAAGCTAGCTATTAAAATCAGAATGGGTACTTGAAAAAAGAGTAAATGGAGTTGGCTTTAGCTCTGAGAAAAGTTTTTGTTTAGTACAGTTTGTTTTATTCATATTACAAATACACGTTTTCAAGCTATAAATAAATAATCGCGACTGTCGAGTGTCCCGGGTCTTGTGTTCGATTCCTATGTCGGGTCGTGTACTTGGGCCTTTATCAGAATATGTTTGTGAACAACTTTAATTTACCTATCTGTGAAATAATTCTCAATCTATGTTTTCATTACATAGGTCCACATCGAAGAAGTGCTAAGCGTGGAAGTATCAACATCTCGTGCGGTAGGCGTGGGCGCGTGCGTGCCCATCTCCGCGCTGGTGAAGGGCGTGTCGCACCGCTACCTGTCTGCGGGCCGAGCGCCCGAGTGGCGGCCCACGGGCTACGTCAGCGTGCGGGATGGGGCCATGTGCGGCCTCAAGGAGGGCACGGGCAGGGTCAGGGCGCTGTTTGGAGGGGTTTGGAGCCCTGAGATTGAGGTTAGTGTTCATGAGAAACGTTTTTTTTTAATATTTTGTGTTCAAATTAAATACTTCAACTCTACATTAAATAGATAAAATATTTACATATCCACATTTTATAACATCCTAGTGAATTGGCGTGAAGCAGCCCATCTAAGAGACAAATTGTAAGATTGGGGGAGGCCTGTACCCAGGAGTAGAAAAGTATAGGCAAATTAAAAAAAAACTACATACCTTTACTACAACCTTTTTGTGTTCTAATACCATTCTAAACTTCAAGTTTTCTGTGCAGGTCCTAGTATTCCCACCGCTGGAGGTGGTACCGAGCCAGGCGCGCGTGCCGCCGGGTGCGCGGCTGCAGCTGCGGCACCAGGGCGGCCCGCCGCCGCACCTCGCCGCGCTGCACTACAAGGCCACGTCTGGACTTAGCCATGTTGACGTAAGGGAAAACTTGCCCAACTGATGGCAAATGGGAATTGTTTTAGCCAAATTCATGAAAAATGTGTCAATTTTGTGTCAATGAGCAAACTTTTTGCCAAATGAATGGCGAATTGGCTACTTAAAGGCTTAAAGGCTAAATTATGGCCATTGCAACGTCTGATCATGTGTGATTTACCCGTAATCAGTCGCAACATGACGGTCCACCGGTCGACTCTGACAATTTTGGTGGTAACAAAATTGTGGTTCCACCAAATAACCCCAAATGAGACTAGAATATTGTGTGTAAATGTGAATACAACGTATTAAACAGTAGCGAAGAATTATTTCCACCCACATGAATTTGGCATCACATTTTAATTTTTAACGTAAAATACTAATTTATATAACGACGACATAATATTTTGAACAAAAAAACTCTATTCTGGTACTTAAGCAAATCCTATGTAAATCTGGTTGTCATTCACCAAAATAGGAAGAAAAAAACGTCATAAGTTCACTATTTCACTCATTTGTTTTTAGTTCCGAATTAGAATCATCGTACGTAAGTGCCTGCTATATTTTCACTATCTCACTCATTTCTCTTAAATCACGAATTAGGCATTTTCTGCCCACAGGTGACACCGTCAGGTTCCGTACAAGGTTTATCAATCGGCACTTCGAGAATCAAGCTAGTGGCAACCGACATCGGCAATGTTGAGATGGCCAGTGCTGAATCTGAAGTTGAGGTAAAGTACATTTATTGCTTTATTTATGTGTTGACTGTTCGCTTTTTTGACCAGATTGCCTCAGAAATATGGCAATGTGTTTCAAAGTATGTATGTATGTTTCTTTGAAAAGCCCTGCACCTTAAATGGCGGGTTAGATTTTAACAAATTCGTCTAAGTGCGGAAGTGACATATAGACTATATGAATTTTGAAAAAGAAACAAGACGGCGGCCGTACCGTTACGTAATTGAATTCGATTTTTTAAGAAATGTAGGAAATAAAAATATTTAACTGTAGTAAAATAACTAAAAAGTTCCAGTGCAGTCTGGTGTAGTTGATGGCATCAAATGTGTCTGTGACTGAACTAAAATAGATGCCAAGTGACAACAGTAAATAATACGTTTTGTACGGCCCCATTGTGCTTCCTTGTGGCACCCCTCAAAAATTTCACTAAAGGGAGTGGTCTCATTATTAAATTTCACATCAAAGCATCTCTTATGCTTTGAAAGATTTTATATAGTGAAGGTATGACCGTAATATTAAATAGGATGAATGAGGAAGCAGTTGTTTAATTTTGAACAGAAGTCAGTCATGCCACATTCTATCAAAGGCCTGGCTATTGTCTGGGAATGCGACGGTGTAGTATTTTTTGCATTCCAGCGTGCGACTTATTAGTGTCCGTTATACGATGGATCGGTTCAATAGTGCCATGGTTCTCTTGAAAGCCGAATTGGTGCAGAAGAATGACTTCCGATAAGTTCCTGCCGCAATGGATGATTAATGTGACGTCAGGTCATTCGTTCGTATGTGGCGGAATAGATGCTGCTAAACACCCATGCGAAAATTACATCCAAGACGAATAGAATTTTTTGTCAGCAGTCTTCCACTTGAGGTTTCATTTACATATAAAAATGTTGTTATCAGGTGATCCCGATATCAGGCGTCCGCGTAAAGGCAGCGACACAGACTCTGCTGGTAGGGTCTCCGAGCCCAGTGTGGGTAGAAGCAGGAGGCCTGAGCGCGGGCGCACTGGGCGCGCTGCAGCCGCCGCCGCGCGTCACGTGGACGCTGCGTGACCCGGCCGCGGCCAGGCTGTACACTACACATGCTGATGGTAAGTGACACAGAACCTGCTGCTGCTGGTAGGATCTCCCAGCCCGGTGTGGGTAGAAGCAGGAGGCCTGGCATTGTGTCCACCCCTGGCCAAATTTGCCAAATTTGTAGAAACATGAACCCGTTCAGCCGTTTAGGCGTGAAAAGATAATAATCAGAGAGCCGGCAAATTTTACCTTGTCACGCAAAACGTCGTGTGTACTGAATAACTCGAAATCACTCAGACTGTTGTGTCACGTCAGATGCATTTAGCGCTCTCTCTATTTATCATAGACTAGCTTTTGCCCGCGACGTCGTACGCGCATATTCCGTATTTTCCCGCCCGTTCCCGTAGGAATTTCAGGAAATGCTCTACGCTCCCCTACGACCATTAGTTTCGGCTGTACATACATTGTCTGTCAGGCACTCAGTTACCAATAACGGAAGAATTTTATATATATTGATTAAAACGCTTATAACTTCAGCTTTTTTTTAGAATAAAAAAAAATAAAATTTGATAAATTTATCTTTTTCTAGGTTATGAGGAATTTTGATTTTAAATTCCAATCTTATTTTTTTTGTTTTTTTTTTTTAACAGATATGCTCGAAAGATCGGTTGCCGAAGGTCTGTCAGTACGAGTGGTGCCATTAAAGCCAGGAGTCATCACTATTGATGTTAGAGTCAGGAATATGGGACAGGTGAGTTCATAAAGATTACTGGTTTGCGGTAAAATGTAATTTAAGTTTATGGTTTAACTCACAATTTTAATTTGGCTCCTTTTCACTTAGAAAGTTCCAAACAAGAACGCATTTGGAAAGCTGCCATATAACGAATAGATTTCATGAAAAGCAATCAGACGGATAAAATCGCTTTAACTAGCTAACTACCAGAGATGGGCATTATTCGAGTATTTTTTTAATATACTAATTATTCGAATAAAAAAATATTCGTCAAACATTATTCGCGACTAATTTATTCTTGATTAATTTAATCGATAAATTTTCGAATGACGATTGATTTAATCGTCAGTTTAGTCGAATAATTTCACGAAGAAATCTCGAATAAAAGTTGGATCACTCATTTTTGCCCATACCAACAATTCAATTGTTATTAATCAAGTGATTATTCGAATATCAATTTAATCGCAGTCCATTTATTCGACGATTAATTTAATCATGCTAGTAAGCAATCGTGCTCTATCCTCGACCTAATCATCGCTTTCCTTCAGATGAGATTTTAGTGAAACGCGATCCTATTAATAGTAAAAAAGTCAAAGTGAGAACAGCTAACTTATTTTCATTCGTATTTTGTGATTTTGTATGTTTTTCCTTCTAACAAACCTTTTTATCCACCACAGGCAGCAGAAACCCGTTCCTGGGATAGCACAATCGAGATCCTAGGTCTATCCGACATCCGAACATCAGTCGAAGGTCAATCCAAGGAGTTATCTTCAGGAGACCGGCTTTCTTTAGCCGTGAGCACTGTCGTGAAGCTGAAGTCTTTGCCCAGAGGAAATTGGAAGGCATATGGCGATGGTGCCTTCTCTGTGAGCGCTGGTGGGGAGGTAGCGGCTGTGAGACCAGGGTTTGGAGTTATCGTGGCACAGCACAAGGATGAGAGGAATAATATTTATAGGGAGACGGTGAGTTAAAAAAATAATATATAAAATAATTTTGAAAATGATGTAACTTCAACGCCCCCTCTAACCCTTTTTAAAGGTAAGTTTTGGAAAATTAAGCACTACGATATCCATTCAACGGTCTCAGGATCTCACCCCATTCACGTTTGTCGGGTGTTGAATATGTAATTCAAGTATCCCACTTTTAGTTTGTTCATTCCAATATTATATGGGTTAACTTAAATAAGCTTCGCAAAAATTCATTCTTTTTAATCTAAAATTTTAATAGTAAAAGCAGTTATTGTGAGTTATCCGTTAGTTATAATTTTTTCAACACCTTGGGTTACATTATTCAAGTTTTAGTAGGGATCCCTAATTATTTCTGAAAATAAATATAGCCTATGTTACTCGGTGAAGATGTAGCTTTCTAAAGGTGAACGATTTTTTTTAAAATAGTTCAGTAGTTTTTGAGCCTAATCGTACAAACAAACAAATCTTTCCTCTTTATAATATTAGTTTAGATAGATAGATTAAAGTTTCGTTATGTATGTCTCATTCAGTTTTTTTTAACGTATTTATGGTTTGCTTTGACAGGCGATTCACGTAGAAGTGGCTGTACCAACGTACTGCACAGTAGAACCATCAGGCGAGCTGCACGAGACCAGCGTGCGCCTGGTGATGAGGAACTCTGTGGGACGAGCTCTGCTGGCGCCGCACGCTAACGTGTCCGCCATAGCACCGCTAGCTGCGCACAAGCGACCCGCGCCCACTAGTGACAGGTAAACGTAACATAAACTCATGTAAAGACCGATTCTATGAAAAAAAAACCACTCATTGTACATGGTGGAAACTAAACCCCTACTTCATAGGACGTTTGCTCACTGCAAAAAGAAAATGCACGCCCACAAAGACACGCTTCACGTACAACTAGCGCAAACGCTCCACGTCTGAAAATTGTTTCACCCAGTTTATTATGATGGCATACAAAACTTATGCATCTATTTGTACGTACGCCTGTTCTCACTCATTATTTGGAGCTGGCCGCTTAAAGCAATGATACCGTCCATTGTATAACACCACAAGTAATTCTTATGTGTAATTTGCTCTAGTGTCCGCGGATCCGAACTGTTAATACCAAACCTGGATACTGCGGGCACATTCATGACCTTCCAAGGGTCTGTGAGTGGAGTCACAGTCAAAGACGAGGTCTGGGTTACCGGGACCGATCTAAGAGCTGACAGGGTAGTTGGTAAGTACCTACTGAACTATTTTTCTGTACAGGATAAAAAATATCAGTCATTTGGTTTTTCCCCAATTTCAGGGTTCATTGATCCCACTGTTAGTTTTGTTTGATAATAAGGAATAAAATGCCCCATTTGAGGTTACTCAATAGTCAATATTTATTTGCATTCCACAATGTTAGCTTAGGTGGTAGGTGGGTAGGTACATATAAAATATACACAATTTTAGATCATTGTGGACCCTGTCGGGCACAGCAAGTTAGGATAGAGGAAGAGGGCTATCATTATAGGTATAATATTATTCGAAAAAAATTAAAATATAAATATTTTTCTACTACTGGCTATTTTTCTTTGTCTGGTTTAGTTTATTAAAAAATAATCTTGCCATAATAATAAAAGGAAAGTTCTTCCAAAATTACTATCATGTATTCATAACAGGCTGTGCAACAATTCACACTAATTGGCAAGTAAATAACTAGTAAATAACATTTTCTTTCAACTATGTAGTAATGTAATCATTAATCACTACAAAACCGATCACGTATTTTTTGCTTAGAACCAAAACAGTGCAAAAATGTTGTATGAAATCTCATGGTTGCACAGTTTTTCATGAATGCACTTTTTAATTTTTTATTTAGATATAAATTTACCGCAGAGGATTAATGTCTCCCATTAAGTTCAATATAAAATCTACGCATTAGATCAAAAAGATACTGGCTGAAAATAAAAATCGGTTTAAAATCGGCGACTTGGTGAAAAATAAATAAAACAAATGGCTTTTATACCATTGTAAAACTTTGATACTTCATATTTAGCAAGTAATTATAAAAAAAGTGGAAATTGACAGCGATAGCGATACGAATACAACTTCAGAAAGTATAAAAACAGCTGCGAATTCAATTGTTAATAACCTTTTGCCGCAAAAGTCGCGGGATAACTTTGTTTTCATTCACTTTAGTTTTTTTTTTAGGTATATTCTATCACGGTAGGTAGATTGGTAGTTGAAAGAAAAGTAGATTACACACCGTGCTAAAGTGAGTAATTAATGCACCCGTGTTAATTTAGTGTCCTCGCGTGCGTTCGGGCACCAACATAACACTCATGCATTAATAACTCACTTTGCGCTCGATGCAACAATCTACTATTTTGCTAAGGGCAAGCCGGGGCTTTTGGGTTTTTACCGCTACCGCCACGATGAATGAATATTATTGTGTCAATGCGATCACGGTGGAGTGTTGACCTGGTGAACGCCGCGTGAATCCGCTGGATGCGAGACTCACAGGACCGGTCGATGTGACGACTCTTGGAGGAGGCCTATGTCCAGTAGTGGACGTCTTTCGGCCGAAATGACGGTGATGATGATTGTGTAAATTTTCGACTTATTTACAGTAATTCACGTTCTCTCACCGTCTCAACATACTATAACAAAAATATTTTTGTTCTTAGTGACAGGCAGCTGGGGCGTGTGCCTAGACGGCGTGGGCTGGAGATCCCCCGCCGGCGTGTCAGTGTTCGCGGGTAGCGACGTGTCGCTGGCGGTGCTGACGCACGACGCGCCCGCCACGCACATGCTGCGGCTCGACCGCCCGCACAACGTGTTCACGCTGCACCAGCTGCAGTTAGACAAGGTATATTATATATGAAACGACTGGCTTCTACACGTTTTTGCCGTTAATGTCTTTGTTGTGGAAATATAACAAAGATATTATAGATAGAATATCTGTAGTCAAGTCATTTTAGTAATCATACTATTTTACCCCTCAGATGGAGTTCCTTCCCGGCGATTGGCCATCAGCATTAGTCCCGCTCGCCTTCACCGCGTCAGGCCTAACATCGGGCCCGCTGCTATGCACGGAACAACAACGCTACGCGCTCGAGGGCGCCAGCATCGAGCTGCCCTACAGCTGCAGGACGAAGGCGCCGCACAGCGCCGTGCCAATGCTACATGTTATTAATGGTAAGGAATATGGTTGCAATGAATGTGATGTCGTCATATAAGACTGCGAAAAAGGTTTCGTTATTTAAGATCGCGAAAACGGTGACGTCGTTTAAAACCGCTAGAGCGCAGATGTCCCGATGGCGGCGGCAATAGACAAGCGCCCTAAATTAAATGACAACACCGCTTTTTAAGAAAATTATAGCTTTTGCTGTCATGTCGGAAGAACAAGAATGGCGTTGCCCATTCTTGTCAAATTTCCTGTCATACCACACGATCTGACATTCTTTCTTTTTTCTATAGCCATCCAAATCTATACTCAAATTTTTCATCACAAGTTTAACAGCACAGTTAGAAAGTATGGTTCATCTAGTTCTGGAGTAAATCATTTTTGTATAGAGCATTATAGTCGCTCTTTCGTCCCTTCCCGGTTAATACTCATAAAATTGTATGTCCCCTAGATGTGGCAGAAAGCGTCCACAGCACTATCGCGAACGGTCTTGAGCTACACGCTCCAAGCCATGCGATACTTATTGTTTCTCGTGTTTGTACCATTTTATATTTTTCCAGGACATATGGGTTGCAAAATAATCCCAGCCACACCAATCACGGAGGCTTCGGAAGTTGAACTCTGCGCTGAATGGGGAGCATACAGGGCATGTACCAAAGTGTTGCTACTGCCTCAGGTGCGACTGTCGTCCAGTAAGGTGTCGTTACTTACTCCTCCTGCGACTTTCACTGTGATGGGACACCCACTTGCGCTGAAGTTAGTGAGGTTAACCCCATCGCCGGGGTTGAAGCTGGAAACTAGTGTTGATAATGGTGAGTGGAAGTGTTATTTCATTTGTTTCAAGATTGGATTTGGGAATGCTTCGGTGGTTGCCAGCGCTGTTGCTCGAAAGGAGTCAAGGGTATTTTTCCCTGGCTAGGCAGAATTGTGTTTGTTGGAATTTCTGAATAGCAGTCCAGAGTCTGGATTAATGTTCGGCTACTAAAATACTCTACTGTATGTTTTATCTCTACAACTCTATTGAGGTTGTAATTCCCAACAGTGAAAAAGTTATGTACTTGTTATGTAAACACAACGCAACATTTAACATAACATACCTAACGACGTATGTTATGTTAAATGAATAGACTAACGATTCGCTTAATGGATTTATTGCTACTAAAAATCATTAAATAAATGTTCCACTTAAATGCTATGTTAAATGCACAGATAAACTACCACAAAGGTAAAATGTACAGTCTTTTCAGCATGCATTTAATACAGTTCAAGCTCAAGAATAGAATAATGAAATTTACTGATGTGCGATTTGAAACATCAGTTTTTGTCAAATTATTGGGGCGCAAGCGCAACATAAGACAGATTTTGTTGGCATTAGAAGTAGAAATTTCAGTCAGTAAACGGTTTTTTCTTGTTTTTACAAATTCAGCAATTTCCCTTATATAACGTCAGAAGCTCTTGCACGGTTCTAATTTGTCGTTTCACATAGAGAAGAACCTTCACACATGAAGACGAACCAATCCAACGAATCTTTGATCTCTTACAATACTCACTAATAATAATCCAATGACTATCTGCACCTTCTTTCCTCTCTTCTTCTAAAACTAATAATCTGTGTCCCAGTTACTGGGTAGTGGAGGTCAGATGAACAGTCGCTCCACGTAAAATACTGGTACTCAGCTGTATCTAGTAGCCATCTCCAACGTAGCTGGGAAAAAAATAGACAGGCAGATGTAAAAGCCTACATTTTCGCTAATAACCAGTGATCGGATAATCGGGCGCTTATATACCTAAACTTCTTCCCGTGAAAGAATAATATGGACATTCCTTTCTGAATAAATAAGTAATACCGGGATTGAACTGCTAATAACTCACCATTTTCCTTTCATATTCGCAGGTGAAATGCTCGTAACAGTGACAAACGAAGCCTCAACCTGCGGACACGGATGGGTGACCGTGCGATCAAAGCTGACCGACCAAGAGCTGCGTGTTGACGTGCAGAGAGAGTGCGACGTCGCGTGTGGCACGCTGTTGGGCGCTCTGTTCTCCATCGTCAAGCCGTACATGTCCACGATAGTCACTGTGGCTGCGGCCGCTGTGGCGTATTTGTATAGTAAGTTATTATAATATTACTGTGCGACCAAGAGCTGCGCGTTGACGTGCAGAGAGAGTGCGACGTCGCGTGTGGCACGCTGTTGGGCGCTCTGTTCTCCATCGTCAAGCCGTACATGTCCACGATAGTCACTGTGGCTGCGGCCGCTGTGGCGTATTTGTATAGTAAGTTATTATAATATTACTGTGCGACCAAGAGCTGCGCGTTGACGTGCAGAGAGAGTGCGACGTCGCGTGTGGCACGCTGTTGGGCGCTCTGTTCTCCATCGTCAAGCCGTACATGTCCACGATAGTCACTGTGGCTGCGGCCGCTGTGGCGTATTTGTATAGTAAGTTATTATAATATTACTGTGCGACCAAGAGCTGCGCGTTGCTGTTCAGACACTCTAACCCAACGTATCGCCGCTTCTTGAGCCTATAATGATATATCTGCAGACTTGTGTGTTGGTTTTAGACATTTTTTGCTTCTTATTTCCCTTGTTATTTGATCTAGATAAACATTCAACTTTGTGTTACTTGTATTAAATCTATACCAAGATCTTCTTATTTAGAAATTGTTTATTAATAAACTTTCAGTAAAGCTCCGCAAAATAAAATACTGGTAGATAATTGCTATTCACATTTTCCACCTCCTACATTAATCTTCAATGCTAGTAATTCAATAAAAAACAATAACCATTTATTTCTTCCACAGTCCAACAAAGAATGCAGCGCAAGGCCCAAATCCGAATGCCAACGGACCCCAACGAGACAGTTCTACCACCAGACTCGCCCCCCTCACTGAACCGCTCCCGAACTTGGTCCAGAAGCCCCTTCGCGTCCAGCGGCCCCACGGCGCCAGTGTACGGCGACGCCAGCATGCTGCCTGAGCAGAGCTTCTCGCCTAACACCACCAGGAACTCCATGTTCCTATAGCAGTTGGAAGACGAATGGGTTGCTAGGGAAAGAGGGGGGGTCGCCCAATATGTGAGACGGTTCTTTAGCCTTTCTATTACGGATTTATAAAGAAGGCCCCTTTGGAACATAATACTGCTGGATTGCCGGGTGGCGGGTTGCAAATGTTAAGGTCAAAGTTAAAGCCAGACACTTCACTGTCGGATAACTAGCAAAATGTTTTTCGAGATATTATGGACGTCAAAAATGTAAAGTTGTTGCATGATAGATACAATAGACTTTTGGATTTTCAACATGGATCAGTGTTTCGTGATTGAAAATCCAACAGTGCAATGTTTGCCCCCAAACGACATCAAAAAATTCTGCTGTCGACCTGACTGAATATGATCAGCAGTATTAAAAGTAGGTATACTATCGAGGACCACAAAAATTTGTAATCTGAGAAACATGACGACTTTTGATCTGGCAACCCATAAGGATATTGTTTCGCCGTATCGGTGTATAGTAATGTTAAATAGTTTATAAGGTGACTTCAGATGAAAGGGTTGTGAGAGTTTGTACATATTGGCGGATGCGCGCTGGATTCGCCTATTTTTTGTTAAGTTATCGTTCGCCAATCTGTACGTACTTTTAGGGATCTTTAACACCACACAGCCACGACTACGATCGGTCGTACGACTGGTCGCTCCTCTTTGTTGCATTTGCGTCCGATCCAGCGACCAATCGTAGTCGTAGCCGGCTAATGCGTGACGTAATTTATAGTGTCGTGTGGACACACTATTAGACAACCTAAGGTGAGTATAGTTTTTTAGACTAAAGTCATAGAAGAATACTTGACCAAGGCCTGAATTGCATCTATACGCATCAATTCGCTTTTCTGATGCGTACGCATCTTCATACAAATGAGCTATAAAATGGGAATAGATGGTGATAAATGTGATTTAGACCTAAAACTTCTGTAGGTTTAGGCGACAATGTTATGTGTAAATTGAGGTTTAAATGGATGTAATACAAATCTGTAGCAATAATTATTAACGAAAAAACATACAAGTTCACACCTAGTCTTCCAAATCAGGAATCAGCGCGAGTATTTATCACACGAATTCGTTTTGCAAATATTAGTTGTGCGAGCTTTTGTAACCCTAGAAGGGGCCCGCTAGGGCCAGAGCCTGCCAGGGTTGCGGAATTTCACCGCGGCCCTGGAATGCAAAGGGCTTTAGAAGGAACACGGATGGGTTTTGATTTCCCTTCCTTAAAAAAAAAAAAACACCCTACGAACATTCATTTGCAAAACGAATATTCGTTCGCGAGCACAGCGATTAAAAATAGGGTATCTGACTGTTTTTTTTTTTAATTTATTTTTTTATTACGTTTGTCAAAACCTAGAGAGCAGACAAGACGCAGTTAACACATTCGGTGCCCAGAACTCAGCATATGGGTCGAACAATAATAATAATATTCCAAAAATACATATAACGACGACTCGTCAGCCGAGTCGTCGTCACATGTAGCGACGAATCGTGGGCACACGAACAAATTATTGTTCGACCCATATGCTGAGTTCCTGTGCACCGAAAGTGTTAAAAAGTATTGCTTAAAAACCTCAAAAAATTGGCGGTGTTGACAGAGACAGCACTAATTGCGAGTGACGTCACTCACAAGGATCTTCTATCCTTGTCACTTATATTTATAAATTCAAGGTGTAAAACTTCTCTTTTTTACGAACATTTTTATTTATTTTTTCATAAATTGTAATGTTTTAATAATATCATCTATCAAAAAAGTATTTATTCGTTTAGATTTTTCATATTAGTCAAATACCTTATTTGTTTTTGTGTATAGGCTCAGCTGGGCTGGTGTGGGCTCACTTAACTGTTGGACGTTCGTTGATGTTGTACTTCAGATAGACAAACAGTTTGTGAAATAGGTAGGTATTAAAACGAGTATTTATAAAATACAAAAGTCTTGTTGCATCAAAACACTAATTTATATTAATACTCTGTGCGGTTTCTGCTCTCAAACTTTCCAGCTAAAATAGAGTTTGGCAAATAGCTACCCAACCAGAAATCGAGGGAATGTCTCGAAGTAGGTAGTTCAATATTACGACCGAATAGAACGTACAAGCAAGCAGGCATCATTCATTGTTATTATTCCGTTAAAGCTATTTTAAGCCCTCTTTTCATTAGAAATATAAAACGTAAAAAGTTATTTTCATCATCATTCATTTAATGAAATTTAATTCAATATGTTTGCTGGGATCTTATTGATCGATAACAGTTTCTATAGATATAATAATGTCAGTAACTGCCTAACTGGGTTCCTATTCTCAAATCATGAAGAGCCCTCACGCCGCGTTTTAGGGTGGAGAATATTTAAATAAAATACATACCTTATATAAAATTAATGTTCATTATTGCGTTGAACAACATCAAAATGAGACCATGGCTTAGGAATCTTAGGAACGAGTAGCAATAACGTATAGTAATGCTGCAAGCGTTGCATTGCTGATTTTAAATGAGTTAACCCAATAACGCCCAGTCTGCATATTAAATACAAGCTGCGCCCGGTGGTGTTACCCGCGATTTAAAAGTAGCTTATGTGTTACTCCAGGGTGTCAGCTTCCTGCATACTAAATTTTATCAAAATTGGTTCAACCGTTTGCGCATGAAGAAGTAACAAACAAACACACACACACTCACAAACTTTCGCCTTTATAATATTAGTGTGATATATAGTGTGATGATGATTGATACGTATAATTACATAATCAAATGCTAGCCTGACATGTCCTGAATATTATTCGGTCAATTTTGATTTGTGCACACTGAAAAAATGCATGTCCCGTTTAAGTCTTACTTTATTACATTGGGAAATAAAATATATTTTGTATAACAACTTACAGCAGCATTTACTTCCAGTATTCAACACAGGACAATGCATGCATAACCATTAACAGAGTTAAGATTCATCCCAAATGCACATCAAGAAAGGGTTTAAAAGATGTAGATGTGTCTTGTTTAGCCATTTTTCTCTAATACTGTAACATACAGAGTGACTATTTGGCACTATTTCAGGCGGAGTAAGCACTTATAATCAATCAAATCATCAATTTTGAATTTTGAAAATGTAAAATCAGCTGTTCAGTATTTATTGATGTTTAACAGACATCACTCGACAAAATTTTGTAACGGCTGATTTTTTTTCTTCGCGATTTTTCCTAAAAGTTGTTAATATTCAAGAGGACCTACTCCCCTCCCGTCTTGCTAATGGAAAGTCAACCTGTATCTGAGGCTATCAAGATAATTCCAGAATTAGTATTACATAACAATTAATTATATTAGAATAATAGCAGGATTTTAGGAAACAGAAAGAAAATACTAGTATTTTACGTAACTGCTTTATTTTTATCGTGTTATTAACAAAGCTGTGCTTAAAATTAAATGGTTAGGTACATCTATGATTGAATTTCAAAATTGACATAAGAAAGCGTTATTCTCAAAAGATACCAAAGTATCATGTTTGATTTTATTATTGGTTTATAAATTGTTGTAGACATAGGTTATTGATTGGTTGGTATAGAAGGTTTTTATTCGCTTCGCTTTTTTTTTCTAGAATCAAGGTAAATTGTTAATAATTCATCTTAACTTAGATAATTTTGACGCGGTTAATACATTAGAAAAAAAACATCAAAATGACGCCGGAACATCGGCAGTGTTGTTTATCTGTAAAAACAAAGGTGGAGCGAGCTGTGCCTGTCAATGTTTATTACTATGTGGAATGACAGCTCACTCCATCTAAGTGTCCACGGTGAGAAGGACCTTTTGAACGCCAGAGCATAAACGCATCGGCGTGCCCCTGACGCCATGCCACAAATTCGTCGTACTTTTTGTCACATATTTGTGACGTTTGGCGTACGCGCTAGTTTGTCATATATACGTGACTAGCACTTCGCCCGCCACTTCGTACGCGTAAATCTCATTTTTTACCGTTTCCGCATAGCCTATAGCACTCAGGAATAATGTAGCATTCTACCAGTGATTTTTTTTTTTAGAATTGGATCCTTAGTTCCAAAGATTACCCCATACATACATACTGTCAAACTTTACCCCTTTATAATATATTAGTATAGATAACGTGACAATGGATGGCGTTCAAAAGGTTAACAAAATAGACAGACCGGTCATGATATCCAAGTGTTTAGTAAATAACTGCATTTCTTATGCTTATTCTAGTGATAAACAAATAAATGTAATAGAAATGTAAATACAATTTGTAAATAAGATCTCAAAGAACTAGAATTAGTTGTTTTTATGATTGTATTCGCATTTCATGCAATTCTAACTCTTTTGTGACGTATTGTAAATACAAACACATGTTTTTACTCGACTGTGCCCAGAAAGAGGGTAATGTTTTTGTATAATGAAGTCTAAGTCATTTTTTAGAAGTCAATGATTGTTAATGTAGATAAAAAGATGTGTTTGTACCTGTACTCGGTATGGGGTTAAGGAACTTGTGATGTGTGAAATAAAGTATTTTTGTAAACTTAATTTTTTTTTATTCAATACCAAAAACAACACCTACGCATATTTTTATTCCTATTTCAGCTTTTAAAACGAAACTTCATGCAGTCTTGCTGACTGCTGACTGTTTGCTTTATAGCAAAGATCTATATTAAAAGCATAAAAATAAGTCACTATTATCTCATATAACCCCTCCAGAGTCACAAAAAGGGCTGTTTGCCAAAAGTCTAAATTTATTTATCCATTAACACAAATAGTCTAACAGACTGTGAAACTCATGTTAACTACTGGGAAACAATGTTAAAGAAGATACTTGCGGTAGCTCCATTTGGGAAAACTAGCAGGTAGGTCCTACCTACGTGAAATCAGTGAGACGATTGAATTTGCGTTTCTGATTAAGACTGGAAAATATTTGTAAAAATGTGCGATAATATCAATTTATTGCAAACTTGTCTTCAGATCTTCAGCAGATTTTGCGCTGAAAGGCTTTAAAAAAGGACGCTCCCATTTTATTTGCCAGTTGCAGTAATTACGTTTCATTTCCAAGGCGGTTTGCGACGTGAAAGCACCGCGACGCCCTGAGGAGTCGCGACGCACAGTTTGGGAACCCCTAGAGTAGGGAGCAGCAGAGCGCTAGCTCGTTGGGGAAGTGTCACGCTAGACATAGAGGGCATCGTCTGTGTCGCTGTTATGAAAATGTAAATCAGCCACACCAAGAAACTACGTTGCGAGATAGCAATACAATATAGAACTTGGTTTACTACACAAAAAACATACATTCTAGGTGACCCTTACAGTTGTTAACTATATTGTTCCAATTACTATAGGTACCTACTAAAAATTGCTACACATAGCCACCAAACTATTCAGACAATTTCAGATATCTACATATCTAGCCTATATAATATCTGGGCTTACATGAGTGCATCCATTTAATTAGGTACAAATGTTAGGTTAGGAATTTAAATGAAATCAGTGAAGTAGGCTTTTTGCTGGGCCCTCACTCCCGCTGTCACATGAATTTGCCATAAATGCGCATTGACTTGTGAAGCGAGCGGGTTTGATTTTACCTTTAAGTACCAACCTATTTAAAACTTAAGTTACGAGATTTCGAAACCCCTACGGTGCTACTTCATTTAGTCAGAATGTTCCACTTCCAAAGTGATGGCAGCTGTGGCAATCTGGTAAGTATTTCGAGATTTCAAAATAGTGCAAGTGCGAGGGATGCCTATTATATTCGCGTCAATGCAAAGCTGGCCTAATTATGGCCCCTAACATTACAAGTGTGAACGGGTTTGATTGAATAGCGGCCGGGTAGGGTCACCGGGCCGGACCCCAAGAATTTCCATAACCTATGAACTAGGATGTCTCTTATGTACCTAGGTTTCAAATAATAATTCGAGATATCGTCACCAACTCAAGTACCTACGTATTAAAAAAGTCAAAAAAGAAGTTGGTTTTGGAATTGCACTTTTTGTTTGATTCCAAAATTGGGTAGTTAACTCGAACTTTGAATTAAAATAATTCTATGTAGGTACCTAATAATCTAGGTGTGGTTTATACAACGCATCCGACGCGGGGGCGGAAGGCGGTAGGACCGGAAAAGCGGAAATGCTGCAAAACAGCAAAGAACTGAATCGATCGATAAAGTATCAGTGTTGGTAGCCGTATCTTTACTCCTATAAATAAGGGAGTTTAACAAAGGGCAACAATATTATCAAAATCCATTGACCGCACGGTGCCCTTTTTTACAGCAACCTGAAAGTTAATATATTTAGTAAAATAAATGTCATTAATAAATTACAAGGTAAATTTCAAAAATCAAATTTGTGTCGAGATAAATCTTTTTACACAGATGGCTCATTTTCAGGATGGGACTACAGGATGAAACCCGAAACAATGGGTAGATACCTAGGTAGTACACCAAAGTAGTCAAAAGAACCAGCAGTTGTTAATCCGTTAGCCGCCATGGTCGAAATTCGACGAGTGCTTCATTATCTATCTATATATAACGTGTATTATGAACAACTTTTACTATGGGACCAACACTGAAATTATGAGTAGGTACAATGACCCCTTAAGAGGTATTGCGTTTAATCTGTTACACGTTGTAAATGGGCAACTGACTGATTGACATATTAACGCACAACTGAAACTACTAAGACCACGAACATGAATTTTTGCACAAGGTTTTCTTTTGTGAAGCAGGTGAACATTATGAAAGATTTTTGGATATTCAACCCTTAAAGGTTGTTTTTCCAAAACTTCCTAAAATTGGACGGGAAAATTGTTTATCCTAAATGTGAGCAGATGAAGTATCGAAGGAAGTACTATTCCTACCTAACGTACAAGGTTTTATTTATTACGGTCCGCTAAAAAAAGACACCACAGCTGCCTAACTCGGTATGTATTGGTCCTTGGCTTTTTAAAATTAAATCGAATCTGCAATAGTTCCTAACATCTCCAATAAGTCCTCCTGCGGAGATTTTGGAATGTCCGGAATAAAGGTAAGATCAGTGTTCTTTATTTTGACACTAGTGTCTATTGTTTCAAATTGAATGTCAGTGGTGATTTCTAAAGTTTTTTTCTTTGAACATGTAGCTCCAAATTCAATGGGCAACTGTAACTCAACTTTGTTATTGGAATGAACTTTTTCTATTGAAGATAAAAGACAGTTTATTTCATTTGTGTCAGCACAACGGCTTTCAAATTCTTCAACAGGATTTTTCTTGTTATCGTATTTATAAATATTTTCTCCAAGGCTATGCAAAAGGTTTGTACTTATTGTAGACGGTATATTAAAAGTTCCGTCTTTTCTTTGCAGCCCCAATCGCATTAGTACAGAAATTTTAGTGTGAAACTCTGAAAACCAAATTACAAGTGTATTGTTTAGACATTTATAATCATCGTCAGTGAACTGATGAGATAAAGTCTCGAATCTCTTCATAACCTGTACAATAATACTCTTAGGGAAAGATTGTGGCATTAGCATGGCAACACTCCTCAGGTGACGGCGGGTGATGTCGAAAACGTTTTGATTCGTCGCTACAGATAGTTGCCATTTGAAGATCATAGTCATAAGATCCCACAATTTGCTCATGGAATAATCGTCTAGTTTCATTATTGAAGAGGTGGATATGTCTTGAAGTAATTGTTTTATGAGAGGGTGACCGGCCACCGGCTGCGGTGTGAATAACTCATCTAGCAGTTTCGGATGAAGCAATACAGTCGCTACATCGGTGAGTACTGAAATAAATCAAAATGGACATTGCCAAATATATTTCAAAATTAAAATGAAAAATCTGAAGAAAATTAGTGCTTCGAAGTATTTGTTGTAACTACTTCCTATCTAAAACTACAATTTACCTTTTTCAGACTTGTCCAGTGAAATATTCTGAGCTTTTAGCCTCTGATCTATTACGAAGATCATCTCACATCCCAAATTAACAGCTAGAAAGGGCGTAGCGAAGTGTGACATTTTCACAGCACTGCTTTCAGTAACATCTATTCATGAAACACTGAAATAATCAATAAATAATGGAACTGAATGCCCTATTTGACAGCAAACTCATGCTGACTATTGATACTATTTACGACAAACTGTTGGAGAACATAAAGAATGATGGTAGAACAAAATATATTTCTCAAGATTTTTTAGCAATAAAAAAGCCACACAAGAGAGTATTTTTTGTGTTCAATCTTTTAGAAAGCTACAATCTTATACCATTTATTCTGAAGGAAGATAAATGTGAATATTCGTCTATATATTACCGTAACCTTGGCAACATGGGGTACCAACGAACAAACTTGTCTAGGGCATGGCAGTTTTATAACTTGGCATTGATGTATGCACCTTTAAGTTCTGAATGTTATGCACTTGCTATAGCTAACAGGTCAGCAGTGCTTGTAAGTTTTAAAAAATACGAGGAATGCATCAAAGATATTGAAATGGTTTTCACATGTGCTTATCCAGACTCAATAAGGGATAAACTTATTAAAAGAAAAAAAACATGTGAAGAAGCTTTAAAGAAAGCCAACTCAGATCTTAATGAAGAGGATGAGGATGTAAAGGTCATATTTACATTAAAGGGAACCAAAAATGAGAAATATGAAGATGCAAGCTCTAAGCTAAGAGTGAAATATACTCCTGAAATGGGGAGGCATGTTATTGCAGAGCAAGACATTGAAGTGGGTGAGATACTAGTTCAAGAAGATCCATATGTTGGCGTACTCTTGAGAAATCAAATCTTGTACACTTGTGCCAACTGTTTTTCAAGGAAATATAACCTGTATCCTTGCCCGTATTGTTGTATGACCATGTATTGCAGCAAGGAGTGTGTTGTAGAGGCATGGAACCAGTATCATATTTATGAATGTCCCATTCTTGCATTTTTACTGAATACTTCAAATTTCACTAAACTGGAATTGCTTGCTTTGAGAGCCACAATCAAAACTAGGACTGACCATAAGACATGGAATCAAGTATTGAACTCTGTAGAGAAAGTAAAAGCATGCACTAATGCTAAAAATTTAGGTTGTAAGAAGACAGATAATGGCAAATTGGTTTATAGTTCAAAAAATTATGAATCGGTTCATACACTGGCCACAAATATTGAGAAAAGAGATGTATCAGATATATTTCAGAAGGCTGTCAGTGCTGCTGTTCTCTTTTACACCCTGGTTATAAAGAAATTTGTTGATAGCGATGAGCCTGATTTATCAGCAAAAATTAAAATATTCACTGCGGATACATTGATGAATCACTTAATGACAGCTCCAACAAATATGCACGGCATTACTGCTAATGTTGAGGATGATGATGGCAACTATGTCGATGAATTAAATATAGGGAGTGGTGCATATCCATTCCTGAGTTTGATCAACCATTCATGTGCACCAAATGTGGTGCGCTACACCAGACTGGGCACTAAAGAAATGTTTCTGTTTGCTCTCAGACCAATTAAAAAAGGACAGCAGATCTTTGATAATTATGGGTAAGTTAATTTTTATGTTTTAATCAGATAGCTGTATAAAATAACTTACATTTTTTCCAGCCTTTTTGTTCAATCACATTGGTGTTTCAAATTCAAATACGAAATGTTTTAATGCACGTAAGAAGCTAGTGCCGGAAGTGAGGGTCGCGGTTGTTGTGCAGTATGTCCAGCAGTTAGATTTCAGCTGATATGATGATGATGAAGCTAGTGCAAGGTTCTAATATGGAGAATAGCGGGCGAGAAACTCCAGGGTTACTCTTTTAAATCAATAAATTAAGTTTAGTGTTTCCATAAACCAAGATCATTTCAATATTTCCATGTTTAAACATCAATTGATTGAATACCAAGGATTTCAGGTGCATGTTTTCAAAGTACTAACCCAATGAATTGCATGTCTCTCAAAATGTATGAAGACCGTGCTAACATTGGAATGCTTGTGTAATTAACAATAGGTACTTCGAGATGCTTCGAACTGAAGAAGAGATGTCGACGCGGTGCATCATGAAGATACTCCCGATTGCTCGCTCCGTGCGGGCTGAGTTGGCGGCAAGCAGTGACGCCCCTAGAAAGTACCTAGACATATTTTTGGCAACTTAAATAGTGTCTAGAACCTAACCTTCGCTTGATCTAACTAAGCATGCTGCAGCAAGACTAGTCTGATCCTAATTTAACCCTTAAATGCATGATTTTTACTTTTTAAGCATATAAATTTATTTGGATATAAGATAAGACCCCTTCTGACTCTGTGGAAATGAAAAATGGCATTGAATTAGTTGATGGAAATCTCCATCACAATGCATTTAAGGGTCTCTACTTTAGTCTGTAAATTTGTCAAACTTGGCATTTAACTAGGGTTTCTTTACTCCAAATTTTAAACTCAGGCCCTTAGTGAGACATTAACAATGTGGAAGCGATTCTTTGTCTCGTTTGAAGCAGATGAGTCAACGACAGTGGCAGATCCAGGATTGTAGTTGTGGGCAAGGGCAAGCCCCCCGGCTTGAATCCCCTGATAGGGTTTTAGCAAAGTAAACCCTAAGAAAGCACATAGTGCAAGTAGGACTAGCGCACAAAGGGTTCCGAACCATTATCTATAAAAATGCCAATTAAATCACGTTTGTTGTATGGGAGCAGCCCCCCTTTAAATATTTGTTCTATTTTATTTTATTCTGTATTTTAGTACCTATTTGTTGTTATAGCGGCAACGGAAATACATCATCTGTGAAAATTTCAACTGTCTACTTATCATGGTTCATGAGATATAGCCTGGTGACAGATGGACAGACAGACGGACACCGGAGTCTTAGTAATAGGGTCTCGATTTACCCTTTGGGTACGGAACCCTGAAAAGCGCAAAATAAACCCTAAAAAAGCAGTAAACATCTGATTACTTAAGATATCCCAGTCTTTTGTGGCTGGCTTGAGCCCCTTAGCCCCCCCGGATCTGTAACTGTTCAACAAGATGAATTTGTAGCGCTGTGCATGTTAGCCTGGCTGGTTTAGTATTTTCCATTTAATTTTGTTATCCTGTGCGTGTTCTATAAGGAAACTTAGTGAGTCAAGCCATTACAGACAACCATCTTGTCAACAGTCACTAGGGATCATCTTAGTATAAAACTTTCAGTTTATCATTGTGTCAGAATTAGTTAGAAAGTGTTCCACCATAGAGTTAGGGCCAGTAAAAAGTAACACAAATACTAATACCAATTTCAATTTATTTTTCAGAGCACATCATGCTGTACATACCAAGGAGGCTCGCCGGGCCATTCTACGCTCTCAGTACAAATTCACCTGTGTCTGCGAGGCATGCATTGACGACTTTCCTCTGTACCAAGGCTTAAAAACCAACCCAAATCTACCAGCTGCTGTAGTTGCAAAGATAAAAGATTATTTGAATGGAGATGTCATTGAGGTGCTGCAGAAAGGCAATACACAGCGTGCAAAGAAGCTGTTCAAGCCCTTATGTGAGTTAGCCATGGCTCTAGAGCCTTATATTCCATGTAAAGAGGCGGCTGAATGTCAGGAAGCACTTAAACAGTGCCTTGCAATACTTTCAGGTGTCCTCCCTTACAGATTTTCCGAATGTATTGAGTTTACAGTCCCTGCACCCAGAAATGCAGGAGTGCCAGATACTATTAAGTTCTATTGTGGAAATTATGGGGCAGACCTCCTTAATTTTATCTAAATAATCTTGAAAGGTTCTTATTCATTAAAAAATCTGGCCATATGATTAGTTTAAGAATTGATTATCAGATTCTTAATTCAATTTCTCTATAGGTAGCTAATTTGAAAATAGTGTCTGCTTATCAAGTATTTAGAACTAATCATGTGAGTTACTATTTTTTTTATGAATAAGGCTGTTATTCTTTTGATATAATTGACATATTTTTGCTAAAAGCTTTGCCTTTGCATTTTTTCTTGTATTCGCAGAATTTTAAACGCGATGCGATTTGATGGTTTCTTCATATTTAAGAAGCATTATTTTCGAAAATTAAATTTTGGTATTATGCTATATACTTTTTTGATGTTGAAGAAATACAAAGTATTATTTAAGCTCACAGTTTCGCACGAAATTAAGCCTAGCATCATAAGTACTTTATAGTTAAAGGGAGGAGGGGGTAGGACTCAAGCTTTTTGTAATTAATAATAATTTATTTGTCTCAGTTTACAAATTTCTAGTCATCAATAGTATTAAGTTGTGTAATGTTTAAGTTTTGGGTATGTATATTTATTCAAAAGAAGAAAATCGACTTTTGAATGGATCACAGTAAGAAGTCATTAAGAGCTTTGCCTACTCTTAAAGGGTATGAAAACGGATCAACAGTAAAACTATGTCCAAAATATTAACTTTTAGGCGGACATTGTTTATTTACACCATGCAGGTAGACTTTCTCATAATTCATATATGTAATCGAATTTAATTATTCTTGTCTGCTTTTGCGATCTAAGCTGAAAGTGCTGTTGCATTCTTTTATAAATTGCAGTGTCCTACAACGATAATGATTTAAAAATTAATTATTATTTGTTTAATCTTCTGGATTAAGGGCTATGGGAAAAAAATCTGTATTTTCATCATCAGCCAGTTGAGAATGGCAAATACAAATGGCGTTTGAACTGAAACACATTTGTAAGTGATTCAAATAAGACAGATTTTCTTGCAAATTAAATATGGAGTGATGTAGCTAAGGTATACACGACGAAATATCAATCTATATGTTACCGGCAATCTGTATAATTCTGTATTCTATACAGTACCTAAGTGTTGTATAGAATGCCTGAATTTTACAGATAGCCGGTAACATATACACTCCAGTTTAATCTGCCCTCACATTGTAATTTGTATGGGGTTTCTGTACGAGTGGTTCGTTTATACTAGATATTATAGCGAGGAGGAGCCATGTAGTTATATTGTCGTTTAGACAGTCAATGTTTATATAATTAACATTGTGTGTGTTTTGTATAACAGTGCTAGATAGTAGCCTGTTCTGTGTTTAGATGTCTAAGTTATTAATGTAAGAACATATCTGGTAGAATACTGGAGAACGGAAATTTACCATTTGTGACCACTTGAACCTGTTTGTATCGACTTATATAGTATGTCCTGAGTATTGTGTTCACACGCAATTAGAATATAGCTGTTCACTACATTTCTGGACAGAGGCCTCTCCCTCTCCGCTTTCTGTCATTTCCGGATAGCGTCATTTGGAATTTTAGCCTTCAAGGAAAGTCCAAGCGTAGTTGTCTCCTTTGTTGTCAGCGGGGTCCCACAGCTTGGCAATGGCCTTTACTGTATCAAATCATTTGTGATTTCCGGCCACTTCTGCCCTGTAAACATGTCTAGATTGCCTACCTCGATCTGAAAATCTTTGCCTTGAATCCAAGAATTGTGATTTTGTAATGTATTGGGAGCAACATCTATATCGCCACGTACGAAACTATATAGTCACACAGCAATTCGTACGACCCGAATATAATAACCCGACAGCAACCATAAGACCAGACACAATACCCTGGTCGGGGGATCCACCCTTGCCAATGGAGGTTTCGGGACTGTCCACCTTGTGTATAGTGTTCAGCTCGTATCACCATGAGCAACTTCGTAAAATTAAAAAGATAAACCAGACGGCATGATGGTAGAAAGGCCGTGAACAGTACCGGTTGCTAGGGTAGGCTCCCTATAGGCGGAAACATACTTACTTATGGGGTGGCGTCGGGTGTAACGTGTGTGCTACGCGTGGCGTCGGGTGTAAGCCCTCGCTTGAGTCCGTAAGTGTATCTTACCTCCCCTTCTCTCTGAAGCGTTACTACTGAGTTTCAGTTCCTAGTCGATTCTAAGTCGGCCTGGTGCTAATGGGTATACCCATATGGAATTTCTTAGTAGAAACCTGGAGAAACGTTTGTACCACCTGCAAAATGATGCCTACTATTGGTAGGGTTGCCATAATGATTAGGATCTGATACGTGACTGTGTGACAGTGCCAAATAAATAAAAACTGAAAATGAGGGTAGTAACGATTTATTATAATAAAAATATACTATTCACTCCAATCCGAAAAAGGAGAGTGTCCGGAGCATGCGTCTCTCGCCTGCCGTCAGCTTCCAACCTGCAGTACGGGTATATTGATAAACGGGACTAGTAACAATACGGGACGCGATACTTAAATTCGGTGGCAGTCCCGTATATACGGGACGTATGGCAACCCTAACTATGAGACACTTGCAAAATGAAGGAATACTATAGGTGCCTCTGTCTAATCCTTTGGGGTAAGTAGTCGTTATGTCATGAGGTGTGAATCTAAATGGTAAGTTTTCTAATATCCAGTAGGTAAGTTTTTAGTGTAGTTTTAGTGGAAAGTGTGTGTTATTTGTGTCCAATTTGCAGACTAATAGTGTTTAAATTTTATTTTTGATTGAAGAGGTTGTCTCTGAAAGGGATGTCGTGTGATAGATATTGTATCGATTAGTAATGGTGGCTTTTGCCATTCTTGTAAGTGCCAAGGTCTTTCTTTTGAGACCTTTTGTCTAAGACCTGGTAAGATAAAAAAACTCGTATCGTAAATCACACCTGGTTAGTTATATCAGGTATTCGAAATTAGAACTTGCTGAAAAGAGCGCGGTACTCAAGAATGTATGATGACATTGAATAATAGACTTTAAAATCGCTGGCTTGTAGTGCAAATGATCTTGTGCGCGCGTACTGAGGCCGCTTTCAGTGTAAATGATAGGTACCTATCGTGCGAGCGTCCTAGAGGACGCTCGAAGACCCGTTTGGGATGGCATTGGGTTTCTTTTATAACTTTGCACTTAATGACCTTAATGATAAAGTTTTTATTTCAATTTCATCAGACTATCTTTGATCTGCCCTTATTAGCCTTTACGGTCGAGTAGCAGAAATACGGTCTGATGGGACAAGTGATCCTACTAACAGGTGTGCCTAAATTGTAAGGTTTTAACATCGTAGATGTTAAATTTTTCGGTGCTTTTTGCGTGCCATAGAAGAGAACTGGCGTGTGTAAGAATGTTAAGTATGCTGAGCAAACTTTACGAACGACGAATAGAGATAAGGAAAATGTATGAATGAGCGAAAAAGACTGGAATTAGGAATGGAGAGATGAGATTTTGCAAGCAGACTGTTTTTTTCTGTTATCAGTAGAAGGGTTTTTGAATAGAACAGCAACAATTTGCATATTTTAATCTCAAATAACATACACAGTTAACAATAGTATTAATATCAATATATTTGCCTAACTTCAAGTTAACATGATAATTACATTGAATTCTACGATATAACATTGTCTTTTCAGATCTGTGTGTTTAAATGTATCTTTGAATCAACATATAAATGTTTTTGATGTTTGTACTTAGATTTTAAGAGTATTTGGAATAGGACAGCCATACAAAATTGGCTTTTTTAATTCAGGCTTATTCATAAAGAAAATATAACCATGTGCTTAGTTTGAATACTGATCAGATTTGAATAAAAAGAATCCGCTAATATGAGTAGGGAGCGTGCAGGAACTATAGTTGGCACCACAAAAGTGTCAATGTCAAGAAATGCCGAATTTGCAAAACTGATGGCTCAGTCCATGCTCCGCACGTTACCGTAATGTGAGCGTGTAGGAGCTATAGGCAGCACAAGCGTTAATCTCTCGAATTTTCAACGCTAGATGGCAGTCTACGTCGTACACGCTCCCTAAGCACATGATTAAAAAGTTTTATGAACAGAGCTGATTGTATTTTGAGTATTTGACTACTTCTCATTGACTCTGATCGTGTTACGACGACGATATCGACCTGGTGCGGTCATTGCAAATCCTCTTTTATTTACTTAATTTTTTAGGCATCTTTCTGTTTCTATGATTAAACTGTGACATCGCATAGATTGTTTCAATTAAATTTTAAAATTAAAAATATGGTTCTTACTGTTTTTTAAATCGAGTTCTTTTCTAAAAGAAGTAGTCAAGTAAATATGTTTTCACTACAAGTAAATTAGTTTTCACTAATATTTTGACATTATCAATATTATACGATAAGCTAAGTACAGATTTTTTTTTTTAATTACCTTTGATAGTATTACGCCTGTCGTGTTCGGCAGTGAGTTTGTATTCCTATTAGTAAGTACTATTTAAGCAGATAGTCGCCTAATAACCGCCAGGTGTCAAGAACAAATATAACAAACATTAATTACAAAGAAAAAATAGTGAAAATGGTAACAAAATCTTTCAAAAGCAAGGTCAAGTTAATAGCCAGCGAAAAACCACTGATGGTTACAGTAACAATAAAACATTTAACTTCCAAACAACTAAGTTCAGTTTAATACGAGGTCAAAAACCATTGCAAGTGTACTTGAAAAAAAAAATTGTTTTATCGACTTTAGAAATTGTTTATAAAAAAAATTGTTTTATCGACTTTAGAAATTGTTTAAAAAAAAAATTGTTTTATCGACTTTAGAAATAGATACTCATTACTTTTGTCTGGAGTTCCGTTTATCTTAAACTTTTTGAATGACCGTGAGTGATCTCACGATTCATAAGAATTGAATTCCGAAGTTTGAAACTGAAATTGATTTTTATAAAAACCTGCGAATATTGGCGACTTTCTGTATCACAATAACAATGAATATAAATCATGTACTCCTTGAACTTTTTTCTGAATAAACTATGTAGAAGCTATCAACTGTTTTCATTTCTTTACACACATAAATAAAAAGCTTTTCTATCTTAAAATTAAATTAAGAGATTCAGTTTTAAACTGAATAAATGTTTTTTTTTTATAAAAATGAGTTACTGTTGTAAACACAACACAATAATTAATAAAAAAGTAACTCTGTATATAAATGGACTTAAATATACACCAAAATTGTGCTTAAGTATATGATTTTTACGGCTGTCCATAAAAAGAGGTAGTAATTAAAATTGATGTTAATTGTCATGCAGATAAATACAACATTGTACCTACGTATAACATAGAAAAAAAAAACAATAAGTAATACTAATATCAACAAAATGGTATTTCAATTTTCAAATAAACTAGTATCAAAAATGGTTATATCACATACTATTTAATAATACCTATTTCAATAAAACACATTTACTAAAATCCTAAAAGGAAGCAAATCAATAAATTATCGTTGAGGTATCTTCCTATGTGGACCTACACAAGTAATTTGGGAAGTTTTATCCTGATTTCATTTCGTTGCCAATATATAGGTTAGCTACGTCTCCCCATACAAGGAATAAGGAGAATTGTAATTCTTCAACCCATCCAATAAAATTGTACATATTATGGAACAAATTCTTGGAACTTCCATTATAGCTGTATATTTTTCGCTAAGGGCGCGTTCAAGTATTACGTAACGCAATTTTTGAAGATTCTTGACCCTCCCTCCCCCCCACGCTCAGTAACGTATATCTGTACCCCCGTCCCCCTCCCTAAACGTTACGTATCATCCAAATGACAATTTTTACCTAAAAGTCACAATTATGTCTACTACTCTCATGTTACCAAATTTTTTAATTAATAAAATTAAATGTCATTTCAAGAAAAATATTATTGTTTATTTTTTTTTGGCAATACGACTACAACTGTTTAGTGACGGTGTAACTCGAAAATATGTTTAGTGAGCTAAACGTTAAATAAAACAAACAATGTTACGCGTTGTTCGAACACTCCTCCCGCCCCAGTAACGCATCGTAACGTTTTACAAGACCCCCCTCCCCCCAAATTGCGTTACGTAGATAATACTTGAACGCCCCCTAACAAACTATCACGTATTATCAACATTCGGTTTAAATTAGGTAAACACTAAAAATCTACTAAATAAATAATGTTCAAACTATGCTAACATCAATTCGAATGAGTATTTGCATAAAAATAACAAAGTAAGTACGTAATACAAGTTGAAACCATACTTAGTTGCTCCTGCATGTGCATTACTTCTCCGGCCTTCATTACGAATGTCAGAAGTATATTCTGAAACTGAATCTTCATTCAGTATTTTGATTCGACCATCTATCTGTGTATCCACAGGACTGTACTTTTTCAAATAGTATAAAATGCTATCCAATTCATTGTATGAAAGTGTCTGCCTAGGGAGGTCTACAAACATACTATAGCCATCCCCACCGTCTGCTAAGAAAGTAGGCAACATCATTTTGTATTCATAATCGTCTTTTATATCTTGCAATTTGTAAAATCCACAGTTGGAGCACACTGCATTGGCTTTTACGACACGAGAACCTACTGGTTTCGCTAGGTCATAGGTGACTTCCATGCCAGAGAACTGTTGGAACTGTCCAGTACTATCTACAGTGCGCCATGTGGACACAGAATGTTCTAGACTCTGCTTGAGTATCGTTCCGTTCATTGTGATTATTGCTAACGAGTCCGAAAACGGTAACACGTTAATCCAATCGCCTCTAGTTAAAGTGAACGGTGTACCTTCATGATAAATTGATGTTCTAATCCGACCTCCTTGCACTATTGCTATATTCACATCAGGATACTGTTCGTGATATTCTTCCTTGGTGTAGTTCAAAATAGCATCAGCTATTAAGTCACCTATGTTGCATTCTCTCAGTCGACAGCCAGTTTCATTGAGATAAACTAGAGAAGTTCCAACAACTTCGTTGTTTATGCGATCCATGTCTTTACGATATTTATTGACTGTTGCTAAAAGCTCCGGATCCCTTGGTATTTCCTGGTCCAACAATATGGGAGTTCCCTCGCATTTTACAATTTCGCCTGCTGCATCAAAAAATAAATGCAACTTTCCCATATATTTAGTGTAGGCATAAGCTTGTACGACCCTTACTACTCTACCGTCTGCTTGTTCTACTTCTGTGGGGTATGGTCCCTCGGGCACTTCAGGTTTCTCTGAAGTACTATCAGCGTTCCAAAGGAATGTATTGGAATGGCCTCCGATAACCAAGTCAATATCTTCGACTTGTCTCGCAATTTCTAAGTCTTTCAGAAATCCGGAATGTCCTAAAGCTATCAAAATGTTAACATTTTGATCTTTTAGCTTTTTTACTTCTTTTCTAATGGCAGGAATTTCATCTTCGTATTCAACATCGTTTCTAGGAGCGAGATCTTTTGTAGTCGGTGTAAGATATCCTATAATACCAATTTTAACATGGTCTTTGACCAATACAATTGATTTATACAAGTTCGTTTCGTTCTTTAGTTCAGGAACTTTGTCTAAGATGAGGTTAGCTGCTACGACAGGCGAGCTCAAGTTTCTAATAAACGGAACGACTCCGTCCACAGCTTCGTCGAACTCGTGGTTGCCGAGAGACTGAAAGGAAAAGTTAGTTTTGTGTTATATTGTTAGTACAATGCAGTACTTATTTGTTTAATCTGGGTTTGGACTATAATATTTTTCATAAATTGTATTTTAATTTTTTTCTTCTATCTATTTAGCACCTATCTAGTTTATAATATCTTCATAGTTCTCATCTTTTTAGGCGTGACTGTACTTCATGTCTGTGTATAAAATATAATGTCTTGCTACTAGACATTATATTTTATAAACTTTTTAAAACTTATACCTTTCAAGAATTAAACAGGAGGAGAAAAATAAAATTCACAATGTGAGTAAAAAATATATATTGGTAGCAAGGTTGACCCAATTTTTCTCATTTTGGTAATGGTATCCTATATTTAAAAAATATTGTCATTTAACAAATTGCTGCCTTTTACATACGTCAAGGTATTAAAAATCTCATAGGTAGTTCTAATGGTTAAACAGCTTTTAGTTCTTGCGTTAGTGATGTCATCATTTGCATTCTGCACCCAATTCTTAATCCTAAGATGTCAGCAGCAGTGCGTAACCCCAAAAAAAAAAAAAAATTTTTCTTGATAAACTCTTCTGGATTAGAGGAGACTTGTAGCTTGGCATACCTACGTCAAGTCTGGGTCATGTTAAGGGTCGTTTGGGGTATTTGATGATACATTTCAATATTGACCACCCTTGCTGTAAACTTGTATGTTTCTGTTAAAATTGCACCATCCTATTTGGTACTAACTCCTTAATAGTAATCGTTGATTTTAGTGGTAGACAGGTTGCCATTAGGTACTGGATACTGCAGTGCGATTCTGTTAACACCTCACCGTGTTAGCTTAAGTGAAGTGAGCTGTCAAATCATAAAAACAAGACGGAATGACAGTTCACTTCATGCTCACTCCATCCCAAGTTTACAACGTCTCAGAAGTTGACAGGATAGACCGGCTGATGTTCAATATCCTAGTAATAGGAATATTTATAGTAGGTAATTAATAAAACAGAACAAACTACTTCTGTGTATCCATCCAACCAGTATTGAATAGGAAAGTAGCGACTAACTTTTAGCTAGATATTCTTAGGTAGCGAGTGTAACCATATCTGTTCGACTGACGTCGTGAAGTCGACTATTCTTGGTCAGAAGATAAATATGTGTCTTCCAAATATTCGTGTCGTCTTTGTTCGATTAATACACATATTCCATAGGTAGGTATTTGACTAGGTATGTTGATAGAAGCAACTCGGGTAGGTACTTAGGTACGTTAATTATTCGAATATAAATGTGCTTAAGATTCTAAGTAAGTAAATAAAATAAACTGTGGCAGAAAATGCTTTTATTATTAAGAAGTAATTTTATTATTGAGTAGTACTTAGGTACTCATAATTAATTAAAAAATCACGTAATTTCTAATGCGTCCAGTATTTATAGTACCTATAGGTATTAATCAACTGTAAATGTATGAACATTACACAGGTAGGTATTCTCTACATGTCTACAATACAACCTTATTTTTAGTATATACAAAAACTAAAAATAGTTCTAGATGGTCACTGGTCGTGTGGGACTGACGTCACTGGTGGTGTGGGGCTCATGTCACTGGTCGTGTGGGGCTCATGTCGCTGGAGGTCACAGCGACAACGCGTGCGCATCCCCTCGTGCAACCCGACCATCACCCGCCACCAGGCCACGACCCTTTAGTCACCCTTAACTGGAGATCGAGATAACACAACAAGCATGCAACTTTGTGAGATTTCATGGTACATTTTTTGAACTTTGTATAAGTACATGATGACAGGGAAATTCGTCCTAATCCTTGAAAGGGGAAAATTTCGACACAGTTCGGTAACCATCTAGCCGGTCGATTCTATAAACATATCGAACATGGAACGATAGGTCAGTCCGTGATCACGTGACATCTTGGTTGACAGCGCACCTCGTGATCACTTCACCCAAGCCTTCACTTCAACATGTTTACAGAATCGACCGGCAGTTTTGACCTCTAGTCATCTGCGTAGCCTTTTCCCAATTATATTAGGGTCGGCTTCCAGTCAAACCGGATTCCACTGAATACCAGTATTTTACGTAGAGCGGCTGCATACCAGACCTCCACAACCCATTAACTAGGTGACACGGTACTCCTTGGTAAGACTGGTGTCAGATTTTCTGGCTTCTGACTATCCGTAACGACTGCCAAAGATCTACAAATGACAGCCAGGACCAACGGCTTAACGTGCTCTCCGAGGCGCGGAGGAGTCTCGGTATGTTGTGATGGTCGCCCATCCACAGACCAACCTCGGCAAGCGTTGCTTAACCTTGAAGATTGATCCGTGCGGCTGTTATTATTTAGCCACGAGCTTCTCAGTTTTGACCCCTACTATAACTAGCTAAAGACATCTAGTATAACACCTTTCATGGAAAAAATCGAAATTTCCTATCACCCTGTATAATTATTATACTCTTTGGATGAAAATATTTGACGTGTTTCAGTTTTTATGTATTCTAAAAATAATCTTGAATAAGTACTACGAGAGAGAGCAATAAGTACCTACCTATTGTAAACCTAGTTGTTACGTTACCATGACATTATGAACTGTGACGTTTAACTTTGGTAGCCTAGCATTCTCGAACAAAAGGTATTAAAACAAAAACTCTAAGTATTTAATTAAATCTGAATATACATACATTATACAAATCATAAATATCAAAATAATCATATTTACATAAATCTTATTTTTATTTATTGTACACCTACCACAGTACCTATAGTATTTATAACCCAAAGGTTGACTGGTAGAGAATGCCTTGACGCATTAAGTCCGCCCATGTAACACTATTGTACATAAAGTTTAACTAAATAACAATAATAATATTATAAAAACAGTCAACTGAAATAAATCTTTATATATTATTATGTAAGTACTTTTACCTAACTAGTATGGCACAATATTCTAATATGAAGAGGTAGATTAACAAATGCAACGTTTTAAATACGTGATTGAATAAAAAAAATAAAAATCTTAAAACAAGAAAATGGCACAACTTCACTTATAGGTATAAATTATTATATCATATTATATTATATGAGTTGTAATCTAACTACAAAGACTTTGGTATCAACTTTGAACTTTGACTGTAATTTTCTTTATGTAATTGTCTGCTTTGACCATCGTATGAAGGGATGACATGTAAGTACATACCAACATCTTATATCTATGGTATTCGCAACATGACGCGACCATGTCGAATGAAGGCATCCAATTACGTTCCGCTAATTACAAACCTTTGCAACGCTAGGATAATTCATTTTCCAATTTCCCATTGGACAATTCAAACTACCATGTTATATCTACTTCGGTGTATCACCCTTAAATTCTATAGGTGTCTTAGTGTTTATCGAAAACCTACCTAAATGAATGACGTTGAAACTATGCTTACACCCATTCAAATGAGAATAAAATAATAGCCTTAGGGGCAGTTCAAGTACATATTATTACGTATAAAACCCCTCTCCACTTTGTCAGCGATAGTAAGTAAAGCTCTTACCCCTCCTATGCTTAGGGACGTATCACGTAAACATTGGTTTAATTTTTATTCGCACGGGTCTTCCTCCACTTCGGTTATTTTTTACTTAACCGAGAAACAATGAGTAAATCAATTATAATATTTTTTTAAGCTTGCCATAATTATGTCAAAACAAAATTTATGAAAAACCAAAATTAATAATGTTAACGTAATCGCCATGCCTCCACCCATGTCATCAAAAATAAGCAAAGTAAAACCCCCACCTTTGGTGCCTACGTAATACTTGAACAGCCCCTTAAGTGCCTACTAATATATTGGAAACCTAAAATATGGCAGTACTACAAGAACATTATGCTTTTTTATCGACAGGCGAACAATCCATGTTCTAAGCTTTGTCTTCATTGAGGACTTTAATTCGACCGTCCACGTGCGTCTTCACAGGACCGTAGTTTTTCAAATAGTACAGAACGCAGTCTAATTCATTATATGACATTTTTTCCCTAGGAAGGTTTACAAACATGCTATATCCATCTCCACCGTTTGCAAGGAAAGTATGCATCATCACTTTGTATTCATTATCGTCTTTTATATCCTGCAGTTCGTAAAATTCACAGTTGGAGCACACTGCTTTAGCCTTTACGACACGAGAACCGACTGGTTTCGCTAAATCATAGGTGACTTCCATGCCAGAGGATTGTTGGAATTGTGCTGTACTGTCTATAGTGCGCCATGTGGACACAGAATGTTCTAGACTCTGCTTGAGTATTGTGCCGTTCATTGTGACTATTGTTAACAAACCCGCAAATGGTAGTACATTCATCCAGTTTCCTTTAGTCAAAGTAAAGGGTATACCGTCATGAAGAATCGATGACCGTATACCTCCACCTTGAATTAATGCTATATTTACATCGGGATACTTTTCGTGATATTCTTCCCGGGTATAATTTAACATAGCATCAGTTATTAAGTCACCTAAACTGCATTCTCTTCGTCGACATTCGTCTTTAGCCAGTTGCACCAATGAACTACCTACAACTTCGTTTATGCGATCGACTTCTTCACGGTATTTATTAACCGTTTTTAAAACGTCTGGATCCCTTGGTATTTTCTGGTCCAACAAAATGGGAGTTCCCTCGCATTCTATAATTTCGCCTGCTGCATCAAACATTAAATGCAACTTTCCCATATATTTAGTGTAAGCATAAGCTTGTACAACTCGCACTATTCTTCCGTTTACCTGTTTTACTTCTGTGGGATATGGTCCCTCGGGCACTTCAGGATTCTCTGAAGTATTATTAGCGTTCCAAAGGAATGTATTAGAATGGCCTCCGATTACCAAGTCAATATCTTCGACTTGTCTTGCAATTTCTGATTCTGTCTCAAACCCAGAATGACCTAAAGCTATTAAAATGTTTACATTTTGTTCTTTTAGCTTTTTAACTTCTCTTCTTATAGCTGTAATTTCATCTTCGTATTCAACTTCGTTTCTGGGAGCTAGATATTTTGTTTTCGGCGTAAGATATCCTATAATACCAATTTTAACGTTATCTTTGACTAAAACAATTGATTTGTATAAGTTTTTTTCATATTTTAGTTCAGGAACTTTGTCTAAGATGAGGTTAGCTGCTACGACAGGCGAGCTCAAGTTTCTAATAAACGGAACGACTCCGTCCACAGCTTCGTCGAACTCGTGGTTGCCGAGAGACTGAAATTTAATTTAGTTTTGTGTTAGGAACGGTGTTAGTATATTAATAGGCACAATTATGTAAATATCACACGGATAATTTATCTTAGTATTTCAATGCTTGGATTAGATTGGGTTAGATCACAAAAAGCTTTTCTTTTGTTACTGCTGTAAAACATTCATAATTAATAGGTATCACTTTGTACGGTCACGCATAAAAAGATGTTGATAAAATTGTGAAATTGAAATAAGAATATTTCAGTTCGATCTATCATATCAATCAAAATAAAACAGTAAGAGTTTCGTATCTTTAACTACCTATACCAAATACATAATTAATTTGGGATGCAGCTAGTGTAATACTGACAGAGATGTTTTATGCATTAGGTACCTAGGTAAAAGAATATAAAACAAACCAGAATACTAAGTAAAAATATTTATTTCACAAAAAAAAAACAAGTTTAGGACACAAGTAGTCAGTCATTTAGTAGTAGGTACTTAATCAGTAACACAACATTTGAAAACAATTCAGTCGTTATTAATAAGAATTTAATTAATTAATTATTACTTCTCAATTTGTACTACACAACAAACCTTAAGCTACAAGTATAGTAACAAAGACTATAAGAATTGATAATACTGATACTTTTGCAATAGACGACGACGCACTCTTTTTTTCATTTCCACTGACGAAAGTAATCCGCCCTTCGATTTGAGGGTAAATTGGACTATGATGAGAAACATAATATTCAGTACTCGATAATTCATTGAAATCTAATATTTGTGTTGGTAAACCGATAAACATGTCGAATCCGTCCCCACCCGAAGCAAGGAAACTAGGCATCAAAACTTTGTAAATATCTTTAGGTATTATTTTAGAATACTTTGGGATGTCGCAGGCCCAACACCTGGCTTCGGCAGTGTCAATTCTAGATCCAGCTGGTTTAGTAAGGTCGTATACAACTCTAATGCCAGAGTACTGAAGAAACTCTCCGTGTTCCGCCAAATTGATTAAAGAAACGACAGATTGTTCAATCGTCCGTAAGAGAACGCTGCCGTTCACTGTTACAGCCACTGCCTTGCCATCAAAAGGCATTACTGCAAGTAAGTCACCCTTCGTTATATTTGTTGGCATTTTATCACGCACTATGGATGTCCTTATCCCACCTGCTTGAATAAGCGCTATCGGGGCATCAGTCCAATGTTCACCCTTGTATTCCGACGCGTACTTGTATACCATCGCATCGGTGATCAAATTACCTATGTTACACTCTTCATATTCACATTGTCTAACATCCAGTGCAATAGCGGTAGATCCAATTACTTCCTCTGATATATTAAGGACACTTTCTTTGTACCTGTTCAAGATTTTAAGGACTTCTGGGTCTTGTGGCACCTTCTGGTCTAAAATAATAGGAACTCCATCTGCACTGATTAGTTCACCAGTGGAATCGAATACTAAATGCAATTTTCCCAAGTATTTTGTATAAGCATACGCTTGAACAACAGGAACTCTTCTTCCAGAAGCTTGTAGAACATAAGTAGGATACGAGCCTTCTGATTGCTCTGAATCCGGGCTTGTGCCATTCCAGAGGAAGGTATTTGTGTGTCCACCAATAACCAAGTCAAGACCTTCAACTCCCTCTGCTATTTCTAGGTCCCTACGGAACCCAGAATGTCCGAGAGCGATAATAATGTTAATTCCTTGGGATTGCAGATTCTTCACTTCTACGTTGAGTGCTTCGATTTCATCGGTATACTCAACATCATTTGGTACGGCTAACACTTTGGTTTCGGGAGTTAAGTAGCCAACTATACCTACTCTGTGGCCGGAAATATCAAGTACTATAGACTTTTTAAGGTTAGGCTCCTTGGCAAGGTCTGGCACTTTATTTAGAACAAGATTAGCAGCTAATACTGGGCATGTCAGATTTTCTATGAAGGGTGTGACCCCGCTGACTCCGTTGTCGAACTCGTGATTTCCGAGAGACTGAAACAAAAACGTGTAATGTAGTAAGAATTCACTTGCTTACAGCATGCACTTTTTAACAAAAAATATCATCAACGTAGGCCGACCCGATACGTTAGGCTCACCCAAATAAATAGTTCTATATTTATTAGGGTCAGTTTACGCCTGCGTAATAAACTCGCGTCTGTTTTTCCGGTCACTCTTTGTTTGAATACGCCAACGTCAGAATTCAATAGGTATATATAGGTACGTAGGTACTTCAAAATTCTCGTTTCAAAGAGAAAATTCACCGCTTTTGAATCCATTGAAAGTTTGAAACACGGGGTGGTTAGCCTGTTTCATACGCGAGCGTGTATGTATGCAGTGCAACATCATTCAATCATCGTGATTACTTTGTTCGGACATATTTTGTGTCGGAGCCCAATTGCAGTTTTATTGATTGGTCGGTGCGGTGTATTACTGTAGGTAGTACATAGAACGTATATACAACCTATGTACTGTCTGTTAACGATTTTTGTGGCTCGTCCGCGGACTGGCGAATTTATAAATAGCTCGCTGTGAGCAGAACTGTAGTTTTTGTTGACGTGCCTATGGATGCTCTATGATGAATGTGGTTTTAACTCATTTTGTTGTTTCTACCTGTACTCCATTCATTTTGTCATTCGAACAATATCGTTATAATACCATCGTCGTTTTATATCACCGTTTAATATTAAATTTGTATGGGATGAGACATCGAGCCAAAATGAATACACATAGCTACATCATCAAAACATTTTGTTTTTTATATTATTTAAAATAAAGAATTAACAACATGAAAAAAATAAAACAATAAACTCATAAACTTAAGTACATAATAATTAGATATAATATTGCACTTCTTTGTAAGAGTGATTCTATAGCTAAGTAACTAAATAAAGATCTCAAAGATAATGCTCAGCTAAATCTCTTGAGTAAAATTAAAAATAATAATTCTGATCTGGAAAATGCAACTTTGTTGTAGGTACTTAAGCGTTATATTGCAATGCAAATGTCGATATTAGTGTAAATTGCTATGAATTCAAATAGCTACATCATCAATAAATTTGTGTTTTTTATATTATTTAAATAAAATAAAGAATTAACAGCTTATGAAAAAATACAATAATAAACTCATAAACTTAGTACATAATAATTAGATATAATATTGCACTTCTTTGTAAGAGTGATTCTATAGCTAAGTTACTAAATAAAGATCTCAAAGATAATGCTCAGCTAAATCTCTTGAGTAAAATTAAAAATAATAATACTGATCTGGAAAATCCAACTTTGTTGTAGGTACTTAAGCGTTATATTGCAATGCAAATGACGATATTAGTGTAAATTGCTATGAATACATAAAGCTACATTGAAAAAATATAACAATAAACTCATATACTTATAAGATATAATATTGCACTTCTATGTAATTGTAATTCTATGACTAAGGTACTAAATAAAGATCTCAAAGATAAGCTCAGCTAAATCTCATAAGTTACATTACAAATAATAATACTGATCTGGAAAATGCAACTTTTTTTGAGCGTTACGTTGCAATAGCAAATGACGATATTAGTTTAAGTTGCTATGTAAAAGTATCAACGGTAGCCGTTTTTAATCAACACAGTACTTACACCTGTAACATATACTTTTGTGCTCATTACAAGTTTCTGAAAAAAACTTCTATCTTCAAATATTTATCATCATTTCAAAATCTAGGTATAACAAGTGGAATTTGTTTTTGTTCGCGTTATAAATGTTTTGATGATTAAAGAGTATTTATAGAATCAAAAAACAAACAAGTAAAAATACTGATACTATAGGCAATTTCAAATATTCCGCTGAGTTACGCAGCTTCTCAAGGTTATTGATGGTGATCCGTCCTTCAACAGCTGGATACACTGGGCTGTTATTCTCAATATATTCAATTGTAGAACTTAGCTCATCGTAACTTAAAGGTATTGAAGGTAGACCATCGAACACTGAGAACCCATCACCTCCCATCGACAAAAACGCTGGCATCAATATTTTGTACTCCTCCGTCTTATTGAGAACGAAATATTCAGGGTTTAAGCCACCACACCGCATGTGCACTTTTGTGACTCTCTTTCCTGATCGCTGCCGAAAATCATATTGAACTTTCATTCCGGACATTTGTAGAAACTGTCCTGGGGCACGTGTCGGGTTGTATCTCCATACTGAGTGTTCTAGCATCTTCCACACATCACTGCCATTTATTGTTACTTTAACTATATTACCATCAAACGGCATGACACGTAACAAGTCCCCTTTTGTTATGTTTGCCGGTGAATCTATATGAGCAATGGAAGCTCTAACTCCACCACCTTGTATTATTGCAATAGGAGCGTCACTCCAACCAAATCCTCTGTATCCTGAAGCGTACTTATGTACCATCGCATCAGTTATTAGGTTCCCCATATTGCATTCTCTCAAGCGACATGTCTGTCCATCTAATATGACTGAAGTAATACCAACAACCTGTTCCGTTATTTGCTCCATGCTTGCACGATAACGATTCACAATGGTCAGCACTGCAGGCTCTTGAGGTATCGAATTATCTAACAAAATAGGATTTCCATCAGAAGTGATGATTTCGCCATCTGAATCAAAAATGATGTGTAATTTACCCAGATATTTGGTGTATGCGTAGGCTTGTACCGCGGGGACTAATCTACCAGATTTTTGTTTTACTAGAGTTGGATATGGTCCTTCTGGTTTTTCGACGTCAGGACTGGTTCCATTCCATAAAAACGTGTTAGTATGACCCCCTATGACTAAATCGATATCTTCTACTTTTTCGGCTATTTCCAAATCTTTGGTGAACCCAGAATGTCCAAGAGCAATAAGGATATTTACTCCCATTATCTTAAGTCTGGCAGCTTCTGTTTGAATTGCTATCACTTCTTCAATGTATTCTACGTCATTTCGAATGGCTAATACTTTAGTGTCTGGAGTTAAGTAGCCAATGACACCAATCTTAGTGCCATTAATATCGAATACAACAGAGTCCATCAAGTTTTTTTCGGCTTGCAGCTCTGGTTCTTTAGTGAGTATAAGATTGGCAGCGAGGATTGGACATGTGAGGTTTTCAATGAAAGGTGTTAGGCCAGATATGCCGTTATCAAATTCATGGTTACCCAGGGACTGAAACAAAGAACAGAATAATGTAGCACGCTGATATCATATTCCAAGAAACATGCGATATATTATGTAGACATGCAGAAGTACTTTTATCATAAAAATACATGCAACAATGATGTTAGTGCAACAACTAAAAATGTTTGTTAGTAAATATGTATAAGCGACAGAAAGATAGAAACCTACAAATTAACTGCTGGTAGTAGAGGAAATTGATAAAATTAAAACGTTAGATAACAGTTTAATCCAGGTTGACTATTTAAATACCATGCCTACTAAAATGTAGATACTTACAAATTAGTCCATTTAAATCGTTTTGTATCTCGTCAGTACTTTTAAAATATTGTTTTCTCGTAATTTTTATTGAAAGAGATGTTTAGTTTTTTGCCTAGTGTAAATATGAAAAACGATTTAACACAATGACATAAACCAATAAAATAAATATAATTTATTTTTATTGTGCAGTATAATTTTAAGATATATAAAAGAGGAAAGTCATATAAAAGAAAAAAAGTCAATATATCATGTTTGTTTTGCGTATATTATAATTATTTAAGAGGTACGTACAGGTACAAAGTTAAATAAGAAGTAGTAAAAGCGGAAGTTCCCATGAAAATATGAGTTTTTGATTTTATAAAATTATGTTTTCACTTAATTGTGTTCATAAATACGTATTTTTAAGAAATATTCCAAGTCTTTCATAATAAAAGACTGTCCTTTGTCCTTTTTCCACTAATAAGAACAATAGCACTTATGCTCATTCGAAAGTCAGCTTCGGTTTCGATTGTTGTGAAGAACCGCGTTGATGTTTAGTGATAGTGCTCTGACGAGTGAATTGACAGGCTTAATTTTCTTGCTTATAGAATTGTAATTCTAGTTTGGTCGTGCCCAATGACTTGGTCACATTTTTATCATAACATTTCCCATAGTTTCGATATGAAGAAGAAACCCAAAGGAACACATCGTGATGCATACTACAGGAAAGTTTTACTTTCCGTCTTAAATTCCATAATTAAATCCTTCTAAATAGTAAAACTCATTATTAAAGTGGTCTAAAAATAACTGTCCACCACTTCATTGCTAAGTAATATAGTACGCCCTTCCACAGCAGGATACAAAGGACTATGTTGTTTTATATATGCCTCTGTGCTTTTAATTTCGTCAATATTTGCATCAGTTGTGGGAAAGTCAGCGAACATGAAGAAGCCGTCGCCTCCATTCGCCAAAAATGTAGGCATTAATATGTTGTACAATTTTGTTTGATTTAAGGCAAAAAACTCAGGATATGAGCAATTGCCACATCGCAGGGAAACCTTCTTCACCCTTTTATTAGGAGGCTCTCTTAAATCGAATGTTACTCTCATCCCTGACATTTGTAAAAACTGTCCCGTTGCGTACAATGGGTTATACTTATGTACAGAATATTCTAGCATATTCAATATAGCGTTTCCATCCATTGTTACTTTAACTATAACACCGTCAAATGGCATTACTCGCAAAATATCTCCTTTTGTGATATTAGTTGGTAAACCTAGTCTTCTAAATGAAGATCTTATCCCACCACTGTGAATAACAGCAATAGGGGCGTCAGTCCAACCGTGGCCTCTATAGGTAGAAGCATACATATATATCATCGCATCTGTTATAAAATTTCCCATATTACATTCTTTTACTCGACATGTGTGGCCATCTACAAACACTGAAGTATTACCTATAATCTCTTCAGTAATGTTACGAACATTTTCATGATAGTAATTTACAAGTTTTAAAACATTCTGGTCTTGTGGTATCGTTTTATCCAAAAGTATGGGATTTCCATTAGAATTGATCATTTCACCGTCAGCATTGAATGTGACGTGTAATTTTCCAAGATATTTTGTGTATGCGTAAGCTTGCACTGCAGGAACCAATCTGCCAGACTTTTGTTCAACTGTAGTTGGATAAAATCCATCGGGCTCTTCCGTATCGGGTGTAACCCCGCTCCACAAAAACGTGTTCGTGTGACCACCTATTACTAAATCGATGTCTTCAACTTCTCTGGCAATTTCTAGATCTTTTAAAAAACCTGAGTGACCAAGAGCAATGAGTATTTGTATTCCTTTACTTTTAAGCATAGCAGCTTCTTTTCGTACAGCTTCGACCTCTTCTATGTAATCAACATGGTTTCTAATAGCTACTAATTTGGTCTCCGGTGTTAGATATCCTATGATACCAACTTGTGTGCCATTAACGTCAAGGACAACCGACTTCATTAAATTGGACTCGGCTTGTAACTCTGGCTCTTCTGTAAGAATAAGATTGGCGGCTAGAACAGGGCACGTAAGGTTTCGAATAAATGGAGTGACGCCAGATATTCCTTCATCGAAATCATGGTTTCCCAGGGACTGAAACAAAGAACAAATAAATGCAGTAAATAGTTAACGGGTAACAATCATGCAAACATACAGACATTCACGTATTGCAATGTAAACCATTTTTAGTCATTCACAAATCACAATATTTAGACTCTAGTGAGAATGGATGGTACTGGGTTCCCGATTTCCTACAAGGTTGCAGACAATGTCATATAATTACCTTCGTTTGAGATTGTCGCAACAGGTGATAAAACACTGTCGCAAAGAAATATGCAGTAGATCGTTGGGCCATCGCTAATAGTTAAGAGCTCTTACACACCATGTTTTTTTCAGGCACCGCGCCTGTGACTAAAAACAAAAACGTTTGCTGCGCGTTACAGTAATACAGTTGCGTACAACGCGCGTCGAAGGTGCTTGAAAGGAAGAACATGCGTGTGTAAGTGCTCTAAGGGATATAAATCCAGGCTCCAAGGATCTACATCCAGTTCAGTGAAACTTATGATGCAATGGCGAAAGAGATGATGTTATGTCTATGGATATATCAATCAAGATTGGTTAGCACAAGTATTAATCTTAGCATAAATTGGAGTTCCGTGCACCAATCATGTTACGCTCATCTTATCTCATCGAGAGCACAGTTTATAGGCATAATGGACACCCAAATTTAATGTTAAAATGATTCAGTTTTTACGAAACTCGTCTTGACGTGAATACCACTATTAATAGTTATGATTCGAGTAAGATACTGATTCGAGTAAGATATCGATTGGAGTAAGATATCGATTCGAGTAAGATATATATTCGAGTATGAGTAATTATTAGTAACAATTTCATTCCCAAAAACGTATTAAAAAATGGTGAAACTTATCTTTTGATTCGAGAATTTAAGCAGCTTAACATGCGACAGGAATTTTAATTTTACATTGGCAGGACAATTCAGCCAACTTCATTTCATAAATGCAAATCAAATCGATGTATCATCCAACTAAAAGTCATGCTTTAAAATAATACTTACAATTTATAATTTGGATATCCTATCTCTAGCTAGGACGATATTCTTCTGTTTATTTGATTCACTAATCTTGTCTGATTTCCCCAGGTTAAAATGAATGTAAACACAAGTATATTTTTTTAAATGAATGTATTTAAAAAAAAAAACATATAAATATCCGGAAATATGTATTGATGTATCGAATTGTAATTAAGGCAGTTAGATTAAAGAAAAGGATATTAGAGCAACGAGGAGGAAGGAGGAACTAAGTGCAGTTGCTGAACTGTAAGGCTTGAAAACTATCCTGCCAGCCACTTCTGGGTATAATGGACTTCTTAACTTGATAAATTCTTCCGTGCACGTCACAGCATCATATCCAAGACTAACTTTTGATAGTCCAGTCAAAAAAGAGTATCCATGCCGTCCCTCAGTCAAAACTTCGGGCATCAATACTTTGTAGCTCCTCCCATCTTCGATTTCATAAAATTCAGGAACAAAGCAGTCCCAGCAACGAACGACGGCGCTCAACAACCTGGACCCAGGTTGTCGTTCCAGCTCATAAACTGCACGTATTCCAGAAATCTGTAGGAGCATTCCCCCGGAACTTTCTATTTCGTGAGCCCTTACAGAATGTTCCAGGAGCTCTTTAAGGACTACTCCGTTCATAGTCACAGCCACTAGATTAGTTTCTAAACTTAAAGCAGAAAGTAAGTCACCTTTCGTTACATCAGCAGGTCGGTTGGGTGGTGCGATTGAGTTTTGGTAAATAGCGGCGCTGTGGATGACAGCTATAGGGGCGTCAGTCCATCTTTCACCCTCAAACCTTGTAGCATAATAATACATAATGGCATCAGTAACAAAATTTCCGAAATTGCATTCTTCTGTATAGCAAGATTCGCCATCCAAAACGACTGAGGTATTTCCAATGACTTCTGTGTTTCTTGAAACGACATCCGAGTTATAAGTTTTGACTATATCCAGTGACGTTGAATCTTGAGGAACTGATGAATCAAGGAGAATGGGATCGACATTGTATTCCAAAAGTTCTCCATTTAAATCAAACTTTGCTTTAATGCTACCAAGGTATTTGTCATAGGCTGTTGATGGAATTATTGGTACTTGCTTTCCTGACTGCTGAATCACAACTATGGGCTGATGATTTGAAGCGGTGTCGTCATTCCAGTCGAATGAATTTTTATTACCAGCGATAACCATATCGATACCAGCGACCTCTGTAGCAATTTCCCGGTCTTTATCAAGACTCGCATGACCTAAAGCGATTATGATGTTGACTTTTGAAGCTTGCAGTTTTTCTACTTCTTCTGTAATTGCTAGAACTTCATCGATGTATTCAACGTGACCAAAGCTATCCAACATACTGTTTTCAGGTGTCAAGTATCCAACAACTCCAACTTTAACACCTTGTATGTCAAATACGATGGATTTTTTTAAATTAGCTTTTCCATCAGCTGATTTAATATTGACATTACTCGCTAGAATAAAGGTTTTTAAGTTTTTCAGGAAAGGTGAAATCTCCAACGTTTCCGTGTCGACTTCGTTGTTTCCGAGTGACTGAAAGGAGAAAACACATGTCGAAATTAGTGTTAGCAGTTTTTAATGTTAGTAAATTAGTCTTGTTAAATAATTCAAAGTTACTTATTATGTTAAATACAGGACAGGTTAGACAAATTAATGACATTTACAGAAAACGAGTGTTAATAAACATACCTACCTCTTTCCAACACCAAATTACCATCTCCAAAGCAGTGTTATGTTTGCAAACAAAGAGACATATAAATATTCTTAAAATGAATGTTTGATTCCATTCTTTGTTAGTAGTCAACATGTTTTTTTTTTGTTAATATATTATTTTTAAGTTAAATGTTAGTGACTGGTTCCTTATGAAATAAATAGGTACTTACAATACTTTTTCACAGTCTGGGTCAATTTTCGTTTTTAATTTTGTTTCTGATACCATTAAGGTTTCTTTATCTTCCTTCCTTTAAATGAGATTGGTAACAGACTAAAAAATATATGATTCCATTGGTTCCAGTTGTTTTCTTGAGAAACATAATTACCTAAATGAATTTGGAATAGTAAGCTAAGTCTATAATAACTACGTAGCTGAGAATTAAATAAAGAAGTGAGAATTTTGTAAAAATCTCAAGTTATTTGCTACGTAGATGTTTATTAACTTCAATAGTTGGATTCCACTTCGTACTCCAACATAACTTTTTTAAAATATGAAATCATGGAAAGAAACCAAATAACACAAAACACAAGGCACGGTATGATAATAAAATAGAGACAGCACACGATTGACGACACAAATATTGCAGCGGTATCCGAGGGCTCAAGATTTTGATCCGCAACGTGGCTCTGATTTGCGCTTCGAGGCACGCTTTCAAAATTTACCTAGTCGCTTATAATCCTATCTGAGGTGGATTGAATCAAACGATAACAGTCTCCATAATATGCTTCTTCTTCTACTCTTCAAAAAAAATAGGGTAGATAACATTTTGAAAATTATGATAAACGACCATATCATTACTGCTCTTGAAAGTGTTTTTAGCCTTTCAAAAGCCGTGTGAATATCCTATGGTCCATGGCATTACATTGGCATGGCATTTATCTGACTTTGATTTGGCTCAAAAACTAATCAACCGATTTTAAAAACTCAAGCCATTAGAAGGCTACATTATTAACTTAAAACATAGGCCATATTTTATTTTTGAAAAATAAAATGAGATCACTACTAAAATTGCACTAATGTAACCAAAGTAGCAAAATTTTGGTGCCTAATAAAATCATTATTTGGCGTGCGCTGAGAAAACTATTGAAAAAATATAAAAATAAAGTACTACATGATTAAAGTATTAAATATTACCTATAAAAAGTCCGCGAGGATATATGTCAAACTATTATGGTTAAGTCACAATTATCTACCGCTTTTTGTTCAATTCAAATTATTCAATCACGTGGAATGGAATAGTGGTGATTTTGGTACAATGAAAATAATCCTTATTTATTTCCTTATTTATAATTTAGGTTGATTATTTACATGTAAATTACACTTTAAATTATTAAAATCGAACCTTTCGTTTAAAAGTTCCAGAGGGTATAAAATGTAAAGTGTTGCGGTTTGAGTGAACTGTCCTACTTCGTTTAGTTTAATAATAAGTAATTTACACATTACCCGATAAAGAGGGTAGAGGGGAGATGAAGTTCGTGGAGTACCTGCTAAGCCCGCGCGAAGTCGCGAGCGGAGTGCTAGTACGAGTATAATCTCCTTATTTTGCTGTGCCCGAGAGGGTCCATATTCCATATTGATCTTTTACTTTGTTATACAATCTATGTAATACATATGGAATGCAATAAAGAATATTAATATAGGTACCATAGCTAATAGTTCATACCTCCATTGAGTTGCGGACCTATAGATGAACGTTCCAATCTACTGTGGCAAAATTTTCACAATTGACATAAAAGCAGAGTGACTTGTTTTGCATTTTAAATTGTGGATCCATGCGAGTTTCATTACAACTGTTTTCAAATTCGGAATTGGTAGTAATGGACATTTGGCGGTAGTTTTGTTGTAAATCAATTTTAGCCTTTCATTGTTACGTTTGTTTGAATCTAGTCATTATTTAGCTATATTTAAAATAATTACATGTAGGAATAAATCGATTTTGATTTTCACTGGTGGTTCACATAATGCTAGGTTATTTTGGCCCATGTGTAATATTTACGTTGGTTGGTAGGAATAAAAGACGAATGAATTGTGAAGATGAAAAGTTCTTTGCCCCAATTTCTTTTACAACCCTGTTTTTTTTTTTAAGTTTGTCGGTAGATTGATCGAAATGTTTTTATAAAGATAGAGACAAACAGAGGTTCCACGAGTCTATGGGCTGTTTGGGGGTTGCTGAAAACTTATACTTGATTGCCCTTGTTAAAGTTTTGTAGCCGCTGTAACTGAAAACTTCAGTCTTCAAGTACTAGCAGTAACCGTCTTAGTAACACTTTAAAAACCGCACGATAACTTTGCACCTTTGCACCTCTCATTTTGACGTAAAACAAAACAGAAGCATTGAAGCCAGTACAGTAATGAGTGTCGAAACCATGAAATCAATGTTTCATAAAGCCGACGTGACGCTCACAGTACGAATAATTGACGGACGAAAAAACTCGTTGATGACATTGGCGGACAAAAAAGTTCTATTTTTTTTCTTTTATTTTTGGTACTCACTACAGCGTCAGGTTGCAATGCGTTGACGAATTCTGCGGCGATCCTCCACTTGTATATTGTGAACCATGCTGTGCCAGTGTAGGTGTCTCCCGCGTTGAGGTAGAGGACGGGAGGGCCCTGGCCGGATGCGGCCGCTTGACGGGCTTCCTTTACACTGAAATTGAGAGAGGATCAGGTCAAGCAGAGATTCCATCAGTGTTGTGTGACATTGTTATTTTCTACAACAATGTCAACTTTTAGCGGAATGCCTCCACCACTGGTTATAGTGGTAATACTCTAATGTGTGTTATACCCTGGGTATATAGTCAGTCCCACTGTTATCTCGCTGACTAGTAAATATTCGTACAATCTCATTACTATACAGCTATTTATTTTTAGTGTTACAAAAGTTTTCGTTATTTTGCTCATAATTTCTGCGTCTTTTCAGGCACAATAAATAGATTTTATTTATTTTCTTCTGTCATGATTGTTCCTGCAATTGCTAGGCAAGAAGAAAAATAAATTAGTTAATTTTATGGGTGTCACTGACTCACAAAGAATGACCTCAATGTTGCCGTGACGTGGTCGTCACGGCTGTGCTAGCTAGTGTTAGAAAGAGAAATTCAATACTTCTAGCCATACTTACACATGAGCAACTCTCGGGAAACCACCGTAGCACTTGCCAGCCTCTCGATCAGCGGTGGTGCAGGTTCCACTCAGCTGAGACGTCTGCTCGAACCTCGCGTGCATATCGTTGTTGTGCAGGATGAGCAGTTCGAAGGTGTCTCCTGGCGCCTTGACCACGCTGCCAGAAGACAACGCCGCCACCGTCAGCACTGCTGCTAGTAGGACTTTCTGGAAAACGAAAAAGAAAGTAGGGATTAGGTAAGAGAAGTTCTGGGTATGAAGAGGAAAACTTAGGTGCAGTGAGCTTGAAGTGAACAATCCTTTCATCTTGATCGCATGACCGACTCGCTTCAAGCTCCTCTACGTAAGTTTTCATTGGGATATTTTTACAGAATAGCACTGCTGGATCTGCTCGCGTGACCTGAGGTGCAATTCTCGTATTTCAGTAGCCCTACTATGACGTGCTAATGCGATCCAATTCCGATGATGTAAACGGGATAGTGCTATTCGCTATGCATAGCTCCGTCTCCCTCTTAGAGCGGCATCATGATCGTTTTCAGACTTCATAGTAGGGCCTTAGTAACGTTCGCATTCGCATCAAAGTCGCAATGAACATTTTGGAAAGTTTTTGATATTATGGTCGCTGAGAGGAGATTGCGACTTGAATTTGAAACGGATTTAGCCACACAATTCGTTTAGATACCTACATATGAAGGCGCCGTTTGGTTAGGCATCTACCATTTACGTCTAATTACGGATACCTACGTTATTACTGCGCATGAAACAATATTTGAACATCGGTCAGATTTTGCTCGAATTAAGCATTTTTTAAATATTTCTGTCTGAATTCTATTATTCTAAATACAAAATTAAATTATTGCTGCCGTTCTTAAGTGCATCATTTACGAAAAACTTAATGGCAGATATGTACATATGTTCGTGATGGTCCATAAGGTTTTTAGGAAAAGAATAAGTTGGGGCACCTAGTAGTACCTCCCTAATCAAAAAAACTATTTCCTTGCTTTTATGTAACTAGTCCTTTTTCCGTGATGTTGAGTACTCTTCATGTGAGCAAACTAAGCTGGACAAAGGACAAAAGGTTACAATCGTTAGACAACGACAAAAACAAGTCATTTTTCGTCCAGCTTGAAAGCGCGTTCCATTTCTCTAGAATAGGCTTGTCATTTAATTGGACTTTATATTATGGTTCTGCTGTTTAAGGTTGTCTATTTTCTGTTTTTTTTTTCATAGCAAAAAACAACGAGAAGTACTGGTTGTTTTATACTATTGATATTCAGTGTTTTAACATCAATAAAAAAAAAAGGCATGAATATAAGTCGGTTAAATATAGGTATACTATCTACTACATTTTCCTCTGAATTTAATTGTTATGTAGGGATAGAAAAAAGAAACGACATGTCACAGACAACTAGCGTAATCAGTCGTTTAAAATTAAAAGTGTAGCTTTTTCATTGAACTGCGCCGTTTAATCAGCAAGATAAGTAACATGGGCAAGTCATTAAATGATATAGAACCAAAGATGTCACTTAGGTCCTGAAAAATCGGCGCAGTGAAATGAAAGGGCTAGGCAACCAATTAAACGGCTGATTACGCTATTTGGCTGCGACAGATATTTCGCTTTTGCGTTTTATTATTGTGTCCCTATATACCTAGTGTTTCCTCAGGTTCCTCTTAACCTCTCTCAATAAAAGCAGGAAATAAGTAGGTACACTACAATCTGACAAAATTTGAGATCGATTCTGATTCGTGGATCCTTATTTTGTCCCAAAATATTAAATAAAAATGAAATAAAATTTATTTTTACGTGCTGCTCTCGAAAGGACGACGGAAGGGCGAAAAACGACAAGTCCTAGGACCTGCACAAAGAGGCCTGTGCCAGAGAAGTGGGGATACGTAGGCTGATTATTATTCCATTAAAAGTCGGCTCATTCAAAGTGGCCAGTGTAAATTGGACAGTCACTTTAAGGTCGATGTTTCATAGATTTTTATTTGGATACTGAACCTTATGAACATTTAAGACCCGAGCTAGAGCCCAAGTTAAAGGGTGAGGCGTTGTCTTAATTGACTAACGATCGTACGATTTAACTATGCGATTTCGTCGCACGGCGAGATTTAACACACACATATCTTTTGAGTGTATATTGAAGCTTGCAAATCATCGCGCGAGAACTGGATCATTTTCACGATAATTTATTTTCATAGCGCGACGATATCGCATCGTTGACTTGTCCGATCGTTAGCCAATTAAGACGACGCCTTATGCTTAGATTTGGCTTATTAGCGTATTGAGTACTTGGCTGTCAGCTTACCCATTAGCGTTCCCGTGATCCGATAATTACGAAACAGCTTAAAGCTTATGTACAATTATAATTATGTGTTAGTACCTACATAAACCATCCACTAATTAATAACGAAGCTTATATGTAACAGTGACGCGTACGAATCCTAGATATAGTTGTTGCGTTTTGGCATGGCGATAGTGGTCACTGACCTGCTTTGGTTTATGATATTCTTAATTTAAAAATCTGTAATAGTATAAAATAAAATGTTTTTTCCTGTCTGTTTCTCCGCTTATTTCTTCTAAACCACGCAACGGATTTTGATGCGGTTTTCACTAATAGATAGAGCGATGAACGAGGAAGGTGTATATTTGTACTCGTTTGAAGCCCGGGCAGGTCGCTAGTCGGAAATAAAGCTAGAATGTTCTTAAATACATCTTGTAAATAAATCGATAATTCCTGTTCTTGGTATGTAAACAAGTAGTAGGCCCAACTGATGTGTTGCGGAATTTGTTCGAAAGAGTCACCGCGGCCCTGGAACGCAAAGGGCTTTAGAAGGAACACGGATGGGTTTTAGTCAGTAAGAGTCTGACACGCACTTCCGCTCCACTCCACCCAGAGCGGAAGAAGTCATTTGATGATTTCCCATCCTTAAAAAAAAGGCCCAACTGATGTGATGATAAGTGCTCATCACTGCCTACGAATATCTGCAATTTCCGAAGGATAAAAATATTATAATCTTTAGGTACATTATGTGTTAAGTGACCATACCAAAGACAAAGGTCTCAAACTTCGAAAGATAACTCCACCTGACTCTGTCGCTATGACAACGGAAAAAAACCCTCGAGTAATGTAAAAAAAAACATAATTAGGATACGGACCTAACTGCCAATTTGATTGACTCGAGTGGAGTCACTGGAATCACTTTGCATTTCGTGTTTCAATGGGCAATGACGACTAATGAAACCACTATAGCTAGCCGCCGATGTCTGTTTCGATGTATGTAGGTATATTTTTGTGTGTGTTTTATCGACGCACACGTTATTCGGATTTGTTCGGGCACTGCCGCTATCAACCCCTGCGTTCGTGCGTACAAACTGTACCTACACATTGTATAGACTCTGCCCTATCCACAATTTTGAAAGCATGGAGCTTGTTGTATCATGTAAAAATTATAATTGGAATTCGACCACGCCAGTTGACGTACGTACTACAGTTAGGTATCTACATGTATTACCATGACCCCTTTGAATGTATAGAGCTTATTCTATCATCCGAAAATGATAACGGGATTTAATCACATAACCTCAGTAGATCAGTAACTTACTGAAAGTGTCACTAAGATTTGAATATAGATTGCAGTAGTGGTTGGTAGTTAACTGCAGTACCAAGAAAGAAGTCAGCCAGGGTCAGTCTGCGTCCGATCAGACTGATCCTAATATACTTAGGGAAAGACTAGGCTGAGAGAGATGAGAAGTAAATAACCTGCGAAATACAGGGTTTTACTACACAAAATCAATTTTTATTAAATATTGTTATAGTACGTTCTATTTCTATTGATATCAAGCCTTTTACGAATTCCATACATGGAACCGTAAAGCAATTGAGTATTTTCGCATTTTCGTATCCAAAACTTTCAATGACGTAGTTCATAATATATGTTCACAGAATCATTGCATTTATGATTTTAATGTAAACCAAAGGTTACTTGTTATGGTTCTATCCACCACGGACTATCTATTATTCTTCTCAGTAAAATCCATCGAAAAGTTGTATGTAAAAGATTGCTTTTAGCGACAACACCGGATTGTTAAACCTATCTAGTAGTCCTGTAGTCCTTTGTAATTTGTTATGGACAAGTATACAATAAAGAGTAAGTATTCTTCTTCTATGGGTGAATCAATTGCACCCAATGTAGATTTTTTTCCGAACATAAGCGTCTTTCAAGTTATGCTCTGCTTCAACATGCAACCCGCACTAACATCACTTACGGCCGGTCTCAATAACGTATCTATCAATAGTAGCTGAAACGTCATGTTTTAAAAGGCAAACATGGCGTTTCAGTTACTGTTGGTAGCTATTTTGACAATTGATTACATTATTGAAACCGGCTGTTAAACTTCAACCCACAATAGACCAGCCGGTTTGTTCTGTAAAACCCTCACCGCGAAATTTAGGTAAAGTGAGCTGCCAATTGATGGTTTTTACAGCTCACTTCACCTGAGTTATTACGGTGAGATTGTTACAGTCGGTCTATTCTGTCAACATCTCAACGTGCAAACTTTGTGTGTGTAAATACTAGTGGAGTGAGTGTGAAGTGGATTGTCATTTCATCTTGTTTGTATGGATTGACAGCTCACTTCAATGTCACTTCACCTAAGTTTACTCGGTGACATTGTACAAAATAGCACTTCTGCATAGAACTAATCTGATGAGTCACAAATAGATAGTTTAACAAACATCGTCGATCGTTTTAAATATAAATCCATTTTTTGGTGAAAAGTATGATATATGCCAGTTATGCGACACACCTACATTGCCGGTCGTGTGGTCACGTACGAAATAAAACGCCCACCCCACCCGCAGTGATTCCTCTCCAAATACATCCATCCGTGTTTTGTTTACCTTCGATTTTATTATATTTTCAGTAGCTACGTTAGTATTCATCGAATAGTTTTATTGGAAAACGGCAAACGCGGACAACTAACAAATAATGACAACTAGTTAGTACTAGTTGTCATTATTTACATGTGCTATCTCGATTTTGTTGAAGTTTTTCACGGGATTTTTTAAAGAAAAAACAAAAGGTAAGAGAGCGAAAAGACTTAAGTCTTTTCGCTTTCTTACCTTTTATAAAAGTGCTTATTTCTGCTTGTATTTTATTTTGAACTTATGGAAACCGGTTTGATGTTTGCAATGATTGAGCTTTATTTCTTCTCTATTGTCCTTATGGCAAATATTTTTTTTCCTTAATACTTAATTAACTTTACATTTTACATAAGAATTCTATATTCAGTTTGTCGTAGTGTCAACAACTAATGACAGTAGACGTCGCTTGTATTTAGCCACCTTGATTTTTATATTTGGTAACCTCAGATCGTTCTGATTTTGTAGAAATGTTGTCAATTGAAAAGGACAGAAAAATATGAATTATTCTGGTATCATTAGTATTTAACTCGAGCATTGGATGTGTTTTTTCGAATTCGAAAAGAACGCTTGTTTGTATTTTATGGGTTGTTAAACCATTCATCCAATTGAGATCAAACTTTGTCAACTTATTGCTTGCGATTGTGCGAAAGTTGAACATGACAGCAACGCACCATGTACCTACCAGCTACAGAACGCTGAATGTGTTCAGGAGTAGGCAACAAATTTTCATAAATTTGTTATTTATGAAAATATAGGTTTCGGGGAAGTTGATGAAAAAAAGTTATTTAACAGTGTGTGTGGTTCTGGATTTAGCTAGGCAACTCATGTGCGTGCAATTTAGCAATCTACATATTATCTATGGTAGGCGCCGGATAAACATGCAATAAAGTTTATATAGGTACCCATAGTAGGCGCCAGATAAATGTGGAATAAAGTACATTGACCTTTCCCTAATAACTGTTCATAGGTACCTGAACAATTAAATATGAATCGTTTTTCATTATTAGACAATGTTAAGGATCACGAGAGATGATGATTCGGGACAGCTTTGTGTCATTAATTCCGTTTTTCAAATAAAAAATGTCAATAATTGTAGGTGGGTCAATGACCGTTATTCCACGATTATCTGGCGCCTACTATAATACCTTTACCTAATATCATCATCATCTTATCACCCGAAAGATGTCCACTGCTAAACATAGACCTCCCCAAGTGTCGCCACAACAAACGGTACTGTGCGTCTCGCATCCATCGGCTACCCGCGACCCTCGACACGTCATCGGTCCACCTTGTGGAAGGCCGCGCCAACGCTGTGTCTTCTCTAATATCCCTTCGTAAATACTCGAACAATAAAACGTTCTCTAATGATGAAAAACCATAAAGCATCACGATTCAGGACAGCTTCATGTCTTTATTTCTGTTTTTGAAATGAAGAGAGTCGATAAATGTGTGTGGGTCAATGACCGTTATTGCATATTTATAATTATAATCTTTGTCATCATCAAGTAACTAACAGTTGAGGGTATGTGTTGCCTTATCTTAGAACTAGTTAAAACTAAAAAATAGTGTCATAAACAATTAGATTTTATAAAACGAAGCTCTATTTTTTTAACGTTAACAATAACGTATAGGTTGTCAGCTCTATCACTCTCTATCAATATTTGGCGAACAGGAAAGTTTAACAATAATTTGGTAGGAAGGTGTTTGGTTAATCATTTACTAGTGTTCTATCGACAGTTTGGGAAGTAACACCTGTTTTTAAAAATAAAGCCTAGCTTCACGTCTGCTGTTCATAAGTATTTTGTGACAACTAAAAGCGAATTCACAAGTGAATCAATCAGAACTGCCAAGATTATCGTCATATCTCAAAATGATAGGTACCAGCGTACGGGGTTCTGCGGTGGATGTTGAATCATTATTTCGATCATGCGCGCCATTGTGCTTGTTCTGACGCTGGCTGCATGGGCATAAGGGTTGACATCATGGTGTATCATAAAGAAGTTTCCTAATTACAGAAATTTGGTTTTCCTGAACGCAATTTTCGTAAACTTTCACAATATTTAGAAGAAAAATGATCACCAACTACGGCGGCGATTTCAATCTATGGTTCGATACAGTAAAGCATTACTGGTTGTTAGTTATGATATATATATGTGTTAGGTACGTAGACTCTGTAGAAGTTTTCAATGGGTATATGAAAAGGAAATACTTAAAAGTTGTATTTTTGGTTGGATCATGCCATTATTTTTTAACAATCAGTTCGTTCTATGTGCTCGCTTGGATAAAATCAGAATATAAAAATATTACTATTTTAATTGATAGCCTTATTAATTATATTGTAATTTTGCCTATGATCGTATTTTTTTTTTTTTATAATTGTTTATTCTGTTTTTCGATACACGGGTTCAAGTAGGTACAGCTACTAACAAATGGCGTCGCTTGTACATATATAGCCACTCTCTGATGTTTATACTGAGCGACGTCTTAATGTTCTCATATAGTTTGTCCTGCTAGTTTTTCGTAGATTCTTTAGCCCTATAGTTTTATTTCTAGAATTGTTACTCTTTCACTTAACAGTATTACTATTGGACGTAATTATAGCTGTTGTAAGAAGCAATCGAGAATTATGGTACAATTTTTTTGTAAATCGATTAGGTAAGTAATAGCAGCCAAGATATAATTAGCGATGGAAAAGTTATTCATGAACCTGATGATTGCTTTTAGGCGGTTTGAGACAAAAAATTACTATTTAATGTATTTGTTACGTCTAAGGATGGATGTAGAAATAAACTTAAGATTAGCCGACTAAACTTGAATTTATTTTCGAGGAAAGGCTAATTAATATTCGACAAAATGTGCATGATTTAGTTTTTAGGCTGAATCGCACATTAGCCTAAACGTAACGGCTAATGAGTACCTATTCAATGTTAACGGTTTATCAGGCTAAAGACAAAAGAAATGAACTCAAGTCCAGCTGATTTTGCTTTGGCGATGTGAAATCATCACATTATAAATCAGCGGGTTGATTCTGTAAATATGTCGCAGTGAAGTGAACGCTTGGGTGAAGTGATCACGAGGTGAGCTGTCAATCTATATAATCAAGATGGAATGACAGCTCACTTTGTGATCACGTGACATCTTCAACATGTCATCCCTTCATCATCCCTTCACTTCAACTGTCTGCAGAATCGACCGACTGTGGTGTGTGTGTGAGAGATTGTCAGACTCTTACTGACTAAAATCCACCGTGTTCCTTTAAATGCCCTTTGCGTTCTAGAGCCGCGGTAACTCTTTCAAACAGTTCCAGCAATAGGGAAGCCTGAGTTGAAAAAAATATGATTTTATTAAGTCCGTCGGTTAGATTTTCGAAAAGTATTGGATATGTATTTTTTATTATATCAAATCAATAAAAAAATACATAAAAAAAGCGACAGCGAAAGTTGTTCATAATGATGAGTACAATTACCCCTTAAGAGATATTGCGATTATTCTGTTACAAATTGTAGAATAAAGGTTACCTATTCCGTTGAAGCAAAACCATGAAATGCAGTAGTTTTTTTCTTCATTCAAGTTTCTAATGATTGCATGTGTACGAATGATTCTAATTAAATTTATTTTTATCAACTTAAATTTCCTCATTTGTTACTTTGTCTCGTCTATAATGTCTGTACATTCCTGACTAAACAATTGATTTTTCCTACAATATTTATCGCTGCTAAACAAATGCTCATTAGAATTTATATAGTACCTACGTACAAGATTGTACAAACAGGAAAGCTGAAAAATTAACTATAGTAGGCGCCAGATAAATGTGGAATAAAGTACATTGACCTTTCCCTAATAACTGTTTATAGGTGTGGTACCTGAACAATTAAATATGAATCGTTTTTCATTATTAGACAATGTTAAGGATCACGAGAGATGATGATTCGGGACAGCTTTGTGTCATTAATTCCGTTTTTCAAATTAAAAATGTCAATAATTGTAGGTGGGTCAATGACCGTTATTCCACGATTATCTGGCGCCTACTATAGTGGCAAATCCATATATATGTCACCGGAAAATAGCAAACTCCGTAAGATTATAAAATAACTTGAGAGATTGTAAACTCTCGAAAAATTGACCACTGAACATTTGGATTTTACGCATCAAAATTTTATAGTCTTTAAGAAATTGTGGACTGACATAAACTAGCGACCAATTTTGACCGGTGGCATATACATATACAACAAAGTAGGGTTAGTTACACCATTTATAACTCAAGAACGGCTGGACCGCTTTTGAAGATCTTTGTTTTGTTGGATTTGTCTTTGCCCCAAATAGCAGAATAGCTTTTAAAATATTGAAAAAATTAAAGAAGAAAAAATATCTCCAAATATCATTTTCGAAAACAATACCATTTCTGATACATGACAAAAACGAAACACGGCGAATATTTGTTCTGAGGCGGTAAGAAGTACGCCGGGACCACTAGTATATTATAAAACATCAATATTCCCAGTTCGTCGTTTTTTGAGGTCATGATATTTAATACAAGTAAATTTTCAATAGAATCGATCCTGAAAAACTGCAATTTACTATTGTTTCTTTGGCTACTCTTTGGATACTCTTCTTTTACCTCTTTATTTATTTATTTATTTATTTAAACTTTATGTACAATAGTGGTACATGGGCGGACTTAATGCATCAAGGCATTCTCTACCAGTCAACCTTTGGGTTATAAAGACTATACTGTGGTAGGTGTACAATAAATAAAAATAAGATTCAAAATTGAATTTTAACAATTCGGAAAGAATATATAGATAATATATATAATACTAATAAAATACATATATATGCTAAAATAATAAACTAATAAATATGATATATAATAATCATACCGATTAAGAGAATTCATAGTAATCATGACGAAGAACAACTAAAAATGACAAGCTTTTAAGTAGTGTTTTCGGATTTTACGCTTAAAGGAAAATTTTGACTCCGCCTTCTTGATGTCAAGGGGTAGCATATTCCAGAGTTTAATTGTAGAAATAGCGTAGGAATTAGACAAAAACCCGGTGTGGTGAGAAGGGATATGAAGAAGTAAGTTTTTAGATACTCGAAGGTTGAGACTGTGAGAACTGCCCAACACTTTAAAATATTGTTTTAAATAATCAGGAGCACAAGGATCGTTCATGATAGTGAAGAGCATGCAGAGGGATCTGAGGGATCTCCTCTGACGGATAGGCAACCATTTAAGCTGAGAACGGAAGGAAGAAATGTGATCATATTTACGAAGGCCAAAAATGAAACGAATACAGTTGTTAAGAAGTCGATCCAGTTTGTTGAGAAGTTCTTGGGATAGATCAGAGTAGCAAACATCAGCATAATCAATTATAGGAAGCACTAGTGACTGGACCAAAGTGATTTTAGTGCTTGAAGGAAGAAAATGCTTGAATCTATAGAGAGATCGCAGTGTGAATGTTACTCTCTGGCTAACCTGAGCAATCTGCTTATTCCAACTCAACCGGTCATCAATGTATAGACCTAAGTCTTTAACGTGTGGGGAAAGAGTGATTACGGTATTGTTGAAAGTAAGCGGCAGCAGTTGGCTGGTGTCCAAGTTACGCAGATAATATGAACTACCAATGAGGATAGCCTGACATTAACCAACCACCATGCACCATGACCAAGCACCATGTGATTATGCTGTATATGTTTTACGTAGACTTTGTTACCTTAAAAGTAGTTTTTCTTCTAGTAGTTCTTTGATTAGAGCGTTCCTTTACATATTTCAACGAGTATGTTTACAAATACATATTAACGAAATTTACTCTTTTTTATCTAGCCGTTGCTGCCTCAGGAAAAACAGCCTCGTGTAGAAAATCTCTTGGGGGGCAAAGGCAAGAGATTTCTTTTACATAATAATAGTTGAATATGTGTTTGTATTGAAACTACGATAAACTGGCGACGTCTGGACATAATAGGTATAACCACTTTGATATTTAAATTAAGTGATCATTATGTCTATTTATGTTATGTTGGTTCTACCGTGCTTTTCCAGTCAGACAGTATCATTTCTAAGATTATTGTTGTTGCTTATTTTAGTATTAGATGTTATTATAGCAGTTGTAAAGAGTGATCGAGATGATATGACCTTTATAAAAAACGACTGAAGTAGACCACACCGTACACGACTGAAGTAAAACTTCTTTAGCTCCATCTATATGTATGTATATATATATATGTTTATATGCATAATATATACACACACGCATACACACACAGCATACGGCATTTCGTTCCGTTCGCCTCGCCCGATCACACTTTTCGTAACGCTCTCGTCAGGCATTCACAGTTTACTCCCCAAGTCAAGCGTGCGTAAAAAAGTTTTACTTCACAAATAGATCAAATCAAAAGACGCTGACAGCTAAGCATGTAAGGATACCAAAATTACAATAAAAAATAGAATTATTCGTGAACCTGCTGATTAAAACCCTTTTACGCCAGCAAAACCCTGAATGGCATAAAAGGGACTTAATCTTTTCTTTTTCTTCAGGTTTGTTGTACTTGTAGTTAACACCGTATCAACTCATCAGCTGTACACAGGTACCAGTGGCGCAGAACAATTCGAAATGATATTCCCAACCTCTAATTTTACTGACAAGAGGTCCACAACGAATAAATCAATTAAAATGAACATTTTGCGTGTTACTTACAAGGTCAAAACATCAAAAGCTTTTTTTGCAGTAGTTAACAGGCGTGCATCTGCATCATTTATTTACTGACTTAAAAACATGTTTTTTCCTGAAAGAGCAATTGTTATTTTATAAAATTAAAATCCAGTCAACTACATGGATCAGTAGTACCTACATAATGAAAAATGGCAAACAGGAAAGTTTACTACTTTGGATATAACTGCATTTTGAAGTATGGTTGTAACATTCGTTCTTTGGCATTTGGACCATACTTATACCATCAACTATTTCGGAATCATCTTATTTTTATAAGAGTGCCAGTGTTTAACATCAAGTATTCTCAATTGTAAGAAATAAAAGTGTTATAAGAAGAATTTTACGGTTGTTCTACGAACGAGCCTGTTTTTTGGAACCGACAGTTTTTGGATATAAAAGTGAAGCCATCAAAGCCGTGCAAGTTATGTCTGATCACGCCATGCCCGAATTCGACATCAGCGAAATAGAAAAAGAATTGGGACTTAAACCAGTAGTATATTCAAGAATTATAATTACTACTTTAAATTTCCTGGTGCTGGCGTTGACAGTAATTGCGTTGATATACGGAGTGACATCGTGGTACTTCATGAAGAAGTTTCGTAATTACAGAAACTTTGTGAATTTAAATGCAATTTTAGCAAACTTTTTACTCTATTTATTGTCTACGGTCGCTAACTATGACGACGAATTAGGTTTTCAAGCTCCAGATTGGTTTTTCGATTTATTCAGTTATCCATGTTTATACTTAACAACAGTAAGGAGTTTTTGGTTATTGGTTATAAGTCATATGTTTTATGTGGACTTTGTAAAAGTGTTCGATGTTCATGTCCAGAGGAGATATCTTATAAGTAGCCTTTTTTCTTGGGGAGCACCTTTAATAATAACAGGAATGAGCACATTGATCTTACCTGATAACATTTATATACGTGTTACAATACTAATACTGTCATTGAATTGTATTTTATACATTGTTATTGTATATTCACTTTGTCGTAGTTTTAACACGAGTGGTCATACAACTGCTAACATCAGGCGTCGATTGTATATGGCTACTTTAATATTTATATTGAGCGATCTCATTATGTTTGTATATTTAATAATTTTATTACCGTTTTTTCGCAGCAAAATAGTATCATTTCTTGGAGCATTATTGATGCACTTAAATGTATTAATATTGGATGTTTTTATAGTTGTTGTAAAGAGCAATCGGGAGCTCTGGTATCAGCTTTATGTTAGTAGATTATCAGCAAGGCAAAGGAATCACGATATTCGTATGATAAGTGCAAATATACGTAAACCTGATGATTGTCTCCCGGCGGTTTCTGTGAATTGAAATAATCTATACTAATGTAATATATAATTATAATTTATATTTTATATATTAAATCTATATATATATTAATATAATACAGTTGAAGAGTTTGTTTGAACGCGCTAATCTGTCAGTCGGAATTGGAAATGTTTTTTAATATATTAACTTTGTTTTCAGGGCCTTTGTGCAATACCATACATAGACACAATTATTGAATTTATTCATGGATGGAAATTTAATTTAATTTGTTGGTTTTAATTTACTTTTAATATAATGTATTTGTTTGACATACATAATTATTTTTATTTTTTTATTTCTGTTGTTGTCCGAATTGATGTTTATTTTTATTTTTGATGTCACTGTGCAATGGGTGTAATTTACCTGAATATATGAATTTATTATTATTATTATAAAGAAGTTTTGTAACTATAGAAACTTTGTGTGTCTCAACGCAATTCTACCAACTTTGATACTTTTCTCACTCAACTTTTTCAACACTGAAAATGAGTGTGTTTCCAGTATAATTTTCTACGAATTTTTAGTAAAGTATAACTGGTTGTTAGTTATAATATAAGTCGTATGTTTTACGTTGATTTTGTAAAAGTTTTCAATGGGTATTTTAAAAGAAATATTTGTATTTTTCTATTTAGTTGGGGCGTGCCTCTTATACCAACTATCGTAAATATATTTCTTTATATTATCTGGGAATGGGAAAATTGACGAAAACAATCAAGCCAACTTACTATAGAGCATTTTAGTATGTATGTCACCTTTGGTAGTAAACTAGCTCGTTTATATTAAAATTCTGTATTTACTTTGTCATGGTTCCAACACAACTACATCTAACATTTGCCAAACCTTGTCTATGGCCACATTGATATTTATATCTATTGAGCGACGTCTCATTGTTTTCCAGTAAATATAATAGTGATTCAAATGCAGATACCCTCTCCCGGCTACATGGTAGAACTTTTTCTACAATTCTGGAATACTTTTGTATTGGACGTATTTTTGTTCGTTGTTAAGAGAATTCGAAAGTTATGGTATATAAATATTATGTAAAGCAATTAGCAAAGTACAGAGGTCGTAATGTCATTATGAAAGTAAGAATGACTCGTGAACCTGAAGTCGCCCAGTCACCGGTTCCTAATATATAAAAAAATGTAGTTTCGTTGGATTACTGATTAGATTTTAACAGATATTTACATATAGGTAAAGTAAACACAAGTTAACAAAAGGTTTTATTTTAAATATAAACTAAAATAGTCCTAGCAATGATAATTAGGCTAAATAACTAAATGGCTAATAAAATTTTAAATGTATTAAGAAACTGTTCTATATAATGAAGGGTCTTGCAGACGCATGCTTTTAAAATAAAAAATACACTGATAGAATACTTCCGCAACTTTTAAATTTTGATATAAAATCTTTTTATCCAGGAAAAATGCGCGATTCCTGCGGCGTAGGTCGTGCGGGCAAAGCCGCTTGCAGAAGCTAGTTTTATATTTTCTGATTAGGCCTACTTTTCCCGCATGGCCAATTATTGTCGACATAAATTAATGATTAGTTTTGGGTTATTATTAAAAGGATTTTTATTAATTAAATTAGCACTAATTGATAAAAAGTTTCTTTCATTCATTTTGTATCGTTTCACTATACCTATTGTTCCATCGACAGTTTCAGAAGCAACACCCACTTTAGAGCATGACTGCACAACGTCGATCATAATCATATCCGTGCATAACGCCAATCTGGGTCCTTACCATAACCGTTTGCAGAGGAATAGAAAATCAAGGCGAACGTGTCCAACAGGTGTACTGCACATGGTTCAAAATCGCTTGAAACTTCACGTGACACCCGTCGTTTCGTACTTTTTTCGTCGAATAGCTAGTACTCCTTGTTCACCGATATTTTTTCGTAAACCAAAAGTGAATCAACCGAAGTGATATCATGACTGATAACGGAACTAGTGTCTATGGAGTGGAAAGTGTTGAGATAGACACAGGCTTATCAATATCTCCCAAGTTACTTTTCCACTTTGTTGTGTTGGTGCTAAAATTAGTTATATTGTCATGTGGAGTGACATCGTGGTGCATCATAAAGACATTTCGTAACTACAGAAACTTTGTGTGTCTCAACGCAAGTTTAGCAAACCTTTTATTTTACTTATTAATAACTAGCGAGGAAATAGATAAAATTAGATTAAATGACCTATTTCTTGTGTGGTTATGGTTGTACCTGTTACCATTCCTACTAACAGTGAAGCAGTTCTGGACGATAGTATTAAGTCATATGTTTTACGTGGACTTTGTAAAAGTTTTCAATGATCACTATGACCAAAGGAGAAATCTGAGATGTAGCCTCTTTGGTTGGGGCGTGCCTGTAATAACAACAGGAATGTGTGCTTTCAATGTGAATGTGTTGTTTTTTATCACAAGAATTGTAGCTTTCTTTTTACCTTTGCTAGTAAACTGTATCTTTTATATTATAATTGTTTATTCACTTTGTCGTAGTTTCAACACGAGCACACTTACAGCTACTGACATCAGGCGTCGCTTGTATATAGCCACTTTGATATTTATATTGATCGACGTCTTATTTTTGCCTTCTTTGTTCATAATTTCTTTTTTATCCTTATCCTATAAAGTGAAATCATTTCTAGAAACATTAATGGAAGGTATAAATGTATTAATATTGGACATTTTTTTTATGGTTGTGAAGAGTAATCGAAAAATATGGCGTGACTATTATGTCAATAAATTAAATCAAAGGACAGCAAGAAATAGAGATCACGATATCAACCTGTAAGGAGAAGTTGTTCTGGGACTTGTTGACGTAGACGGCCTCTCGTTATAAAGTATAAAAGTCTTTGTAGGAAGGAATCTCTAGAATTATTGAACTTATTTTTAGGGTTCCGTACCTCAAAAGGAAAAAACGGAACCCTTATAGGATCACTTTGTTGTCCGTCTATCTGTCTGTCGAGACCCTTTTTCTCAGGAACGCCTGGTAGTATCAAGCTGAAATTCATATCAAATACTCAAGTCTACTGTCCCTTAGAGCTGTGAAAAAATCAAACTTCTAAGCAAACGCAACCAAATGATACAACCGTTTATGCTGCAAATTTACACACTCGCAAGGGAATCAAAACCTACAGGGTAATTCCCATGAACTCAGAATCTTGAAATTTGGTACGAAGCAACGTCTTATAGCACAGATAAAGGAAAATTTGCGAAAAGCATACATTTTTTGTTACATCATATAATATATATTTTTTTTAATAATAATACCTACAGTCTTGTACGGAAGCCTCGGTGCACGAGTTTGACTCGCTCTTGGTCGTTTTTTTTCTTTTTGTTCACTAATAGAAGACAAAAAGCTACACTATTTCTAAGTTGCCATAGGCTACATTTATCCCGTAAAAAATATTCAGTGTCTGTGGAATAGGCCACGTGAGTGCAATAGTGGAAAAAAGATAGAAATACATATTATTATACGTGAAACAGGAAACCTGATGTGTTTTTATTTTTTTAGTAAGAGAGAGGGCGAAAGTTGAAATCTTGCGTATCAGTGTATGTTGAAAACTACCTACTGCACCTAAGTATTTGATAATACATACAATGTGTAACAGAATAAACGCAATATTTCTTAAGTCGAGGGTTGGTCCCATAGTAAAAGTTGTTCATAACGATCAGTACAATGACCCCTTAAGAGGTATTGCGTTTATTCTGTTACACGTTGTATGTATTATCAAATACTTAGGTGCAGTAGTTTTCAAAATACACTGATACGCAAGATTTCAACTTTCGCCCTCTCTCTTACTAAAGAGGTATTGCGTTTATTCTGTTACACACTGTATTATGTAATTCACCGTTAAGGTATTATTCCAGATGAATGTAGGGTATTGCTATTATTTATAACGGCGGACTAGTAGTTGACAAATAAAAAACAGAAAATGTATGCTGCTCTGTGATTTCATTTCATGACTTGTTCTCAGTATTTCGGATTAAACATAAATAATTGTGATACATTTTCGACATATAGACACTGAAGTTCTATAGGTATAGCGATAATTTTCATTGTTCGATGATGGGTGATAGTTGGCGGTTAGAAGACGATACTTTAGTATAAAACCAAACCAATATCTACTTATTTTAAGAAGAATGATCTTGATGATGATGTTCTAATGTTCATTGTCATCATTTGTTATAGTTATTTAGTTATCCTGTAAAGTAGCCATTTTTGACCTACGTACCTACTTTATGAAATTCTTTGACTATGTCTTACTTCCTTATTTGTTACTGTGATTTGCTTTTAATTTTTAAGATTGTTACTGTATATATTAATTAATGATCCCCAAATTAAGTAAACAAACTAATAATATAACTGCTATTTTTATATATTTCTGTATCTGATTTTCTTACTTATTCATTAAAGCTGTGCATACTTTGTATTAAAAAAAAAGCGTTTGGATTGATGGGACAATTCCATTCATAGAGCGCCTGTATAGTGCCGTAACAAGTTCTGAATTTATATCGTAAAAGCCGCTGGGAAAAAACCTACATAATTATATTTTACTGATTAGTGACGTTTAAAATGTTCATAATGTTTAGGGATCCGTACATCCGAATTAAAAAACTTCCCCTGTATCGGATCACTCGTGTTTGGATGATTAGGATAATAATAAAATTAAAAATTACCAACTCCCTCCTCCGGTTGGTCATTTATCATCTTATTATTATCTTTATTTATTAATCTCCGAAACCGAGAGTACCGAATTAAATATTTTGAAAACAAAATACAGATATTTAATTCTTTATGTATAGATCACAAGAACACCAACAAGAAATCTGTTATTTTAAAATATGGTTGTTCCGAACCTCTTGCGACCGAATCCAACTCGCGAGATAACATTTAGTTAATTTTATCAGTTTTGAGATATAATTAACAGCATTTATAATTATTAAATTAGTACTAATTAATAACAGTGTAATGATAAAATAAACATATTCCATTGGTTACGTAGCATTTTACTGTAACTATTATTTCATAAATGATAAATGATATTTATTTTGTAAGTAGATTAAACATAACACTTTTACACGTCAATCTTTTTGGGTAATTTTAAACTAGATGAGGCCGGTGTTTCCTAGCGGACTACCCTGAGAAGAAACAACGAAACAAACTCAGAGGTCTCCTTTAAAGTCCATACTGTTCAAATAAATCATCGTACTGGTCAAATAAATCATCGACAGTTTTCGAAGTGCACGAGCACTGCACTACTCTAACATAACTTTTTGCAGAGCAGTTACAGCTCATGGAAGATTAAAAAGTACCTAATAGTGGTGATTCTAAATCGCTTGACATTTTATGTGACAACCGAATTTTTACACTTTCTTCAAATACTGGGCTACCATTTTTTTGTGCATTTTAACCCTCTGTGTAAACCACGAAATATATCAATTATAAATAATAATAATACCATGTCGTAAATCAAAAGTGAGTCAATCCAAGTGCTATCATGTCTGATAAAGTGATAACGAAACCAGTGTATATGAAGTGGATGATTTTGTGGAATACAAACCACCCCCATTAAAGTTAAAGCAATGGATCGGTCTAGCTTGATTTTTAATGTTTATATGCCTACTGATTCATCCGACAATATGTTGGAATTCGTGGACTGTTTAAGTGAAATAGCGGCTATAATAGAAAATAGTAATATTGAGAATGTGTACATCTTGGGGGATTTTAATGCTCACCCCGGGGAACTCTTTGGAAGAGAAATGATAAATTTTTGTACGGAACAAAGTTGGTTGTGTGCTGATATCATTAAGCTAGAATCAGATTCCTATACCTTTATTAGTGATGCACATGGTAGTCGTCGGTGGCTAGATCATTGTTTGGTAACCGAGGCTGCTTGGGAGTCGGTTGCATCGGTTAGGGTATGTTATGATATCTACTGGTCAGATCACTTCCCGTTAGAGGTGAAATGTAACATGACGAGGACCAGGCCAAAGTCGCCACCACAACAAGAGTTTCTTATTAATAAAGTAATATGGGGTGAACGTAATGTGGGTCAAACAGAAGATTATACAAAGGAGTGTAATATAAAACTGAAGCAAATTGATTTTCCTAGCCAATTAAGGCAATGTTGTGATAGTATGTGTAATGAGCTAGATCATAAGGAGGTAATAGATAATTTGTACAAAGAAATTATTTTATCACTACGGGAGGCTGCTGAATCCACCTATGATAGTCACTGTAGAGGGGGAGTCAGAAAGGGTCGACCTATCCTGGGGTGGAATAAGTATGTGAGGGATGCTCACCGGAATTCTAGGCTTAAGTTTAAAAATTGGGTTTGGCATGGGAAACCATACATGGGGTCCGTTTATAATGATATGGTTGAGTCTCGCAAGTTATTCAAACAAAAACTTAAGTTTTGTCAAAATAAGCAGGACCAAATTAAAATGGATATTTTAGCTTCAAGACACGAAAATAAAGACTTCCGCGGGTTTTGGAAACATACCAAAAAATTAAATCCCAGGCCTGGCATTCCGGTTAGTGTCGATGGCGTAAGCACGCACGGAGATATCGCAAACTTGTTTAAGGAACAGTTCAACTTACAACTACCTTCAAATTCGGATGTTGGTTGTGCCGATGCTCGGGCTGTTGTGTTAAAGGTGCCTGCTCGCATTACGGCTAAGCAGATTAGCTTAATAATAACAAATATGAGACGGGGCAAATCTCCGGGGCATGACAGCCTTATTATTGAGCATTTTCAACATGCCGGACCTCATCTCCCAAGAGTGCTAGGGTTATTGTTTACGATCTGTATCCGACACTCCTACCTACCCGCTGAGTTGATGAGAACGGTGGTCGTACCAATATTGAAAAATAAAACTGGTGACGTCAGTGATAGGGGTAATTACAGACCGATCTCACTTGCGACAATTACGGCTAAGGTCCTTGACGGTGTGTTTGAGAGGGAACTTAGTAACCATTTAAAAATACACGATGCCCAATTTGGCTTTAGGCCGCAGTTGTCGACCGAATGTGCTATCTTGTCTCTCAAGCATACTGTCAGGTATTACACGGAGAGAAGTACGCCGGTATATGCGGCGTTTTTAGACCTTTCCAGGGCATTTGACCTAGTTAGGTATGACATACTGTGGTGTAAGATGCGCGAAGCGGGAGTGCCGGACGCCATAACAAATATGTTTCAGTATTGGTATGGCCACCAAACCAATCAAGTTAGATGGGCCAATACGCTGTCTGAGGAGTACAGGTTGGAATGCGGGGTGAGACAGGGCGGTTTGACCTCGCCAGTTCTTTTTAACCTGTATGTAAACCAGCTGATTGTCGAACTCAGTAGCACACAGGTTGGCTGTTCAATTGACGGTCTGTGTGTTAACAGTATTAGTTATGCGGACGATATGGTGCTGCTGAGTCCGTCAATTAGCGCACTCAGGAAGTTATTGAAGGTTTGCGAGGCTTATGCAGAAGTGCATGGACTTATTTATAATGCGAAAAAGAGTAAACTTCTTGTGTTCAGGGTTAATCGTAAAAAACCAGCACGCATCCCCCCAGTAATGTTAAAAGGGGTTGTCCTTGAAAGGGTGCTGGATTTTAAATACCTAGGGCATATAGTTACTGAGGACTTGAAAGATGATGATGATATGGAGAGAGAACGAAGGGCGTTGGCTGTACGATGCAATATGTTGGCCCGCAGGTTTGCACGGTGTACAATAGAAGTGAAAATAACTCTTTTTAAGGCTTTTTGCCAGTCCCTGTACACGTGCACCCTGTGGGTTCGATATACGCAAAAGTCATACAACGCCCTAAGAGTTCAATACAACAATGCCTTCAGGGTGTTGTTGGGGCTCCCACGTTACTGCAGTGCATCAGGAATGTTTTCTGAAGCGCACACTGATGGCTTCACCACCATCCTTCGGAAAAGGTCAGCATCCATGATGGGCAGGGTGCGTGGGAGCCTCAACAGCATACTGAGGGTCATTAGTGATAAGCCGTGTTGCGCCATCATGGCGCACTGGGTACATACACATGTGCATGTGCCCGGTGCGTCAGGTGAGCGCAATAAATATATGAATTAAAAGTAGTGTTTTATTGTGTCTGTTACTAACATAGTTTTTTAAGTAGCGTGTATTACTAACATCATATGGATCAAGGTCTGAAATAAAAATATTTTTATTTCAGACCTTATTTATTATCTGTAGATTTACTTTTTTACATTAACGTGCTCGTGCTGACAATATATCTGGATATACGGAGTGACATCCTGGTGCATCATAAAGAAGTTTCGAAATAACAGAAACTATACGCGTCTTCACAGAATTTATTCAGCAAATTTATCGTGCTTTTTAACAATAATCAATATAGTCTAACAATATGTGGTTGTTTCGGATAATAACTGACTTTTTATGATAGTTTTATTTCATAATGTTTTACGTAGACTTTGTAAAAGTTTTCAATGATCATAATGACCAAAGGATATACTTGAAAAGTAGCCTCTTTGGTAGGGGCGTGCCAGTAATAACAACATTAATAGTTTTTTTTTTAAATATATGTACATGGGTCTTTTTTGCCATTAGAATGATTGCTTTATTTTTACCTTTCTTTATAAATTTTATTTTTTATTTTATAACTGTATTTACACTTTGTCGTAGTTTCATCACGAGCGTACATACATATATGCTACTAACATCTGACATCGCTTGTATATAGCGACTTTGATTTTTATTATGTATGTTTTATTTGGTGTACAATAAAGTATAGTTAAATAAATAAATACTCCGCCGATTTGCTTTTCAGCTAAAAATAGTAAAGGTATTAGGTACCAACATCTACGTCATGATTAATGAGGACCATTGCAAACCGTCCCAATACCCCGGTAGGTACTCTGTAACATTCATAGAACGGAAATTGCACCCACGCAAAGGTCCGTGCCCGTTCAGCCAGTGAAAACCCCGCGAAAAATCCTTTTTTACGAAACCTATACGCGCTGCCCAATATCCGAGGTCGATTCGATAAACTAATTACTTTTTGGTGCGCTATAAATTGGTTAGTAGTTAGACTAACCTGAAATGTGTATCATGAAATATTTGCATGAATTTCATAGGACCCACATAAATAAGGTGGAGGCAAATCAAAACACTAGCAATACTAGTTTATACGAATATGTTGTCTTTTATCACAGACTAGCGGACGTCACGCTTCATCCGCGTAGTTCCCGTTCCCGTGGGGCGTGATAAAATATAGCCTATGTATGTTACTCGCTGATAATGTAGCTATCCATTGCTGAAAGAATTTTTCGAAGTGGTCCTGTAGTTTTTAAGTCTATTCGTTACATACAAAAATACAAATCTTTTCTCTTTATAATATTAGTATAGAAGTTATGGATTATAAGTAAATTAGTATAGAAGTATGGATATAGATTTCATGTCACTAACTGCAGCAGACTGCTTGGAATATTTCCTCAAAATAGTAGTCAATATCCTTGACTAGTTTGAGATTTTTTGACGTTTTATGTAATTGGAAAGTTTGTTTTTATATTTCGGTGGCAGGATTTATAATAGTTTCAAAATATTCCTATTAACCAATATTACCAGTGTTTTCAATTATTGTCATATCGATGTCTCCACATTTCAATTTTGGGACATGAAAATGCAGTTCAAATCAAAAGTTGTATTTTTTGGTTTTATTGTTATTTGAAGAGCTCGTGTTTAAATAATAACGGCCGCACGGGTCGATCTCCAAGGTTAAGCAACGCTTGCCGAGGTTGGTCTGTGGATGGGTGACCATCTTAACATACCGTGACTCCTCCGTGCCTCGGAAAGCACGTTAAGCCGTTGGTCCCGGCTGTCATTTGTAGATCTTTGGCAGTCGTTACGGATAGTCAGAAGCCAGATAATCTGACAGTAGTCTTGCCAAGGAGTACCGTGCTACCCAGTTAATGGGTTGTGGAGGTCTGGTAGGCAGCCGCTCCACGTAAAATACTGATATTCAGCTGAATCCGGTTTGACTGGAAGCCGACCCCAATATAGTTGGGAAAAGGCTAGCAGATGATGATGCTATTTGAAGAGAAGCTCAAGCCTCTGGATTATTTCGTCGAGCAATCGGAGAGCTTTCCACCTGGGCATGCGTTATCGTAGCGTTCTAGACTCTAAATAGGCTATGCACTCAGGTCGGTCGCAGTGAAGATACACTAGACTACAGGTGGGGTTTTCTTATGGTTTCAATCTTCAGTGTTTGTGTGGCGTCTTTCCGCAATTCATGGTCCACCGTTTGTGTTACCGCATGCCTGTCACCTGTATATGTGAGGAGCTTATGGATGCATCAGCAAATGGTGTTACCGTAGTTGAATACTGAGCCAAACATAAAATACATGCTAAGAAGAATACCTATCACTTCTGCCAAGATTAGCTTGTTTTTTTTTTTAATCTTGGTGTAGGTAGAGAAAAATTACAAAGGGTTGCCGTGTAACCCAGTTACTGGGTAGTGGACCTCAGACAGGCTCTTTGTTAAATTCCGGCATTTAACTGCATACGTTTGGACTGGGAGCCTAACCACTTAATTTTTGATATTCTCTATTTGTAAGGTGTTTTTTTTTTATTGTACCAATAAATGCAATTTTTTTTCTTTCTTATTTTTTCAAGCCGACTCTAACTCTCTAACTAAGGTTGGAAAAACAAAGTTAGATAGAATAGTTCTACCTACTTTATTGTACACCAAAATGTATGAAGCATAATATTATGAACAGATATTGATTGCGAACAGCGCATTTATTTTTACTTTTACCGCTCCATGTTGACGCGATAAGTGGTCAGAGTGCATCCGCTCTAATTGAAATTGAGCCCTTCAGGGATTATAGCCGTGATTGTACCTCTATACACCTATCTATTCTATACGTATCCGCTAGTTAGCCGCGCGCATTAGCTCACGCGGACTGAGCAAAATGAACCAAAATGAACGAACGAAGTGAATGGTAGACTGAATGATTTAATTATTTTGTCGGTAGGTACTAGTAATGTTTTTATTTTAACGCTTTTGAGGATGCGTCTAATATTAAGCTGTTTAGGTAAACAGATGTTATGTTGTATTTGAACCTTTTTTATTTATTATCAAAGTAATTTAGTTGAATGACCGTGCGCCTGACGTTTATATCGTAGCAAATTATTGCGTCGAAGCATAATAATATGAGCTGTTTCGTGTTAAGGCTCCCACAGACACGGGTGTCGATGTGACACCGATGCGACGACCTTTTATTCATTGGAATTGTTATAAGTATAGATATATAATCTGTAGGACCATTTCTATAGAAATGTCCGTCGCAGTGGCGTAGCTAGTCTCAAACATTTTTGGTGGCCCCGTTTTTATGGGTATTGTTTTTAAAACAAAATAGGCCCTACTAACTGAGAACAGTCTTGGCAGGAGATGGCGCGACTAAATGTATAGCTTTGCGTCCACATGTCGGGGCCCTATCTATCTCTATCTATTGGGGTATGGTTTCCGCACTTAGTCCTGATGTTGGACCATTGTGCGTGGGCCATGGCGGCCGTCATTCCAACCAGCCAACCTCCCTCCAGAAGCAGATCAGTCCTCCTAAAGAGTTCAGGGTGTCTGTGAGTGAATTTGGTGTCCCTATTGTTTGTCTACGGACATATCGGCGACGCCTGTGCACTCAAGGAGCACGTGCGACACCGTTTCCTCCTCCTCCATGCATGCTCTGCACAGAGGACTGTCTGTTATACCTAGTGTGTGGAAATGCTTATTCAGTGAGCAGTGTCCGGTGATGGTCCCCGCCACCATTCGCAGACTGCCCCTATCCAGTCGCAGAAGGCGCTTGGTAAGTTTAATGTTTAGGAGTCGGGAGCCGAGTCGAGATGTCGGGGCCCTTGTAACCCCGTATCTTTGATACGTCTGATACGGCGGCGACGCCCCTGGTCCGTCGCACAGTTAGAGTAGCAGTCACTTCGTGGCTGTCTTACGGCTGGTTTTAATAACGTATCTACCTTAAACCAACTGTCAAATTAGCTACCAACAGAATCTAAGCTGAAACGTCATGTTACAAAGGCAAAGATAACGTTTCAGCTACTGTTGGTAGCTAATTTGACAGTTGGTTAAAGGTGGATACGTTATTGAGATCGGCCGTTACACGATCTTTTAAAGAACTGGCAATTTGAGTCATCAGTTATCACTCAATTATTGGCTCGCATTCCCAGCGTTTTAGTAAAAGAACAAGTTGTCGTGACTCTAGTCTATAATGTTCGCGATCTCTATCAAGTAATTGGTCAGTTTATCTCGATGCTCTCCAATTGTTCAAAGGACTCCGCTTCATAGGCATAAAGTAAAGAGCTAGGTACAGAATGATTTCTTCGTTTAAGCGTGATTATTAGATAGTGAGGTAAATATCGTGATCGATCGATAGATAAAATATACTTTTATTGTACACCTTAAGGGAATAATCACACTTATTCAGCTCCGTTCAGCTTTTGTCTATAGAAAACAACGATATTGTATTAGATGCGCATCCGGCGTACGCATCTCATACAATATCGTTGTTTTCTATGGACAAAAGCTGAACAGAGCTGAATAAGTGTGATTAGTCCCTTATTGTATTGGTTAGTTAGGTTTGTCATTCGACGCACCGCACTTAGACAAAGTGACAGTCAAACAGCGAAAACGATTCTCGAGAAGTGTTTAATGATTGTCATGCGCTACCAAAATGGCACGATTTTGTAGTAAGTAGGTAGGTACTGTACTTCAGGTTCTTACAAATGATTGTATGACTATCAAAATTATGCTTTTTTACTATTATTTAGTAACTTGTTGTAGCCCATTACACTTCGTGTCCATAAAAACTGGACGTATGCCGTGCACGACGATGCTATTAAAAAGGCAGTTAAAAAAAAAATGTCAGTATGAAAACATTCCATTTATGAATTCGCGGTGCGCTGACGTAGGTAGGTACCTATGTACAATGTTTCACTTGTCAAGCGACCTTGTATCGAGATTATGTCAATTTGTTCAATCAGATGCACTTAAAATCAGTATTCATACATATTATTCATATTACCTTTCTACCTACTAACGCCCCGACTTCGCACGGGTCCAATTAATTTCCCGTCGGATTTTACAAAAAATCTTTCATACCAGCCAGCATTGTCCTGACAATTTACAGTCAGTTTTGAAAAACTTTTTTTATTTAAGTTTGTCTTCCAAAAGTGACCCTCATACTCAAAATTAATTTATTTACGTAATGAGTCCGTGTTTGGGCCACAAAAGTTTATCTGTGTACCAAATTTCAATATTAACAGAATCAGTCCTATAGATTCGGAGAAAATTGGCTGTGACAGACGGACAGATGACACCTGAGTGATCCTATAGGTTCCGTTTTAACTCTAAAACAGCTAAATCGTCGAGCCGTTCTCAAGTGAGGATCTTTCATCCAAGCAGCAATTCATTTTTATTTACAGAGATAGATAAAGCCCCTTTTGCCCGGGGCATAAAAAGCCTACAAGTAGCCTACAGCCGTCTCTAGGATCCCATCTATCTCTTTACCACAATTCATCCACATCGGTTCGGCGATTTAGCCGTGAAAGCGTTACAAACAAATAAATTCACTTTTGCAATTTATAATTTTAAGTTAGGATTCCAACCTGAAGTTGTTTTTTTTTATTACGATGCTCAGCAGTAAGAAATCGAATTTACGATTAGGTTGAAAATGAGTGTCTTTTATACCGCTGCCTATAAATGCAGGTGTGATGTCAAAAGTTACAATATTTCAATAACCTAACATTCTTTATATCTACATGACGTAATACAAACAAGCTGATATTTTTGTTCACTGTTACAACAAAACGACAGTAATATTCCAATTAATGTTTGAGACAGTTCTGTTTAAAACGGACACGCAGCTTTTACAAACTTTCCAGGACACTTGTGTCTATATTCCTTAGCTTTGAATGTTTCTAGTATGGCGTCAACCCGACACAAATTTTAATATTTGTTTTTTTTTTTAATGTGTTCACAGGTTTAGCTATAGGTTTTTGAGATGTCGAATAACACGAAGTATGGAAGAAGAAGTAATGTCTGTAATTAATAATTAAAAAATAAATAGGATCAAGGAATAAATCAATCAGCCAAGCCTTTTATAAAATAAATTAGTTTTTGCCCGCGACTTTATACGCGCATATCTCGTTTTTCCTTTTTATTTCCCGTAGGAATTTCGGGAAATTCTCTCTTATATGCTCCCTTACGGAGTGTAGGGAAGCTACATGCCAAATTTCAGCTTAGTAGCTAGTAGTTTCGGCTGTGCGTTATCTGTCAGTCACTCAGTCACTCAGCAGAATTTTATATAGTTATATGGATTATTGGCAAAATACAATAAGTAATTATAAATGTAGCGCTGATCCTCAGAAATTGGGATAAGATCAACAGAATGTTGATGACAGATTTTTTTTTGAGTGTCAGACTCTTACTGACTAAAACCCATCCGTGTTCCTCCTAATACTCCTTGCGTTCCAAGGGGGCTACTCCCTAAACACGAAGTCCGTAGTCGGGCTCAGTTGCGGGCGTGTTCTCATTCATTCTTAGTTCGGATTCGGGACTAATCGTAAGTCCGTAGGTGATACGGAGTAGAATACGCCCGCAACTAAGCCTGAAACTACGGACTTCGGGCTGTGAGAGTAGCCCCCCAGGGCCGCGGTGCCTCTTCCGAGCAAATTTCGCAACCCTGGTAGATGGTGATGACAGCTAGAGTCACTTTCCAAAACTACTACGCTCAAAAATACCTTTTAATGATCAAATTGAAAAAAAAAATCTTTGACGAATGAAGCGATCTCCTTATTCTTTAATATCTTTGATAGTTTATTGAGATTAATCGTTATTAAAGACACCGAATGTGAGAACAGTGCCTCCTGTCCAGAACATGACCAACTTGTTGAAGTCTTCCAAGTGCTCATACAACTGAACGCCATTGATACCGCCATAAAAGTGGTCACTAACTAAACCCAAATATAACTTGGGTAACCAACAACCCAATTTTAATTGGTGTTTTGCAAATTAACTCACATGAACCTGACTATAACACCAACCAAAATTATCATGAGGTGACATAGCTCCTGAATATAGAAAAAAACTTGTTTAATAAAAATGCAATAGAATACTTGCTCCGTAGTTATACAATTGAAGCAATTGTCCTAGAAGTGTATCGGCCCACATCCGACCCTCTGTTATTTTAGAGCCAGTCAAAGGAAATTGTTCAAATAGCTCTCATTGTTCTCAATTCTTCTATTCATACCAACTATTGTCAGCTTGGGATTTTTACTCAAATAAACTATGGAACTTAGCTTTGTAGTAGGTAGTATGTAATACTCTCGGCCAATTTAGCAAGAAGCGAATGAATCTCTTTAACGCATCCGTGAGGCACAGAATATTTGACACTATGTTTTTCTTTTGTTATAATTGCCTTTTTTATTTGCTTTACGTGTGTGTACCTGATAGACTGTCGTCAAATAAATGCTTTTGTCTCTCTTGCTATCAAACATTAGTATCTAATTAGAGTCATCATGATCATCGACAAGCCTTGAATGGCATACTATCAACAAAATTATATTTTCAAAAAATTCCAAAATGAATGAAGTAGGGTTGTTATGGATATGAAATTTCGGATCGGGATGCGGATACGAATATAGAAATAATATTATTCCGGTTTCGGATACGGTTACGGATAGAAAATTATTTTGGATTACCGTTCGATTCGGATAGTTTTGAAACTGACCTGACAGAGTTGTGTGGAAATGGGAGAAAAGGAGCAAAGGCCTCCCGCCTTTGCCAAGCAGTGGGACCTAGTAGACTAGATAGAAAATGCAAATAATGCGCGCGGCTTGTGTGTCGGTACGGCCCGGCAGAAAAACTTGTAATTTAGACTCTGCCCCTATCCAAAATTATTCTAAATCGGATAATTTCGGATATTAATGGATTCGATTATGATTACGGATACATTTTATTTCGGATATTCGATAGTTTCGGTTACGGTTACGGAGCTCGCTTAACATCCCTGGTATGGAGTACCGAAATGGCACGTGGTCGTTCACAAATATTCAGATTTTTCGTCAAGTGTTATTTATTGCTAATTAAACCTCACTTTGACTAGTGTCCTCTAGTAACATGTCCTATGTTACTATGTGAGGTCGGAGAAATACATTTTCTGCTTCCATTCTCTTCTATCAACTGTCACGTTATCGTGCACTCCCTTTTTAGCCGCTAAATATTTACATAATTACAAAAATTTGCGGTATCCCGAGGCGAAGAGGCCCAGAGAATCGTACCTATATTAAACTAAGGAATACATTTTATTTTTACTTTTTAAAGTTTTTTTGTCGGGGGTTTTTCCTTACATAACATTCCTCACAAAGCCCAGGATGGGTTTAGTCATTCCGTTTACCTCTCCGTGCATTCACATTTATTCATCATTCTTTTAGGTTCATGGATTCTTCCTTCCTCATCAAATACTCGTATCTAGACCAACGATTCTCTTTGAACATAAAACAATAACAGTAGGTTTAAAATAAATGTATTTTCAATCAATATTTGTTAGTTATCCACGTGGTAAAATTACCCACGTGGTGTGACCACGTACTACGAAAATGTGTAAATATAATTTCTATGTATCTCGCCGACGAAAACGCTCTTCCAAGACACAGTAATAAAAAAAAATGTCTCGTATATTTTTAACTAGCTTCATTATTTATCCGTCCTCAATAGCTACAAGAACACCACAGCACGTTTACATCTAAAAAATAAATGGAATAGCGTCCAAGAACCTTGACTTTTTGTGACGATGTCTTAAATCTGTACGACACAACAAAAATAGAGCAGCAACGACCACTTCCACTATGCTGGGAATAGTTACTTTTAAATTAACTTCCTTTACGTTTTCATACATTTTATTCGTTGACCGTTTGTAACCAAGAACAGAAGACTTATTTCGAAGAAAGCACTGTACAACAATCTGTATAGTATGGTACAACCAATCAGACGCTCACGTTATCACATCAACGTTGACAGATTCATTATAAAGTTGAAATAAGGGCGTTTTTCGTAATTCGACTGTTACTGCTCATTGCAGTTGACCGTACCTACTGAACTTGAAACGTCAGTCACAGCCTCGCACACTGCGTGTCCTTTTTTATTTCGTGCAGCGTCAATGTTTGTCTTGTTATACTGATAATGGTAATTCTGTAGCTACACTGTGGCTCAATTTTTTACCTCGCACTGGAGTTAATAAGTTTCTGAGAACCTCAGGTAGGTTGCGTGAAGGCATCCTTTATATTCAACTAAAGTATCGATATTCGGCAGTTCAATGAACGGCTGACGGCTTTTTTGTGCAATATCTCGACTCGTGGTCAAGCGTCACTTCGTGAGAATCAGGAACGGTCATCGGAGATGTAGTTTTGTAGATCGATTGTGTAATATTATATTAAATTTACTTTTGCCTGCGACTTCGCCCGCGTGGCTGTAAGGAATTTTTCTATGAGAACGTAAGATGATAAAAGGAATCTCGTCCAAACTCGGGTGGCTTAAGACTAAATGCTCAGGACCGGTTGTTGTGGCGACACTTGGGGGAGGCCTATGTTCAGCAGAGGACGTCAATAGAAAAAAAAAGAGTTTATCATTTGTTAAATTGTCCGCTATCATTTTACTAACATACTACTACATAAGTACTTATTTTATCTGAAGCATCAAGGGCCTGTACTTGACATTGTTATTCTTCCCTTTTATAGCCAGATAGTACCCATGAATGTTAAAACATAGGGCTGTAGACTCAGTAGTAATTTTAAGTAAATATGTACCTACTAATCACACTTCACACTAATATTATAAAGGCGAAAGTTTGTGAGTGTGTGTGTGTGTTTGTTACTTCTTCACGCGCAAACGACTGGACCGATTTAGATGAAATTTGGTATAGAGATTGTTTGAGTCCCGGGAAAGGACATAGGATAGTTTTATCCCGGGAGTATGTTCCCTTGGGATAATTTTCGACAATCACGCGGGCGTAGCCGCGGGCGGCAACTAGTGACTTAATAAAAGGTTAGATAAAGAAAAGGTTTGTAATGCTTCCTGTATTCTTAAACCTAAAGTCGTCCCACGAATTCCACGTACATAGTCAAAGATTTTAGGAGACCACACCTCGTCAACGCTTTCTGTATTACTATATAATAAATGCTACCTAAATGTTTTAATTAACCTTCCAAGATAAGTAGAACAATAAAATGTATTGTATCAGCTTAAATACTTAATATTTCGGCAGTATTTAGGTAGTAATCTTACTGTGAACGATAACAGTCGAAAATTGGCCAGATAGTGAATATCTTGTTATTTTTTAAGTGAGAAACATACAATATCGATACAATCAGGTAAACACGTTTTGAAATTAATTTGGTAATAAGGATTGGATAATATCTTATCCGTAAATTAATTTCATTGTTTAGCGGCATGATATACGTGTGATCCGGAAATGAAAATCATTGATGTTTAAATGTACAAATTGACGTAGCAGAAATATGTTGGTGATGTTTTGATGACAGGTACCTATTGCCTTATTGGTATCCTTCAGTAAATGATAATAAATTGGTTTACTGGGCGGTTTAGTTAGAGGGAAGGCTGAACCTTACTTGATCTCTCCTGCTTATGTAGTAATGATTAATCATCAGCTGAAGGCGAAAGGGCGGGAGGGGGGGCGTTGCCATAATCGCCACGCTTGGCAGTGAGGGTTGGCGATCACAGTATAGCTGAACAGAATGTACAGAAAATGCTGCTGCCCATTCTCTGGTGAGTCCCTTAGTTAATGATTAAAGATGAGGTCTGTAGACAAACCTTTTGATCAGGTCTCCAAAATGTGTCGTTCCAAAATGAAGCTAATGCGTCAGTATTCGACTCTGTGAATAATATTGTTCATTTAGTCCACAAGCGCGTAAATGCTCAACGTTTTTACATTCATTCAAGCAAGATCGAACGTAAAACGGACTTATTGCTCGAAATCGAACCAAAATGTTTGAAGAGCCAAGATTCACGTGACTTAATTTGTTGATAATGATGATACTTGCTCATCGAACACCAATGTCGGAGTACCTACGTGTAGAACCGCTATAAAAGACAAGAGGAGGTGTGAACATAATATCTACATGAAGACCTAATCTACAAAATAGATTAAGCAAATCATTTGAATCCTCGATATGATTAGAAACTGATATGAGCAATCAAATATTGCATATCGCACAGTTCTACACAACGCAGGAGCCAGAATAAGTAATTAAAAATTACGTTGTGATCGGTTTGATATGACTTTCCTTTTGATAAGAATGTAACTCGATGTTTTATTTCGAAACGAAAAATGATTCCAACAATTTGCTAAAACACTAGGAAGTGGTGACGGGCGTTTTGGGGGACAGTCTTTATGGAGAACTTTGATGTCCAAAAAGTGCTGGCACACAGCCTAATTTGAATAACTGACTTTTGATTTTGATTTTGTTATTTGAGGCATTGGTGACAGAATAGCAAATTAAGATTTTACAGGAGTACTAACGGTAATGTACATTACAAAACTGCAAAATAATTATTATTTTACTAGAGCGCGGTTGCCGGGAAAAAATGATGTTACAGCCTAAGCCTTCCTCGATAAATGGGCAATCCAACACTAAAAAAAAAAAAAAAATTCGAACCAGTACTTCTCGTGACGTCTCTCCGTTCGCAATTTGTGTCGAAGTTTAACAAATTCTAAATTCGGTCCAGCGGTTTTGTAGTTCAGCTCTGACAAACAAACACACTGTAACCCATAATATTAGCTCAGGGTAATTACTACTCCATAATATTTGTAAATATGTTTTTCGCTAATGATCTGGCAGAGAGCCAGCTGAAGCCCTTGGAAACTGGCGGGCCCCAAATATTTAGTTGTTTGACATTTTGTTGTTTGGTAATCTTGAAAATATTATTCAGAGAATAGTTAGGATTCAGACCGAGCCAAATTCTTAGCGGGAAGCGAGACGTGGCACACGTGCATTCATCACAGAAGTTGTATGAGACTAGAAGTTACGAAAATTGTGTTCTGTGAATGAACATGTGTATGCATTTCAAATGAATGGCTTTTGAGTGATTCAAGAAAAAGAATATGACTGGCAGAGAATGCCTTGATGCATTAAGTCCGCCAATGTACCACTATTGTAAATAAAGTTTAAATATAAATATGAATGCGGATGAAGAAGAAGACGAAATATCGACGCGGCTCTAATTAAACGCAATGTAATCTTCCAGTCACTGCTAATGCGCGTTTGACAATTTGTCACATTAGGGCTGCTATAATTAAAGTTCCTATACCAGGGCTTTAGATCTTAGCAAATCGTAGTTAACGTATTGTTACTGTTGATCGATGTTATGGTCTCATAGAAACAATCAACAGTCAGTAGGGTATTTGACTAGTATGAAAAATTTAAATGAATGTGAATACTTATTTGATACAAGATAAATGGTCGAAAAACAGAGAAGTTATACACTTTTGAAGTTATTCTTCTATCTTTGTCACATAAAATGTAATTTGTACTGGATGGCTTCAATTCAATATGGCGGACTTGTGAATGACGTCACACGCAATAATTGCTGTCTCTGTTTATTACTGATTTTAAAATGCTGACAACACAGCCATTTTTGAGATTTTAAGCAATATTTTTTAACTGCGTCTTGTCAGCTCACAAGGTTTTGAGAAACGATATAAAAATTCAGTCAGTTACCCAATTCTTATGCTGGCACTTCACTTGGCGTATTTGCGCAAATATTCCTTATGTTACAAAAATTACCTTATAACGGTGAATTCAGAGTACATTTTTACCTTTTTTTCATTTTTACCAAGAAAAGTGCCACCTTCATAAGAAAACTTTCCAAGCTGTCTCTGACTCGAGCACTTAGCAGTTTTGCAGACGTCATTCTAGGAAACCATAAATTCAATTCTTGATACTTAACCACATGACATCAACGTATGTGCCAAACTAACGACAATTTGATGGCTTGTCCTATCGACGGTCGATCAGCAATATAATAGCTTAAAATATATCCATTTCGGGACACATCCTGGCGTTGACACTTCCTGAATTCTTAATGTCATCGGGACGATCAATAGGTGTCCATGATAGAGTGGCTGATAGTGATTTTCGTGGACGATTGAAATGAGTTTTTGCATAGATATAGATCTTTTCTAAGTATATGAGGTAGTGCTGGATTTTCCCTGTGATTAGTAATCTGCGCATAAGCAATGTTACTTGGAAGGAGGGCGCGGTTGCATTCCAATAAGTGCGTAGCGGATGGATTCGATCATCCTTCGTTTCAACCATAGATATAATAAACAAGTTTTTTTTTTATTTCTATGGTTTCAACATAATAATTAGTTCTTTTGAGAAAACCATTTCTCTTTGTTATTCACTTTTTCTTTATCAACTTCATCATCTTCCTTCCCTTGTTCTAAATTAGAAAGGGTAAATTAATTAAGAGTGAACACACATTTTTTTTTTCATTTTTGGTATGGTGTCTTTCCATTTGAGTACAGTAAAGTCGTTACTTTGGCCCTGGGGTATAACTTTGGCCCAAAATTTTGACCAATAGGGTCACAGTAGACAATGTGATGAGGGTTCTATTGATTAACGAGTTAGGGCCAAAGAAACCCGACTTTACGGTATTTTAGTAAATATGTTACTAGCTTTTTTTTCGACTTATTACGCGCATATCCCGTTTTCTCCCATTCCTTTAGAAATCTCGGGAAAGTCAGCAAGAGACTGTCCCGCTCTTCCGCTCCACCCAGAGCGGAAGAAGTCATTTGACGATTTCCCAACCTTATAAAAAAAGGTAGGTACCAAACCATACATATGATAATGAATAATGATAAATCATATTTATGTCAATCTTTGGACTGTGTTTTCAGTCAATTGTATCTACTTACTAGTGTTACTAATACTACACTCTAAAAATTACTCGTAATTGGCGATTCTAAAAATATTACTTAACGTATTACGCAAAATCTAGATCGATTCTCTCGATGTTAGCATTCATTAAACAGTCGCAATGAACCGTGGTAACGTAAGTGCAATCAAGTTGAAAGAATCCCAGGAGTATCTCGAGTTACCGCTTCAAAGCTGTAAAATTTTTCCCTCTGAAAATGTGGAATGTTCTTTAGTACAAATTAAAGCCTTTGATTATATCACTTTCATTGTAATTTTAACTTTATTTTTATCAGTTCAGAGCTCACAATCCTTCGGCAGTGAAATAGTTTTTAGTATTATATTATGAGGAGTGTTTGCAAGACTGTGCTCGTGGTCTCGCTTCTAGCTAGTCTATGGAAGCTCTATGCTCTAGCGGTTGTCTATTAATTAAATTCTTACCCTACTTGGAGGAATGTGAACTATGGTTGGTAGAATAAATACTTCAATCTGGTGTTCTGTACTATAGATAGAAACGTTTTTTTGTATACTTAAGGTTTAAAAGTCATCATAAGTATAAAAATCTTCGATTGCGGTGATATTGAAGGTCAAAGTCCCAAATTTTCTTGATGTTTTTTTTTGTACCTATAAATTTTCCGACTTGCTAATGTTTGTGGAAGCGTAAAAATACATTGTAATTTTCAGTGGAGGTAAATACAGTGTATTATCTATTGTGTGTTCAGTAAATCGTATGTTTCCGACACTTAAACACCTAAGTATGATAATTTCATCTTGACACTTTGCCTCCTCTTTGATAACAGTGATGGTATCAACAGATAAGAAGATAATATTATAATAATGTATTTACTATTATTATTTTAATGACGGAATGTACCGTCGACCGCACAAGTCGTTGATCACAAACATCGAATGCGACAGCACTATTTGGTTAAATATAACTAAATACATATTAATATTGTTGACCTTTGCACAAAAAAAACAGTTATCAAAAAAAAAAAGTTGTTTTCCATGATCTTTTTGTGAATTCTGATTTCTCTCAAGTCAAAAGATTTAAAATACTTGGAAACTAGCTGAAGCGGTAAGAAACTGTTGTTATTATGGACTATAGCATCTGTCAGCGACTTCGACTTTGTAAAGAAGGCAATTATCTGAAATTCAATGAATTCGAGATGAAAAGTATCCTATAGCTGAATCCAGAAGATGGTCTACCTGTGTGCCTAGTTTTTCCCGAATCCTTTCCTCCGTTAAGACATGAAGAGGTAACAAACAGACGAACAGAAGGAGGGACACACAGAGTAACTTTTGTATTTATAATACTAGCATTTTGCTCGCGACTTCATCCGCGTGGGTTTAGAATTTACTCCACAAACTTCAGCGCCCCCTTTGTCCACTTTTAAGGGCAGTTTTCGAAAGTCGATCACAACGATTTTCATTAATTATACCCGGGCTTTTTTGCTGCTGATGTCACATGATCAGCGCAACTGTTACGCCCTTCATCCCGTAGCCGGTAAAGTATGATAAAACGTTAGTTCCGTTTCACCCCTTCAGTAGTTGATTTTAGAAAAATACAGAAACATGTATTTCTCATTTTGTATCAAGATTGTTAATGCCGAATTTTAACTTTATCGGAATTAATCGTTAAGATTCTACCATACAAACTTTAACACCCCCTTAAAACCCATTGGGGTAGATTTGAAAAATGAATTAAGTAGGACATTATTTATTATGCATTTATGTCAGTATTCGTGCCAAGTTTCAAGTTTATAAACCCAAGAAATAAGATTCTTCCATACAAACTTGAACACCCCCTAAATCGTCTTTTGGGGGAAGTTCTGAAAAACTTTATAATTCACTGCGGTCAGTATTCGTACTAAGTTTCAAGTAAATTGGTCTAAGGAATGAGATTTTCCATACAAACTTCCACCCCCTATTTCATCCCTTTTCGTGGGGAGATTCCAAAAATGTTTTCGTAAATGACGTTTCAAACTTATAATCTACCTCTGTGCCAAATTTCAGCTTCACAGGTCAAGCATTTTTCGAGATTTCGTGATTAATCAATGGGTGAATGAATGAATGAATGACCTTTCGCTTTTATATGTAGGTAAATATAGATAGAAGATAGGTCAATGATTTAGTATGGTTTTCCTAAAATTATAAACATGCAGTATTTGATCAATAACTTTCGTTAATTGTAAAACGTCGCATTGTTCTATTTTGGAAAATTTTGTGTCCTCATTTTTTTGTCGATTGTACTTGCAAACAAATTTATATTATGTAGTTATGTGTTTAGAGGTTTCCGGTCCGTGCAAATATTTTTCTTATTCATATAGTGCTGCCTACAACTCGCATTTAGGCTAGATCGTTTAGCAGTTAACTAGCCAAAATGAGACAGTAGTGTGTTTTTTTTAGGGTTCCGAATCCCTGTGTGGGAAAATGGAACACTTATAGGATCACTCGGTTATCTCTCTGGCTCTGTCTGTCTGTTTGTCACAGCCAATTTTCTCCAAGTACTTGACCGATTCAGTTGAAATTTGGTACACATACAATCTTCTGTGACCCAAACACGGATGGGGACTTTATGGAGCGAAAACAAGAAAACTTAAAAAATATGTTTATCCTACTTTACCGTGTGACGTATCAAATGAAAAGGGTTTCGAATAATTATATTTTTTTCATCTTTTTAAAATAAATAGTTTCGAAGTACTTCAAGAAATTAGATGAAAAATTACCATTCCCCCTTATCTCCGTAACTCTAAAATTAAACAAAAATACAGACACTAGTAATCCTAGCTTATGATTAAAGGAAAACCTAGTAGAAGTCGAAGGTTTGAAAGTAACATGTTACAAAAATGAGATTCGTTCGGAGCCCTTTGCATGCCAGTCCGTGTTGTACTTGGCCGGTTTAAAAAAAAAAAAATAAAGACTTTTTTTTTGCTGAATTCGTATGTACATTATATGTAAAAACTCAACCTGCATAATTTTTTTTTTTAGATTGGTTAGCAGCCAACTCGTCAAAATGAGGAAGCAGATGAGATGATGATGAGAGTTTACAATCTCTCAAGTTATTTCATAATCTTACGGAGTTTGCTGTTTTCCGGTGACATATATACGTTCCAGATTGAACAACGCTACCTAACCTATCAAACTTCAGCAGTAATAACTTTTCACTTCAATTCCACTTGCAACGTTCCCACAGACATACTTTTTGATTTCCTGACTTCCCCGTACCGTCCTGGCTGCGTCTGCCGCTTCTTTCGCTTAAAACCGCAGCGTACAAACAATATGGAATTTGTGGAAGTATGTCTGCGGTCCATTTCCTATTTACGAACACTGCTGGATGCTATTTCCTTAGTCTGGGACGATTCTAGATAAGCAGGTTACTGTTCCTTTTCATTCTAACTTATTGTGAACGTGATTCAATGTTTTCTGTCTTTTTAAATGTAGGAGAATTCGGTGCTTTGTAGATTTTTAAGGTAGGATGTGTCTGAAAGATTGTTCTTATTGCTTTTGCCGCCTTGACTATTTTGTTTAAGGGAGGTTTTATTGCTGGAGATTAGGTACATGGTTTCCGTATTGAAAATTTGAAGTTAAGGACTTGCGAAATTGGAATTCGAATTTAATTTATTTACACATACTGCTTTGTTAAACGTAGGGCTTATAACATTTGCTGTTATTTCGTTTGATTTCTTCATACGAAAATCCACTTTACAAATTTTCTGTTTACACTTGACTTCGGTATTGATATTCAACAGATTCCCTAACATTCAAATCTGCATCTATGTGCGCTTATTTCAACCGATTTTGATACGGTTTCCACTTAAATAATTGCTTTCCGAAGAAAACTCTTCCATTACTGAGTGACTGAGAAACACCGCACAGCTGAAACTGGACTAAGAAAGCTGAAATTTCGCATGTAGGTTATTTGGGGAGTGTTAGTACTAAGAGAGGATTTCCAGAAATTTCTCGAACGGGAAAAAACGGGAATGCGCGTACTAAGTCGCGGGCAAAAGCTAGTTCTATTTATAATATCATGCACAAGAAGAGAAACCGGGGCCGGTCTGTGATAAATAAACTGAAATTTGAAAAAATAAATCCACCGCAAAATTTTAAAACGTTACGTCATACCAACCCAGCTTATAAAAGGTCCCTTTAGATTACGTGACAGTGTTACTAACTCGGCCCAGGACCAAATACGCAAAACCAATCCTTTCCGACGGCTGAGCGGTGATACAGACATTCCGATACCCTTTCTGGGTGACGGTGGATCCGATAGTGATGGGAAAGACAGCTTGACAGCTGCGATTTAGACTTAGATTTTCGACTAGAAAAATCTGGTAGAGGCACGTTTTTGGAATTGTCTGATAGTTTCGTTGGTGAGGTAAAAGGGGTAATAGTTACCAATTACCCCTTTTACCTGACCAACGTGTTTGCATCAATCGACAATATTGTAATGCATGATATGCTTATCTGTAAGAAATTGGTACACTGGTCTATCAGTTTATTTGATGTATTTCATCCTTGTACACGTGTATTCAATTGTTGGTGAGCCAAATAAATAAAATAAATAAGTTTGATTTATTATTTCTAAAAAGATGAACAGATGGCCTGCGACGAATATTTTTGACGTGTAGTTACGTAACGTAAAATTTTACTATAACTTTACTCATTTCGCACAAAATATTTGTTTTAATTGGATACCATATTTTTTCATATTTTTTAATGATTAAAATTATTAAACCAAAATACTATGGGGTTGAAGTTTTTTTATCCAAAATTTACTTACGTTAACGATACTGTAATGTAACGTTTTCACAAAACATTAGAACGTTCAACGATGAGTTAAATTTATGTTACATATTTCTTTGTTTTTTTTTTTAATATTTAGCTCGTGGCTAAATAATAACAGCCACACGGGTCGATCTTCAAAAATAAGCTACGCTTGCCATGGTTGGTCTGTGGATGGGTGACCATCTTAACATACCGAGTTTCCTCAGTACCTCGGAAAGCACGTTAAGCCGTTGGTCCCGGCTGTCATTAGTAGATATTTGTTGCCAGTAAATCTGACTCCAGTCTTGCCAAGAACTACCGTGTTACCCAGTTCATGGGCTGTGGAGGTCTGGTAGGCAGCTGCTCCACGTAAATTACTGGTATTCAGCTGAATCCGATTTGACTGGAAGCCGACCCCAATATAGTTGGGAAAAGGCTAGATAATTTTGCCAGCATAGTGGCGTTGATGAGTCGCATGGTCGCAACACCGCGTTTGCAGACATAACCAAAAGCAAACATTTTCGCACACAGCAAAAAATACTACAAAGTTCATTGAAACTGTTAAAGCTATGTACTTCTGAATTCAGCTATAAAATTATCACCTCCCACTACATTTAGGTATGTAGGTATAAATTAATGATGACGCAGTGCCTCTAATTGACCAATTAGGTACCCACAGCGTATAATAGTCCAATTCAGATCATTTTTCGAAGTACATAGTAACTGCGAATTTACGTTTCGCAATTTGCTTTTTATGCTAACTTTGTTAGAATCTATCTACAATGAAAGATTCGCTCAAATTGAAAACTCATTAGTGTTTCTTAATGATTTTTGATCTTGATTGTGCAACTGATCAGTTTTCGTTTCGAATATACCTAGGTACTTAAAGTTTTTTTATTTATTTACTTATTTAGGTTAACCAACAATTGTTTACACTACATACATTTCTGATTTAATAACTAGAGTAACATATTCAAGTGTAACAATTAATTACAGGTTAACACCACATGCACTAAAAACCGGCTTACTTACATAACATATTCATAACTTATTGAAATTAGAATTTACATACAAAGAATAATAATTAAAAGCAAAAATAAAGAAAATTATCAAATCATTTAATTCTGTATACATCATTGGAATGTAAATTACTTATTTGAATTATAATTGATTAAATGATGATAGATTGATTGAATTATGAAAAAATATTTTTTTTTTCAACCATGGTACTTTACTTGCCAAATCAGATGTAATTTGAATTGTATTGGATGTAGAAAAAATAAATATCTACGAGTATTTAAATTCACGCCCTTTATTAAATGCAAATCAACTAGTCTAACCAAAAAAAAACTTGCACACGAAGGGTTCCGCCGAAAACAAGATGTTTCTTGTATGGGGGTCCCCTTTTATCTTTAATTTTATTTCATTTTTATTATTTATTGTTAAAGCGGCAACAGAAATACATCATCTGTGAAAATTTCAACTGTCTAACTATCACGGTTCATGAGATACAGCCTGGTGACAGACGGACAGACACACAGACGTAATAGGGTCCCGTTTTACCCTTTGGGTGTGGAACCCTAAAAATGAATGGTGGCGCCTTACAACACTATTAAGGGCGGAAATATAAATTGTTAGTGAATTATCCCTAGACGCAGGGTACTGGTTTAAAATAGTGGACTGTATGGGAATGCGGGGTTGAAAAAAATAAATATGTATGATGTGCGTGACCTAAATGCGATGCGAATTACCCTTACGCTAGTTGTCAACTGAGCCTTATGTTGAGTACCTTATGAATCAGTTTTGTGTGATACAAAAACATGACTTAAGACAATTAACTTACTGAAAGTTAATATAATTTCATCGTTTTTATACTTATGTATTTGTTATCGTCAAGAAGAACGTATAGTAAATGCAGATACAATTTTACCATAATTTCACGGTCTCCATTAACCATGGTTTTGACGTCAAACTCATTTACAGGTAAAGTGGCATTGAAATCACTATTATTATTTAAATATATAATAAATACATTTTACCACGGTGACAGTGTTATTACTTCACACTATTATTCGAGTTAGCATGGCATGAAACATGGATTCCGCAATAGAAATATTATTTGTTATGAGAGTGTGCAAGGGTATAATTTTTATCATGTCATATTAATATACAACGTGTAACAGAATGAAAGCAAAACCTGAAAAGGGGTCATTATATGTACTCATCATTAAAAAAAAAATATTGTTGTCTATTTCGCGATTGGGAGCCCCATATATTTATTTCTGTGTACACAATTCGACTTTCGTACCTATTTTTTCGCGATTTCAGGACTCATCTGTTGCTTAACCTTAATATTTGTCTGGAGTGGCAGTTACTATTAAATAACGAGCTCCTCACGAGTTAATTATAGTGATAAGTTTACTGAAATTGCAATCAATTCGCAGTATAAGTATAGCATAAGTATCTTGATCTGAGTTTGACAATCTCGCAGCGTGATAAACCTCTAGAGCAGCTATACTCAACCTGCGGCCCGCGGGTCAAACTTTTCCGTGTGGCCCTGTAGCCATTATTGATGCTATATTTAGTCAGTGTATCAATGTGTACGAGTATGTATCTATACTATACTGATTCACTCCTTGACGATGTGCTGAGATTATTCCTCGCCCACTATCAATGTGAAAAAGTTGGCCCATGCCTTATGAAAACGGTCCTTTTGTCACAAATTCAAAAGTATCATTCATGTAGGTACATATATTTTTTTTAATGTAAGTTATTGCGGCCCATCATGACAATAGTAGAGCCGCAATGTGGCCCAGACAGAAAAAAGGTTGAGTACGGGTGGTCTAGAGCATCTTATGAGTTATGAGCGTTCACTCCTCACGGTGTTTCATCCAAACTTTCAAGTCCTTATTCTTGGAAATGAATGCACTGATTATAATGAAACTTAGTATGCATACGCTAGATATCCAGATCTGAATAGTTAATTGAGACATTTTCAATAAAGAGGTTAGAGGGAGAGATTTTAAGTTTTCTATAAAAAGTGAAAAATCACTCTATCTTTCCCCATGAAGTCTTTTTCGAAAATGTTCTCAACTAACTATTTCAACCTGAATATCTAGCGTATGTATACCAAGTTTTAAATATGCGAAAGTGTGTATGTCTGCCTGTCTGTTACCTCTACACGCTTAAACCGCTGAACCGATTTGCTACAGAGATAGATTAGACCTTGGAGAAGGACATGGCTACCTTTATTCGCGAGAAAAGGGCTTGAAGGGGTTAAAATAAGGGATGAAAGTTTGTATGGGAGTCCGTCATTATTGAAGATTACCATGAACCTTTGTATTTAGGCATTTGATAAAAACTAAATAATCATAATTATGTGCAAAAGTTTTTGACAAATTAGTATCTTAAAAATAAAAATGGCTGCCCAAAGTAACCATTACACGCGGATGAAGTCGCGGACAAAAACTAGTATGTTAAAGCTTTAGACCATTAAGTAAATACAATTTCGATGACATATGAACTTTCCTGTGTGCCTACGTAGAGTTGTGTGAGTAATCGATACGACCACGTCGTAGCGTCGTTACGGTGCTTCGTAGAATCGTAGCCCGTCACTTTTGGTTAGGGATGGGGCCGTCTTGAGTTCGAGATATATTATATCGATATTAATGTAGACTGAGACTCTGAACTGGTAGGTAGATATTGATTTATCATTGAACTACTCGTAGAATAGTGAGGTGTTTGGATATACCTTAACAAAATATAGGTAGACACTTTTTTTTTAAGGATGGGAAATCATCAAATGACTTCTTTCACTCTGGGTGGAGAAAGGGCGTGTCAGACTCTTACTGACTAAAACCCATCCGTGTTCCTTCTAAAGCCCTTTGCGTTCCAGGGCCGCGGTGACTCTTTCGAACAAAGTCCGCAACCCTGGACAAACCTAATAACTTATAGGAAAACCAATTAGTAGTGTTTTACTCTTTCCTGTAATTAATAGGTGATTCGAAGTAGATTTATTTCCTTAATGAGTGCCATCACGATTCAAAGGTAAACTAAGTTGCATCAGATAAATATAACAATATGTGATTTATAAGTAATTGCAGGTTGGTTGCCCCTCTGCTTACCCCTTTAAGGTATATAAGCGTATTATTATGTTATCTTTATGTAGTATTTTGCTACAAGTAGTCTATATATATAAAACAAAGTCGGGTTAGTTGCACCATTTATAACTCAAAAACGGCTGGACAGATTTTGAAGAACTTTGATTTGATGGATTTGTCTTTGGGTTCACCCTTGTTTGATAGAACAACGTTTGATATAGTATTACTAAATCGAACAACGTTTAAGAAAATCATCACTTTGTATAATATCGTTTGACAGAATTTTCAGTTCATCGAATATTTATTTGCTATAACAACATTTGCGCTAATGATCAAAAGGTATAATGTTCATTTGATGTAATGTTCAGATGGTATAACCATGTATTTAACACTTAACCAAACCTTAAAATATTCTATGCATAGTCGAGGGTGGGCTTGGTTGACGGAGCCCCGCTTCGCGGGGCTCCTACTTCTGGGTGGTTTATAAAAAAAATAACCACGAAGGGGATGGCGGGGTCTATTCGCTTGCTTCGCTCGCTCACACGACCCCGCTTCTAACCTAACCTATCCCAGTCGGGGTGCCCTAAAGTCCAGATTGCATCCAGTTTCTCCTGGTAACAATAGTTGAGGGTGGCAGGTGTATAGGGTATAAAGTATAAAATTAGTGCATTTGAAAATTCGGCGAAATGAAATTAGTTCAAATGAAATTAGTTTAAATAAATAATTACGCTAAATAAAAATTTACCAATGAATTATTCGGTCAAATGAAGAATTCTTCGAAATGACTTTATTGCATTATTGGTTGACTGGTAGAGAATGCCTATGGCATTAAGTCCGCCTCTGTACATTTGTGTGCGTAAAGTGTAAATAAATAAATAAATAAATTGCAACTAAAATTCGATTTAGTAATATTATATCAAACGTTGTTCTATCAAACAAGGGTGAACCTTGTCTTTGCCCCGAATAGCAGAATATACTGTTAAAACATTATCAAAAATAAGAAAATATGTAAAAAAAAAACATTTTCGAATACAACGCCATTTCTGACACATGACAAAAACAAAACACGACAAAAATTTATTCTGAGGTGGTACGAAGTTCGCCAGGGCCACTTCTACACTAATATTATAAAGAGGAAAAAATTGTATTTTTGTGTGTGTGTATGTTTGTAATGAATAAACTCAAAAACTACTGTGCCGATTTCAAAAATTCTTTCACCGTTGGAAAGCTACATTATCAGCGAGTGACATAGGCTATATTTTATCCCCGTATTTCCACGGGAACGGGAACTACGCGGGTGAAACTATGTGACGTCCGCTAGTGTATAATATAAAAAGAAGTCCCAGCGATTTTCCGTGTGTCGGCCTGTCTGTACGACTGGGCTAGTCTTGATAACCATTGATCGGATTTGTGTAGTTTATTCTGTTGTGGTCTGCGTGTCTCCGGGAAATTTTTATGCAAAAAAAATATTCTTGGCACATACATATAGGAGCTGAATATCAACGGTACTAGTGAAGCCACGTTCCGAAATTGTGATTTTTGAACGGCAACATGACAAGCGCTGCCTTAAATATCTTAACTACTAAATCGCCAAACCGAATTTAATTAATTTTGGTCCAATGGTAGATGGGACACTGCAAACGGTTATAAGCTACTTTAACGAGAGCAAATCTGGTTTACAATAGTGTATTACTCACTATATGGACGTATTTCAAACGAAGCACCTTTAGTTAAATTCATGAGAAGCTTGTAATAAGCGGAGACAACCTGTTTTAAGATTTCCCAACGAGTATTAGAAGCTCAGAAAATCGATTGAGCGAATTTCATCTCCGAGACTCAAGTCCGGACAGTCTAAGCTCGGTCGAGTAGATATAGTTGGCTAGGTGTAGATACATCTACCTGATACAAGTCAAAGACACTGCAATACAGCACGAGGTAGGAAAGAGCAGAAGGCCCGCTACGTTTAACGCGGTTTAATAGTTGCCGGTAACGGTGAATGGGTAAATTTTACTTTGTTTTAGGTTTTTTGGGATAGTATGCGCATTTATTTATTGAACTTTTTTTAACAATGTTGGATTTCATAACCAGTCGTTCTCCGGCCTCAATATGCCCGACTAAGGGAAGAACTGCGCGACCCAACCACCCAGGATAGATTGTCCTGACTAACAGGCAGATGTGTTGCTGGGGAGTTTGTTGCGCCACCTCTTCTTCCCAGCTAAAACACTAGGAAGTGGTGACGGGCGGGCGTTTTGAGGAACTGTCTTTATGTAGAACTTTGACGTTCAAAAAGTGCTGCCACCCAGCCTAATTTGAATAAATGACTTTGACTTTGACTCTATATAATTAGGAGAGACGAACCCACATAAAGTGGGACCGAGCGAGGTAGGAGGAAAACATCCATCTTCATTTTCATGACTGTCAGTCATTTGACGATATCGCATTCATGAAAAACGTGAGGTTGACTGGTCTTGTCATGATCCCAGTTCTGAATCAAAGCCTTCTGGATTTTTTGGTTTCATCTGCCTCTATCATATTCTGACGAATTCTCTGGAAGATTTTAACGTCTACTTCCAAACCTTCTGAACGTTTCAGCATAGTGACTTTGTCTTACTTATGCCAATATTAGTTTCGTGTGCATTCCGTTTTACGGCTGATAGGTAAGTAAGAGTTTGAATGACGTAAGTAATACCTAACTGCAATATGAATCCGAAGAATTCAATGACTTACGGTAAAATGTAAATGCATAAACTGCATTTCTTTACGGACGTCTTTTATATTTGTAACTATGGACTATGATCATTACTGATATTTAATAACGACTTATATTATACTTATGTACATCGGAAAATCGGATGCATATTTACCTATAGTAAATTTTTGGCTAACATAAAGTATTATGCTCGGCTTCTGAGAAGATTTTTACTGAAAATGAAATCCCGGGATTTCATAACTAATCGCAAATAATAATACTTACAATTAAAAAAATACAGAAGAACCCGCTTAATACGATCACGCTTCATAAGATTTCCAGCACAAACCGCCATTTTAAGTCAGTCCCTGCAACTTGAGGCATGTTTTCATGTTTTTTCTGATAATAAAATTAGGCAAAAGCAACCATATTACGTTGTAAAAAAAGCAACTGTAATTTGTTTCCAATCGGGTTTACCTATTACATCTCACGGAGTATACACTTTTATTTTTATATCCCGGAATTGCGGGATGTTTTCGATAATAGCCACCATAATAGATTCGATAATAGCCATAGTAGCCAAAATCGTAACTTTAGGTGAATATGCATTCAATTATCCGATCTCTACTTTTAATAAAGTGCATTGATTAGGTAGGTACGTAGAATGTGAGATCATCTTTCGATTCCCTGAATCTAACCTTGTAACTAGCAATTAAAATATAGTACATTTAAGTAATTAAATTAGTTATGTCTTGGTTCCTACATATACCTAGAATTAATAATTAACTAACGAGATGTTCCTTCATAGGTAAGTGTTATTTTATTAGTGATAACTACGAATATTTTCTACCTATAAGAAATAAGTAGGTTATTAAATTATTGGTAAAAGACGATATTTGCCTACTGTTCATGAAAACTTAGATATATAAACTAGGTACTCTTTCGTAAAATTCACGTTCTCGAGGCTTTTTAATACAAAATGGATTAAATCCATTGGTACCGTATTTTTCAGTGGATTTAGTACTCTTTAGGGACTTGATATAGGTACAAATCGGACAGGGCGCGCGGCGGGCGCGTGGACGCGCGCGCGCTTTGACAAAAATGTATGACGTCTGCCCGAGCGCCCGCGACGCTAAGTATATTTCGTTCCTTTAACGCCATATATTTTATCTTGTCAGCGACCAGCGCCTTGTCCGTTTTGTATATCAAGTTGTAAACCCCGAAATCGCAAAAAGTCTTGCCCGACATTTTGTTGAGTATGTGAATGTTGTGTTTCAATCTTAGGTAAGTAAGTACTTTGAATGCAAATTTTACACTTATGTACGAACTATCGTATTAGTTTTAAGTTGTTTAATAATAGGTAAATAAATTAGCATTATGTTTATGATACATTTTGCACTCAGCTCCTGTAAAATGCTTGATTGTATGTCACATAATTATATAACGTACTCGGTACAACTTACTACGAACTTACATAAGTAGTTTTATCTATCAGACTATATATTTCGTAAAACGAATATATTTTTTCACTGAACTCAATGAGTCTGAAACAAAAGCCAAACGCTTCATCGAACTCGAACCATGTTTCTGACAAAATTACGTCGAAACTTAAATAAAATGTCCATCGAATATCTGTTCATGTCACAGAAAATTCAACTGAACACAATGCATTTACGCTGCAGGACGAAAATGATGAAATATTTTGTTAAAATAAGAACATTTTTTACGTAACAAAAATGTATATTTTTTACGAGTATATACTGTATATAATGTGCGGTAGTAGGTACCTACTGTAGTCTGTTCGACTACTAGGCATTCAGATAAACTAAGGCTTATGATCTAAAAGTACTTTAAAGTTCCACACCACTCCACTGTAAAATTAACCAACAGTAGATGAAACGTCATGTTTGCCTTTGTAACATGACGTTTCAGCTTCTGTTGGTAGCTAATTTGACAATTCGTTAAAGGTAACCTTATTAGGACCAGCTGTTAGTCGCCATGACAACAGAAAAAAATACTCTCGGTCAATATCAATAAATAACAAGTTATTATTACTATAAAATTGGTTGAGTCGAGTCCGAGAAAATTGCTTAACATAATATGTACATATAGGTATAGGTGAATGTACCTTTTTTCCCGACTACTAGAAGGTCAGTTAGGTAAACTAAGCACACACAGTAGGAAGCTTCCTGCATATACATAGGTACACACTCTCTTTTATTTCCTGAAAATAGAAATTGTACACGAGTTGCCGCGAGGCGTGTCTGCTACCAGGTACATAATTAAAGCATATTTCATTTTCATTTGTAACACAAAACCCGGATTAAGCTTGCTACTGATTTTCCAATATTTTGCTCAAACGAGGTCAGCGTAAAATGGAATGATTCCCCGAAAACTGTCGATACCAACCTTTGTTTATTAAAACCTTTTATCGAACGAAACGCAGGTAATATCAGGTTTATTTTTTAAAATCCATTTTCCCTGAAGGCTTTAATTCGAGTACCTATTGGAAATGTTGGAATAAACTCGTTGAACTACGTCGGACCACCATTTTTATAATTAAAGTCCGGTCCAATTATCCGTTATTAAGTTCATTATTAAATCCAGTGCGTTGTACTTTGTACCTTTGGGCCGCCATTTTATTATGCAACACAATTTTTAATGCTGGCCACTAGATTTTCCTTTGTGATTATTGTTCATTAGAACTAATTGGATATTGATTTCATTGTTGTACGTATGCTCCAGTATATTCGTTGAGATAATTATCTTGGTTTTAAATACTAGATTTCATAGTTCCTCAAACATTGGTTGCATGTTTGTGAATATGATTTATGTGTTCCATTGTTTGAATTTGGGAACAAATGAAGCCGTTTTGAGTTTATAAGGAAACAATGGAACTTCAAAGTCAATGTCTTTAGCAAAAACATAGGTAAGTATTTTGTTCAACAAATTTTTTAGACACTGCATTATGTTGGCATTAAAAGTAGAATACGGTTAACTAAAAATTTTAAACTTTCCCTCAACCCAAGACCAATCAATAATATCCTATTTAACAAGACAGTGGCTGCTTCTGAGATGTCAAAGCGGGAAGCTATCTCCGGTTTCATTGTCATTTCTACGGAGAAAAGTCAGCAAGAAGCGGATTGATTGCGATCCAATGAAATTGGATTAATTAATCGTGACACTGTTCCCAAGGCCAGAATCTGTGTCAAATAATGTCGCTGAACTCTTGAATGGGTTCTAAACGATAATAAATGTATGTCAAGATCATTGATATTTTTGTTGCAAAGGGTTATTTTAAAATGTATTCTTGTATGCATGTTATGCTTTTAAATAAACTAAATGTGAGGTAAAATTTATCTGGAACTGGTGATTCCAATAATAATAAAAGAGTTTTTGAAAATGTAGTTTTCCATCTATTAAAGAGATGATTTAAGAGTTATTTCGCTAGGTGTCCTTAGGACAAGCCTCAGAATAAAACGTAGTTAAATAAACTTCGACTTCAGTATACAAGGCGGAGAAAACGACACGACAATAAATAAAAAAACTGGCAATACTAGTTCATACGAATTTGTTGTCTTTTATCACAGATTTCATGTCACTAACTGCAACAGACTGCTTGGAATATTTCGTCAGAATAGTAGTCACCATCCTTGACTAGTTTGAGTATTTTTGACGTTGTTGCATTTAGAAAGTTTTTTTTTAATTTTGGTGGCAGGATTTATAATAGTTTCAAAATATTCCTATATCTTGGCAATACTGGTTATTGCCAGTGTTCTCATTTATTGTCGTATAGATGTGTCTACATTGTACAAGTATTTGCTTTTATATAACGTTCATTTTTCGCCCCGACCCTTGCTCGAGCCAGCTGGCGCCGCTGAGCCTGTAGTTTTAAATTCGTCCCTAATTAATAATCCTAGTTCGATCAAGCCCGTCCCTAGCTGACCTCCCCCCAGCGACGCCTTAAGCCGAGGCCCGTACCTCACAGGGGAAGCCCTTAGCGTGTAGTCGCTTAGTTTGTAAGTTTTTTATAGGCCCTGGCTGGTAATATTTATATTAAGGTCGCCACAGGCAAGTCCGGTTAAACAGTCGACAAACCTCCTAGGTTGAACTGCGAGCGGCCACTCACTCACTAAAAAACGTTAATTTTAATTATATAATTATGACGATACTGTTAAACTGTAAACAGGCGAAGACACTGGTCCCTATGATATACCTAGTTAATACTAGTTTAGAGATCAAGTATTCATATGTAATTTAAAACCATTGTGTCAATCAAAATTTTACTTTACTTTAAATTACAATTTTACATGCAACTTGGAACATGGAAATCGTCTCTCATTTTCAATATCGAATCGAAAATGTTGCAACGTTATGCGAATAACCTAATCTCGGTCAATTTCAATTTAAAATCGATTTCAACCAGAAGTAGTATTAGGCGACCGGTTGGAAGTCGAGTGACAAGTATAGTAACTGGGTCAGCCGGGCTAGGTAAGATGCATCGATCTTGTATGTAGCTACGGGGATTCATAAACTGAGCAATGAAATTATACACTCACAGAGTGAAAACTGTTAGCGTTTTAAATCCGTGTAACAAATAGAACAAAAACCTGCCAAGTGCGAGTCGGACTCGCGTGCAAAGGGTTCCGAACGAATAATATTTTTTTAACATGTAACTTTAAAATCATAGATTACTTAAAGATTTTCCCGTAAAATATTGTTTTTTAGGGTTCCGAATATCCGTAAAAAACCGGCCAAGTGCGTTTTGGACCACCCACAGTGTAGGGTTCCGTAGTTACCCGTCTCCTAAACCTTGTCAGAAAAATAGTATAATGTAAGTACTTCATTATCATGAATTATTAGGAATATTTACTTACCCAATTTTTTAAGTTGGTCGACTATAACCCACTCGTTAACTTGTAAAGCCTACTTAGCTGTAATAGTTTTCTATTTAAATTCGTAATATATACTACTACCATGTTTTTTTTCACATTTCCTAAATCATCTGTTTAGCTGGCAGAGGGGGGGGGGGGAGGGGGACACTTGACCCTAACAACAATTAGCACTTTAAAGCTTAATATTTCGCAAACGAATCCTTGGATGGAAAAACGGTTTAAACAAACCCGGAATACTTTTAAATTACCTATCCAATGACACCCCACACCATGGGGAAGACGATAAGAAAATATCATGCGGCGTGATTAATAAACATACCCCATATCAAATTTAAGTTTTCTAGCGCTAAGCTTCTCTGAGCTAAACCGCGCACGGACAGACAGACGGACATGGCGAAACTAGGGGTTCTTGTTGACTACGGAACCCTAAAAACGGAACTCTTATAGTATCACTCGGATGTCTGTCTTGGTGTGTGTTCGTCTGTCACAGCCAATTTTCTCCGAATCTACTGCACCGATTTTGATGAAATTTGGTACATTTGGTACAGTAGTTTTTGTGCTATGGAAAGACATTTGGAGTTGTTATTTCAGACAAAGAAGCCACCATTCAAATAAAATAGTGACAAGACGGTACTTTACAAGAAGTTCATGTTTTTAACCAAGGTTGGTTAAAAAAATCTATCACAGATTTTAGCCAAGCGTAGTGATTAAGACTCCCGCAGACAGTCGCGGAAATTCCAATAAAAAGGTATTGTAGCATTGTCGCGTGACGTCGTGCTGTCTGTGAGAGCCTCATACATAACAGTAATTATCTCGCGATTATTATTAATCTATTGCAGTAATCATATTCAGGCACACAACATACATACATACACGCACACACATACATAGCTAGTCAATATCTATGTACAATTTATACGGCTATGTATATTATGTACTACGTGTATGTAATGATGTCGGAAGACGTTACAAAGTGAACTGTGTAATTGGAGGACGCTACAGAGATAGACCTATTGCTTGTATGTCTATGTGTGTAGATGTGTGTATGAGAATTGAAGGGGAAATATCTTGGATTTGATCTACGGTTTATGTTGGCTACATTCGAAGAAGGCTTATTCTTGACGATGTTGTTGTATGGACATGCGTTGCTGCGTCAAATGAGAGAGACAGAATAGTTCTGGAAAAAGTATGTTTTGATGAAATTAAGTACATGTTTTACATTTTTGTCATCTACACATTTTTTTTCAACAAACAATTTCGTTCCACTCATTAATTAAAGTAAACACGCAATAATGATTGCGGAGAAAGCTATACTTTATAGACTCGTAAATAGTTATTTGGAATTACCTGTTATCAAATTTGTGTCTTGAATTGATAATGTTTTGCTATTTAGTGGCCAGCAAAAGGCTTTGAGGTTATTCTTGCTTAATATAAATGCGAACTGAGTTTTTTTGTTTTTTACACGCTTTTACGCCTAAACCGCCGAACGCGAAAACCTATGTATTAATGCAAAGTCACGTCTATATTAATGCAAAGTCTTGCTATTTAATAAAGTACCAACGTACAACGTAAGATTTTCCAACTTAGTTTATTATCCGAGCTTCTATTTTATTACAAAATCCGCCATTATGCAACGTCCTAGCTGTTCGCCGTCAAAGGACTGGCTTTGACATCCTATCTGGTTGCTAGGCAACTGTAGGTGGGTGACGTCATGTGAAGAAAGGGGTGACGGGGGGAGGGGGACATTCTCCCCACATCCTGCCTCTGTGCATTATTGCATCGGCAGCTTTAACGACGGGATTAAGAAATTCGATGAATGAGATTGGAAGTTTGAAGGTAGACTCTAGGAGAAATGGCGTCTGGTTTTCGTCCTAACTCGTTAAATCTTCTTATTCTATATTGCACACAAAAACATACCGATACTAATATAATGGGACTGCTGTTTATGTTCAAAGGCGAGCTCTTACAGCAAACCTCAGTGTTGTTAAACAGATACTTAGTACCAACAAAAATATAGTAGATACATGTTGGTATACCTGATTTAATTTTTACAGGATGTCTAAATCTACTGAGTCTAATTTTACTGGGGGTCTAAATATGTACCTGTTACATTCAAATTGGGGGAAGCCTATGTCCAGCAGTGGACGTCTTTTGGCTGATATGATGATGATGACATTCAATTTTTTTTTTTTTAACTATCTGGTTTTAATTCAAATCTACGCATTCGTGAAATTCTTCTAAATACCTATATTGTTTTACATATTCTTCGCCGGCAACGTTAGTACGGCGACAAATGAATGATTTTGAGTTATGTAGAGACCATGTTTGCAGATATCTTAAAACACGGTCGGATGAATGTGACTGTACTTATGTAAAGTAGAGCACTTTATTCAGCTTATCATACCTGATAACAAAATTACAACATAGCGTTTAATTACTTGTCAATCTTAACATATGATATCAGCTCAATTTGTACCTAATAAACGGGTCTTTTATTATATTTATACTGCTTCTGGCTGTGGTGGTGGCTTATTAAAAGTCAGATATTATACCTTTATACCAAAGGTGTCATCTATCTCTGTACCACATTGTAACAAACATATAGACAGCAAATCAGAAAGATATAATTACTTTTGTATTTATAATATCCTAGCGGACGTCACGCGGTTTCACCCGCGTAGTTTCCGTTCCCGTGGGAGTACAGGGATAAAATATAGCCCATGTTACTCGCTGATAATTTTCAAATCGGTCCAGTAGTTTTTAAGTTTATTCCTCACATACAAAAATACAAATCTTTTCTTTATAATGTTAGGATATATAAGTATAGACTAGCTTATGCCCGCGACTTCGTACGCGTATATCCCGTTTTTTTTCCGTTACCGTAAGAATTTCTCATTCCCATATAGCCTATAGCATTTCTCATGAATGTTCATATCATAAACCAAAAGAATTTAACAAATCCGACTGGGAGTGGTAGCGCGTTAAAACAAACTCTTCAGCTTTATTATATTAGTAAAGAAGTATGGAAGCATAGATTTAAATATTCCCACAAGTAACTACCTACAGCCTTGTCTTGCAACGGGCTTTCCACCCACTGCCACTTATTATGCATGTATTTGAATATGAGGTTTTGCTCGCTGGTCTGACCAGATCAAGGATCAGGATAACATGACTCACTGACAACACTACCCTGAAAAGAGCCGAAGATAGAGTGTCGCAGTCGCAGGGCGATCCCCGGCCACCGTAGGCGCGGGCCTGCGGACGGCGAGCGTTGGGTGGCTCGCTGTCCGATCACCACCAGGCTCGAGTCGATGGCGCGTTGTGTTTCACGCGCACCTCAAAGAGATGTCAGCATAGAAGACGGGCCTGCTAGGGCCAGAGCCTGCCAGGGTTGCGGAATTTGTTCGAAAGAGTCACCGCGGCCCTGGAACGCAAAGGGCTTTGGAAGAAACACGGATGGGTTTTAGTCAGTAAGAGTCTGACACGCCCTTCCGCTCCACCCAGAGCGGAAGAAGTCATTTGATGATTTCCCAACCTTAAAAAAAAAAAAAAAACTACGTACCGTGATGCTGCAGCAGATTATTGCAAAACATACTCTGAATGTCGATCCCCCTTTGTCGAGTTTACTTTGTAAATTGAACAATATTCGATTCCAATGTAGCTGTCAAAGTATGGATTTGTCAAATGTATTTTGCAATTGTGTTGCGGGTAGATAAAAAGCAATAGTTATTATGAAATCATTACGCAATTAAGATGAAAGCCTAAAACATTTCTCAGAGTCTTCAAACTACCTATTTAATTAATGTATCCTCCAATATAATTAATATATCTAATATAATATATAATATCTTGGGACAACTCACACACGGTCATCCGATCCCAAACTAGGCAGAGCCTGTGCTATGGCAACCAGACAACTGATAAACATACTTATATATATTTGTATGTACATACATATTATAGACTAATTACACCCAGAAACAGAACAAATGATCATGCTCATCACACAAAGATTTGTCCTGGGTGGGAATCGAACCCACGACCTCCGGTTTAGCAGTCAGGGTCACTAACCACTCCACCAACAGGCTAGTCAATTGATGAAAGACCTCATCAAAATCATTGAGATCTTTAACGTTTATTGTCGAACACATGCCTCCTAATAGAAGCTTAAATTAATGATCATAGAGAGGTCAAGTCTTGTTATTATATGTAATCATTATCTTCTTCACGAAAAAAAACAATCAGGTTATTGAGTAGCAAAAACGAATGCACATCTGAGTTATCAATCAGTGTGTAATTAGTTATTTTAATGGATTAGTCTTAAACCTTGGTTTTTTGTTTTATTTATACTTAATATTATAAAAAGGAAAGATTTGTATTTTTGTATGTAACTTAAAAACTATTGGACCTATTTGAAAAATTCTTTCAGCAATGGACAGCTACATTATCAGCGAGTAACATAAATTATATTTTATCCCCGTACTCCCACGGGAACGGGAACTACGCGGGTCAAACCGCGTGACGTCCGTTAGTATTTTATATTTTGCTAGTCGAAGCGTGGAACTCTTTGCTAACTTTGTATTCCCTACCTAAACTGTAACCCTTCAAAGCAAGGGCACACAGACATCTTCTGGGCTCCGTCGTTCCATCGTAGACCTCATCCATTGCTTTACATGAGGCGAAATTCAGGTCAAGCGCGGGAACCTTAGGGTTGTGACTTAATGTCATCCTGTTAACCGTAATGATTGTCAAGAAGTCCAAAATGTAAGAGTTTGTGAAGTGACATTTTACAAATAAGTTGACATATTTGGACCACTTTCGCGGAAGGTGCTGCGAAACTCACGACAGGATCGGATTGTCACCTATCGGTTTTAGTAAATAGATCCCTGGACTCCTCGACAATTGTCACGGGTGGTAGAATGTCAATTTGTCCAATGCCCAGTAACGCATTACAAATCGGGATGCAGACAGTAGGCGACGGATTCCTTTTCTTAGCATTCAATTGTTTTAAATTTAGCTTGCACCGTCTGTTTAGCATCTATCTTTAACTTCACCATACATACCGACTTATCTGGTTATGCTAGAGTTAGTCGTCTTAGTCGTCAAGATTCGAAATCGAAGGAGAGCTGGCGCATAAAACTGGGCTAGTTCCTCCAGCTGAAATATGAGGAAGTGGTGCTGGTGGTGTTGTGGTGGTTTCGGGGGACTGTGCTTTAAAACGGACGTTCAAAAATGCTGGGCAGTTATGGGTAGAGTGTTAAGACCGCTTTAATTTTGCCAGTTATGTTGCTGAGCCAAATGCCAATAACAGGCTACATACAACAAGACTTCGGTTTCAAAATTCATTATGATCAAACTTAGAATCATAAAGCTCGTTCTGGTAATCGAACTCAAGTAGGTACTCAAGCAACTAATGTTTCCGATAAAGTTTACTCTCGAATATTTATTATTTAATTTAAAACATGTGTTTGTTGATAACAAAGTCCTTTAGTTTGTAATGGAATTCATCTCAACAGTATGTAATAAGTAATGATACAAAAATTCATGCACGAACTACATTTTCAATATCATTAGTTCCTCGTGAATCAGTTCTTTACATTTTTTGTTTGAATCCCAATTTGTTACACTAAATGAGTGGTCAGCGTATCTAAACTGGGTAAGCGGTACCAAGAGTAAAGGTGCTTGCACACGCACACGAGATTACATGTTTTTTTTTTAAGGGTGGGAAACCATCAAATGACTTCTTCCGCTCTGGATGGAGCGGAAAGGCGTGTCAGACTCTTACTGACCTAAACCCATCCGTGTTCCTTCCAAAGCCCTTTTCGTTCTAGGGCCGCGGCGAATGTTTTGAACAAATTCCGCAACCCTGGCAGGCTCTGGCCCTAGCGGGCCCCGTCTTCAATGCTGACATCTCTTTGAGGTGCGCGTGAAACACAACGCGCCATCGACTCGGGCCTGGTGGTGATCGGACGGCGAGCCACCCAACGCTCGCCGTCCGCAGGCCCGCGCCTACGGTGGCCGGGGATCGCCCTGCGACTCCCGACCCCCGGGGAGTCTTCTCCTGTAGCGGCGGTTGGGGCGAATGCCTTGCCTTTCCCTCGCGCGGCTCGCCTCCTACTTCGCTAGCATTACTGCTTCGCAGAAGGAGGTGACCGCTTCCCAAGCCTCTTCGCTCCGGAACATGGATTCAACCAGGGCCGGACGCGAGAGGTCGCCGCCGCCGATCGCCTCGACGAGTATACGGCGGTCCTCAGCCCAAGCAGGGCAGACCTCCACCGTATGCTCCACCGTGTCCTCCGGGCGATACTCACAGTGCTGACACCCGGGGGTGTCCTCCCGCTTAATCCGAAACAGGTACCTCCCGAAACAAACGTACGAGATTACATGATGAGATTTATTTTAGAATACAGGAGTCGAGTACATAAAATAGCATTTTTTAAGATTAAGATGTCAATACATGTTTTACCAGATTTGGTGCAGCAAATCTGTAAAAATAGTTTTTAAGAAATACTTAAAAAGGACCAAAATTTAAACGAATGTCATTGAAGCTCAATATTATACTTGAGTGGTAGATAAATGTGAAAAAAAAAGTGCGTGAATATGTGTTATGTTGTAGGTAGTGTCATTGGTTGTACGTAGTCCCTCCCAAAATGTTGCATATTTCTAACTATAACGTAACACAGGGCAACTTTAAATTAATATTTTTGAAACTTGATCCCACTGTCTTAGTTCTTGCATCCCCTGGAATAACCAATGGATTAAAAGTCACCTTGCTTAAGTGAGCTAAAGAATGTCAGCCGCACGGGTCGATCAAGGTTGTTGCGGAATTTGTTCGAAAGAGTCACCGCGGCCCTGGAACGCAAAGGGCTTTAGAAGGAACACGGATGGGTTTTAGTCAGTAAGAGTCTGACACGCCCTTCCGCTCCACCCAGAGCGGAAGAAGTCATTTTGATGATTTCCCATCCTTAAAAAAAAAAAAAAAAAAACGGGTCGATCAAGGTTAAGCAACGCTTGCCAAGGTTGGTCTGTGGATGGGTGACCATCCTAACATACCGAGTTTCCTCTGTGCCTCAGAAAGCACGTTAAGCCGTTGCTCCGGCTGTCATTTGTAGATCTTTGGCAGTCGTTACGGATTGTCAGAAGCCAGTAAATCTGACACCAGTCTTGCCAAGGATTACCGTGTTACCCAGTTAATGGGTTGTGGAGGTCTGGTAGGCAGCCGCTCCACGTAAAATACTGGAATTCAGCTGAATCCGAAGCCGACCCCAATATAGTTGGGAAAAAAGGCTAGGCAGATGATGATGACTTAAGTGAGCTCTTGTACATCAACCTTTATTTCAACGTTAAATATAAATGTTTTTCCTTGAAGATTAACTATGGTTGTTTTTTATTAATCGGTATTACTCGTGATTTGTTATTATCTGCTCAACTCATCGACAAGGATCACTATTGATGGATGAACAATAAAGTTCAATTTTTACTTTATTATTCAGTCAGTAATTATTGCTTTTTATGAACATCAATAAATGTAAATAGCTCACCGAGTTTCTCGAGAACATGTTTTGGTGTTTCTGTTTTTTGCAGAACTATAAATTGTTAATGCAGTTATTTAAATGAATTCATGGAATAGTGTTTGACGCCATAATTATATTCAACTAGCTGACTCGTGAGACGTTTTCCTGGCTTAGTAGGCGACTCGGCCGTTGAGTCTCGTCCGATCCGGTCGAGACAGGAATTTCATATTAATATTTTTGAGTGGTGTTTCGGACGAATCCTTTTTTAGAGGCAAAGTACCGTCAGACACATAATTAAATAATACATATTTTATTTTGTCGCCTAGGATAAATTATTAATTATTAATAAAATAAACATTAATGAGTGATGAGATGACAAGTATCCCTACTTGTCAGCTCATCACTCTTGCTTCGATACGCATTTTTGCTGATTATTTACGTATTTTTATATAAGAGCATCGGCTCTTATATAAAAATATCGGCGATACTGATACCGTAACAAGTCAGGTTATTTTTTTTAATAATATAAAAAGGTTATTTTGGTATCATAGTTAGTCACTGATTTTTGACGCTATTGTAAATTATTTTCGGTATTTTAGTAAAGTGATTGTTAATAGGTAATTGGTATATAAGACTGATTATAGTAATTTACATTTAATATTCTTGTTCTACACGTTTCAATTGATATATGTATAAGACTGATTATTGTGATTTATCATGTTAACTGTTGATTGTTGTAATTGTATATTAAACTTTATCTCTTTCTAACAATTCCCTGACTTTTACTTGAATAATATAACTCTACCTAAGGTTTTTCATTCTGACTGTACAAAATTTGCTTAAAAAAGTATAGTCCGAAACACCACTCAAAAATATTAATAACACTGAAATTCCTGTCTCGGCCGGATCGGACGAGACTCAGCCGCCGAGTCGCCTACTAAGCCGTTTTCCTGTCTTAACAATAAATATTGAATTGAAATTGGTTATATTTGAAAAGTTAATATGGTCGTTAATTTTTCTTAAATTTTGTAATGCTCCGCGCAACTTTCTTAATTTTTTCTTTCCTTGACAAGACTATAAAATACCAATAAAAAACACAACAAAAAAGAATAAGCGAAATTGGTCCAGCGTGTTGCCGAGTGTTGCCGTGACCAAGGGAAATAGGGATTCATTTTTATATAATACTAGTGGCCCGCCCCGGCTTCGCCAGATGTATATTTTTTCAAAATTTTCATTCATAAGAACCTTCTCCTGGCAATAAAAAACACAACAAAAAGATAAAATTTGCGAAAATGGTCTAGCCGTTCACGCGTGATGCCGTGACCAAGGGAAATAGGGATTCATTTTTATAATATTGTTATATAAGTAATATACTAGCGGTCCCGACAGACATTGTCCTGTCCGAACGTTTGCTTTGAGTATGACGAAAAATTATATAAATCAATTGCAGCGCCACCTACCGGATCCAATTGTGAATCTAAACCATTCTCGAATCCCCTTGAACACACACAAAAAATTTCATCAACATCGGTCCAACCGTTTAGGAGGAGTTCAGTGACATACACACGTACACAAGAAATATATACATATATTAGGATAATAAAATATATATATATACTGTCTTAGTGTAGAAAAACGTGACTTATTTTCGTTTCTCCGTATTACTTACAAAACCAATATGCAGAAGTGACAACGTTAGTTGTGTTGCAATGTAAACTAAAAATCCAACGTGCCGGAAAATATGACTAAAACGCAACGACGCAACAGGAAAAAATCTGAAAAAATCGCGGTGTAGGAAAAAGTAACAAAATGGGAAAAGGAACGTTCCAAACGCGTGCCTTTTGAACCGGTTTTCAACATAAGCCACAAAAAGGGGCTCCGGTCTCACTTGCGGGGGCTTAAAACCGTGGCGACCGCTTTATAGTATCGATGGAATCTAACACGTACCACAACAAGGCTTATCCTAGTTATAAACGTCCCTTTGAGCCTGTGAGCCTGTGTCCAGTTCAGTCTCCTGCTTGTTAAGGAGGGAGTGTGAATAGAAATAACGTTTTTTCAACACATTAACTCGAAAACTGGCTACTTACTCACAGCTTTTAGGCACGCAATTAACTGTCAAATTAGCTACCAACCGTAGCTGAAACATCATGTTTGAAAGGTAAACATGACTTTTCAGTTACTGTTGGTAGCTAATTTGACAATTAATTGGTTAAAGTTAGATACGTTATTGAAACGGCCGTAAGTGTCGTCCGCACTTGTAGGTTGAAGGGGTAATCTGTTAATTTAAGATGAATCGTTCACAAACAAATCTTTTATACTGCTCACCGATATTCCCCTGATGCAAACTTCACGCCGATTACTTCCAGCCAATTTAGTACAGGCATCAGTTTAACAATTCAAGGCCAAGATCATAACCGATTAAATAATCTCTGAGATGCTCAGGTGTCAGTTGTCACTATGGGTCGGTTGTAACAACGAACTACCTAGATATTATATGATGAGTGATGATCATATTCTGTAAGCCATACAATACGTACATATATCATGTACATGAATTGATAAATTGAAGGTAATAAACTGTCTGGTGTATGGAGATATTGTATTCAGTAATGAGGATAATATATTGACGAGTTGATATGACTTGTTTTTTTCTGATTCCCGTCTTGTTTATTATGGGCCCTGAAATCGATACATACGAGTCCCTGAGAGAATGTTCAAAAATAATTCAATAACTATATTTTTCACAGTAAAATGAGCTTTTTATGTCGAATAAGATGCCTAATGTAAATCAATACAGCACCCTGATTGCCTGATACTCTCTTGTTTTCACAATCCCAATGATTGTGAATGGATTACCCAATCCATTGTTCCATATGTTTGAAAAATTCGAACCCGAAAACGTTAATAATGCAAAGAAATTAAAAAAATTAAGTGTTTCTTTTAATTTTAAGTTGTGAAATTTTCGTATGCCAGTTCTGTTGCAATAAATACTTTTTGTTTTTTCTTTTTTTTTAAAGAAACTCCACTGTTGTAAACACAGGCAGTTAACAACTGCTGTGATAAAGCTTGCATAATTATAATTAAGAACTTTTGACAGTTCATGGAAGAAAAAATAAAGGTAGTTTCGTAGTTAACATTTTTTTTTTAAAGTTAGTTAATTTCAGGTAGCTTTAAAAAAAACAGTTCACTAATTACCTAACCTTCTAGCTTGCTTTATAAATTTTCCTTTGAGAAAAGTAATTTTTCTTGACGTCCAATAAGAAACATAAAAGCAATAAGCAATTTCATTTGAAATCGTTCTAATTACATTATCGATTGTTATCTTTTATCTTTTCTTGTAATCAATGTCATTAGGTGAGATTAGATGTTCATTGGTAGGTAAGTTTTTATCTACTTTTGTGTTGCCATTCAGTTTTCTCATGACCATCATGCAAATTAATGTTTTTGTTTCCTAAAGATAGACTGAAAATGATTAGTAACCATGATACATAAATAATTATATACGTAGAAATCTAGTAAGCAGTCGAAGTGTCTATACAACATACTTATTTCGCGATGTTAGTGCAAACTCACATCGCGGAATAAGTATGTTGCATAATATAGTTATGTATAGATAGTTAGCCACTACATCGGTGGTAATAGCCATTTTGATATTTCAATTAGTGTTTATGTTAACAAATTATTGCAAACACCGTAATTTTGAAACAAATCTAGCGAGATTAATAAACTCTCCATATATTAAGAAGAGAACTGCAAATTAAAAAATCCCACCATCGCACAAATTCGTTAATTTACAATTTATCTGTGTCTAATCGAGAAGAAAGAGTTTACAATCTAACGCGATTTATTATAAACTTACGGTATTGGCAAATAAACTATGAAGTGGCTGACTGCCGATAAAGTCACCCAAGTAATTGTTAAAAATTAACAGTTTAATAAATTCGAGTGATACATCATGGACAAGTGTCAAAAATACATAAAACTTATCTTCAAACTGATCTCAACTCAACTGATTAATAAATTATATTTTTTACATTCTGCTTGAATATCTTTATGTGCAATAACATAATCTTTATATATTTATGATGTTTATGATACGTACTGATAACTTGTGTTATCTCAGTGTTAATAGTTGACTAAGTACATGTTTTGAATATTATTATGTACTTGAAACAGTTGTTGGATTAGATTTTTTATGAAAAAACATATTAGATGGGAAAAAAAGAAGTTTTGTAAAAAAATATAATCAAGTTTAGGTTTTAGGTCTACACAAATTTACTTTCTACTGGGGACAGGGATTATCAAGGTCAGAAATATTTCCTAAAGATTAGTAAACACAGATATGTCTTGAAATGTCATTTTCGAACTATAAACCTTTGCCAAACAGCCGTTATTTATTTATTTAAACTTTATGTACAATAGTGGTACATCAACAGGTCTGTCTGGGCACTAATAAGTAGTTCACAGTTTTAAGTTATCACAATTATCATCATACCAGACTTAAAAAGTAAACATCTAAAGAATAATACAATGTTATGGTCAAGTAGTAACCGTACAAAGTAGCACAAAACATAATAAAAATTAGCGATGCATTAAAGTAAGACATAATATTTCATGCAAATAAAGTTTTTCAAAGACGTAGTTACAATGAATCGATTGATCGGAATGTTAGATAACACTAGTGTTGTATTGTTTAAGTAAAAAGTAAAAGAACAAAGATAGAAAAAGGATATCCTGAAGGCTGAATGTCATGACCAGACCCATTTCGACTCAAGGTTTTAGAAAAAATATAGCATAAACAATGGATATTTGTATGAGATGAGTATTTTTCGCGGTTATCTTTAACTGTTTTGTTTATCTTAAAGTGTTTCATTGTCTTTACATATAATATTGGTAACTATCGCAATGTTTTCTATAAACTTAATGCTTATTTAATTTTCAGCATTGGATTTGCCTAAGTGGTATCTATTTTGTGGGTATTCCCGATCTTTACCTTATTTTTCAACCTGTTCGTCTTCATGGATGTTCGTTACTGTTAGTTGGTATAGTAATTTTTTTTTAAGGATGGGAAATCATCAAATTACTTCTTCCGCTCAGGGTGGAGCGGAAGGGCGTGTCAGACTCTTACTGACTAAAACCCATCCGTGTTCCTTCTAAAGCCCTTTGCGTTCCACGGCCGCGGTGACTCTTTCGAACAAATTCCGCAACCCTGGCAGTGGCATAGTAATATTAACATAGGCATTGACATTTTTACGTAAACCCAGTTCTTCTAAACCAAAAACACAATTTATAATCACATTGAAAAAAGTTATGTAATCAGTATGTCATGGCCATTAGCCACCAAGATTATTGTCTAGTTAAGTGTCATATTCAAATATGGGCACATGCCAAATTCTCTTATGTTTGTCTGCGGTCACTGACTTGTGTAGAGTGTATTGCTACTAATTTCTCACTTTTCTATAAATGACAGTACCTAGATGGACATTTAAATATCGGTATGTGACGATCACTGATAGCTTTAAAATGGAATCTTAGAGGTTATGCTATTGTTTGTACAACAGAGGCTCGAGACAAGTGACAATCTGTTAGCGGTAGCGTGTCGAAGGCGATTGTCAAAAATATATGGGATTAACAATCGCTGTCGAAAGGTCATGTGACCTATCCCTTATTTTGCCGTTTCGACAATCGCATTCGCTGAAAGAACGGCACTCTGTTCAGTCTCTGCACGGAATTCAGAGTAATAATTAAACTTACAAGTAAGTGAACAACCCTGACCTCGTGAATCATTATTTTGCACTTTTTTACCTTCAGCAATACCGGTTTTTTCGTTGTTTAAAACACTATGATAATACCCAAGTCTAATTACGCGATAGTCAGTCTGTTTTCAACTTACACAACGTCTTATTCACTTGTGTTTGCATTGCATAAATTATTATGCTTAATACGAAAAAAAGATGCAACTCTTCATTCAGAATTACTTAATTGATCCGTTTTCTAGTAATAAATATTACAAGTACTTTTTTTTTTAAATTATTTTCAGTTATTTGTTTTCAATAAATGCTCCATAAAAAATCACCGTGAAAAATTAACATGATTAGTAACATTTTAGTTTCCATTCGACACGTGGAACGAAATTTTCAGAAATAAAAAAATAATTTGTATCAAGGTTTACAGTTGTAACATTGATAAGTCACGACCACATAATGGAAATTGCACGCGATGTTATAAGACAAGCACTCACCATGATTGTTTTGCACGCGTTCGAACCACGTTTTCTCAGAAACGGGAGCCCGCTCAAAACGTGCGGCTCTCACAACGGCTGAAACACGACTACAAGACGTAGGCGTGCATTCTACGCTATATGCGCCCGCGCAACTTCATTGATAGTGATTATGACGATATGATGATAACGTTCATCGTATAATTGGCGCAACTCAATCAACTCAAGTCTTGGGGATACCTAATAAAGAGTTTATTGTGTACGATATCTTGTTGGTGGTACTTTTTAATGTTTTATGAAGGTTTGCAGTATGTTTTAAAACCACGTTGATCTTCTACGGTAAAGTTGGAAGGAAAAATTGACACAGAACTCAAATGACAGTAAAAGTGAAGTAGATTGAAAAGATTAATTGCAAAAAAAAAATACACAGATAGATAAAGATGCAAAATTTTTTTTTTACGAAAACAATAATTAAATGGGTTTCTATCGATGTTAATTTTTTTATGTTTTGTATGTTTTTTTATCTCACAGCAAATTGGAATTGGAATTCATTCGATACCCATATGATCCATATCATGGGGGTTCGTTTAATAATGTAATTGGTTCTCCTAGAATTTAGAATGATGTCACTTAACTAACCGTGTATTCTCATCAAAACCAAAACTGTATGCAACATTTCAGCTCAATTGGTTGGGCATAATCACACTAATATTATAAAGGCGAAAGTTTGTGAGTGTGTATGTATGTTTGTTACTTCTTCACGCGCAAACGGCTGGACCGATTTAGATGAAATTTGGCATGGAGATTGTTTGAGTCCCGGAAAAGGACATAGGACAGTTTTTATCCCGGGAGTATGTTCCCTTGGGATAATTTTCGACATTCACGCGGGCGGAGCCGCGGGCGGAGCCGCGGGCGGTAGCAAGTAATATTAATAATGCATTAAGTCCGCCTTTGAACAGCTTTTTTAATAGTATAGACGCCAGCACATCAACCTACAACAATCTGTCAAGTTTCTATTATATATTTTCAACTTTATCGCTAAAGCATTAGGTTCAAGGTTGATTGGGATAATTTTACAGTTTCGGGTAGCTCGAAGTGCTGGCGTCTGTACATAAAGTTTTAATAAATAAATAATTGTTAGAAAATTCAGTTGAGTGCCATAATAAAAAAAATAAATAAAATAAAATATTTTTATTTCAGACCATGATCCATATGATGTTAGTAATACACGCTACTTAAAAAACTATGTTATACCTAATGGGGCACTGTATGGACATAGGTACTAACTAACAGAGCAAGTTAAATAAGAGCTTGTTATTCAAGCTTTTCGTTTATTCGAGAGCCATCTAGATTATTTTAAATATTCTTCAAGTTCATTTCATAGTAAAAGTTGTTCGTGTGAGTTGAAGCTGGAGAATGCTAATGAATGAGTGGTCATCCCGTGTAACGGGATCAGTAATCAATGCAAAAAAAAAACTTTTACCTGTTCATTCATAAACCTAAGAATTGAGAGACAATGAGATAAGATGCGATGAGAGATAATATAATAAAATAAAACTAGCTGTCAAATGCCACCCGCGGCTCCACCCGTATGGAATTAGTATATTCCCCTAAAATATTTATAAACTACTAGCTTTTGCCCGCGATTTCGTTCGCGCATATCACATTTTTCCCGTTCCCGTAGGAATTTCGGGACGAATTATACACCTAAACCTTCCTCATGAATAACCCCATCCATTGGTGAAACCGCATGAAAATCGGTGCAGTAGTTTTTGAGTTTATCGCGAACAGACAGACAGTCAGACGCGGCGGTGGACTTTGTTTAATAATATGAAAGGTATAATAGCCTATGTGTTATTCTGATGTAGGTTTACGCAGTGCCGGATTAGCCATATAGCGAGAGTAGCAAATGCTACGGGCCCCGCGCATTAGGGGGCCTCGCGCTTGAATTTACAAAAATATGTCAAAATATGCCATTATATGGCTCTGTCTCACACACGAGTTTTTATTCCTACCATACTGAGCCATAGCCTTTTTGCGGAGATGTGACGCATATTTCCCAATCTGTTTGTCTTTAATTTTGTTTATTTATTAATGGTATGGCTCATACTTCGCGCAAATAAGCCCCGGGTCCGGTCCATACTCAAAAAGGCAAACTTAACGAAGAAATGGAAGGCCCAAATCTGACGACTCTCTGACTTAAAAGATGTTCAGGGTGAATACAATTTATTCATCTCCTGGTATACAATTTTTCTAATGTGATAATGAATCCAAATGAAGCCAAATTTTGGGGGCCCCTTAGCAAAATTTGCTACAAGCCCCGCACTGGCTTAATCCGGCACTGGGTTTACGTACGCTATATTAGGTATCTACTTAATAATTCCAATCAGTTTAGTAGTTTTTCTTTGAAAGAGTAGATAGTAATAACCCAATAATTATTCTATCCTCATATTTTTTTTCGAACATGAAGCTTCTGAGTAAGCCTACTTTTATATTGGCATCAATTTTAATCAATAACATTTTTAAATATTTAGTTTTGAAACAGGGATGTTGCTGGGTTAAAAAATATGATTCTATTTATTCCGTCTGTTAAATTATCGAAAAATATTGGATACGTAAGTTATTTTATCAAATCAATGAAACTAGTCTTAGAATTATATAAACTAGTCCGCAAATATTCAGATTCTTATAACTCACCGGGAGACATACAAAAAACTTATTTAAAAAAATGCTGTGTCCGACAGGGTCTATAAATTGTTTCTACTTTTTTTTATATTTACCACCTGTATGTGTACGTTATGGATTGCAATAAACGATTTGATTGGATTTTGACAGGAAGGCCGGTAGATACGCTAGTTTTGCGGATGCCGAGCCCACCGAAAAGCATGGGTAGTGTGGCTTGGACACGTATTTTAATTTTGTCACGTAAACAAGAAATGAAGACGAAACATTCGTGTGACGTCATTTACCAGTACACTTTTTACTGGAAAGTGACGTTACGCGAGTGTGCAACGTCACGTAGGCTCCCAAAGTAAGGCTTTTGTGCGCCACGCGAGTGTAGGTGTGGGAGCGAGACAAAGCATCGAATGTGCGGCGTTTTGCGGGTATTACTTTTATGTTTTGTCAAGAAACTTATTATATTTTTAGTATCTATTTCCACATGCACAACAGACTTGGTTTTTGTACGTCATGTCCACTGAAAATCAGCACCGTGCTGTGGGTCCCCCACGGCACAGCATTATGCTGAGGGAAGCCCTTTTACCACAACCACGACATGCATCTACTTTATTTATATCGACTCATACTTTTCTTATTTAGTTTTTAAAGTGTCTTTACTAATATAATTTATGAACAGCAAAAAAAAAACTTATGTGTGTAGGTATGTCGTTTTGTGGCAATTAAATACTTTTTCTTTCTTTCTTCTTCTTTCTTTTCGCTTCTTATCTTTCATGCGTTTTATATTCATATTTTTTATTGATTTCATAAAATAAAAAATACGTATCCAATATTTTTCGATAATCTAACAGACCTAGACGGACTAAATAGAATATTTTTTTTTATAACAAACATCCACGTTTTAAGGTTTTTAGGGATTGTTCCGATGCCGAGTCGCTAGGATAGGGATGTTTGTTGCCTGAGATAAAGTAGATCCACGAAGTAGATTGACATGCGTTTATTAAAAACAAAACTTCGTTCGTTGTTGTGAAATCCTCTTTCATTCAGCTACTTTTTATTTATTGGCAAAGAAACTCAATGGGAATTTTGTGTGCCAATTTTATAAAACATTTGTGTGCGTTACAGCGCGATTTAGTGTCAAACATCTAACGTTAAGATTGAAATATAAGATTAGACTCAATGGGAATAGTAGGTAGATTATGTGTGCCAATTTTAAAGAAATCGGTTGTTCGTTCAAACGTTGGTGACTAACATGTTCACAGACGTATACATTAAGATTTAATTATCATATAAGATAAGTTTAGTCAGACGTTAGATTAGAAACAGATTAATGAAAGTGGGCAGGGTAAATTGCTCGTGGAACGAATGGCCAAAGGGGTCGAAAGCTTCTGATGTGGCGACCGAGTGCTAGAAGACGTAGCGTTGAAAATACTCTTCCTGCTTCCAAAAGACAGAGCTATATAAGACGAGCCAATGACAATGTCACATCATGTAGCTGGGCTGGTGAGGGCCGAGGTAGTCCACTGGATGCGAGAAGCACTGAGACGGTACAGGCCAGCCTGTGGGAGAATATTCTTTTGGCTGAAATGATGATGTAGATAAGAACTACCTATAATTGCCTGGCCTAGTCCCAACTATATTGAGGTCGGCTTCCAGTCAAACTGGATACAGCTGAGTACCGGTATTTCACTTGAAGCGACTGCCTATCTGACTTCCGGGATCCAGACACAGGGTAACACGTTACCCTTTGGCAGAACTAGTGTCAAATTTTTTGGCTTCTGTCTATCTACCCGTAACGACTGTCAAGTCAAACCTCTGCAAATGACGGGCGGGATCAACCGCTTACCGTGCCACGGAAATAGTCATGTATAAAATCATCATCATAATATGTAGTGTTAAAAATGTCACAACAATCGAGCGCCATTTTGTTTTTAGGCCAAGGCCCTTAAAGTTTGCAAATAGCTGGACCGGTAACGTCAATCGTTTGTTTAAAATGGTCAGTTGCCCTAAATGCGACCTAATGGCGCATCGTGAGAGACAATAAAAGATATTATTGCCGAAGCTAAATCGATGAAACTTCACGATTAATTTCATTAACCGACTTCAAAAAAAGGAGGAGCTTCTCAACTAATCTTTTTTGTTGTTGTGTCGTTTTCAGCGATGTTTTCGTTTTCGCCTTGGTATCGATTTGGATGATTATTTTTTTGTTGGATGAGTATTTGTTCGGACTTTTTTCTCATTTCAATTTGGTGAAGATCTGATGAAGAACTTCGGAGATAGGCAACGAAACTCTTCAATAAATCATAACAAATCTCCTGGGTATTGCTGAACTCATGTCTGTTCATTGTTTCATAACATAACATCACGCCGATACGCTGCGAAGGGGTACGCAGATGTGTACAAGTCAACCCCCTTTTTTTTTAAGGATGGGAAATCATCAAATGACTTCTTCCGCTCTGGGTGGAGCGGAAGGGCGTGTCAGACTCTTACTGACTAAAACACATCCGTGTTCCTTCTAAATCCCTTTGCGTTCCAGGGCCGCGGTGACTCTTTCGAACAAATTCCGCAACCCTGGCAGGCTCTGGCCCTAGCGGGCCCCGTCTTCTATACTGACATCTCTTTGAGGCGCGCGTGAAACACAACGCACCATTGACCCGGGCCTGGTGGTAATCGGACAGCGAGCCACTCAACTCGCGCCTACGGTGGCCGGGGATCGCCCTGCGACTCCCAACGCTCGGGGCGTCTTCTCCTGTAGCGGCGAAGGCCTTGCCTTTCCCTCGCGCGGGCCGCCTCCCCCTTCGCTAGCATTACTGCTTCGCCTCACCAATGGTGGTCAATTTTCGTGTTTTTGTGGGAAAAAACGAAGAAACTACCAAACACACCGAAATTAAATTTATTTTATACTTTGTGGTCTTTTTATTTGGAAGTCGATTGTTTTTAGGTAAAAAAGTATTTTTTGTCTGCTTTTCAGTGCAAAACTGATTATTTGAAATTGATTGTTTTGTTTCAGATTCAGTAGAACGAGTGGATCTATTTTAATTCAACAGATGTTATTATCTCACAATCTGTACAGTGTGCCAGTTCTACAAATTTTCAATCAAAGTTCCCATTCGCATCTCAATCTGCCAAAAATGTATGAAAAATTTGGTTTTATGACAGATATCGATTTCATTTAGGGGTAGTAGCTATTCAACAGAAATTGAAAAACCTACATCTGTTAATTGTCTCATGAATGAGCTCTAACTGTCAACGTGCTTTTAGATAATATTCCTCTTCAATCTGCCTTGGTCTAAATAATATTGTGTGAAGTACCTATTTTATTGAGGAAAACGACTACAAACTATAAAGATGAAGGCGATAAGCTGGTGACAATTGTTTTTGTGTATATTTTGTGTCTTATCGAAACAATTTGACCTTTTTACTTGGGGAAAAAAAATAACAGTTCATTCTAATGGACTCTAGAATGTTATAGTTATATTGAAGCTAAAATCGCACTGGAAAGTTTCCAGTTTTATCAACATTACTTGCAAATCAATATCCAAAAAAGGAAGTAAGTAAGTTCAGTATTGCCAACCCTTTTTTTTTTTTTTTTAAGGATGGGAAATCATCAAATGACTTCTTCCGCTCTGGGTGGAGCGGAAGGGCGTGTCAGACTCTTACTGACTAAAACCCATCCGTGTTCCTTCTAAAGCCCTTTGCTTCCAGGGCCGCGGTGACTCTTTCGAATTCCGCAACCCTGGCAGGCTCTGGCCCTAGCGGGCCCCGTCCTGTATGCTGACATCTCTTTGAGGCGCGCGTGAAACACAACGCGCCATCGACCCGGGCCTGGTGGTGATCGGACAGCGAGCCACCCAACGCTCGCCGTCCGCAGGCCCGCGCCTACGGTGGCCGCGGGGATCGCCCTGCGACTCCCGACGCCCGGGGCGTCTTCTCCTGTAGCGGCGGTTGGGGCGAAGGCCTTGCCTTTCCCTCGCGTGGCCCGCCTCCTCCTTCGCTAGCATACTGCTTCGCAGAAGGAGGTGACCGCTTCCCAAGCCTCCTCGCTCAACCAGGACCGGACGCAAGAGGTTGCCGCCGTCGATCGCCTCGACGAGGACACGGCGGTGCTCCGCCCAAGCAGGGCAGACCTCCAGCGTATGCTCCACCGTGTCCTCCGGGCGATCCTCACAGTGCTGACACCCGGGCGTGTCCTACCGCTTAATCTGAAACCTCCGGTACCTCCCGAAACAGCCGTGTCCGGTAAGTACCTGCGTCAGGCGGAAGGTGAGGACGCCGTGGCGCCTCTCCAGCCACTCCTCAAAGAGGGGCCTTACCGCCGCAATTGTGGCGTAAACGTGCGCGAGGGCTCTCACCTCCAGATCCCATAGCGGTAATCCGGCAAGGAGGCTCGCCGCCTCGCCGGAGACCGTGCGGTATCCCCGAGCCAGCCGGATGGCCATGACCCTTTGGGCCGCGTTGAGCTGGCGGGCTGGTCGCCAGTATTGCCAACCCTACTGTTTTAACAGTAGATTTACTGTTTTCACCATGACATCCTTGTTTTCTGTTTAAGCACCAATTTCTACTGTTTTTAGTGAAGCTAGATATTTCATAATATCTTCACTAAAACATATGATAGTATGTAATATTATTTTGTCTAAAACGATAAAATCTCCTGTTAAATATCTAGCTTCATCATGGTAGGTATGTATGCCAATTATTTTTAATGTATGTCTAACAAAACAAGTCAAAGGTAACATGTTAATGTCAAACCAAAATAATGTCAAAGAAAAATGTTTTCAACTTTCGTCACCCGCGTTTTTAGGGGATTATGAAACTGCTCGCGCTTGGGTTTCCCTATTCGCGACGCGCCTTTGGCATTTGATAAAAGAGGATAGCTTAGTCATTTCTCATTGTCACGACGAACAGTGTTATTTTTTCGAATCCGATTCTGATAAAACTCCTACTCGGAAGAAAAGGTACCATTTTGCTGCTTTCTACTGTTTTTGTGTACCTACCAACTTGCACTGGGCCAGTTTTAAACAACGTTCGCATTCTTATGTCAGTCAGTTGCAATCTGTCAAAAATGTATGGAAATTGAGGCTTTTTTGACAGATAGCGAATAAAAAGCGCAATCGCACGCTGTTTAAAAAATTTTGAAATTGGCCCTCTGGACACGAAGGGTTCCGTACCATAAGCCGAAAAAAACATGTTTCTTGCATGGCTTTTGATTTGCTTTTTATTTTTTTATTTTATTTCATTTTTATTATTTCTTGATATAACGGCAACAGAAATACATCATCTGGGAAAATTAAAACTGTCTAACTATCACAGTTCATGAGATACAGCCTGGTGACAGACGGACGGACAGCGTAGTCTTAGTAATAGGGTCTCGTTTTACCCTTTGGGTACGGGACCCTAAAAAGCTTTTTCCATCTATGTTGGGGTCGGCTTCCAGTCTAACCGGATGCAGTTGAGTACCAGTATTTTACGTGGAGCGACTGTCTATCTGACTTCCATAGGTCCATAACCCAGTAACTGGATACCACGATACCCCTTGGCAAGATTGGTGTCAGATTTTTCGATTGTTGACGACTGTCAATAATGTTCAAATGACAGCCGGCACCAGCAGCTGAACGTGCTTTGTGAGGCACCTGGCAATCTCGGTACTTAAGGGTTGCTTAACTGACCTTGAAGATAGGCCCATGCGGTTGTTATTATTTGGCCTCGAGCTCCACCGGCTGAAATTCAATGTCCGTTATCCTAATAGTCCCAAGGGACTTCATCGAAACAGTTCATATTACAAAACTTAAAGCACACATCTACAACTTTAGTTTAAAAGAAACAGAAATGAAATCGAACGAGTATTTCTCAAGATATAGTTGATTTTTTAAACTCAACATCCGCCGTCTTGGATTGGCCCCTATTTCTATTAGCTACTACTTTGAGATGACAATCATGGTTTATTCACATCATAATAACCTTTCTAACTACTGTAAAGAGGAAACTTCATCATCATCAGCCGAAAGACGTCCACTGTTGGACATAACAAAGAGAGGAGAACAAGAAAAAGGGAGGAGGTTTGCCATAATCGCCACGCTTGGCGGGTTGGCGATCGTAGTGTAGCTGTTGCAATGCACAGAGAATGCTGCTGCTTATTCTCTGGTGAGGTTTACGACACCCACGGGAAGTGATGGGATGGTGCTATTCTCTTACGTTAAGAGAAAACTAAGTACCCCCAATTAATTATACTATTTTCTTAAATTTGGTTCGCTACCCTATGGACTAAAATTACTTAGTATAGAACCCTAAAATACTTGTCCCACTGTCATGGAACTGCTGGCGGTTCAAACGGTCTGTTGAAATGAAGCCGCATTGTCTGCCGAGGAGGAAGGGATCGCGCGCATTCGACGACTGCTATGAATCTAAAGTTACACTAGGGTTGCCAATGTTGAAGAATTGTAGAAAATTGAATATCTAGCAGAATTGGGAAAGCTTTGGTTTAAGCAATTTAGTATGTTTATGACCAAGGCCTCGTGGTCAAATGGAGCTCGTGGCTAAAGCTGCACGGGTCGATCTTCAAGGTTAAGCAACGTTTGCAGTCGTTACGGATTGTCAGAAGCCAGAAAATCTGACACCAGTCTAGCCAAGAAGTACCGTGTTACCCAGTCAACGGGTTGTGGAGGTCTGGTAGGCAGCCGCTCCACGTAAAACTCAGGTATTCAGCTGAATCCGGTTTGACTGGGAGACGACCCCAATATAGTTGGGAAAAGGCTAGGATGATGACAAAGGTCGGCACTGCTATTTAAAAATCAGCCCCTGTAAGGGTAAACTAGAGTGAAGTCTGTATTGCCGTTTAATTTCTGATTGGCAATTCCATTAGGCGTACAACTGTTGTATCAGGAATTTATTTATTTATTGAGGAAAATAAGCATTTCGACCAGCTTATCAGTTATTTTCTCAATATTTGTTTCTTGTTTCAGTAAATTCCCATTCTTTAACGTACTCACTATCATAATCCTCTTTATTTCGAAGAGATCAAAATCCATTGCTTCCTTAGCGTGAGAGACTAATTTGTGACTCAAGTTATTTTTGGATTTAAATTGCTTAGCTTACCATCTAAAAAAACCTAAAAATAAGTGTAAAGTGGTACATAAAATGAGTGAAGACTTCTCCCGAAAAAATAATGTAAAAAAAAGAGCAAAAAGTTTTTTTTTAAGATTTTGACAGTCCCCATCTTAGTGTCCTTCCAGCGCACAAAGTCTCAGCTTTGGGAACATTATATGCTAATTATGTTTGTGATATCTTTTTAAAGGTATATGAATCCTGGATCAGAAATACAAACCCATCATGAACTATCAGAGTCCACTTTAACGGATTTCATGAGTTTAGTAATTGAAAAACAGACAGTTTACCCAGTAAAAACAGTCATAGTTTGCACTGCTCTCTCATATGAAGCGGCAAATTAAATAGCCAGAGGCGGGTCAATATTGGGCATGTTCTATCAAAGTCTGGTGATCGAACATTTTTGAATAAATATTTCATGTACTATTTTTGGAGTAATTTTGTACTGATGGGGCAGGTTAATATTTGTGCTGGCTATATAAATGTTGTCTGTTAATTGAACATTTGAAAATGAATATATCGTGTACCATTTTGTATTCAGTTTTTTATGCAAATAGTCAGTGATGATGATGTTAACCTATCGTTTTTCATTTATACTTAAGTAATGAAAACGTTACAAGTCCAATATTACATTAATTAACATAGAATTACAGAAACAAAACAAAAGCATACAATGGTATATAATGTGTGTGAATGTGAAATTGTAATTTTTTTTAAAATAAATTGATTTATTATAAAAGATTATATTGAGTATTGATTGAATTAATTGGAATAACAAAATAACAACACCCTGAAATTGTCTCACACAGAACACCAGACAAGCACGCATTATTTTTCTCCACTCATCAGAAAACACATCACATTCAAGGTCGACAGTCAGAAGAGCGTTAAGCATCCTTAGAGTACGACGCCCTGGAGATTCGGCTCTAGCGACAGTTCAGCCGGTCGATTCTGTAAACACTTGATTATATGGATTGACAGCTCATCTCGTGATCACTTCACCCAAGTCTTCACTTCGACATGTTTACAGAATCGACCGGCTGACGGAGCCCAATGTATTTGTCGGGCACAAATAATCAGCAGAAAACTCCGTGGAGCTCAGGGCAGTCAATACGTCCCTTTAGGGTTTTACAGGTAACCGTGAGATGATCAAAGCCCATTCTGGCTTCCAACGAGTTAAAACCCAACAACCCTAAAAGACAATTTCTGGGAACTTTGAAACAAACATCTCAAGAAGGTTTTCTGTACTTTCTCAAGCATCAGTGTCTGAAACGCAGTACGCGGGTGCCAGACATAGGCACTGGACTCAAGTTTACTTCGAAACAAAATGGTGTATAAAAATCTAATAAAAATCTAAAATGTTGGCTGTGACTTACGGACAGACAGACACACGAGTGATCATTGAAGATTCCGTTTTTCATACGGACGGAAAACTCACATGTTTTAATATTAGTGTAGATTTAAATAAGACATAAATGTAGCGGTGTTGCACAGCCCTAGTCTCCGGCTCTTAGTACGCAATTAGAATAGAAAATGTTAAGGTCATCGCATCTTTAACTTCGACTCGCTGGTTGTCTGGAACTGACTGTGCCAAATTACCTGGTAGACTATTCAATGTTTAGTTATACTCAAAGATGATGATGATAATCGTTTATTTTTAGTATAAAAATGTCTCATTGGTTACAAATTTAAACTAATATTTGAAGAGGTGAAATTATCTATACTGTCGATACTTATAAAATTATAAATGCGGAAGTTTGGATGGATGGCTGGATGTTTTTTACTCAATCACAACAGAACGGCTGATCGGATCTTGATGAAATTTGGCACAGATGTAGATCATAGTCTGGAATCACACATAGGATAGATTTTTTTATCCCGGAAGCATATTAATTTGGGATAATTTTCGATATTCACGCAGGCGGAGCCGCGGGCGGCAGCTACATAGTTAATTTATATATTATTGACAAAAATTCTATCACTGATCAAAAGCTAACACTATCACTCATAATTATAAAGGTTACATTTTATCCTGAGTAATCCACGACTCCTATTGGAACAGTATCGGGGGCGAAGCTTCGTTAAGAAGTTCCTCGTCTGAGTGTTCTTTCTTTTGTTTTATTTCCGATTCTAAATTCAAGTCTTAAGCGATGCTGCAAAGAATTTATTATTATTTCCACCTGATTAAGATCAGTCGGAGAACATTCATCAATCAATAACTTGATTTGTGGTACTCGTGTTGTTAAAACTTATCAATAATTGCTTGTGTTAGTTTTCTTTGGAAATAAATAAAAAATAATGGTTTGTAAACAAATTAAAGAAACATATATAGCAGCTAACAAATTAATAAGTATTTGAATGTTTTTTTTTTTTTTTTTTTTAAACCTTGCCCCACACTAGGAATTTCTCCTGTATCGTGGGTGCGTTTACAAACATACAAATTCACATACACAAACAGCCAGACCCGGAACAACTATCTGTAGGCCATACAAATATTTGTTCCGTGCGGGAATCGAACCCGCGACACGCAACGCAGCAGTCAATCGCTCAACCACTGCGCCAATCGTGTCGTCGAAATATTTTTTAAAAGGTTTAAAATGACAACATATCTTATTATTAGTTTGGTTTTTTATTCTAAACTAGCTGATCCGACTGACGTCGCGTCATTCTCTCAAAAGCTATTGGACTGTGGCAATGACAGCTAGGAACAGGTTGAATGGAAAAAAAAACGCCCGTGCAATCTTTCAAATTTTTATCTTCGTAAGAACCTTCCACGGACCACGAATTGGTCCAGCCGTTCTTGAGTTTTCCGCTTAGCAACACATTTAGCGTTTAATTTTTATTGATATAGAAAGATAGATGTTACTACTTATCTTATTTAATTATATTTATTTTGATATATTTTATTTTCTTATTTTGATATATTTTATTTTTCATATACACACAGAAATATATCTAGTAATAAATAACATTATAATTATAAGTAAAAATGAACTGCTTATTTCTAACGAAAATTTCTTCCAGCAGACCTGCGAAAGGAGAAATGAAAAATAAATATAGACAATAGTGTGTAAGAACAAGAGAAGAAGAGAGTACCTATGTGAAGCCTTGCACCACCACCACCACCATTATTGTAAAACCACCATTCTACACAAATAAAGAAATTATTATTATTATTTCCTTTATTTATTGTGTAGATATACCTATAAATTACATTTTTCAATATTAAAATACAAATATTTAATTAATTATTATTTCGTTTATTTCATTATCTTAACATATAGGTACATTTACATTTTTAAATATTTCTTTTTATAAAAGCAGTTGCAACAAAAAAAAAATAATAAAAAACCCAAATCGAAATATCTAGTTTAGATCTTTGGTAAGATACCAAAACTACAACTCTACAAAAATAAAACTTTGATTTTAATTATTATACAGAAATCGATATAGCTAGTTTAGATCTTTGGTAAGATACCTAAACTACAAGTCTACAAAAATAAAACTTTGATTTTAATTATTATTATTATTAAACTAAAGAATCAAATAAAATACGAAAATATACTTATAAAATGTATGCCTTCTTTTATATTGTTTGCACATTTACTTGGGAACCTAGGTAGAAAGGCACCTACTTAGTTCCTCAGACGTACTACAACTCTACAAAAATAAAACTTTGATTTTAATCGTCTTGGCAAAAGTACACACAGTTTTGTGGGTACTCAGTCATTTAATTAGATTGTCAAAACGCCAAATCAAAATAAATATTTTTTGAGAAAGTGGGCCAATATTTAATATCACACACTTATCAAGGTTAAGGCTAACTGTCCACTGAAGCGCAGAGGAGAGGATCGGAGCGGAGCTATGCCAATATTAACTAATAGAATCGCATAAAACTTCCGCTCCGCTTCAGTGGACAGGGATCGCGAACTAGAATAAAAAAAATCATACAAAACCGGGAAGCGAAGCGAGGCAGCAGAGTGGAGCAGCGGAGCGGAGCGGGAAGCAGAAATAACCGGCCATCCGCTCAAATTACTCGTCGCGTGAACTCGGACTAGCTCCGCAACTCCGCCCTGCAGTACCTCGCTCCGCATCACTGGACAGACACGGTCCGCAACTCCGCTCCGCATTACCTACTACTCCGTTGCTCCGCTCCGCAGCCTCGCTCCGCGTCAATGGACAGATACGATTATATTTCTGTACAATATAACTACACTATACTGCATGTATAAATATATCATTCCTTCATTATGTTTCATTCGCAACCCTTTGCAAACGACTCCAACTCACACTTGGCCGGTTTTTCTTAGAATAATCGTGCCACTTGGTTTAAGTAGTAATCGCAAGCGTCAACCTTCTGAGTAGATATTATTATTAGGACCTGGGTTCGATTCCCGGGCGAAAGGTGAAAGTGTTATTGATTATTTTCATCCACAATTGAAGTAGCAACCCGGACTCTGGATTTGAGTCTGGTTAGTGGTATGGCAATCGTCTCGCCCCTTTCATTTAGTAGTTGCTTAAATACAATGTGTAACAGAATAAACACAATACCTCTAAAGGGGTCATTGTTCTCATTATTAAGAAAAAGTTTTAGTATGGGACCAATGTTGAAATCGCGAAAAAAATATCGACTCCCCCATACATTCAAAGTCAAAGTCAAAGTCAAAGTCAAAGTCAAATTCAAAGCATTTATTTCAAATAAACCATTATCAGGTACTTCAGGGTCAAAGTCAGTCCGTCAAAAACATGAAGCTATTTGCACGTTCGCAAGCGTAGATCTCTATGGAGAAGAACGTGCAAGAAACTCCACGGACTCTCTTTTAAATCATTTTATGTTTACAAAAATCCTGGTTACATACACCTTGTTGCTTCTATATATGAGAACAATGTAAAGAAAGAAAAAAAACAATTTATAGTATGAAATATTAAAATGAGGCAGTGGCAACCAAGGGATGACCAGTCTCCACTGACGGCGCCCGAACATGACGCGTGCATCAGCACCATTCAGCTCAACCATTTTGAAGGGAACTGAATGATCCGATATTCATCCATTTCTGTGAGCATAACTCGATAAATTGTACTGAACTGATTTCGGGTACTGGGTCCATTATAAAAATTGTTCATAATGATGAATACTGTATTACTGGCGTAATTTGGATATACTATAGGTAATAAGTATTATATCTAAGCTTAAGCTAAGTTCTGTGATTTTGAATAATTTTGTTTTTATAACCGACGCATCATCGTTTGTCTATTCGACCACATAAGTATTGGCTATTTCCATATTGTTATCTATCATCAGACGAGATCGGTCATAAATCAATTTTATAGGTTCTTACGCGGCGCACACATGTAAATCTCTGTGACAAAGGAATTCTTTCCATGTCTGCCAATACTATTAAAAAGGCGGGATTATATTGAACGAAGAAATTTTCCGAGGCCATGCTTTTTTTATACTACTCCGCAAGTACCTCTTCTGATTTAATCGCAGTAAATGTGCGTACGACACACGGAACTGAAATGTGGTCGCTCAGAATGGACCTCATCAGAAGATTTAAAGTTACCCAAAGGGCAATGGGAACTGGAAGGGCTATGCTCGGAGTTTAAAAAGCGGAAAACATCAGCAGAGAGAACCAACATTACTGACAAAGCCCGAAGAATCGCCAAACTTAAGTGGCATGTGGCGACAAACCTACGTCGATGGGATCGAAAGGTTGATTCTAGAGTGGCGACCATGTACCAGAAGACGAAGGCCAACCACAAGGTGTACCGATGACCAGGTGAAGGCCGTGGGAATTTGCTCGATGGAAGACGCACAGGGTTGGTCGATGTGGCGGCACTTGGAGGAGGCCAATGTCCAGCAGTGGACGTCTTTCGTCTGAAATGTAACTACGTAATGCACCTATTATGTTCCCACAATGTGGCTACCTCTTTGTATGAAGAAAGACGTCCTAGATTTATGTGACCACGTGGTGGATATGACCCACGTCATATCCACCACGTGGTCACATAAATCCAGTTTAAAGTAAAGATGATTTAACCTTCGTAATCTAGATAATATAGTGTTGTCATCTGTCTTCATTGTTGTATTCTAGATCACGAGTAACTATTAATATTAATTATTTTGTAAAGCCTTATTTATGGCATTACAATAATTGGTCGAGGCCAAGCTGTCTTGACGTACCTATCTAAATAACAATGGGACCATGTTTCTGTCAACTATTGATTGCTTTATTGTTGGGAAAACTTGCTTAGGCGCGCTTGAACAGTGAACGAAACTGAACCATTATTTTCGGATCGGTGTCACTGAATCGGGTATACTCGGCTTCAGTTGTCATCAGCTGTTTACTCACGTTTACTACCTACGGTCATGATGTATCATTAAAAAATAAGTTTTATTTTAATGTACTAGTACTTCATCCGCGACTTACAAATAATATTTTATGCAGGCTTCGTTTTCGGGGTGAAAACGAAGCATGTGCATCTCTGATTAATTGTGTCGGCGTACTGACTAAACCGCGTAACACTCAAATGGATTCACTAAAAACCGACAGCTGGTGGAGCACTCGAAACAAACGGCTCGTTTCCACGTACTGACTGCATACATGCTCGCTTTGTAACATGATACATCATGCCCCATAACACCGATCAGTACCCATCTTTAGGACACAGCGGCAGCGTAACGTAACATGCTCGCTGCGAATGGAACATTACAGCCCGTAACACCGGTCAGTGCCCACCTTTAAAGTTTGAATTTCCAAAAAACAATTTATCCGTTTTCGTGTGATAATAAACCTGGAAACAAGGCTCTCATTGGTCTGTTAATTGTACCTACAAAGACCAACGAGCGACTAAGTTTCCAATTTAACTATAATACCAAAACACATAAATTGTTCACCACCGAGTGCTGGTTGGTCGCCAGTTTATGTCAGTCCACAATTTCTCGAACCGGCACGGATATACATATTATAGACTATCAAATTTTGATGCGAAAAAAGTATTCCAAACGTTCAGTTGACAATTTATCGGGAGTTTACAATGTCTCAAGTTATTTAATAATCTTACGGAGTTTGCTATTTTCCGGTGATATTAATGTATTTAAAGGAAGAAGATTGTAATTAGCTGCATACGTTTTGTAAGTAGGTATATATCAGAAAATATTTCAAGTGTAGGTAAATATTATGTGTGAAAACATTTAGTATCTAGGTACTAATATATTTTGAGAGCAGTTTTATATAGTAGGTACCTTTTTTTAATATATATATAATATTTTTTTATTTTTTTAAGGATGGGAAATCATCGAATGACTTCTTCCGCTCTGGTTGGAACGGAAGGGCGTGTCAGACTCTTACTGACTAAAACCCATCCGTGTTCCTGTTCTAGGGCCGCGGTGACTCTTTCGAACAAATTCCTCAACCCTGGCAGGCTCTGGCCCTAGTGTGCCCCGTCTTCTATGCTGACATCTCTTTGAGGCGCGCGTGAAACACAACGCGCCATCGAACCGGCCCGGGTGGTGATCGGACAGCGAGCCACCCAACGCTCGCCGTCCGCAGGCCCGCGCCTACGGTGGCCGGGGATCGCCCTGCGACTCCCGACGCCCGGGGCGTCTTCTCCTGTAGCGGCGGTTGGGGCGAAGGCCTCGCCTTTCCCTCGCGCGGCCCGCCTCCTTCTTTGCTAGCATTACTGCTTCGCAGAAGGAGGTGACCGCTTCCCAAGCCTCCTCGCTCCGGACCATGGATTAAACCAGGGCCGGACGCGAGAGGTCGCCGCCGCCGGTATAGTGGGTACCTACGCGTATTTTATTGTACATTTGTGCTTCGTCAAAATCGTATAAGTATTCACTTCTATTGTGTAGTCACACAGCACCATAGAGAATATAACCACAGTCTTTGGACAGCACGTACCTCTCTTTTGTTAACGTTATCGAAAACGTTTAAGAAAAAAAGAAATAGTTCTGCTGTTCTGAACTATTTCTGTCGTGTCAATCTCTACAGTGCCCAGGGTGAACGATCGGATAGATCGAAAAAAAAAACGAGACTCGTTACGTTTCGTTTTACGTAACTGGGTTTAACAAACTTTTATTTTTTTGGGTATTTTTTTTTGTAGACCGAAACATGTTATTGGGGAAAAATTTGAATAACCTGGTCTGTCATGTGAACTTTTCAGTTTTTTTGATATTTTTATTCAGTTAGGTAGGTAGTTTTTTTTATATATGCTTCAAGTGTCAAAAGGCCTCGTTAATACTCACTAACGTGGCCTCCTGGCACGCACAGTAAATTATTCTATTGACCGTCAAAAGAAAAAGAAAAAAACAGAATGACGCTGCCATGTCGCTGCCCACAAACTATGCTCTTATAAAAACCAGTCACCTATATAATTGGTGTTGGTGATTACTGATGATTCAGCAATAGTGAAGTAAGAACACCAAATACAATTAAGTTACTCGTACGTATAAGACCAAATACTTAATACAAAGAAGTAATTACTGAAAAGACTGCATGGATATTGAGATATGATATATACCTATGATTATTAGTAAATAAAGAAATCTTTACTTATTAATAATCTTACTCAGTATAATATAGATTACCAATCAAAATAACATTAATTAGCGCAGCTTGTTGAAGCTGATTCTCCATTATCATTACCGAACGATACCGCAGAGATTCGAACGCCTGATATAATTTAATAGCAAATTGACGGTCTGCAATATTGAAGCAGATTTAATAAGGCGTTTATGAGTTGTTGATTTTGGTTTGTGGTAAATTAAGTAGTTATACAATACAATAATGAACTGTATACATATTTAATAAGGTTCTTGTGTTATTCAGGTTTTAATCATTTACTGCCGAACAAAACATTAATAAATTAAAATGGAAGCTGAAGGATGTTAAAAATGAACATGATTGTTTAAAAATGTTCTTTAATAAAGTGACTGATTGCTAAGATTATATGTATAGGCATTCATTCATACCAGTAGGTAATATCTGGTTAGTTTGTACGGTCGAACAATCATAATAATATTGAGAAATTACATCAAAGCCTTTAGTATGTCCAAACAACACAAACAATCTTAAATAATTGCACTTTCTTTGACTTCAAGAAATATAAAAATAAAAAAAAAACGAGTCTTCCACGTCTCAAAGAGTAAAGAAATTTTTTTAATCAGCATCTCCGCGACTGCACATCAAAAGTAAACAACGGATTCCTGTAATTTACTCCGAAGGCATGTTTACAAGTACTGCGTCCGACGATGCTTTTCTTTCGAACAATCTTTATCTTTTTCTTTCGCTATTCTCACATTGCAAGACTGGAGCTGTATTTCCTTTGCTTCCCCTTTTCTTTTGATTAAATATACGTTGCAGTTCCGACGGAAAGATTTTTCTTGTGTGACGTTTGGATTTAAAGAGTTTAGAAAGTATTTTAGGACTAGGATTAGGATTTCTCCCCGTAAAGGGGTGAAATAGGGGGTGGAAGTTTATATGAAAAATCTTATTCCTTGAGACAATTTACTTGAAACTTGTTACGAATACTGACACATGTTCACATGTGTGTGTTGACTATAAAGGTTGTATAATTTTTTTTTTCAGATCTCTCTCCAAATTACGAATTATAGGGGGTGTTTAATTTTGTTTGTAATAATCTTATTTTGTAGGTTAATAAACTTGAAACTTGGTAGGTAAATAAATAATTAATGATGATGAGTAATGATGGCAATATTAGTTTTTCACAACTACCGAGGGGGGGAGGGGGTTGTGAAAATGGAAGTTTAGGGGGTAGTAAAATGAAATACTGCACAAGTTTTTCTTATAAAATGAAGAAGGTGAGCACTAATTCTTAAAAGGATATACTTATATATATAGGGATTCTTAAAAATTCAACTTTTATGGTAGAGAAAAGTTGAAAACTGTTTGTACTAAATCTGTGCAGACAAAGTCGCGGGCGAAGTAGGTACTAGTTAGGCAAAAAGGATGATCTACATAGATTGCACATGCTTTAACTTACAAAAAAGCTTTTCTAAGATTTGGTTAGCTAGTATTTTAATTTTTTGATCCAACAAAGTCGTGTTCGTTACCTACACCATTTATAACTCAAGAACGGCTAGACCAATTTTGAAGATCTTTGGTTTCTTGGATTTGTCTTTGCGGCGAATAGCAGAATAACTATTACAACATTGGAAAAAATTAAGAAAAAAGATATATAGGTACAAAAATCATTTTGCAATACAACACCATTTCTGGTACATGACAACAAAATACGGCTAAAATTGATTCTGCGGCGATACGAAGTTCGCCGGGACCACTAGTTTTAAATGAAATTTCATTCCAACCACCATTCAAATCTCACAGTTCCAATTTTTTCAAATAACCTTTGCAAGCTCAATTATTTTGTGACGTGGCCCGCTAGGGCCAGAGCCTGCCAGGGTTGCGGAATTTGTTCGAAAGAGTCACCGCGGCCCTGGAACGCAAAGGGCTTTAGAAGGAACACGGATGGGTTTTAGTCTTTAAGAGTCTGACACGCCATTCCATTCCACCCAGAGCGGAAGAAGTCATTTGATGATTTCCCATCCCTAAAAAAAAAATAAAGCTCAATTATTCTGCACAACACATGTCACAGACTACAACACTCATACTACGTACAGTTTCACCCGGTTGCACCGCACAACTTACAGTTAGCGTATTTCCTGCACGTAACAGTCTGCTAGTTTCCCTGAACACGATGACATCCAGGTAAAGTTTCGAACTGGCTAAAATAACTGGCTCCTGCCTCCGTTATTCCAGTAACTGACATCGTCGAAAAGTTTCTATACCCATTAGAGTTTTGCAGGCTTTTAGAACTACGTTGAGCATCGGCTGTTAGGATTTCCTGGAAAATTTCGAGAACGAACGAAAAGAGTGAACGATTTGATGAAATTTGTTGGTATTTTTAACGTGCCCTCGAGACCTGCAGTGCGGTTCGGTAAGCTTATGTGAAGTGAACTGTCAATCCATACAAACAAGATGGCTGTTCACTTCATACTCACTCCACCTTAGTTGACACGGTGTGATGTTGACAGAATATACCGGCTGTAAAACTCGGTAGTGTTGAACCTTGTGGTTTATTGAATATTTGAAACAATAGTTTGGTTGCATTGTTTGTCGTTGTGCTTTATTTTCGACAGGTTAGTTTGAAAACGTCACTATGGTTACACAGCCGGTTTGTTGTGACTCAAATGACGTTGGGTGTTATTTATTGTTGTCGTTGATTTCTTTTAATCCCAATTTATATATACTCTTTTAATATATCGGACGTTTTGACACCTATTGAAACTATTTTTCATGAAATCTTCGCTTGCAAATCAGTTATTTTAATTGGTTTTCCTCTTGAAAGTTTCCACTATGATAGGCTAGATCACTTTTATTAGACCCAAAGGTCAGCCCAAGTTGGTATGACGTTCAATAAAGAAACTAATCTTTTCAATAATTAAATTAACTCGCACCCTGCGGGTTAATTTTTAACTTTTACCTTTGTCTTTATTTGCAAGCAACCCAACTTTTAATGTTTTGATGCTTCAGGGATCCACAAATTGTTCTACGTGAACGATTTGATCAGTGTCCCTGTCTATTAATTATTATACAAGGCGTTAAAACAACAACAAGAAATTTAAGGAGTTTTTAGAATAAGAAATAAAAATTATATGTAACGATCCATTATCATATTTTCACTACGCACAAATTTATTGATTAAGCCCACTGTTATCCAAGTGGGCCGTCGCGCTGCCGCGCTGCCCCGCAGCACAGTGCACATAATAATATTTTGCTATATTATCTGTAAGTGTCAAAAAATAATATCGCTCAAAAATTTTGTTTTTTCGACTGTATGTTGTTTTGGAATACTTTGTTTAAATGATACCGAGCATTTTCACGTTATAGGGATGTTGCCTGAGTTAAAAAAATGTGATTCTAATTAGTACGTCCGTTAGTTTGACTGGTAGAAAATGGCTTAATGCATTAAGTCCGCCCATGTACCACTATTGTACATAAAGTTTAAATAAATAAATAAAAATATTGGATAGGTGCGTATTTTTTTATTTTATCAAATCAATAAAAAAATACGTAGATAAAACGCATCAAAGATAAGGAGTCGTCATTTTTCAGTTAAAGTGTATGGGTAAGTGACGTCAAACGAGTTTTCAACGCACAGTATCGTCTTCATTTTTTGATTACGTGACAAAAGAAAAAAATACGTGTCCAATTTTGTTAGGAAATCTATCTGACGGACTAATTCGATGTTATTAGTAAAATACCCTATTCTTGCAGTTGATTTTTTAACACACAGCTTGTGCCCGCGGCTGTGCTTGCGTTAATAAAGATTAATACGGAAAAAAGTAGCCCATAATCGTCTCTGGGGTCAATATCTACCTATCTATATATATAAATATCTTTGTACTTACTATAATTCATCAAAATCAGTTCAGCTGCTTATTCGTGCAAGCGTAACAAAGAAACAGTGAGTGTTTCTTTGTTACGCTTGCACGAATAAGCATATTATATTATTATAGACATCAGTCTATAATAATAATATAATAAATTAACAGTTTACTCCCAGGTAGTATCTACCAAAGTATCTCTTGTAGAATTCTCCTTATTCATTAAACATTTCAATATTATAAGGAAAATTTCTCGTCAAATACTCTCAAAGCAAAATAATTAAAATGAAGAGAAAGTTTCGTGGAACTTGCCTGAACTGCAAAGCTTAGTGGATGGAGCTGCTTTGTGTAATTTGCGATACTTAGTGCACTTCGTACTTCAACGTTTTCACAGCAACTGTCGGAGTATTATCGTGTTTGTTTTGAATAGAATACTAGGTACTGAGAGACTAGGGCTACTGAAATTAATATTTATTTTATAGCAGTACTTTTATATCATTGTCAGCGATAAGACCACCATTGTACCCATAAAATTAGTAAGTTTGTCTAATAAAAGTTGTGTCACAATTTTTGGTGGTGTAAAATAAAATATATTCTATCTAACTATCCAATTTCAAAACAATCACCTCAAAAAGTAGGTCTTTAAACAAACTGCGATATTTCCGGCATGTCCCCCGGTTTGCCGGCGGCCGTCGCTCGATGGACGGCGCGGCGGCGGTTGGGGACAGCCGCTGACAGCGTCGCTTCGGCGGCCGACTATCCGACCTACAAATAGCATGTCGTCTGCGAAATTTGGCGGAGTGTGTCGATTTCTAAATAGAAGCATTGATTCGTCTGCGGTGGACCTAATTTGTTGGTGGATTCGTTTGGTACGAACTGGTGTTTCAATTTTATACGATACCTTGGTTTTAAGTGTGGTATTTTAGAACCTCAAAACTCGTGCAAACATGGTGATTAAAAATCTTTAGATAACAGATTAATTAGTTAAAATGTAGGCGACCTCTGCCTTGACAAAACTCTGAAATACGAAAAAAATTAGCAGTCCAATAAGTTTTCTTGCTCCCTAAAATAATGCCAATTAATTAAAAATCAGAATGTTTATCAAGAGAAGATGAGTTTGTGTGAAGCCTTAAATTAAAGAATCAGATAAAATATATTTATATAGATATAATATAAAATATAGATATAATAATAATATATATATACCTACAAATGTATAAATATCACAGTTTAGAGCAAAGGTAGTGCTCCTTAACTCGTTTTTTTTTAAATATCTAGTCGTTGATTTGGTCTCGAATGCTAGGTGGAAGCGAGTTCCACAATCTAACTGCATGGACAGAGGGAGGGAGTAGGAATAGTAGCTGGATTTAATAATTGTAAGGAAACCTCGGAAAAGAAGCATAATGCTCAACGAACGTGAATAACACAAACAATGTTGTACTTAATGCCAGAGTCGATATGATTGGATTTTTTAAGTCATAGGTCATGACTGGTTACGGGGCGGAACCTTTCCCGATAGGCAGTGTGTCCTTTAGATAATTTTAGTCTTCCATGTGGCCGAAGTATGCTTGCAAAAGCTAGTATGATATTAAAGTCATTAGTCCGGTAAGTATATGGTGGACATCCCACCCACACGCACAAAACGTTTTAGGAACACATTCATTGTGCGTACAGCTAATGAGTGGAATTCCCTACCAGAGTCTGTCTTTTCTGAAAGCTACAACCCGGGAGTCTTTAAGTCAAGAGTGCATAGGTTATTTCTAGGCAAGCGTGCTCCATCTTCGACCTCATCATCGCTTACCATCAGCAGGGGCATCAGGTGAGATAGTGGTCAAACGCGTGCTTATGTATAGTAAAAAAAAACAGTGGCAGTCTGGGAGTGCCGATAGAAGTGAAAAATTGAACAAAAATGCCCAACGCGCCTCGCGATTCGCTACCGTCTCCGAACGCGCGCTGCGTCGTATCGTAGCGATCGATTCGAGACATAAAATCTTAAATATCTCGAAAACGGTAAGTCAAATCGCAAAAATAACCAAAATTTGGGCTCCCTATATAAAACCCCATATAAAGAGATCCATAAGACCTAAATTCATAAAAAAAACTAAACTTCATCAAAACTTGATTTACTTAACATCTTAAATTAACCCACGATTCCCATACCCCACTACTAGTAGAATACTACGTTATACACAGAGGTGTCGGTTACGGTAAAAGTGTCGCGAGTTAGAGGGTTTTTTCCCATCTCAAAAATGCCCAGAAGATGCGCCTAAAGAAGTTTTCACTTCAAATAGAAGTATCTTATACCTTCACTAACCTTAAAGTGCACAATAGAACAGTTATAGTCTCTCAAATTATAAGAAACTTTTTTACTCTTCATTGTTTTATATACTTTAAGATAATCGCGTTAGTAAACGGCGTGCGGTCAACGACTCGGTCTAGAGGAAACGATAACAGACAAACGCTGATTAATTACTTCGTTGTGACGTAGCAACCGAGATTGTTGACTTATTTACTTACACACGGCAGAGGAATTTTATAAGCATACGGACTGGAAACTAACATCTTTTTTTTTACAACAACGTGCGATTGACTCGTCTAAGCCCTCCGCTGCAACTCCCGTCAAGCAGAATTGACACTGATGCAGTAAGCAAGAAGCCGAGCAAAGCAATAAAGCTATTCCCGGAGAAATGAATAAACTATAAAAGCACAGTAAAGAAATAAGAAATAGAGGAGTTGGTTATTAGTGAGAAAAAACATTCCAACCGATGATTACACTGGTGAATGTCGTAGAAATCTACTGGATGCTAGAAGCACGAGACTTAACAATTTGGCGGTGAGTTTGATAATAATGCCCCACAGTCCAAGGCAAGGATTTCCAAGCATATTATGAGGAGGAAAGGAACGTTAATCATCGTGCTTGTTTTCCAAGGTTTCCTTCATCATCATCTTATCAGCCGATAGACGTCCACTGCTGGACATGGCCTCCCCAACGGCCATAATCGCCACGCTTGGTAGGCGGGTAGGCAATTGCAGTGTTTTTGTGTTTATTCCACTGCCATATGTGTGGCTTTAGAATGATTCCGAAAATATTAGTAGTAGTTAATATTTTAAATGCGAAAGTATCTCTGTCTGTCTGTTACCTTTTAACGTTTTAACAGCTCAATGTTTTTGAATGAAACTTGCTTGATTGGTTGGTATTTATTTATTAATTAATTTGAATCTCCAACCATAAGTCACAGTAATACAGGTGAATCCTTTTAGGTGTGCTCCTTCAGTTATAGGAGAATACAGCATTCACATATAACAAGGTTTACGAAACAGAATAATATTACGTACACAAAATTAAATTAAAATAGGGTAATATCATGCCATTACATTAAAAAAAAAACATTAAATTAAATTCGAAGTGGCGCAAGAAAAGAATGTCTGGAAGGATATGGGGGAGGCCTTTGCCCAGCAGTGGGACACAATAGGCTAAGGAAAAAAAAATAGATTAAATTAGGTATTCCTGTAGATTAAATTAGGATTATTCTAGTAAATTAAAATGAATGGAATTGCTTCACTGAATTACATTATTCAACTTTTACTATGGGACCAACAATGAAATCACGAAAAAAAATCGACTCCCCCATACAGTTCTGTGCGCATAACTCGACAAAATGTACTCTACTAACAGCAGATTTTTTCGCGATTTTGGGTTGGTCCCATCGTAAAAGTTGTTCATAATGATGAGTACAATGACCCCTTAAGAGATATTGCGTTTATTCTGTTACACGTATATCAGCCTACATTTTGCCGTCTGTTTACCCGTATTGATCGACATTATATCCTTAATAGAATGATAATTGCCTCGGCACACCGCAAACCGCAAGTCGAGATGATAATAGTTATTGGCGGCGACATCCCTATGTACTTACTTATGATTGTTAGATAATATCAAGCACGTGGTAATCTCTTGATGTCTTCAAGAGGAAAATTAAAGAGCATTTCCTTTCACAATGACATAATATTAGTTGTTGTATGTATAGGTATATTTATGTATATTATTTGTACAAGGGTTCCTACCCTCAATGCTGGTCTGTCTCTATCCCTCAAAGGTTTGCTGGGATTTGAGTTAAGCTCGCCTTTGTACATGAACTTTATTGTGACTGTTTTTATAATATAAGTTTTTCTGGTGTACAATAAAGAATTATGAATAATTATACCTACACTAACGGTCCCGACAGACGTTGTCCTGTCCGAACGTTTGCTTTGCGTCTGACGAAAAAATATAAAAATACGATTGCAGCGCCACCTACCGGGTCCAATTATGAATTTAAACCATTCTCGAATCCCCTTGAACACACACAAAAAATTTCATCCACATCGGTTCAGCCGTTTACGAGGAGTACAGTGACATATCCCTCATTGCTTAAGTATGTAAAAGTTTAAATAATGACACATTCTTTACTTTTTCTAATCATATCGGAGTCGGCTTCCAGCATCAGGCTTCTGTGTGTGCGATAGAAATTAATCAAGCTACCAAGGCATTTTAACGGCTGGACGGATTCGTGATAGATTTAATTTTTTAAGTGAGCGTGGATGGCCCGATCCATATAAACAAGGATTAGCGAAAAACTCTCTAAAAAGTCTCGGGCCCGATTATAATGAAAACTAAAACTGCATCATTGGCTCTTTCCTGTACCATACCTCATGCATGCATACTTGAAAAATTCACCCTTTACTAAAATACTAGCTGCCGCCCACGCGGCAATTGTGCAAATGTCGAAAATTATCCCAAGGGAACATACTCTCGGAATAAAAACTATCCTATGTCCTTTCCCGGAAATCAAACTATCTATATACCAAGTTTCATCTAAATCGGTTGAGCGGTTTAAGCGTAAATAGGTAACAGACAGACAGACAGACAAACATACATACAGACAGACACACTTTCGCATTATAATATTAGAATGGATAATCAAATAGCTGCACGCTACTACTAACTCTTTACAAAAGCCCACAAAATGAGGAACCACAACAGCCAATCGAATTACCAGCCTCTATAAAGTTGGCTATAGCTAAACCATGTTCCGTAATAAGACAGAAATAGCAATCTGTAAGTACAGTCAACAAAGCTATTTGGTATGCAGGCAGCTAACTTGCAACTACTTTTAAACAATGTTGTGAGTGTGCTGAGTAGACAATTACCTATTGGACACCACACTCGTAAGTATGTAGCTTAAAAAGTAATAATGTGCACATTATAAATAAATATTGGCAGTGCGTGGAATAATAAAGGAGTGGAACTCTCTGCCTGCGTCTGTTTTTCCGAACGCATACAACCCTAATCTCTTCAAAATTAGAGTGAACAGGCTTCTTCTGGGTAAGCTCGCTCCATCATCGACTTTGTCTCTGTCATCTATGACCTAGACTAGAGTCAAGAGCAAACCCATATTAAATAAAAAAAATTAAAAGGAAATTCGCCTGTGTACCAAATTGCTTTGTTGACTGTACCTACAGATTGCTAGGATCTATGAGCTATGTTACGGAACTTCTACTCTGACTCCAATAAACCGGAAGTTAGGATAGATATAGATATTACACCTCCGGTTCCGAATTCGGTTCCAACGGAGGCTCTTAACCTTAGGTCGAAGCATTCGCTACTTTCGGTGTCAATTCATTTGATTTCATTTCCTAATTTCGGTTGAAAACTTGATTATTTTTGTTTTCAACACCTATTTTATGCAGATTTATTAATTTTTTACTGAAAGGCTTAGGTAGACCCATCCACGGAACGACCTAAGATAGCGTCGCTTAACGTCGAAGATCGCCCCGTGCATCTGTTATGATTTAGCCACGACTCCACGAGTTCCTGTAATTCATCTGCCTAGCCTTTTCCCAACTATATTGAGGTCGGCTTCCAGTCAAACCGGATTCAACTGAATACCAGTATTTCACGTGGAGCGGCTGCCTACCAGACCTCCACAACCCATTAATTGGGTAACGCGGTACTCCTTGGCAAGACTGGTGACAGATTTTCTGGCTTTGAAACTTGCAAATTAGCTGATAATAATAATTCGGTGTTCATCTGCCCGTGTACATCTATTCACTTTACAAAGCTGCGATGTCACAAATAGCTACTAAATGTAAGAAAAAGAGAGCTTTTTCCGACTAGGTCATATGATCATTTAAAATCAAAAGTCATTAATACAAATTATGCCTATTATACATTAAAAAGTGACGTTCAAACGTCATTTAAAACTCAAACCTTTTTCTCCTTAACCGCACTATTGAGACATTAATCTTGTCCAATTTCTAATATCGCAGAAGCAACTTCGAGGTTCTATCCATTCAAGATACCAATACCAAAGTTGGGCATAGAGTTGTTCCATTCCGAACTTGGAATCCAGCCACAGGATTGCGCAACTTCAGAAACTCCTAGATATTCACAAACTTGACTAGACTGTATTTTTATTGGTCTCTGGCCAGTAAATTGGCCTGTAAGTCCCATGTGACGTGACGTCAGAACTGACGTGTTGTTGTGCCGTCACTTTAAAATCGTTGAAGCGTTATCGATGTTCACGTCACTCGGAAAATGGCGGTTGATGTCGAATAATACCTTGATTTATGAAATGGTGATATGAGTAGGGTTAACCTATGAAGTTTTAGTTTTACAGTAAAGATGAGAAGAGTTATAGGTACCTACTTTTTCGTATGAAGTTTTCGCTAGCGGTGTATTTCGATGATTTTGGAATGTTTGTGCAAACAAAACAAGGTAAATAGAAACTAGTCTCAAAACTCAGTTGAAAAGTCGAGGTTATAATTATTACTGTCTGGTTTCGCATATCTTGTCATGATTTTCGTTTATTTCTTCCTTTTTTATATGGCTTGATCTTAAAACTTCAAACTACCCAGAGACAATGTTCCGTCTAAAAACAGTCTCGTATCGGAACAAACATTGTCGAGGCGTCAGCCAACAGATAGAGATGAATCTCTAGTAGATGAGTTTGCTCGTGCAATGGGTTCTATTGTCGACACCAGATAAACAAACAATAACGGTCATTGACCCTCATACATTTATCGAAATAGTTAATTCCGAAAACAGAAATAATGACATAAAATTCTCCTGAATCGACATCTATCGTTATCCTTTACTTTTTCTAGTAAAGAAAAATGATTCATAATTTGTTGCCCGGGTAACTACGCAGAGAAATTAAGGTAAAGGCAATGAACTTTATTGCAAATTTATTTGGCGCCCACCATACTGTCCTGGACCTTTGTCATAGAGCAGTATTTCCCAAACTATGGGTCGAGAATGAATAATGGATGTGCTCTAAAAAACCGATGCTTTTTTTTTTTTTAAGGATGGGAAATCGTCAAATGACTTCTTCCGCTCTGGGTGGAGCGGAAGGGCGTGTCAGACTCTTACTGACTAAAACCCATCCGTGTTCCTTCTAAAACCCTTTGCGTTCCAGGGCCGCGGTGACTCTTTCGAACAAATTCCGCAACCAAAAAGCCGATGCTACAGCTGTAATGACAAAACATTTGAAATAAATAGGTACATTCATTCCTTTCGTTGAAATAATACCTACTTCATATTTAAGCTATTGATTGTACGCAACTTTTTTTTCTTAATTTTAACTGTCATTTATTCATGTAGTTATACCTGTGTTTTAGGGTTCCGTCCGAAGGGTAACCAACGGAACCCTATTACTAAGCCTCCCCTGTCCGTCCGTCCGTGTGTCTGTCAGCGGGCTGTATCTCAAGAACCATAATAGGTAGACAGTTGACATTTTCAGAGTGTTTATTTCTATTGCCGCTATAACAACAAATAATAAAAATTAAATAAATATAAAAATAAAAGGGGGCCCCCATACAAGATATATATATCTAGTATAGGTTACAAATCGTATAGAGAAAGCAGAAATGAAAGGCACGGCAAAACTAAACAAAATAATGTAATCAGATTTACGTCAGCAAAAAGTAAATGTTTTTATTATAACCTCTATTTTCTTTCTCCCTTTTTCCAGCCAAGATTTGTTTACTGACAAGAAATTATCAAATGTTCTGCCTTTTAGAGTAAATATGCCACAAATGATAGAGGCAGAGCCATATTTTATTTACTATTAAGACACAATTAAATATTGTGAGTCGCTTTTGTTTAAGTTATTACTGTTTGGCATCACCGAGTAAAAAAATCGGCTAAGTAGGAGTCGGATTCTCACACGAAGGAAATCAGAAATCAGAAATCATTTATTTTGCGAAGAATGTGGGTATACAAAATAAGATGTCGATATTTTTAATAAATGATAGTTCCAACACACTCTACCTTCCGGCATGCAAAAGTAGAAAAACTTACATAAATTCAAACATAATAAAAATTTAAATTAAAAAAAAAAATTGTTAAATGTCCTTGGATCATAACAAAAATTCACATAAATTATTAACACAAAAAAACAACAATCTGAGATCATATTGACTCCTTTACAAATACAGAAAAAGAAAAAAAAAACTACATTAGGTACATTACTTACATTAAATTACATAATAAAACAACATTACATTACATTACATTATATAACAACATTACATTAAATTACATTATAGAACAACTTCACATTAAATTTGAAATAAAATATGATTAAATAATATATCATTATAATCTTTTATCATTCAAAAAATCTTGTATGGAATAATAACATTTGTCGAAAAGTAAGGATGTTAGCCTCTTTTTAAATATGCCTAATGGTTCCTCTTTATATGCATGAGGTATTTTATTATAAATGATTGGCCCCGTTGATAAAAAGCTTATTCTTAATAACGCTGTTTTGTACCTTCCTGTGAACATTAGATTTTTGTATTGCGATCTAACAGATCCCGGCCGTGTTCTAATATCGTCCATTAGGGTAAAAAGGTGTAAATTTGTTCTAACAAACAATGCAACTTCTAATATATGTATGTATATAAGGCCGGAAAGGTGAGTAATCTTAGAGACTTGAACACAGGTGCACAACTGTCGGTATTTTTAAGACCAGTCATTGATCTGAAGGGTAACCATAAATAGAAAAAAACACGTTTCTTGTATGGGAGCCCCCTTTAATTATTAATTTTAATTTATTATTTGTTGTCTACCTATTACGGTTCTTGAGATATAGCCTGCTGACAGACATACGGACGGACGGACAGTGGAGGCTTGGTGATAGGGTTCCGTTTGGAACCCTTCGGGTACGGAAACCTAAAAACCGTGATTGTGAATCATTTTTCATAAGTAATTGTCAATGGAAGCTAGTTCAATATAAAACAAAAATCTACAACGTATTAGAACTATAACCTTTTTATTCATCTATGTCTGTATTCATCAAAATTGGTCCAGCGATTTAGGCGTGAAAGAGCAGCAAATAAACAAACAAAGTCATGATCGCATTTATATACCTAATATGGCCTGCGCAGATTGGCAGACGGACCAATCCAAATGTTGTGTGTTTATATTTCAATGCTCGGTGAACGGCTTCGGAGCATTATAGCGCAGTTTTCGGCCGATCGCAGAACATTTAAATCGGTATATACCTTATTTCGATTGCATAACTATTAAAAAATCATGAATTTAAATTAGGCTTAGTACCAGCATTTTTTGAACGTCAAGGTTCTAGTACATAAAGACAGTCTTCCAAAATGCCCGCCCGTCACCACTTCCTACTGTTTTAGCTGGGAAAAAGAAGTAGCGCAACAAACTTCCTAGCAACACATCTGTCTGTCAAGTTTTAAAAACTTGAATTGATACAGAGGAATGCAAATAGTTTACAATACATGACACAGAAAAATAATATACCTATCCAATATGTAAATCAAATTAAATTACATTAATTAATACTTGTTAGCTAACATTTACAAGTAAACCAAACTAATTAAGGCTCCAGGCCTAAATGGTGTGCCTACTTACCAATAAATTCAATTGATAAATTTTATTAATAATCCTCTGCCATCCCGTCCGCCAGTCTGCGCAGGCCATAAGGATTAGAATACTTAGTTAAATGACGTCATGAAGTAAAAGAAAAGCGTGATTGTGAATTGAAATTTCCATGACTAATCGTTCTTTGTTCTAGTTTGTCTTTGCTCACGTTGGTTTAAAAATTTACCTATAGCACATCTATTTTGTACATGATAAATAAGAAGGCAAGTTTGTTTAATATTAAGAGGTTTACTTGCTCATTACGTCAGTATAAGATAAATAATTGCTGCAGACTAAAAACTCGTACAAATATTTATAGATATAAGAGACAATAAGGCCTGAGTGCCAATGCATCGTTCGCATGTCAGTGGCAATCTGTCAATAATTTATGGAAATTGTTTCTTTTTTTACAAATTGCGATTGAGATGCGAATGCAAAAGTTTAAAAAAAAACTGTTTAATTAGCCCTCTCCTTTTTGAATTGAGTATTTGAAGTCAGGAATTTGTCAATCTCTTTTGAAATGTAGTAAGTCTGTGAGTTCGTTTGTTTGTTAGTTATGTTTTCACGCCCACACGTAAAATCGATAAATAAAATTTTACATATTATGTGAATAGCTTAGGCTTGGAGAAGGATATATTAGGATATTTTCATATCATATATCGCGGGCAGAAGCCAGGATACATAATAAATGATACATTTTGACAAGTTTTCATATTAAAGTAAAGTTTGAGTAGTTGTTTTCTTTAAATATTCAATTCAGAAGAGTGTAAGTCTAAAAAACTCCTTTGTTGAGACAACGCTTACCTACATGCGGGAGACGATTTGTATCAGACTGTTCCAATAGAATAGAGGGATCATGTTTTTAACTGAATTAAAAAAGGAGTAGATTATGTGTGCATTCTATTCTGAGTATGGTTTAACCTTTTGAGCAAGAGCATAAACACACCGGCGACGCCAAGCCACAAATTCACCGTTCTTTTTGTAACATATTTGTAACGTTTGGCGTACAGGGCACGCGCTTGCTTGTCATGTATACGTGATAATGGCGTTCAAAAGGTTAATACTGCAAATAACTAAAATGGACATTGGTCACTGACCTTACCCAAACCGTTTACCGCTATAAGTACTTACGTACGGAACAGGTTAATCTCAACATTGCCAAATAATACCTAATATAATTAGCCTTGACCACAACGGTACTTTACGACACAAGGTTGCATAACTTAAGGTTCAAACATTGCGACTTTGGGCCGGTTTCTGAATTGATTATTTAAAGTGAGTATTTCTCAAACCTTAAATTAGCCACTTAAGAGATAGTGACACTAATGGATACGTTCTGTCCACACTGGCAGGAAGCCTCTGCTGCCAACAGTCTCGAATCGGTTAAGAAGGCACCATAGAAAAGCGAACTCGAAACAAGGAGTATCTATTTTAAATGGGATGGATATCTAAGTCTTTTTTTTATTTTATTTTTTATTTAATATGGGTTTGCTCTTGACTCTAGTCTAGGTCATAGATGACAGAGACAAAGTCGACGATGGAGCGAGCTTACCCAGAAGAAGCCTGTTCACTTTAATTTTGAAGAGATTAGGGTTGTATGCGTTCGGAAACACAGACGCAGGCGGAGAGTTCCACTCCTTTGCTGTGCGCATTATAAAAGGCGTTTAAAGACGTTTCGATCTTTGTTGAAGACGAGCCCGTTAACTGAAGCATTTTGATTCTGATTTTGTCAAAATGATCTACGTACAAGAGAAGTGATCTAGACAATTGAAGCATCCTATCATATCAATATTATTTATATCATTATCATTCTCAAGGATTCGTATGGCCTTTTTTCGACAGATCGCCCCGAGGCGAGGCGATTACGTTACGATTCCGATAAGTGTGCGTTGCAGTAGGGAGTTACATACAAATAATACTGAACGACTCGAGTTGATATAGTGACGATCCCTTTCCGAGTTGACGTTGATATATGTGCTGTGTACCTTTACGGGCATTTATAAGAATTTGAGATTGTGTCCAACATTTATTTTTGCATTTTTTTGTTTCCACACGTAACGCCCTTACGCTGCGCCCGGAACGCAAAGGGCTTTAGAAGGAACACGGATGGGTTTTAGTCAGTAAGAGTCTGACACGCCCTTCCGCTCCACCCGGAGCGGAAAAAGTCATTTGATAATTTCCCATCCTTAAAAAAAAAAGGGAAGCTGCACCCCCTTTTGAAACGTTTCAAGTCTCAATGTCACCTCAGCTACAAACACAGTATAAACTTGACAAATATGTAACGCATTTTAGAGGTACGAGTATTTATTTACAGATAGGTAACAATGTGATCGTTCTTAAAATAACGGGAATAGGGTATTTTACTGAAAAAATCTAATTAGTCCGCCAGATGGATTTCCAAAAAATATTGAAAACGTATCTTTTCTTTTCACGTAAACAAAAAATTAAAATGATACAGTGCGTCGAAAACAGGCCTGACGTCACTTCGCTGGTAAAAATTGTACCATCATAGTGATGGCGCGCGTATCAACGTAATGCATCGTCTTCATTTTCGTCCCCGTAAAAAAGGAAAAATACGTCTCCAATAGTTTTTGGAAATCTATTTGACGGACTAATTAGATATTTTCAGTAGAATATTTTGCCCCCCTATTTCCCCCTTGTTGTTGAAGAATCTGCAACGCCCCAGTAATTCATGTCATGCAAGGTAAAACTGCACCCACACTAAATCTGAATCGATTACGGTGCAAAGCATGCATACATAACTACAGTTGCTCAGTTTGATCGAAAAGCATTTATCTACAATTTGGCAGTTAAGTACATTGATGACACATATCGGCTCGGCTCCTATTGACATGGCGCTTATAACAGAACTGGTGAAATTTCAGCGTCCAATATACCTCTAGCACCTAGAAATTTAGGCGTGATTTTGGCTTTGATAAGGCAAACGATCCAAAGCATATCAGCTGTCTCTTACTAGAATTTGCCGATCTTTTGTATCGGTTTGGAACCAGATATATTCTGGTTACGTTTAAACTTCTAAATAATATAATGTGTCGGTTTGTTTGACGGTTGGGACAAAGAAAATGGTTATCTTTTATCGCAGTTATACGCTTCTGTGGAATTTATCTTTCGTGCGGGCGAAGCCACTTGAATAAGCTGAGCTAATAATTTTTAACATGTTTGATTTTACGGGAGAGATATAGTGGGTCCACACGTAACAAACATTTAACTCTGACTAAAAAAAATATCACACCGACATTTGTCTACATTGGTTTGTTGCACAGAAAAAAACCGCCAGAGAATAAAAGTCACCGACATTGCACGTAGGATCAGCATGCTGTAGTGGAAGTGGGCCGGCCACGTCTGTAGGCGGACAGACGGTCGGCGGAGCAGACATGTGGTAGAGTGGAGGCCGCGTATGAGCAAACGTAGTGTGGGACGCCTTGCGGCACGATGGATCGATGATTTGAAGAAGGTGGCTGGCGCTCTTTGGGAGAGGCTTACGTTCAGCAGTGGACGGCAATTTGCTGTTATGATGTTGATGACAGACAAAATTCTATAGAAGTTTATGGAAGTCTGTTTCGTGTGGACCCACCATTAGTTGTATGTTGGAATATTGAATTAGTTTGGCGTAATTAAGTGAATTATTGACTTAATTAGGGATCGTGGTTCGGGTCGTTTAAATTGTGCTACAAATGATAAATTATATTTATTTTGTAAGTAGGTTAAACATAACACTTTTACATGTCAATATTTTTTGTTCATTTTTAAACTAGATGAGGCCGGTTTTCCTAGCTGACTACCCTAAGAAGAAACTCTGAGGTCAAAGTCTCTTTTAAAGTCCATACAATCGTACTGGTCAAATCATATGAGAACCATGTAGGTTAATGTCTGAAGTGGACTTTTGAGGAAAGTACCATACAGATTTGAGTGGACCTGTCCAGCCAGTGCAAGCGTTTGTCAGTTATCGTGTAGCTCAAACATAGAACTTTATGAGGCTCAATTTGGGTAAGCCGATTCGAAATTCGATAATTTGGAAGCTAAAACCTCATTTGATAGGTTGGTAGAAGTCATTCCTAAAATCCGATTCTTATTTCATCCACACAGCAAGGATTATTATTTCTAAGTGTGGAAACAAAAGGGCCGTTTTTGCGAAATTCTTTTGTTTTCTATCTCCATAATGTCAATGACTCCGCCCCTCATTGCCACATACCTACATAGATAGCACATAACACTGTAGTTGAATACTAAAATTATAGTTTTACGCTTACTCGCCCGTTTTAATGGACGGATGACGTCAATAATTGTTTTTATGTAGGTAAGTAGTATTTACAAGGTTTTGTAATAAGTACCTACCTACGGCTACGGGTATTCCCTGAAAAATATCTGATTTATTTACGTAATGATTTAGTCTACCTTTGTTTTCAATTTGTCCTGAATTTAAGCATTATTTGTAGTCGTTAGGATCATTTCAGCTGAAAACGTTTATAGCTGGACATAGCCATTCCCCTTAAGCGTCGCCACAGCTGGACGTCTGCAACCTCCAAGCGTCGCCACATCGACCATTCCTGGATGTCCTGCATCCAGATTTCCACGCTCGGGCCTCGAGGGCCTTCGCCGACACAACTCCAGAACCTTTCGAATCATTCCGATCTGACACCCTGCTTTGTCCCCTTAGCCTTGCCTTGTTGCCCATACAATGATACACTCTATGTAGCATCACACCTACTCTAAATAACGACGACAATACGTTATTATTAAGCAATAAAGAGTACTTTTTAAGTATGTCTCCCTAAGGACGCAAAGCAGGGTGACAGATCGGAATAATCCAACCTTTCGGCATCATAGAAAAACTTTTCTGCGAGCACCCAGCCACTTAAGTTTTGAGTTCTTGCTAAGGTATTCGGTGATCGTGGTTCGCCTACGGATCTCTTTCTTTTCGTTAGGTAAATTTATAATGTTAATAAATATTTTATTTATATAATAGCATAGCTTCTGCCTGCGACTTCGTACGCGCAGATCCCGTTTTTTCCCTTTCTTGTTGGAATTTCCATATATATACATATACGAGTAGCACTCCTTATTATGAATGTGGCTATCGTTTTTTTTTCCTTAGCCTATTGTGTCCCACTGCTGGGCAAAGGCCTCCCCCATATCCTTCCAGACATACTTTTCTTGCGCCACCTCGAACCAGCCTTCACGGTGTACATTCAGATCATCTCGCCACCGCTTTCTGGGCCGGCCTCGGCGACGCCGTCCATCCTCTGGCACTCATTGCGTGGAGACTATTGCCCAGCGGTTACTATGCATGAATGTGGCTATCATACACAAATTAATTGATCAAATCCGAATGGTAGTTCCAGAGATTTGCGCGTTCAAACAAACAAACAAACTCTGTAGCTTTATTATATTAGTATAGATAGATTAAAAAAAGTAATGTCAGCAGTTAAGTCACGTTGACTTCAAACACAAATGACCCCGATTGGAGTCATACAAAGAAAATAATGATAAATAAATAAAATAACCGTGTTTTAAACACTCTGTTTTGATAACCTTACAAAATATTTCCGGCTGACATGAAATAAAAAATGCGATAGACAACAAAACAATTAATTATTGTTTATTTAATAGATTTACAACGTCAGTATATAACATCCACTGTTACTTTGGAATAGCTTCTATTTGTATACGTATTTAAGTATTATACATATTTATTTTATTCGAGAACAATGCAATCTGGGTAAATATTATTTACAAAAGTCAGTTGATTGTTATACATAATAGCGCTAAGTTATACTGGTATTATTGGTACACTTTTATCAGGAAAATGAATATAACTGTTTGACATATCGCTTCTTTGCTTCAATAAAGTGATTAGTCCTGCAATCCATATAGTTGCTTTCCTTTATTTTTGTCAATATTCTAAATCACTATTACTAATACATGGTACTAACTACCATCTCACCATTTTATATTTATTGTTCTGTCAAATAATTGGGCTAGATTCCCATTCACAACTTACTGCACAAAAAAAAAACTTTTTTTTTTTACTTTTTTTGAAAAAATAAAATCGTTCACGGCGGTTTTGCTTCAATAACGTGATAAGTCGGACAATCAATACTTTTTTTGACGATTTTTGGAAAAAATAAATCTGTCGCGGCGGTTTCAATTAACAAATTAAAAAAGAATACCGTCGGATTTATCACGTTATTGAAGCAAAGAGGCGATATAATAATATATTGTTACAAAACCCATGGGCGCCGAAAGGGGGGTGCAAGGGGGTGCGCTCGCACCCCTCTGGCTTTCAATTAAACATAAGAAATTATAAAATATATAAGTAATATAAAAGCGAAACGTAGTAAAAGAGAACCTAACAAATCCGAGGCGAGGTAAGTGCTTAGTGCTCCCTTCGCTTGGCCTAGCACCTAGCATTCGTTTTCTTTAGCTCTATCTCTGTATTAATGGGCAAAAACCTATCCTATTCGAGGCGGGGTTTTGAAGATGCACCCCCTGAAAACAGTCCTGCCGGCGCCCATGACAAAACCTCCCATTTTATTACTTAGTTATATGTAACGGCCATGACAAAATGATATTCTAACAACGATGCCGATTGCGCCAAAGCCTAATGGGTCGCCAATAGAATACTCATCACAAGTTAGGTTTGAGGTGAACATTTCATGAAGTGGCTCCACATTACACCCACACAAGTTCAAAAACGAGCGAACCAAATTTTATATATTTAACAGACAAAATAAATACAAGTCCTAAATCGAAAATGCGAAATCAGCACAAAAACAGAGTCCGCTAAACTGTGGTGGCAAAATAGTGTACAAAGCGACATTCATTCTGTGGTCCCATTGACACCCGACCACAAAGCTGTCTGGCAATGAGACGAGACCACAAACGGACCCTATTAATCTAGCCAACCCATTAAGTCAGATTTTTGTTAATAGAGGTAAGTTTTTCATGTGGAAACAATGTATTTTGAACCTTAGCGTATTGAGTTTAGGTGTGAGGTTCGACGTTTTGGGATTATATCGATCTTATTCAGAGCCGCGTCTGTTAAGCACTTTCTATGTTATTTTTGATTAAGTAGTGATTTAAATAAAATGTATATTAAGTACAATATCCATCTGAGCTCACTAGTAACTGTTTATTAGAGTTATAAGGCTTAGAAAGTGAATGGTTATAATTTTAGGTTTCAAATATAAAAAAAATCTTGTAATAAAAAAAATTACCACAAATACGACTAAAAAGTTCCAAACAAATCACTTTTCAAGCAACTGTGATTCAAGTAAAATAAATGCTACCCTTAATAATGACGACGAACTTTAGGAACAATCTGTTAATGATACGAAATGGCCAAACGATTTTATCCAAGATTTACACATAAATATGATTACAAAATTGTGTTTTCTGGGTAAGCTCGCTCCATCGTCGACTTTGTCTCTGTCATCTATGACCTAGACTAGAGTCAAGAGCAAACCTATCTCAAATAAAAAAAAATATATTTAACACCTATAGTTTCTACGAAATAAACATTTTCCATTACTTAACATGCGTTAGAAACATAATATTCTTGATAACATCTTTCGAAAAACAGAACATCTTACAAAAATGCCTAAGTAGTAGCACCTGTCCGTCAAACTCAGGCCTTGTATCACTTCAGTCAGTCCTTTGTTAAGGCGTGTCCGAGATGGGCCATTATGTAAACGGCCCTGAAGCCATCACTGAATATCAAGATGAGCCATTTAAGACGGTAAATCTGGCATCAATTCAAAGATGAATGACAAAGACCTGCCATTTTACCTTGATAAAACTATAAGCGTAGCTTGGAGAAGGTACCTAAGTACTTTTCTGGGGATTGCGGAAGTCGCATACGTTCCCGCGATCCCCGGCGTAGGTGAGAAATGGAACACCGGGGTGGTTTTAGTCAGTAAGAGTCTGACAGACCCCTCCACCCGCCCCAGGGTGGAGGATTTCCAAGAGGATTTCCCCCGACATAAAAAAAAAGGTACCTAAGTACTTCTTTTGTGACCCATTTCACAATATTTAAAACTTAGACATGACCCCAAAGTTTGAGAGATTTTGAACCAGGACTTTCTTCTCTTCAGTTTAATCCATCCTACATTATTTAATTGCTACTAAATAACAGCAAATTTTCCTCTTAAACTACTCTATCTACCTTATAAACTAAAATTATCACATACATTTTGTTCCCAAACAGTAGATTCTCAGTCTTCATCATAATACTGAGTAAAACTTTAACTCTCCGCGAGTGTACCCGCAAGTTTTCCAGCTGTCGTCACTGTGCTATATAAATGGAAGAACAAGTAAAGGAGTAATCCTACACAGAGTATGAAAAAGACTATGCAGAAACACACAATACATTCTGAAAGATAGATCTTGATTCGTTCAGTTCGGCTGATATGAGGCCCAGGTATGTCCACACTCGAGTAGGTCCACATTGATACAGTCGCGATCACTCCTGAAAATAATAATGCATCAATTAATTGGGTTTCATTTTGCTGGATAAAATGATATTTTAATGAAGCTCGGTGGTTATTGATTTTGGGCGAAGCGAACTATGTCAGTTCGCGTCTGTGTTTTACTGTATATTATGTATTATGCTTATGTTTGTACTGGTAGTATGTTTGTGTGTGTGTGCGCGCGGTTTTGTTATGTAACGGTTTATTGGGAATGTGAACAAATTACGGCATTATGTACTACAAGTAGTTCGAGATATTCATTAAAAAGGGATTTCCAGATCTGTTTTTGTTAATTTGTGAGCCTACAGGTAAAATTGCGGCGGCGCGGCGCATGGATTGAAAATTGATGGAAAATGTTATGAAATAGTTTTCATTATAAATTTTGCGTTGTGATTTATGCTTTTTCTGGATAAAAATAGTACACAAGTCCTTTGTGTCTAAATAAAAACTAACATCGACCATTCGCGCTAAATTATTTTTTTACTTTTTATTATATCTTGAGCAGTTTTTGTCACGACCGGCTTTTTAATTAGCAAAGAGTTTCTACTCTAGAGGAAGGAGAAGGGATTATCCTTGGAGAGTGCGCTCTCCCGATGTTTCCATGGTTACGGCAGTCCGTGCAGTAAAGCTGTATTCGCTCGCTATTAGAGTGCTACTATTTTCCTGACTAGGTTTTCATTAGATAATACTAGCAACCCGCCCCGGCTCTGCCTGTGTAGCAGAGCATACAGCTCGTCAAGGTAAATTTAAGTTATGTAAAGCTTAAATTAACGAAGGGTAAAAAAAAAAATGTTTTTAATTGACGTATGGGACAGAGAAGTAATATATCCCGGTAGAAACCTAATTTATCAGCCATTATTACAAATACATAATTACCATAGCGTAGAATTAGTCTATATGAATCTGTCAATTTGTATCCTGCTCGTTATAACATGACTATAGTTACGCTAACGAAGAAAGAATTGAAGAAGACTTTACTTTACTTACTTTACTTTTTAGAGTAGAAGTTCTAAAATTTTGTTCAAGTAAAGCGAAAATCTGAGACGTATGAGACATTTTTGAACGATATTTAAATTATACCACTAGAAAGAGCAGACAATTCTGAAACCAACTGTATTTTTAAGTCATTTTGAGCAAAACGTCCCTTACGTCGATAATTATTATAGGTGCAGATATACCTGTGCATACTGAGCTCTCGGTCGGCATGTTTTTTCTGCCTTCCATCATAGTCATATGTCAGCTAATTTATACAAAACCGTTATGAATTGTATACCTAAACCTTCCCCATGAATCACTCCGTCCATTGGTGAAAATCGTATGAGAATCCATTCTGTAGTTTTTGAGTTTATCGCGTACATCAGCCCAACAGTCTGCCTGACAGACGTGGTGGAAGAACGTGTTTTACAATATAATGATAGTGATATAGTGATGATAACCTAACTATAATCTCGTTAAGTTTGCTTTTACACGTTCTTTGAAGAATAAAATCAATCGTTCTGCCTAGACTTTTATCCAGTCTAACAGGATACAGCTAAGTACGAGTATTTTATGTGGCGCAACTGCCTATCTGATCACCGGAACCCGATAACTGGGTAACTGGGTAACAGAATAATACCCTTTGTCAAGACTGGGTAACAGAATACCCTTTGTCAAGACTGGTGTGACATTTCTTGACTTCAGAGTGCCAATTTCACTATTTTTAAACAACGCAAGGTTTACATTCGCGTCTCAGTCGCAAAATGACAAAAAAGCCTCAATTTCCATTCATTTTTGACAGATTCTAACTGACATGCAAATGCGAACGTTGTTGCCTAAAAATGAGTAAAGTTGGCACTCTGACTAAACGACTGTCAAAGAGCTACAAATGACAGCCGGGTGATATATGTATATTAAATGGTAGGAGGAAAGAAATTAAAACATAAAGCGATGCCACGCGATGCTGAAAAGTCCTATAATTTACTATAATTTTTAGTCTAGGTACTAGTTTTATTAATAAACATGTACATTTCATATTTAAATAATAATCTAACTAATTAAAATATGGCGTCAAAAAATTCGTCCGCATCATAATTAACTTTTCATGTATGTAATGGCGTTCCGTACGAAATATAATATGATTCTTTTTATTAAACAAATCAAACAAACTAAAGATCTTCAAAATCGGTCCAGCCGTTCTTGACTTATAAATAGCGTAAGTCGATTGGAAGTGAGCCTAAAAGACCGGCGGCATTGCCACGTTGCATGGCAATACTTATCCTCTGTCTGAGGTAAAAGCCAGCCCTTGGGTCACGCGAAGTGTCAACTAAGCGTATAAATAGATCTTAGAATTACGTAATAAAAACATTGGTCTAAATAACCCTCCGTAGTTGGGTGAAAAGGGTAAAATATAGGGCTGCTTCGTCGGTCTCGCGGACGCAAACGTGACTGGCGGGAGTTCGATCGATTCCCGGGTAAAACAATGTAAAGGGAATAGTATCCACTCAGTGGAAAATTCTTTGTTTCTAGCCAGATTCTTTTTGTGCCCGTTAACGACAAGGAGTTCACTTTTTATGGCATCAACCTAGTTAGCCAATACGCGTACTTAAACTTTCCGTTCCGAACGGTTTTTCTGTAATCTACCTATGGTAAAGTACTATTATAGAATCTATCAGAATTTTTTAATTTTTTTTGTAAGTAATAATTTTTCGTCCAATCTTTTGAATAACTTCGAAGCTATTTATTTTAAAATAACGAAAAAATATAATTAAAACCCTCATAATACGCCCTTTAATTTAATATGTCACGTGGTACAGTTTGAAAAAAATTTTTTACTCCAAGTTTTATTTATACCTAAATACGAAAGTATATCTGTTTGTTTGTCTGTTACCTTTTCACGCTTAAATCACGGAACCGATTTAGATGATATTTAGAAATAGATTAAACCTCGGAGAAGGACATGGGCTACTTTTTGTCGTGAGAAAAGGGCTTGAAGAGTTGAAGTAAGGGATGAAAGTTTATATGGGAGTCCGTCATTGTTGAAGCTAAAAACATGAATTATTATTATTATATTATTATTAATAATTAGTATCTTAAAAATAAAAATGGCTGCCCAACATAAAAATTCCACGCGGACGAAGTCGCGGGCAAAAGCTAGTTATCTTTATTAATTATTTACCTAGGTGCCTCTACCTATCCCTGTGAAGGACACAGGCGTGATGCCATACTTGTATTATATAATCAATAGTGCCTAGTATTGTCTGATCGTTCCATCACGTGAGAATTACTAGTCTTTTTCAAGACACAGTTCATGAGTATGGCACAGTTACAAGATGTGACTTGAAACTCAATCAGTTCCCACTGTTTATTATTACTTTTGCACCTTAGGCTATGCGCCGACTGAGTCAAGACTACCTGAGCCTCCGTTACACGCTCATGTAAACGTCAGTCAATTCCAAAAGTCATGATTGACGAATTATTGATGATGAGGGATGGAATACAATCGTAATTACCTTAAACATAAAATGGCGACGATATATGGCTGACAAGATTCGAAATGGACATGGCCCATTCCATAAACATAAAATACAGATCAATACACTTCAAAGTCGTGACTAATCAAATATCAAGATTTTTCTCAATCTATTTTATGCTACCGTCAGTCACGATAGGTTATCCGTCAATCACAGCCTTGACTGTGGTTAAACTGACAGCAAAACCTACCGTGTAATTCGCGCATTAGACATACAATAATTTAACTTTATTATACTTTATACTTTCATTGAAAACATTTTTTTTAATGTGTCTCCCAACATCCAAACATGAGCCCCTTGTAGCTGATTACAATAAATCTGTTCAGAAGATTTGGAGAAAATTGGCAGTGACAGACGGACAGACAGACAACTAGCAAGATAGATAGATGAACGAGTACTCCTGTATAAGATCTGTTTTTCCATAAGGCCTAGCTGTGCCCTTGAAAAAATGATATTTTAGTCCTAAAATAAAAGCAATTCTTTTTTATTAAGTTATTTCACTGTAGAAAAATTGGTACGCATTCACATCAAAACAGTCTCAAAGTCAAAATATTTGGAAAAATCCGACTTTTGACGCCAGATCACCATTAATTGTGCGTACAGCTAAGGTGTGGATTTCCTGCCAGAGTCTGTGTTTCCTGATAGCTACAATCTGGGAATCTAAATATTGGGGTCGGCTTCCAGTCAAACCGGATTCAGCTGAATACCAGTATTTTACGTGGAGCGTCTGTCTACCAGACCTCCACAACCCATTAACTGGGTAACACGGTACTCCTTGGCAAGACTGGTGTCAGATTATCTGGCTTCTGACAATCCGTAACGACTGCCATAGATCCACAAATGACAGCCGGGATCAACGGCTTAACGTGCTTTCCGAGGCACGGAGGAAACCCGGTATGTTAAGATGGTCACCCATCCACAGACCAACCTTGGCAAGCGTTGCTTAACCTTGATCGACCCGTACGGCTGTTATTCTTCTAGCCACGAGTTTCTAGTGTATACTCTGTCTTATTAATCGTATTGAGTTACAATTTGTATCGTAGTTAGGCTTATCACACTGCGTTATTGTTTTGATTTCTGAAGAGTAGCAATGAACGGCCGGTCTTGCTGAAGGCTAACGCCATTCGAATACCTCTCTTCTCTCAATCTGACTAGCCTTTATATTATGTTGGGATCGCGCCCCAGTCTATACGGGTATGGCGGAGTAACAGTATTTATCATGGAGCTACTCCCAAACTGACCTTCACAATCAAGTAAAAAAATGTGTATCTCATGGAAAGACTGCTGCTAGAGCTTTCTGGCTTCTGGCTATCCATAACGACTGTCGAATAACTACAAATGGCAGCCGGGACCAACGGCTTTGCGTGATTTGCGAGGCACGGAGTAGTCAAGGTATATAATGGAGGTTTCACCCATTCATGGAACGACCTCGGCAAGCGCTGCTTTACCTCGAAGATTTAACTGTGCGGCTGTTATTACTTAGCCACGAGTCCTCTAAATACTTTTACTAATAGTCAGCTGTTACGAATTTTGGTACGATTTTCACACATAAAAAGAACGATCAACGAGAAAGATTTGTGCATAAAAATTTGCACCCGTGCGAAGCCAGTGCGGGCTTCTAGTCAATTATAAATCGGTTTTGATTACCAATAAATTCGAGGAGGAATTATTGAATAAATGATATGATAATTTGACTCTAAAGAAAAATACATTTTAAAGGGTAATATGATGAAAATTAAATGCTTTTGTAAGAATTAATTCGAAATGTTACTTTACCTGCAATCACAATAAATACTATTCTACTAAATAATGACACCCATTACCTATCCTATACTAGTAGGTATATGAAAATAATGCACCATAATTAAAAAACTAAGATAAATTCTGGCACATTTACGATTACCGGACGGTAGGTTTTGAGAACAAGTCCATCGGAAAATACTGTAAATAGTGGTGAAAACTAGAATAATATTTAGTGCAGCACTTCCTGATATTGTTATAAATATACCCGTAGTCACACGGGTGTTTAGTTTAACGGGAAAATGACGGAAACATTCGCAAGGTAAGGCTACGATGAAAATGACATACGAAAGAAATCTTACATTTATGTAATCCAAAACACTAGCACTGTTTTATTTCATCTGTTTGAATTTTTCTTGAAAACTGTTCGCATGTTACATCATTGACTTTCACGATTATGTTCACTTGTCTATTTCACACGAATTTTCTTCGCGGCTGGTATGCGCATGCGACTGTCGTTTGTCTCAGTTTGTAAACGTATGCGCACACTACGTGCGACCATTGTCATCAACACCACACAACTAAGTTCACACCTTATCGACACAGCTCACGCCAATATCGTCCTTACTTCCAAGGTCGTACCGCACTGAATTGTATACTACTAGTTTTTTCTTCATTACGTTTATTTCCTCGTGTATTTTAGGAAACTAGTTTAATGTGGTTTTCTGCTCAAGCTATTTTAGTACGTAAAGGAATGGTTTACGGATTATAATTGCGTGATATTGTTTTGTATCTTTATTGTAAATATTTATTACGCTTTGTGATAAGAAGTTTATTATATTTTATTGTTTTACGGTGATGAATAACATATTTTCAATTGTACTGTGATTAGATTCCCTTAGCACACATACCGCTTTATAAACTTAAATAAATACAATTTAATTATCGTTTTCTAAATAAAAATCATTATTTATATATAAAGATATTTATTTCTTACTACTACTGCCTTTGTTATTATCATTATTATTTTCAATCTTTGGGAAACCACCTCAATCTTGTCAGTCAATACTCACAATAACAAACCTAATTTTAAAGTTCTTCATGAAAAATACTAACAGAACAATAACAGACAGATTATTCCAGATTTGCTAATAATACGCTATATTTAACATTACAGAATTTGAAAAATATAGATACATATTTACTTAAAAAACAATCTTCAGCCTTTTGTGTTTAATCAGGATAATGCCTATGGTGTCCCACTGCTAAGAAAAGGCCTCCCTTATATTTTTCAAGCTATCTTTATTGCTGCCTTCTCCGGCCAATCCGTCAGATATGAGTGCAAATTGTTACGCCAGCGTTTTTTAGGCCTGCCTCGGATAATTGCCTAATGAATATAATTGTTGAGAGAATAACTATACAGAACAAAAAACAAGCTTTTTAGAGCGTTTTTGTAGCCACGAACGAATTTGACACTGGCACCGGTCCTCCTACGAACGACAAAGAAGAATACATACCTACACTTGGAAAGTGTGGGTATGTACTATTCTTCTTTGTCGTTCTCTCACTGCTGAGGATCGCGATCCGAGAAGGCTCCTAAGCCTTTCTAGCACGTTCCTGGCATATAACAGAAAGACATTAAGTGACGTTGAGTATAAAAGTATGGCAGCAGAAAAACAACTTTCATTACGCAGCCCCGGATAGGTGGATAGGAAAAAGGAGGGTGCAATACTTAGGAAGGTGCAGCACAGCTTCCGATGCCAAGGTATCTGTTACTTTGAGAACAACCGCAGTATATTTTTGTGTGAGCAAAATGCTCAAAAGGCTCATGGCTTCCGCATTTATGATGTTGATTATAAGGGTCTCATGATTGGTAGGTTGGTTTCAATGTAGCCACTTGCAAGACTATTGGACTAAGTATTGGCAAAACACAATGAGAAAAACAAACAAACTATGAAATACGAAAACAATAGAGGTGATTACATTGTTGAAAGAATTAAGACATTATTATTATATATCCCAAACGTAAACTAAACTGTAAACAAACACAACACATCGCCGAAGGAATTAAGATGTACAATGAACGCATTAAGAGGATCAATGAAATAAATAACAAACATTGATAGTAATTTAGATAAGCAAAAAAAACTCTAAAAAAAGTTTTTTGTAAGGCCCATATTCCAAGTCGATTACACGACTAAGTCTCCATAACAACGCTAAAGCGATAAAAACCCTCGATGATGTCAATAATTTAAAACGAGATATAACTGTCAATTTTATGATTCGAAGTGGAGTCGAGCTGTAGGACATGTCTTGGAACACAGTTATCAACCTAAGTCTCTTGCCAAGCTGATATGTAATTTCGATCCAAAAAGAAAAGATTCCTAACAGATTTGGACTTCCAAAAAAATATTTTGTTACTCGTATAGATATCTTGATTTTTCAGCAATAACAGCCGCATGGGTTCACGGTGGAACGCTTGACGAAGTCGGTCGGTGGATGGGTGACCACCATAACATACCGAGACTCCTCCGTGCCGGATAGCACTTTAAGCCATGTGTCCCGGCTGACATTCATAGATTGGGCAGTTGTTACGGATTGTCAGACGCCAGAAAATCTGACACCAGTCTTGCCAAGAACTACCGTGTTATCTAGTTAGTGGGACAAGAAGGTAAGATAGGCAGTCGTTCTACGTAAAATACTGGTACCCAGCTGAATCTAGTTTAACTGGAAGCCGACCCCTATATTATGTAGCTGAGAAAATAGGCTGATGGTAAACTTGTTTTAGAATGAGAAGAGAATAATAAAACAGTTGAGTAAAAGGGAGTCATTAAGGAAAGTCCCAAATGCGGGTTTCTGATTCTGATGCGGGCGACAACTTGAACGTGTGGTGTAAACCCGGGCCCATTCATTAAAAAGCTAATAAACACAACCAATAAGGATAAAAGTTAGATTAGTATAGATTCAAAGAGAGTCAAGGAAATTAATGAATAATATTAGCGTTTGATGAAGAATTATAATGAAAACCCAAACTGAATCAGTGATAAGCATACCTTTTTAGGTGCTTAGAAAATTGGCAATAGCACTATTAAATCTTGAAGATATTATAGAACTCTACTTAAATAAGAATTAATATCGAAAGAGATTAAATTAATTTAACCTGGGTTCTTCGACAAGGGTGTGCCTTGGGTCAAGTCTTGTTCACGATCCAGCGCGATTCTTTCGATCATGCGCAAAGAGAAAGTAGTAATCAAATCAAGAGTGAAGATACTAACTATGTATTATGCGTGTTTTACAACATGATATTTAAAGTACATAAAGATTTTCTGAATAGGTACCAACTTTTCATTCAACAAAAAAAAAAACTCAAAGCATTTTTTTCTTTTAAACCATTACAGGCACTTTTGAATAGTCAAGGTCGGTCTGTCCGAAGAGATGAAGCTAATTACACGTTCTAAAGCGTAGATCTCTCTGGAGAAGAACGTGCAAGAAACTCCACGGACACTCTTTTCATCAATGTATTTTACAATGATATGGTTCCAGCATTCGTGTGAAAATTATACAAACATACATAAATGTGAGAACGATGTAGAAAGACTTGCACGATCAAGCGTCCGAAGTAAAAAGAAAGCAACAATTCAAGGAATAAATAATTAAAATAAACCGTGGCAGCTGAGACATGACCAGTCCTAGCTGACGGCTCTCGCTCACCAATATGACGCCTGCGCTAGCGCCATTCGGCTCAACCACTTTGAAGAGTGCCAAATGATCCAGCACCATCAGCCAGACTTTTAAGTGAGCATGACAAGTCAAAGAAAAAATATAGTTTAAGGTACACAGTACTCACACATGTGCCGTTGATGCATGTAATTATACAATGCTAAATTAATTGAGTCTATACAATGAAAATTGGATGGTCTTACAATATTCAGCGAGTCTAACAGCTGCTAAAAGATTAGTTTGTGCGCCCTACTGGGTGTGGAGCAGGACCAGCATTGAGCCAAGCATTTTCGTGTTATAAAATTATGTAAATCAGTGGAGTGCCGTTCATTATTGTTAAACAAATAGGATTGGAACGTGCCACCTGGCTTTCGGTAATAAGGGACTTACCATTTTATTTTATTTTTATTATTGTCATTTAAATATACTTACTAAATTACATTAATTAATTCTACACAAGATTGAATCCTGTTCTAACAATGCTCTATAAAATTGAAGAACCAGTTTTTTCTAATAGTAGGGGTGGTTACAAAAGTTAGCCACGGGTCTAGGGGCTTGTTATGTAAATCCAACGTGGCAACAATTGACAGAATCCTTCCATGCGCATTCTAGCCACGTGTTCATGTTGATATTTTTATCCGACGTTCGTGACTATTCGAGGGTTCCATTTTTAAACCTTTTTATAGCATTGAGTTGTTCGAACGATTTGTTTTTTGAACAATGTTCTATTTTAAATTGGTGACGTGACGTTATTGCGGAAGGGTAGGCTTTAAGAATGGTATTTTATTAGCACAGCTGTTACAACATTATGTGCTTTGTAATTAATTAGTTCCTTGGTTTTAGAAATTAATGCAATGTCCGGAGAAGGAAAAATACGAAGAGAACTCGTTGCTCAGCAGTGGGACAGTACAGGAAACAAACCAAAAAAACTATGTGAAGAAGCTAGTAATGTTTCTTTTCAATCTATATGCACTTTGGTTTAAACTGGAGTGGAACTCTCTGCCTGCGTCTGTGTTTCCGAACGCATACAACCCTAATCTCTTCAAAATTAGAGTGAACAGGCTTCTTTTGGGTAAGCTCGCTCCATCGTCGACTTTGTCTCTGGTATCTATGGACTTAGACTAGAGTCAAGAGCAAAACCCTATTAAAAAAAAAAAAAAACTAAAAGCGAAATAAATAAAACATAAATGCCACAAAACAAGCAGAAAATGTATTGCGATGCAATTTTATCATTCCTCTAATTAGCCAACCAATACATTAGTGCTCCACTAGAAACAGGAAAACATGATAAGCTCGAAAAAAAAATATCGAATCTCTTTTGTGATATTCGTTGCGATATCATTCATTTTTGAAGCTCGAGTACGCTTCATTCCCGTTTAGAGCGGATCCGACGGGCTTGCCACATGCCGGGGTAAATCACACAAATGGGGCCAGCCGGCGACCAGATGCACCCCTAAATAAACCACCCCAAACGAAAACAAACCTTGACACCATCTAACAAGGTGGATTTTGGTATGGAGATACACACCCCGGGCTTATTGAAAAAAAAAGGTCTTGAATGACTCTGACGGTCTTTCCCCGGCATTTTGTCGACAGTTCGGGTGCGATTGAAAGCTCCGTGTGGTGTGTGTGTTTTTTCTTGTTATTTTAAAGGTGTAATCGTAAGGTTTGCGCAAGATATCGCCGAGGGGCGCCAGTGGCAAGGTGCTCAATTTTTTCTTTGGATCTTCCGGCTGTTACGACAAGTGAGTCATTCAATAACATATGTTTTTGTTAACAGGTTTCCCTTCTTTCATTCGAGTTGTGTGTCTGTTCGACTTATTTCTTCCGTGATGCACTAAGCGTTGTTGCTTAACTACTTTTCGTGCAAACATCCCTTTGTGAATTATTGGAATTTCTGTTACAAGTGCGCTTATTACCAATGTTATATCCTCATTTCCAGTGCTCATTTATGTCGAAATTAACCGTCGTGCAAAATTCCACTGTGAGTTAAAGCGTTTATAGTTCAATTTCGAAACTAGCGTGTTTATTATGAGAGTACAAATATGAATTTTGAACATTTCTCCATTGCCGGCAGTATGCGTTCAGTCATGAGCGAAAAATTATCTTTTGATGCAAAAGTACGGCGAGGCAAGGGTAAATACACACTCGATCGCTCATGTTTACGTAGTTTAGTTGATTGGATGTATTTATTCCGAGAATTGGACTGTATTTCGAAAGAGAGATGGGTAAATTGTGGTTCGGTGTAGTTTATAGTTCTGTAGTATGATTCGTTTGTACGTGTAGGCAATGTCTATGTAACTCATTTATATTTTAAACTAGCTGCGCCCTTGGTTTAAAGGTATAACCTATGTGTTAATCCAGAGTGCAGGGTGTCAGCTTCCTGCATACCATAATTTTATCAAAATTGGTCCAGCTGTTTGCGCGTGAAGAAGTAACAAATACACACACACACTCACAAACGTTTGCCTTAATAATATTAGAGTGTTAATTACGTATTATATCCTATGTGTTATTCCAGACTGTAATCTACTTCTGTGCCAAATTTCATCAAGATCCGTTCCGACGTTCTGACGTGATTGAGTAACAAACATACATTCATCCGTTCAAACTATCGCATTTATTATATTCGTATAGATTTATTTGTTGACTTGGGTGAGTGGTAGAGAATGCCGGTCCTGCTCCACAGCCTCAGCCGCTTGGTTCCACTAGTTAGGTTTTATATTTGGAAGAGATGCTCACCCTTTTATGTCTTATAATAATATTATTCCACATATCTTATATTATGTTTGGAATAAACTGTTCTTTTTCTGTCTTTTCAGATGGATATTCATAGTTTTATATTATGTAGAAGCAATTTTTATTTCAAGTTCTGTAAATGTGAGGACCATGGACCATTATGTTAATAGATAGTTTCCTTGTTTGACATGAAATAGCAGGGGCAGTTGAGGATGTGTCATGCTCACTCCAATGTCTCGCTGATGGTGGCGCGTGTATCGGATCATTCAGTTCCCTTCAAAATGCTTGAGCTGAATGGTGCTGATGCACGCGTCATGTTCGTGAACGGGCGCCGTCAGTGGAGACTGGTCATCCCTTAGTTGCCACTGGCTCATTTTAATATTTGATACTATAAATTGTTTTTTCTTTCTTTACATTGTTCTCATATATAGAAGCAACAAGGTTAATGTGACCAGGATTTTTGTAAACATGAAGTGTCCGTGGAGTTTCTTGCACGTTCTTCTCCATAGAGCTCTACGCTTTGGAACGTGCAAATAGCTTCATGTTTTTGACAGACTGACTTTGTCAATTCAAAAGTACCTGATAATGGTTTATTTGAAATAAATGCTTTGACTCTGACTTTGACTTGTACCACTAGCGTGCATCTTTTTTGCAAGACTACAAGAAAACTAGTAAAATTTGATAAACAACCGTACTCTTAACTCGTATTGACAATATTTAAAGACGTAGTAATTTTCGCAATTTTCACCCACTCAAAAGTCGACACTTTCTTATCTTGACACGCTCAGCGCTTGTATACGCGATTGACATATATACGGCGTATAAGCCCATTGATATTATTTATCAATCTATTCTCACCTACGCAAGCTGATTAGAGAATGTTCGGGAGATATTATAATATATATAGTTATTGAAACTAAACACGTTAAAAGTGTCTAGGGATCAAGTACATTTTAAACTGTAAAAATGATCTAATTGGATCATTTTTATCTATACTAATATTATTTATAAAGAATACAGATTTGTTTTTTTTTTCTTTTGTAAAATTCTTTCAGCAATGGATAGCTACATTATCAGCGAGTAACATAGGATATATTTTATCCCCGTGTTCCCACGGGAACGGGAACTACGGGGGTAAAACCGCGTGACGTCCGCTAGTATTTACTAAATCTAGCCTTCCAGACTGGCTTATTACTTTAATTCCTATGTTTAAGTTAACAACTTATCGTTCTATATATTTTGTAAAGATTAAGAAAAAATGCATTTATTGCAAATTGTGGGAAATTCACTAAAAAGATCTTCCTTCATTGCAATCCTCAATTGCGGCGATACTCCAACTGCAGGTAGCTACTGTTTTGCAGCAAATTTGTCAGTTGTTTATAGGAAGATACGTTATTGAAACCGGCCGTAAAACGTACTTGATCTATAGACACTTTTGATGTGTGTAATTTTATTTAAATAATGCTGGGTTCTTGTGAGGGTCTACAATACGGGCTTGTTATTAAAGATAGACCTAAAGTTAAATTTTAATTTGATTAATTTAAGGAAAAACAAACAGTAGATAAGAAATAGTCATAATATCTTAAATATTATATTTTAAACAATTATGCTACCCACTACGTTTTCCACAGATTACAATTAAAAGTATTTAAAAACTAGATTTTTGACACAGATACAGTACCTATAATCGGTCATTCTGGATTTTTAATTTAAGTGTATATATAAAAGAAAAGAGAAAAAGTAAATTTGTGTGCGTACATTATTAAACATTACCTACGTTGTATAGTAATTTGCTGATTTTTTAGAGTTGCTTGGATTTGCTTCTAATATAAAAACAAAAACATGCACTTGTAATATAAAAGCAAAAATAATAACATAGACAAAACCTTTTATTATTGATAGGCACGCGTATACCACAATCTCAGCCGATGGAAAGCGGTGATGTGCTCGACGATACAGCACGCTTGCCTAGAAGTAACCTGTTCACTCTTGAATTGAAGACCCCAAGGTTGTAGCTATCAGAAAAATAGACTCCGGCAGGGAAATCTAATGGCAGAGTGTTCGAAACTTTTGACGAAAACATAATCTAAAGTACCTAAAGGTGACGACTGAATGTGACTTAACGGAACATAAAACAAAAGGGGCAATTCTCGTATCTTTTTTAAAGGAGCGTTCCATTCACCCGCATTCGCAAACTGCCAAAAACACCTCTATTTTTACCTTTATTTGGTCAAGTTATCCAAATTCAAGTACGAGATTACACTAAGTATATCAATGCTGTGCTGTGTCGTTAAAATTTGGCGTACCTGCAATAAAGTATAATGTATATTCTAATTAGGTGTCCATTTAGCTATAGGAAACACTAGGGTACATTCAGTAGCAATCACTTTAATTACTAATACGTTTTGATAATTCACTGTGAACTCGCAGCCCGTGCTGTCCACCATAATTGGCACGACACTGCAAATTATAAGGTCTACTATGCAGCGGTCCCATTCCCATGATCGATCGGCTTTTTTCTGTAAGTAATGGGTGGTTCCCATGTAGTAAGTGGACATAAGATGGCATGTAGCGCGGCCCTTTGATTATAGGACATTGGAGCTCGATATTATATGTTAATTTTTAAATAATGGATAAAGTGTGGCATCGACCATATGGTATTTTGCTACATAGAAATAAGAATTCTATTCAGTCGGGCGTTTTTGCCTTTTCAAATCGATATAATTGACAAACATAATGCACATCAAAGTTCAGAGTGGGGGCTGGTGACGTCACATAATATTAAAAGTGTACCAACGTGTGACAAAACGAGAGTTTTCAACGCACTGTAGCGTCTTAATTTGTTGTTGACGTGAAAAAATCGATTGTACTTTGCATTAAATTTCGGAAAAAAAAAATGTTCAGAAATCATTCTTATCGTTGATTTAACTTCACATGTGGGTGAGAAATTGGATAAGTAGAAGAGATATTTATAGCGCTAGTGCTACTCTGCATCGCGAGCACAACGTCATTTAAAAAAATGAACCACATGACGAACAAATTAAACGCATCGCCTACATCACACTTGCATTTATAAATTAAAACTAAAATTGTAGCTGTCCCAACGTGTCAAGTGATAAACCCCGTCCATCAACTTAACCGAATAATAGACAAAATTTTAATTACTTGTTTAGTTGTGATCTAAATTTTAACTCGCATCTTATTACTAAATTCTGTGTTTACATGTATTTAGTCGCTTAAAATTAAGTTCAAATTTAACTATCTACTTAACAACTTAATACGTGTAAATCAGTCATTACCTTAAACCAGTCGTTGCCTTCAATCGACACTCCAGAATTTGGTTTAAATCAACACAGTTTGAAAACGTTGAATTCGGTTTTCGTATGTTCATAAAACTGTCGCTTGATTCCTTCGCCTCTACTTCTAGCACTTGAAAATCCATCAAGGCATAGAAAGTGACAAAAGAATATTATGTTGAAGAATCTTGTTATGTTTTTTAGAGTGCGGTACTTACCTAAACTGTTAAATTAAATAGCTTTGTTTTCGCACAACTCTTTCTTCTTTTCCTACATGATAACAATTACACTGCCAGCTTTGTTAATCATAGAAACAGTGGTTTTATGAAGCTTATAAATATAATAGGATAAATTAAATAACAAAATGATAAACAAGAATTTCCCCCGCCAAGTTTTGATAAAATTACGTGGTTACAGTTAGAAAATCTGTCCACCAATTAAGCTATCAAAGGCTCCGAGGGAAACCGGATTTCCTTGCAATACACGCTATGTATAGATTCACTCTCTCTGTGGCTAAAACCCAAACAAAGTAGCCTGTACATGAAAAGTTAGACATACTCGACCGCGTAGCAGGGGACGGAGGAAAACGTCGCCGTCACTGCAAGCGACAGGCGGTTACCTACATAGTTATGTGTCCCTGGTACCCCGACGACGTGATTTCCAGTTTATAGAAGTTTTCAATAGATGTGGCTCGAAGTTTGTTTAATTGCTTATTTAACTTTGTAATTGAAGAGAAATATTGTAACTAAACTTCCAGAAAATTAAGGAAAATCTATGTTTTCTCGAATTTCTGGCATATTGCATCAAGTACAACGATGAAAGCAACAAAGCCACTGAAAACAGGGCTAAATGTAGATCCCTAATCATTATGACTGTCCACCTCTTGGACTATTAAGGATTATTAAGCGACAGGCGGTTACCTACATGGTTGTGTGTCCCTGGTACCCAGACGACGTGTTTTCCAGTTTATAGAAGTTTTCTGTGTGTGGCTCGAAGTTAGTTTAATTGCTCATTTAACTTTGTAATGGAAGAGAAATAATGTAACTGAACTTCCAGAAAATTAAGGAAAATCTATGTTTTCTTGAATTTCTGGCATATTGCATCAAGTACAACGATGAAAGCAACAAAGCCACTGAAAGCAGGGCTAAATGTAGATCCCTAATAATTATGACTGTCCACCTCTTGGACTATTAAGAATTATTAAGCGACAGGCGGTTACCTACATGGTTATGTGTCCCTGGTACCCAGACGATGTGTTTCCCAGTTTAATATTGAAGTTTTCAATTACGATGTGTTTCCCAGATTAATATTGAAGTTTTCAATTACCGTGTCGAATGTTTGTTAGTTTAATTGCTGATTTAACTTTGTAATGGAAGAAAAATATTACCAAAACTACAGAAAATTTAAGAAAAAGCTGTGGTTTCTTGAAATCTTGGCATGTTGGGGGCTCATTTTGTACTTATCACAACGATGAAAGCAACAAAACCACTGCAAGCAGGGCTTAATGAAGAAGCCCAAATAATTTAATTATTATTGCCCACCTCTTGGACTCTTTAGGATTCATCATCTGCCTAGCCTTTTCCCAACTATATTGGGTTCGGCTTCCAGTCAAACCGGATTCAGCTGAATACCAGTATTTTACGTGGAGCGGCTGCCTACCAGACCTCCACAACCCATTAACACTTTAGGATTATTACATATATTAAAGCGACAGGCGGTTACCTATGTATATAGTTATGTGTCCCTGGTCCCCAGATGACGTGTTTCCCAGTTTTCACTAGCCGTGGCTCGAATGTTTGTAAGTTTAATTAATTGTTTATTTCATTGTAATGGAAGAGAAAAATAACAAAACCTACAGACAATTGAATAAGGATTGAGTATTTCTTAGAATCCTAACATGATGAGAAATGCTGGGGGCACCACAACGGAGACACAACTGGGTTAAATGAAGAGTTCATATTAATGACCCCTGTCGTGACGTTAATTTAGGGTGATTTTTAAAGCGACAGGCGGCTATCTATATGGTTTTATGTGTCCTTGGTAGCAAGATGTTGTATATTCCAGATGAATACTGAACTTTTCTTTGACTGGGGGGGGGGGGAGATGCTTGTAAGTCAAATTGCTTATTTAGCTTTGTAATTAAAGAGAAATGAGGTATCCACGATACGAGTACTAACACTGGTAATAACTTAATAAGAGACTAAAGGCTGAACATCAAAATGAATCATCTTTTTACCAAAAAGGCGTAATGAAGAAACTTAATTATAAACCTCTGGTGCGAATCCCAGCCAAATTCCATCCCAAAACCTCCAATTTAGGTGTAATTCTCATACGAAGTAGCGGAATACAGCTAGTATAAATAGGATTGCCATTTTAAAATAACCGGCTTTGGAAAATAACGTAAACAACAGTTTGATTCTCTTTGTTCTCTTAAATTAAATGGTTCGAGCGTGGTGTTCGTTAAAATACTTAATTATTATCCTTTTGACGATCGCAACTGCGAAGTTAATCGAATTAATTTGCAGTTTTAAAACGTTCTGTGCTATGGAATCTAATTACTTGTGTCACTGGACACGTGTACTTTACCTGCAGACGAGCATGTGCCTTTTTGTAGGTCTGAAGTAGGTACCTATGTGATTGTCATCATGATGTTTTTCCATTAGTACCAATCCAATGAATAAGCCTATCAAAAAGGAAGATTTTGAATAGCCTTACACTGCCGTCATAAGAAAAGAGGTCGTATCTACACAAAACGAAGTGACCGAATACCGACTTTAAGGAAAGAAGTTCAGGTCGGAAATCGATTGCTTCGTTTTGTATCGGTACGTCCTTGTTTTTTATGACGGCAGTACACATTCCATGAAGTTTTGTGCCGACTACTCCAAAAGGAGGGTGAAGTGCTAGAGAGAAAAAAGCAGTAGGTAATAGATAACTACTACCTAAAGGTACTACAGTCGAGGAATGATTAGGTATTTTTGTTTCACTGTTATTTCCATGTACCCAATTGGCATCACCTTATACATGACAACACACTTCTGGACCTGGAGCACCCTGTATAGGTTGTTTCGGAAGTGCGCGATCACACTAAGGGTGAAGTGATCACGAGGTGAGCTGTCAATCTATATAATCAAAATGTCATGTAACTGATACAGGTGGTGGCATTTGTTTAGTTACTAGCTGCGCTCCACGGTGTTACCCGCGCAGCTAGTACCTATATATATAAAAAGTAGCCTTTTTTTTTTGACATATAGTTTTATTCCATAAATACTTAACTAACTATATACACTAGAAATAAAAATAAAATCTCCTAACTAAATAAACCCTAAAACATGGCGTCAAAAAATTCATCCGCATCGCTGTCGACTGGAAGTGTACCCAAAAGACTGGCGGCATTGCCACGTTGTATGGCAAAATTTGGTATGCGGATTAACACAAAGTAGTCTATGTGTTAATCCAGGGTATCAGCTTTAAGCGGGAGGAAACGCCCGGGTGTCAGCACTGTGAGGATCGCCCGGAGGACACGGTGGAGCATACGGTGGAGGTCTGCCCTGCTTGGGCTGAGCACCGCCGTGTTCTCGTCGAGGCGATCGGCGGCGGCAACCTCTCGCGTCCGGCCCTGGTTGAATCCATGGTCCGGAGCGAGGAGGCTTGGGAAGCGGTCACCTCCTTCTGCGAAGCAGTAATGCTAGCGAAGGAGGAGGCGGACCGCGCGAGGGAAAGGCAAGGCCTTCGTCCCAACCGCCGCAACAGGAGAAGACGCCCCGGGCGTCGGGAGTCGCAGGGCGATCCCCGGCCACCGTAGGCGCGGGCCTGCGGACGGCGAGCGTTGGGTGGCTCGCTGTCCGATCACCACCAGGCCCGGGTCGATGGCGCGTTGTGTTTCACGCGCGCCTCAAAGAGATGTCAGCATAGAGGACGGGGCCCGCTAGGGCCAGAGCCTGCCAGGGTTGCGGAATTTGTTCGAAAGAGTCACCGCGGCCCTGGAAAGCAAAGGGCTTAAGAAGGAACACGGATGGGTTTTAGTCAGTAAGAGTCTGACACGCCCTTCCGCTCCACCCAGAGCGGAAGAAGTCATTTGATGATTTCCCATCCTAAAAAAAAAAAAAAAAGGGTGTCAGCTTACTGCATACCAAATTTTATCAAAATTTGTCCAGTCGTTTGCGCGTGAATAAGTAACAAACATACACACACATACACACTCACAAACTTTCGCCTTATTAATATCAGTGTGATATCACAGATTTGACGCCACCAACTGCATCACAAAATAACACACCACTCTTTACGCAATCATCACAAATATTTGACAATAATCTCTTGAATTTACGCTGATGCATTTGTGCTCTGGAGTTCAAAGGGTTATATAATTATTCATTTTCAAGCCTTAACAATAAATACAAAAATAAGGTATCAGCCTTTTAACATCCTGCAGACCAATATGCAAAAAATTCAAAAAATTAACCTTAACAGGTCTTGTTATAATTCAGGCTGGTGTTTTTGTAAAGGAGCACTCAAAGTTTTTCACAACGTGTGAATTACACTCAAAATATACCCGTCGAGACCCTACACTACTAAGAATACACATAAAAGCACATTATGCCATAAAAATATGTAGATACATCACTTCAAAAAAAAAATCAATAATATATCAAAATAAATAAGGGAACAACCCTTTGAAACATTTTAAATCCAAACTACATAAATGGCTGGTTGGTAATTGTTTTTATAGTGACAAAGAATTCACTGACAAAAAAGGAAAAGACAAATATGGTGACTGATTACATTACTTATTCCTACCTACTTTGTTTACATAGATATTTACAGCTGTTTTAATGGTACTCCCTTACTTCTCCTAAAATTGTTTGTCAGAAAATCATTATCCATAACACCTTTGCTATAAACTTCAGTAACCATAATGTTCAAAATCCCGAAATTTTGTTTGACAGAATTATCTTTAGTTCTAAAAGTATTCTGTCATAATATCGAGTACTATAATAATTGAATCTCCTAATTTTACATGAGCTAAAGTCATATGTCCTAAGTATTGTGTTAAATAACGTGTATTATTCCGAATGTTTATTTATAATATTTTTTTTAGTCCTAAAACATTCGCTAATAAATAGGTTTTAGTGACAGAAACGAATCGCTGTAAATCCGACTCCACGCAGTCTTGTCTGCCCTACCCCTAGAGTGTAATTTAAAATTGCGTAGGCGCGAAGGGGCGAGGCGGGCCGCGAGTTGAGGAGCAGGTGGTGAGATTTACAATCAATCTGCGACGATAAACTCGCGTGGGACCGCCGGAGCCCCGCAGCGCCGGAGCCGTGACAGAAACCATGCCTGCTGCATGTTGCATGGTTGCTTGCATGCTGCATGCTTGCTTGCATGCTGAATGCTTGCTTGCTTGCTGAATGCTTGCTTGCTTGCTGCATGCTTGCTTGCATGCTGAATGCTTGCTTGCATGCTGCATGCTTGCTTGCATGCTGTATGCTTGCTTGCATTCTGCGTGCTTGCTTGCATCCTGAATGCTTGCTTGCGTGCTGCATGCTTGCTTGCATGCTGAATGCTTGCTTGCATGCTGAATGCTTGCTTGCATGCTGCATGCTTGCTTGCTTGCTTGCATACTGCATGCTTGCTTTCATGCTTGCTTGTTTAGAAAAACCACATGTTAACAATCAACTGCTTTATTGAGTACATGCATAATATATTAATTTATGTATAATAAGAATTATAATGCAAAATCAGATATTTTAAAATTATAAAAAAATATACTTAAACGTATACAATAATTATTAAATAATTTAGTATTCATTATAATGACTAATTTTAATTCGTAGACAGATTCTAAGCTAATTTTATATTAGCTGCGATTGCCTTCAAAAAATCACATTTTGTATATTCCGATTGTTTTTTTAAAATGTTTTCAATTCTTGCTGTTTTGTCAATTATTTTTCTCTTTTTATTTGGAATAGGAACGCCGTTCAAATTTTTTTCAATTTCTGATATTGAATGTTTTAACTCGATCATTAAATAATTTGATAAATGGTAGAAGTCTGATTTAGGCTTATTCACGAGAAGATTGATTCTGTTATGCCATGCTTCTGCACAATTTTGTGTTCGTGGTATACCTTCATTTATTAGTTCTCTTGTGCTCCAAAATGTTGGGTCGTATTTAGGCGTTGAACTGCAAGTACCGAGTTAAAGCTTTGTTATACAAATTTGTTCAAAGAATATTTTTATTATAAATAAACATTATGTAATTTGAAGTTAGGACTTATAACTTTTATTGAAAACAGTTTTATGTCTCTTTTATATTATTGATTGTAATTTTTATGACAAACGAATTTAGGACATATAATATTTAGGGATTTCAATGTTATGGCATGTGATATTATGTGATATTAAGTTCGGGTAAGTTATCATTCGGACAAATGATGATTAGGACAAAAAAAGTTATGGCACTTTAAATTATGGATAAAAAAGTTAGGTGACACAATAGAGAACCGTTTTAATAAATAGTTAACTAACTATATACAATAGAAATAAAAATAAAAACTCCTAACTAAATTAACCCTAAAATATGGCGTCAAAAAATTGATCCGCATAAATTTGTTTATCACATATTGTTAAAGTTAGTACTATACCATATTTAGAGTAAGCATACAAATGTACCTAAGAGACTTGCTAGTGTAATTGAAATTGAATTTATATAATAACTTAAATATTGATTGTGTCACAAAGCATTAGTTTTTTAAATACATAACATTCGTTATTTTTGTAAACAATTAGTATTCCAGTAAATGCCAAAACATGTTACGAGTAGATTATGATTCTAAAAGAAGACCTTAAATGTACCATGTTTTAAATGTATATCAAATATTCTTATTCTTAATAAGCCTTAACAAAAGCCACCTTCCTTCCCAGTATTGGTATTTCCTAGATGAACAGGATAATTAAATTGTTTACCTAGAACTGGTGCTTCCCGCTTACTTCCCTGAGAGTGGAATCAACTGTTATTTCATTAAAGTAAGAGGTACCGCGAACTGGAAGTTTTCTATCAACTGGCATAAAGTAGTGTTTGTCTGCTCTTAGGAAATAAATAGTGTATTACTGAGTAAAGTGATATTTAGTTCGAAAGAGGTTTTAGACGTGGCATCTTTGTAAGGATCGACGTTGATCGATTGGTGTAGTAGCTTTGGCTGATCGACGGATACCGGGCGATAAACAGTTGATCCACCGCCGATCGATGCCATCGATCGACGTTGATCGATTGGTGTGGTAGCTTTAGCTGATCGAAGAAAGAAGTAGAAACTATCGATCGACGTCGACTAATTCATTCTACCATCGATCGACGATGGATCGATCGGTATAGTAGAAACTACCGATCGACGTCGACTAATCCGTTCTACCATCGATCGACGATCAATTGGTGAAGTAACACCCTAAGGTTCTGCATTACCTGCCGTTATACGTGCCATAGACTATGAAGATATACTTTTATAAAAGAATTTTCGAAGGAATGAACACTGAACATCACTTCTTAGACCTTTCAAAACTCTATAGTTCTCTAGGCCACCGTTTTATAGTATTTTACTTGCGCATCTTAAAATTATAACTGTAACAGAGAAGTACTGAATGTCGGAATCATCTCTCATAAAGTAACCTTGTTGCTTCTAACAATGTAAAGAAAGAAAAATCAATTTACAGTATCAAATATTAAAATGAGCCAATGGCAACTAAGGGATGACTAGTCTCCACTGACGGCTCCCGTTCACGAACACGACGCGTGCATCAGCACCATTCAGCTCTACCATTTTGAAGGGAACTGAATATAATAGTACCTAGCTTACGCTGTAATTATTACAAGCTAGACAGCTAAGTAGTAGCTGAGCTACCAGTATTCTACATTTAACCTTTTGAACGTCAGAGCATAAACGCATCGGCATGCCCCCGACGCCAAGACATAAATTCGCCGTATGTTTTGTCACATATTTGTGACGTTTGGCTTACAGGGCGCGCGCTTGCTTTTGAACGCCATTGTCACATATACGTGACAATGGCGTTCAAAAGGTTAGGAAAATATTAAAAAAAACAAAGTGATGTTTACAGAATAAAACTACTGTTTCTGTACTAAGTATATCGAACCTGAACACGGAACCTTCTAAAGCACAGTACTATAACAATCCCTCTCTTTGATTCCAGAATGATTCCTGAGCCAGACAGCGACGTTCGTAAAGGTCAAGTCTTGCCGAAGCCGTCCAAGATGGCCGCCCACGAGTTCCACGAGGCCATACGGAAAGTTTTAGTGAATAAAGGCAGCTGGTCTGAATCTTTGTCTGAAGAGGAGATGAATAGGATTCTCCTGGAGTTTGCGTATAGAGGCTGTGATATAAGACTTAGAAATACTGCTGAATAGTTCAAATATACCTATAAAAAAATATTATTTATTAGTAAATTATAGCTTTTAACACATATGTATAGACCGTAGGCATTTATTAACAGGTATTTTACCGTTTTTAGGAAAATGTCTGGAAAACGTAACATTCAGCGATAACTATTGTCAAAAAAACTATATGACCGAAATGTCATGATATCCCTTATATTTTTTACTTTAGTTTTATAGTGTACTTTTGTGAAACTTAAGCTGGGTACTGACCGGTGGTACGGGTCGTAATGTTACATTCGCAGCGAGCATGTTATGTTACGCCGTGTTCTAAAATCCGTGTAAAACAAAACACATACACACACGTTCGTAATCGTTTCCAAGTACTAACTGCACGAATGCTCGCTTTTTAACATGTTAAATTACGCCCCGTAACATCGGTCAGTACCCATCTTTACATGAAATAAAATTATTTACTTACTATAAAACTTGGATCTATTATTAAGAAAAGAACCAAATATTTGCTGAAAATCCTGTAATATTATTAAACTCTAATGTAACTTAGAATATTTGTATCTCTTATTTTATTAACTGCAATCTTAAGATCTGTAACGACACCAAATATAATGGAATTAAGTTAATTTAGATACCTATATAATACTCTTTAGAATAATTATTCATATTATTGTTTACTCCTAGTCCTTAAGTAAATGGTAACCAAAGTTAATACTCTTTTATTTACTTACGGCCGGTGTTATCGTATCTACCTTTGACAGTAGGTTAAAAGTAGATACGTTATTGAGACCGGCCGTTACTGATTTTTTTTTCTTCTTATTACAAATTATATCTGCAATTTTTGCCAAAATATTTACCTGGTTTTTAGGGTTTTGTACCCAAAGGGTAACCAACGGAACCCTAAGACTAAGTCTCTGCTGTCCGTTCGTATATCTGACAACGGGCTGTATATCATGAACCGTAATAAGTAGACACTTTAAATTATCACTGTGTGTGATGTTGATATAACAACATTAAAATACAAAATTAAATTAAGAATTAAAGGGAAAAATCAAATTTCTTGCAAAAGGGCTATACAAGAAATGTGATAATTTCGATTTATGGTACGGAACCCTTCGTGTGTGAGTCTGAGCCAGTTTTCATTTTATGCTTACAATATTAATGTAAAGTCAAGGAAATTAATTTTTTTAGCGTGAAGTATAATCACAACTGTTTTTCTTCACGGTTCTTCTTTGACGGTTGTGAAAATTTATGTATTCACAATATGACTAACAATTAATTTTCCTGGCTATATATATATATATAATTATGATCAAGTAGGTGAAACACCGCTTTAATGTAAACCGAGAAAAGAGACGTTAGTTCCAAAATATATATGTTTTATTTCATAATTAGTTGAAATCATACTTCTATTGCAGTGATCTGTACTTAATATTATAAAGAGGAAAGATTTGTATTTTTGTATGTAACGAATAAACTTAAAAACGACTGGACCGATTTGAAAAATTCTTTCAGCAATGGATAGCTACATTATCAGCAAGTAACATAGGCTATATTTGATTCCCGTACTGGAGTAGTAATAATAGTAGTTCCCGTTCCAACGGGAACGAAAACTACACAAGTGAAATCGCGTGACGTCCGCTAGTTACATATACATTTATGGTACATTTCTGTCTGGACCTTTCTTAAGTACTTGCAGACGAAGTCTCGGGCAGGAGCTATACTGTCCGCTTTTGAATAGTCCATAAAGTTTTAATAAATAATAAAATTGAATGAGTTTATGTTATCTTAGTTCAAGAGCTTTTGTCGCACTCTTAGACTAAGATAAATAATTTATCAATTTTAATTTTAGAAATTCAATATCCATTAATATAACACCCCGCTTGTTAACAACGCATGTAAACACTCCAATATTTCTGTTCAATCAAATAAAACCGTACCTCTCCAAAAGTACTCCAATCCGTTTTATTACAATCCCAGACAAATCAAATCCTCGTTTATCAATAAATTGAATACCGGGCTACAAACCCTGTTGAACTAATTGTCTGAAACAAACCCTCCTCTGCTCCGACAGGTATATAAAACTAGAAATATAATTATCGGTACTGGCCGGGAGTACGAAGCTCAATTTTCGTTACTAGGCGACTAACCCGCTCCCAGGCGCTATTGGAAAATTCCCCCCGGGTTCTGGGAAAACGGCTGAGGCTTCACTAAATACTCGTACTGAGATAAGCTATGTTCAGAATCAATTTGTTGGGTCAGTCGAATGTTTTCGTTTGGTTTGGTGTGTGTGTGTGTTCGGAGCTTTTTTCGACTGTCTCGTGGAAGTTTTTTGAGTGTACCCATCGTTTTAAAGTTTTGGTTACAAATTAATTTCACGGATAGGTGTACTTAGATCTTTATTTAGTTAGGTGTAGATTTTTCTTTTGTTTTTATATTTGTTTTGAATGGATATGAATCGTTGGTAGATTCATGTAGTGTAGTTTATGAGCGTGTTTGTTTTATTTCAGAGATTAGAATGTATCTGCCGGTCGATTCTGTAAACATGTCGAAGTGAAGGCTTGGGTGGAGTGATCACGAGCTGAGCTGTCAATCCATATAATCAAGATGGCACGTGGTCACGAAGTGAGCTGTCATTCCATCTTGTTTGTATGGATTGACAGCTCACCTCGTGATAACTTCACCAAGCCTTCACTTCGACATGTTTACAGAATCGACCGGCAGGTAACTGATCGCAACTGACGGAAAGAAGCCAGAATAAATTGAAACGGGTTCACGATAGGAAGAAGCGATAAGGTAGAAGAGAGAATAGTAGTAGTAGTATGGGAACGTGCAGAAGTTATAGGTATAGTATATTTCACCTATAAGTTTCGAAAATACAACACTAGATGACACGGTCTATTTTGTGCACGTTCCTTAAAACGGAGCGTGCAGGGAATATCTTAACGTTAAAGTTTCGAAAACACAACACTATGTAGATGGCAAAGTCAGCGTCGTGCACCTACCCTATCTATCAAAACAATGTTATTTTAAAGTAGGTATTTTAGTGACTTCAACAAGCAGGTAGTCGACTCCGTGACCTGAAGGCTGGTTTTTTTTCGGCTAAAGAATCAGCTTTCAATGTGCCAACGCTGCCAGTGTTGTGGGCACGTTTCCTGTTGAAAACGGTGTAGATGAATTTCTTGATGCCTAATGAGTTCTTCCCCTCCCCTTTATATCCCGCTTGTATAATATTTTCAATTCAAATTCAAAAGTCATTTATTCAAATTAGGCTGAGTGCCAGCACTTTTTGAACGTCAGAGTTCTACATAAAGACAGTCCCCCAAAACGCCCGCCCGTCACCACTTCCTAGTGTTGTAGCTGGGAAGAAGAAGTGCGCAACAAACTCGCCAGCAACACATCTGTCTGTTAAGCTTTTAAAAACTTGAATTTATACAATAGTATGCAAAGTATTTTACAATACATGACACAGAAAAAAAGATATTCAAACTGTAAATCAAATTAAATGAAATTAATTGACACTTGGTAGCTAGCACACTCCATTAAGCCATCAGAAATAGACAAACTCAAGCATTAACAAGTAAACCAAACTAATTATGCCTCCGGGCATAAATGGTGTGCCCGCTAACACGTGTAATAGTATAGTCTAACAATAGGATTGTGACTGGAGCCACAAGTGATGAACTAGAGCTAACATAATACTAATAATAAATAATAATAAAAAATAGTAGATGGGTACTGCTAATCTAGGTAAGTTTCATCAAAAAGGCTTCCAACATTTATTCATAGCAAAAAAGCAGACTGAAATATTTATTTTCGAATTTTAAAAGCGTGGATATAAACTTACAGAGACTGAATTGCTGCTAGTTTGGATCCTGTTTCCAGCATTGATTTTCATGTCCGGTCCCAGTTTATAAATATCGATGTTATTTTATCTCGCTATGAACATTGCAGTGACGTGAAAGAGATGAGTAGATTGACATCCGCATTTCCGCAGCGGAGACTGGCGGAAAAACAGACCATTTCAGGATTTTACTGGCTTAATTTATTTAACGGAGGAAGCTACTATGAGTCTCTATAGTTTATGTAAAAGTGTGTCTGGCTGTCTGTTACGCAATCACTCCTAAACTACTAAACTGATTTAAATGAAATTTGGTACAGAGATAGTCTAGAGCCTGAGAAAGGCCATAGGATTTTATCCCAGAAATCAACCCTTAAGGGGATGAAAAGGGGGGTGGAAGTTTGTATGGGAAATCAATAACTACTGATGAAATTTGGTATAGAGATAATTAAACCTTGGAGAAGGACATAGGCTACATAGGTTTTTTGGCAAGAAATGGGTTTAACTGTTCCACGCGAACGAAGTCGCGGGCAAAAGTCAGTAACTATAATAAATAAGCGATAAGTGTTTACGAGACATTGGCCGGAGAAGGAAGGACACAACGGTTGGACTATGGCCCAGTAGTAGGATAATATAGATGAATAAAACTGGATATCAAGGTGATAAGTACTTATTTGTTTAATAAAGATCCTAAATTCACTGATACACAACTCCATAAACTGCTTGGTCTAATAGCATGATTTTTAGAGTTCCGTAACCAAAGGGTAAAACGGGACCCTATTACTAAGACTCCGCTGTCCGTCCGTCTGTCTGTCTGTCTATCTGGCACCAGGCTGTATCTCATGAACCGTGATAGTAAGACAGTTTAAATTTTCACAGATGATGAATTTCTGTTGCCGCTGTAACAAAAAATACTAAAAAACAGAATAAAATAAATATTTAAGGGGGCTCCCATACAACAAACGTGATTTTTTTGCTCGTTTTTTTATAGATAATGGTACGGAACCCTTCGTGCGCGAGTCCGACTCGCACTTGGTGGCTTTTTTACAGTTCCGTCCGTGTTAATGTAAAACATGAGTATGATTTTATGTGCAAAGTGATTTTTGTAGATCTAGGTTAGCTTAGGTGGTTGTTATTTGGAGGCGAAAGTGCTCGCGTCACTGCATAGGTGGCGCGAGGGCGCGCGGGCGCGCGGCGAAAGACTGACGCAGCAACACTTGGAGCTGCGTCGGTCGCAGCTGCGCGAGGTCCTGGTGGCGGAATGGCAGGACAGGCTTTCGAGCCCTTCCGCCGGCCTCATTACCATCGAGGCCATCCGGCCAGTGCTCGACCTGTGGCTCGGGAGAAGGCACGGCTCTCTGACGTTTCGTGCGACGCAGGTCCTCTCGGGGCATGGCTGCTTCGGGAGGTTCTTGTGTCGCATAGGCAGGGAGCCGGACGCTCGATGCCACCACTGCGTCGACTGTCGGGAGGACACGGCACGGCATACGCTTGCAGAGTGTGCAGCTTGGGAGGAGCCGCGCCGTGCCCTCATCTCTGTTGTAGGCGGTGACCTCTCGCTGCCGGCCGTAGTCCATGCTATGGTCGGCGGTGAGGAGTCCTGGGACGCGGTGGTCTCCTTCTGCGAGACAGTTATCGCGCAGAAGGAGGCTGCGGAAAGGGAGAGGGAGATCACAACCGCTCTCCCTGCCCGCAGCAGGCGCATCGGGCGTCGGAGGAGGGCATACGCTGCCCTCTTCCGGCCCCCCTAACTGGGTCCAGGGGCGACGGACTTGGGGATGTCCGTCGCCCCCCATTCATCCGGACCCGAGGTGGCGGCGCGTGGTGTTCCCGTGCGCCCCTCTTTGACGTAGCGAGGGAAGTCAAACACCTCACTCCCCTCGCCAACGCGAGGTGGCCCGCAGAGGCGGGCCGGCACCAGCCGGGGATTGCGGATGTCGCATACGTTCCCGCGATCCCCGGCGTAGGTGGCAGATGGAACACCGGGGTGGTTTTAGTCAGTAAGAGTCTGACAGACCCCTCCACCCGCCCCAGGGTGGAGGATTTCCATGAGGATTTCCCCCCGAGATCAAAAAAAAAAAAAAAAAGGTGGTTGTTATTAATTTTCATTTTGCAGTTCAGTACCAGTATTTCGATATACATATTATATGTATGACTAGATAGTGAAACGTCTAAGCAACAATACAATTTGAGTTCACAAACATTTTAAATCACTTTTCAGTGAGGTTTCTCAAATATTTTTGCTCTCACATATTTCTTCACCGAGAACGGACCCAGGCAAAACCGTACTTTTTAAGCTTGTCTTTGGCAGTTACTTCAATTTTGCAGTTCGCTAAGCTCGCTCTTTTAGTACTCCTTAATAATATAATTCTTCCATTAAGGGGGCAAAATATTTCTGTTCTCTTTGTGGAACTCAAAAGAAAAACTGATCTGTCATTCCAATTTCTGACAAACGGGGATAGAACCTTTGTGGCATAGCTACTCGGCCGCCATTTTGTTTTTTTTTTTAATCGCGGCTCGCCGGTATATAAGGTTTTTTTTAAGAATGGGAAATCTTCAAATGACTTCTTCCGCTCTGGGTGGAGTGGAAGGGCGTGTCAGACTCTTACTGACTAAAACCCATCCGTGATCCTTCTAAAGCCCTTTGCGTTCCAGGGGCGCGGTGACTCTTTCGAACAAATTCCGCAACCCTGGCAGGAGGTATATAGGGGTAGAGGACACATAAGCAACATGGTGCTCTAAAGTGTCACGTTGCCGAGACAATTACCAGCTCACATACGTGTATACTGATCTGCGAAATAATAGTTGTTTTTTTGTGGCTATTTATTGTACCTGTTCCCTTCTGTCATTTAACACACTGGATCTGGCAACACTAATTCGGACACAGGTTTTTTGGGGTGGTTTGGGATCTACCTCCTAGCGGTCCACCCCGGGCAACGGCACCACAGGCTTGCCTGTGGTACGGCTGAACGATCTCACTTAAGCGGTGGTAGGCTCCGCAAGGAGCCGCCTGGCTCGCGACCACCATCCCACCGGATTCCGGCGCCAAGCAGCTTGCTGTGTTCCGTCGGTGTGTGGGAGTGCCAGTGCCTTTGGGGGGAGAAGGAAGTTGTCAGTTGCGCTGTTCAGAACCGGTCTTGGTCTCTTGGCAACACTTGCCGGGTAACTCATTTTGGAGGGTAGCGGGATCCGAAGCACGGTGCCAGCCGTTGGCCGACCGCAGTCAGTAGGGGGCCCAAGTAGCACGCCAGCCACGTGCCAAAGGCTGCCCCGCCAACTCGCGAAAAATCCCGGTATGTTCCACCGTGCCAGCCGGCGACTGGATGGGAGGACCCGGTGGCCATATCCGGGGGGGTTCGGGCGTCCCCGCAGTCTCCATATGAGTTCCCCATAGGTTGGATTAGCTCTAGTGTTCCACTTGGTTCACTGAGCAGCGCCTCGACAATTCGACTTTTCCCCCCAACTACTCGATAACATGTCAAAAGTAAAACAGAAGAAAAAGGGTAAACAACGGCTGCACTTCCTCCCACTTAAAGTGCACCTCACTAATATCAGGGGGTTGCACTCCAATCTCGATCCGGTCCATCATCACCTTGAGGCCGAGAAGCCGCACCTGTTTTTTCTGACGGAGACGAAGATAGCAACCCCGTTGGACGTGGCGTACCTCAACTACCCGGGTTACTCTCTTGAACATAAGTTCAAGAAGCAGGCTGGGGTCTGTGTGTACGTCCGCGATGACATTTGTTGTCGTCGTCTCCGTTGCTTTGAGAAATCGGCGAGAAATTTCTCTACATTGGCGTTTACCGATCGCACAGTGGTGACCAGGAGACAACAGCACTGTTCAATTTCCTCGTGGAGTCGACTGACGTAGCCCAACAACGGTACCCAACAGCGAAGCTCATTTTTCTGGGGGACTTCAACACCCACCACAAAGAATGGTTGTTCCCGTACCAGAAAACTGACCATGCTGGGTTAGAAGCGCGCAAGTTTGCTTTAACGCTAGATCTAACCCAGCTGGTGAATGTGGCAACACGGGTACCGGATGTTGACGGCCATACACCCAATTGCTTGGACCTTCTGCTGACAACTGATCCGAACAGTCACTCAGTATCGGTCTCAGACCCGCTGGGAACATCTGACCACTGCCTGGTGAAATCCGTGTCGACCTGCTCTCCTCCAGATGAGAGCCCTAGAGGCACGAGACGAGTATGGCGATACGAGTCAGCAGATTGGGATGAGATGCGGCACTTTTTTGCGTCTTATCCATGGCGGCATGTGTGCTTTTCCTCGGGTGACCCGTCTTGTTGTGCCGACATGATTGCGGACGTGATTCGGCAGGGGATGGAATATTTCATTCCATTCTCCGACATCCCGCTCGGTCACAAAACCCGGCCTTGGTATAATGCAGAGTGCGCCCACGCTGAGGCCCGAAAAGAGTCTGCCTACCAAGCTTGGGTCAAGGCCCGCGACCAAAAAGTTAGAGCACGCAGGGTTCGCGCGAGGAAGAGAGCTTTTAATTCTGCCGCTAAGTTCTGCAAGCAAGTTCTGCGTGGGGCACGTTTTGACCATGTCGGACGTATCGGGGCCAAACTAGCATCTCACCCTCCGGGTAGTAAACTGTTCTGGACCCTTTCGAAAGCGGTTGAAATGAACTTTTGTCGGCCTACTTTACCACCAATGCTGAAACCTGATGGGTCGCTGGCCCACTCTGCAAGTGAGAAAGCAAATTTATTTGCATCTTCCTTTGCTAGCAATTCACGTCTGGACGCTGGCTCCAAGCAACCACTAACTGTACCTCGTTACTGTGACTCTTCGATGTCGGAGATCGCAGTTCACATGAAAGAGGTACGAAGAGTATTGTGCAGTCTAGACGTGAACAAGGCCAGCGGGCCTGACGGCATTTCAGCGAGAGTGTTGAGGCAATGTGCGCCTGAACTGTCTCCCGTGTTGACACGCTTGTTCCGCCTCTCTCTTGAAAAAGGAACAGTGCCAAAATCCTGGAAGCTTGCGAATGTACAGCCTGTGCCAAAAAAGGGCGACCGTGCAGACACTGCTCATTATCGACCGATCGCCATTACCTCCATTCTGTGCAAGGTTATGGAAAGGGTACTGAACAGTAAGTTGCTGACCTACCTTGAAGACAATGATCTCCTCAGTGACCGTCAATATGGTTTTCGCCGGGGACGGTCAACTGGCGATCTTCTTGTGTATGTCACGCACTGCTGGGGCGAAGCCATCGAGAAACACGGCGAAGCACTTGCTGTATCGCTCGATATCTCGAAGGCCTTTGATAGGGTGTGGCACGCAAGTCTACTCAGCAAGCTTCCTGCTTATGGCATCCCAGCTGATTTTTGTAGCTGGATATCAGACTTCCTTAGTGAACGGTCGATCCGAGTAGTCGTTGACGGCTGCTTCTCTGACCTCATGGCTATTAATGCCGGAGTTCCTCAGGGGTCTGTTCTCTCTGCAACTCTTTTCCTGCTGCACATCAATGACCTGCTTCAGCCTGGTATTGTTGGGTATGCAGATGACAGTTCGGTTTCAGAGAGATACTTGTCTAGCGCAAAAACCAGCAGGGAAGAAGTTCGTTCCTTGAGAGAGGCCATGGTAGAGCGAACAAATTTGACCTTAAGTCTTGTCTCCCAGTGGGGTGATGACAATCTGGTCTCTTTTAACGCTACCAAAACACAAGCATGTCTTTTTACCGCGAAAAGGAGTCGTTTCGACCTAACTCCGACTTTTCGGGGTGCATCTGTTCCTGTAACCGATCGGCTCGAGCTCCTAGGCATGGAGTTGACAACCAGTCTCAACTTTGGTGCCACCATTGAGCACAAAGCCCAAACTGCGGCCAAAAAGCTGGGCATCCTAAATAGAGTGAAGCGATACTTCACGCCTGGACAGCTTTTAACCCTCTACAAAGCACAAGTCCGATCCTGCATGGAGTATTGCAGCCACCTTTGGGATGGCTCAGCTAAATACCAACTTGCCGCGCTTGACTCGGTGGAACACAGAGCTAAAAGGCTCATTGGCGACGTAAGACTGGTGGATGCCAAGCTTCACAGCTTGGCTCATCGCCGCAAGGTTGCCTGCTTGTCGGTCTTCTACAGATTGTACTTCGGGGAGAGTGTCCAGGAACTCCACGATCTCATCCCACCGGCCCCCTTCTACCATCGGACATCTAGACGCACTGCAAGTTACCATCCCTACCTTGTTGCTATTCCACCAATTCGCACTAAACGTTTCCAAACGTCTTTTATAATGCGCACAGCAAAGGAGTGGAACTCTCTGCCTGCGTCTGTGTTTCCGAACGCATACAACCCTAATCTCTTCAAAATTAGAGTGAACAGGCTTCTTCTGGGTAAGCTCGCTCCATCGTCGACTTTGTCTCTGTCTTCTATGACCTAGACTAGAGTCAAGAGCAAACCCATATTAAATAATAAAAAAAAAAAAAAAAAAAAAGGTGCACGGACACGAAAAATACGTTGCACAAAATTCCTCCAAATTTTGTACCTGCTGACCCCCCTTGCGAAAGCTATAGCTAGGCCCGTGTACAGCCCCAGGATTTAATTCCATTTGCGAGAACGTGTATATTTTCTAGTTGCTAGTTCTATCAGTCATTGGTCCTTTGACAGCTAGTTGCGGCCGCAATTCGAAGAAACCTTCCGAATATTCTAGCAACGTTCTGTTCGTTCAAAGAAACGTCGAGCATGGCTTTCTGCGTCTGATCGATCGCGCCCATTCGCCCAACTATCCAATACAATTACAGGTACTGTCACAAGGATACGTCCCTACTTATATATTATTATATAGGGTGCACTTTTTAAGTGTCCGGCGAAAAATACTGAATATTCTTGTGCCTCTGATTTGGTTTAAAAGTAAAAGGTATTCGATTTTTTATTATTTATTTGTTAGAACAATGACTCTCCTAACTTACAGAAAAATAAATAAATCGAGCAAGATTACAAAAAAAAACAACACCAATAAATCAGTCGATTTTTAAAGAAAATAAATAGGTACACACACATAGGTACCTATTACTTCATAATACGATAACTAAAATAAATCAAATTCAGGACAGTAATGACAACATGCAGCACAAACATATTCGTTTTTTGTGAACTTTAACTAAATAAAAAAAAAAAAACCGAAAAACCTAATGTATTTACGATTCAAATATGTTTTTTTTTTTTGTTTTATTTCGGCATCAAACAGTCATATACAAATAATATAATTCTTAAGACAATTGGTTCCTTACAATAGACCTTACAGTGCCGATAATGTGATATAATGGTAAAAATAAGTACAATAAACTCCAAATAAGGAAAGACGCGTCAGAAATACATATTCATTTTTGTATCAGAACATGAGTTCACTGAAACATATGCCATTTTCACTTATAGGTAAGTTTCAATTAGGTGAAATATCTACTTTTTAGATTTAGTTTCAGGCTATTGAGAGAAATTTAAATGTAAATTCTCTATTATGATTGTTATATTCGTCCGAACGCACGCTTGAAAAATATACCTACCCTGTATAACTTTCCGAGTTTTACGTAGCTTTATGTGCCGTCCATTACAGTCCACCTCGGTAACCCATTTACTTCTTTAATTCTCAGAAATCTGTTCGTTTCGAATTTCGAAAGTTTCGAATCTCCCGGTTTGTGTTTCGCGGGTGAAGGCTGAGTTCCTGTCAGGCCCATTACTGACCATTGCAATAGAACGTGTGCCGATAGTTAAATTGTTTCTTTGTTATTTAAGGATATAACAATAACATATGAGACACATGGTCACTGGATAATAATGTTTATTGTAATTATAGGTTAGGAATTATTCTATTAATTTATGGATTTTGTGATAAGTAGGAGGGATACTGCGAAGTCAATTTAATTTAACTAAAAAAAATAAATGTTAAGAACTTTTAACAACATATTGTTCCATATGTATAACAGGTAATATGAGCAACAGGAATAATGTAACCAGGATCTTTATGTCGAAATCCTGGTTCCAAATCTTGCAAGTCCTATCTAACGACACCCCACATATTTCCTTGTGGACTACGGAACCCTAAAAAGTTAAACCATACCTAACTTAAAAGAAAAATACAACTTTTAAAACCTTAGCAACTCTGAATTAAGAACAAAGAAGAAACCTTCCAATAGCGTCTCTAAACGAACAAAGTAGAAATTAATGGAAAAATCCGTGATATTGAGAGGAAGCAATGGAAAAATCCCGATACAATTTATTTTTAGATATTTAGCCTAAGGGCTTTTTCCATTGGCCGTCCAGATTATGTTGAATCATTTTCTCCTACTTCTTATGATAGATGTATAATTATTACACAAATATAAATGAATCAATTTGATCATCATTCCTTACTCAAATTCTTATTTTCTAGTTCAGCCGCGGCTCGGCCCGCGTGGAATGAGTACTTCGAACCTTTAGAAATAAGATCCTTTCCCCTGTATAAAGATTATGTGTTATCCTAGTAAAGCCTATATTACTGTAAAGTTGCATCAAAACTCGTACAGTAGTTTTTGTATGAAACAGTAACAAACATTCATCCATAATTACATCCATTCATCCTCACAAACTTTGATGGATGGGATGTCAATTAAACTTTTTAGGTACATGGTTTTGTACTGGTGCGTAGTTTGAATTAAAAATATAATAGACCCAGCGCTTCCACTACAAAACCCGTCCTCAATCAAAGTATATGAATTGGAAAATGATGGAAAATGTCAACCTTTCGTCCTTCATCTGCCCTCAATCATAATGGTACAAAAAGTGATAATAACTCACAAAAATATACGTTTGTAATCGTAAAAAAATATGTTTTATATGATAACAACAAATTCCCAATTTTTTGACTTTTTCCTGTAAATGTACTCTAAGTCTTCTTGCCAAATTTCATAAATCTAGATCAACGGGAAGTACCCTATGACAGTGTCGAAATATACGTTTTTTGCGGCATACACGGCCGTATTTTTTTTGACGTTAACTTAGAAGTTGGATTTTTTCACAGCTTCAAGGGACTGTAGACTTGAGTATATCGTTTTAATTTTAACTTGATACCTATACGTGTTCCCAATATAAAGGGTCTTGACAGACAGACGGACAATAAAGTGCTCCTATAAGGGTTCCGTTTTTTCCTTTTGAGGTAAACCCTAAAACTGAAATCCCTTTAACAGTACTGAGTAACGATGTAACTTAGATACGTACCTAAGTTATATCATTACTCCTATACAAACAAATCTTTTCAAAACATAAAGAAGAATCTCACAAAGTTGTTTTCATACTTTCAAACAGAATAAGACGTAGACGTAGCGTTGTTAGGCAACTGACAAGTATCGGAAAAATCCTAACGACTGCTACCTACGGTCGGAATCGATGCTTCTTTGTTGTTTGTTAGATGGCTAAGGACCCTGTCATACTTGCGACTTTCAAACGCGTTTATCGTTTCAACTCGAAATGCGAGTGCAGAGTTATTCGTGTTTACTGAAATCAGGCAAAATTCCAAAGTGTCCGAAATCTCGCCTCTATAACCAGTGTGCATCGCCCACCATGACACGCTCACGGAGGAGGCTGAGAGTGTTATGAGAGAGTGTCATGATCACTCAAAAGTCTGGCTGATGGTGATGCACGCGTTGGATTGTTTGGCTCCCTTCAAAATGGTTGAGCCGAATGGTACTAGCGCATGCGTCATGTTCGTGAACAGGCGCTGTCAGCTTGGACTGGTAATTTCTCGGCAGCCACGTTTTATTTTAATTGTTTCTTTGAATTGTTCTTTTCACTCCGGACTCTTTTATCCGGCACGTCTATAACATCGTTTTCACATATATGTATAATTTCAACAGGAATGATGTACTTAACCATAACTTTGTAAAAAAATATTATTTTTAAAAGAGTGTTCGTGGAGTTTCTTGCACGTTCTTCTCCATAGAGATCTATGCTTTGGAACGTGTAAAGAGCATCATCTATTTGACCAACCAACCTTGACAATTCAAAAGTACCTGTAAATGGTAATTGAAATATATGCTTTGAGTCTTTGAGAGCGTTCCATGCTTAGCTAATAAACCAAGTTCCAAACGTCGAGATCGGCCTACAAAGTACAAAGTTAAAGGAAGGTCGTTCAGCTCTGGTCATCGGAAAGAGTATTCCATTAAGTTATGTACCTATGCTAGGGCTCATATGGTTTTAATTGCTGTCTTCACGAGTAATATATAAAACTAGTGGCCCGCCCCGGCTTCGCCGGGATGTAATTTTTTTTTCAAAATTTTCTTTCTTAAGAACATTTTCCTGACAATAACAAACACAACAAAAAAGAATAAGCGAAATTGGTCCAGCCGTTCACGCGTGATGCCGTGACCAAGGGAAATAGGGATTCATTTTTATGTATAGAAAGGTATAGATAAGAGAGGCACTTCTCGTTTTTTTAAAGAACGTTTGCATTCCATCACAGTCGCAAACTGTCAAAAACACCTGTAATCCTTACATTTTCACAAGTTTTTGCTGCGATGATTTTGCAACTTGAATTTTAACGCTTTGTAAGTACGAGAATAGTCCTTGAAATTCCCGAAATCTTAAGTGTGACTGAGCGCTTATTTTCATGCTATCTTCCTACGTAAATACGATAGGTAGTGATACCCGACCTTCGTGTTTATTCCTTTAGAAATTGCTAGATTATATTTTAATTTGAAACAAGAAAATGTTATCTATCTTTTTTGTTAGTTATTTTCCACGACATAGTTCTAAATCAGGAATCGAGTGGGTCGGAACAGTGCAGTGTAAGTTAGTTGGCCATCAATAATTTTCGCCTCGCATAGATAATATCCATGTTTGTTAGTCTATACCTACTTTAATTTTATTTTACTGTTTTTTTATTCTTGTGCGAGTCCCAAAAAAAAATTCTTTCTTTCACTAGAATATCTAACGTTGACGCCAACTGAATCCTAGAAAATAATACCTTCATTAAGAATTAGTCGGGATCAGAAACAGTGAGAAATCTGAGAGCTATAATAAAGTTGACAGACAATACGGGTTGATTTCACAAAACATCTCTGTTATTCAGTGCACTGGAAATAAAAGCGTGACTGCATTGATAACTTGGAAATACACAAACGAATAGCATGGTTCATCAAGTATTGTAACATGTAGTTGGAGCCCTATTTGAGTTGTTTCTCTGGTCTGTCCTTTATGTCTGAAGATCTCGGTTATAATGGAATGTAAGTCTGGAACGGACAAATTGCCTCCAACGACTTCTATCAAAGATTGATTGGCTTCTACTTGAGAGGTAAAATCAAAATCGAAATCAAAAGTCAATTATTCAAATTAGGTTGAGTGCCAGCACTTTTTGAACGTCAAAGTTCTACATAAAGACAGTCCCCCAAAACGAAAAGAAAGTCACACCACTTGCTAGTTTTAGCTGGGAAGAAGAAGTGGCGCAACAAACTCCGCAGTAACACAACTGTCTGTTAATTTTTAAAATAACGCAAACGGTCTGTTGACGACAGAGGACTAATTAGTAGCAATGAAACACTAATTATAAAAACTGTGAGCCCTTTGCCCTTAACACCATCGGCACCAAAGGCATGTTGCTGTGACTGTACGTAATCTTATTGCCAGATTTCAGTTATGTACCATTACTATAATGTTCCTGATATCAAATCAAATAAGTTTAACCTTTTAATTTATTTATTTTTTCCTGTGATGTGCGTCTATTTTTGAGCAGAAAAAAAAAACTTATTCTTTGACAAACAAACAAATGGTCAGAGTAAAGCCGATTTTTATTAAAAAAAAACATAATTTGTAACCGCTATTTGAAAAAGGAACAACTATCAAAGTTGCTACTGAAATCACAAACCGATCATGACCTAACCTGAAAACAGATCCGAAACGTTTACTAAATCTCACAGAAAGCCAACGCTGCAATCTCTAAAAGGAACAAAACCATGCTATCGAAAAAACAGTCCTCCAAAATGCTACTCTAATCTGCCTTTTCATCTTCCGTGGAACAGTGTAGCCGTCAATTTAAGCCGACTCTTTGAAATGACGTAAAAAGCATAGTTCAATGTTCTCTTTAGCGTACCAAGCTTAATCTTCAAGTTGCTTGGTAACTAGCTCGATTTTCGCTCGCCCTAGTGGATTTCTTTTTCGGAACTAAGTACTTCTGGTGTTATACTTAGGACTAATATTCGGGAGAGCGTGTTCTGTATGAATTTGTTAAATATCAGTAGCGACATAAATGTAGGTTACTATGAAGGTCGTTTTAAGACGGTTCAGTTTAGGTTTAAGGTACAATTCCGTGCATCGCGGCCGATCGCAGCCGCGCAGGAACTATCGCGTGCGACAATAATCAGCGTATGTATGGCACCGTTTCCGGCTTCAGAAGCGGTGCCATTTTCATATTCGGACTATTGTCGCATCACCACTACGAGTTCAAAAGTCCCATACCTACATAGCAGGACAATCATTGCTCATTCACTTACTCACAGCATGTTCGTAAAACCAGTCCATTAATTTCCTATAGTTGATTAGAATGAGGAATGTAAGCTTGGAGGCTTGGAAAACTTGGTAAAGCAGGCAGGAAAAGCAAACTGATGCTACACACAGGCAATGATACACCGTTATTTCGACGGAAGACTGAAGCCATCAACTGGACACAAATCCAGGCTACGTTTTGCAGATTAAAACTAACTACATCAGTAAAAAAAACATCAAACTCAGAAAAGATAGCTTTTATATGTAAGTACCCATATTTACTCACTAAGAATATATCAGAATCAGAAAGAAAGGATTACAATAAATGAATTCCAAAGAAAAAGAGAAATCTGTGAAGAGGTGAGCAAGAAATAGCATAAGTAAATACTACAAGAGCAATTTCAGACACAGGGCACAGTCGGCTAAAAAGCGCATTAAAAAATCTGCCTGTCCCATCTTCTGCCTTGCCTGTTTTCCTTCCCATTCCTTCCGATTTTGGGCAAGTCTGGACCAATCCAGTCGATATTTTATAAAATGTAAAACTAAATCTTCATATGAAAAAATCCTATCCTATCGCTAGTATACTTATTTATTGTTCAATCCCAAGTACAACTTACGTAGGTACTTCCACAGTATCTCCTGCAAATTTCAGGCATAGTTCGATCCCACGAATAACCGTTAAGCATTTAACTGTACCTGTAACACAGTATTTTTACACTAACTCCTGCTAATTCTACTTCAAAACCATGAGTAATAACAGACGAAATCCCCAATTAATCTTTCCCATCGCCATTGTTTCAATTCAACAGATTAAATTCGGCTCCCGATGTTGTCTAGCTCAATACTCAGACTAATTTTGAGCTTATTTGGCCGTCCAAGCGTTCTATCTGGATTTAGTTACCGCTCTCGTGTATGTTATTTTCTCTATCTATTGTCTGAGCTCAAGCTTTGAGGATTATATGGCTTTAAATGTTAGCTTAATTGTGTTTACTACTTATATTATATTATATTTGGCTTTAATAATTACCAAGGTTTCTTTGTACTTAAATAAAACCTCAGTGAGGTAAACTTGAGCTCCTATTAGCAATATCTCAGATTAGATATGTTCAAGAACACTTTGAAAAATTAAAATGTAAATTACCTACACAAAAACTGTTTTTTTGTGATATCTGTTGCCCCTGTTTTTTTTATTACCCATGGAAGGGAGTGTCAGACTATTACTGACCATGTTCCACCAAATGCCCTTTGCGTTCCAGGGCCGCGGTGACTCTTTCGAAAAAAATCCACAATCCTGGCAGGCTCTGGCCCTAGCGAACCCCGTCTACTATACTGACATCATGCCCCTGTACCATTCACTTTCATAATTGGTTTTTTCTCTAATCAGCACTACAGAGACAGATTTCTAAACTATGTGAGATCCTCTAGTAATAAATTCTTACCTGAATAGTAATTTGTATATTATACATACTTTATTCCCTTTTATTTTAAGCTTTTCAGTCCATCCAAAGGTTGTCTGGTAGATAACGCTGTCAGCGATAAGACCGCCACTGTACCCATCGAACTTAGTTTATGTTAAGGCGTTAGGTAACTGTTTTTATGTACAATAAAGCATGTTCAATCTAAGTTTCTATATATCTCAGATAAACGTGCTTTCATTCTGTAGCTTCTTCAATATACTTTCGAAAGTAAAGAGTTTCGCAAATTGTATTAAACTTCGGTTAACTTAACCGTCACTTGTAATCGTTGGCGGGTAAAGCAGGTGCTACTGTAACCGCACGACGTATCAATTAGTGTATTATTAGGTCCCCTTTGTTAGGGGGTTACCAAATAATAATAAGTGTAGTAAACTACAACTTTTTACTAGTTAGTTTGCTAGTAGTGGTTTCTTAGGTAGTTACTTTAGTCTTTCTTGTTACAGGGATTTTGTATTATTTATCTCTGTGAGAACCCCTTTATATTTGAGTAAAAATGATCATGTTTGAAAGGGTTGCTTTGCTTTTTAATTAAAAGCAAAGATAATTTAAGTAAAGCTCGTGTTTCACCGGCGGTGAATTTCATAAAATGAGAAGCATTCATGTTATTCGCTCAGAAGCGAAGCAACTATTCATTAAATGAATGCTGCCTTTATATAATGAGTGTGTGTTGCATGAAAGGAATGGCTGAGACCAAAGTGAGCTCAGATACTTCTATCTTTGCTAAGGTATAGAACAAAGGAATGTAAAAGTAATTAAAAATTAAAATTAATAAATGCTTCTTTGGATATTAGAACAAAGGAATGTTATATAATTTTAAATAAAACTTGTATTGAACCGTGATTTTTCCCTGGCCTTTTATGTATCATCATTTTTTTCAGCCAATTCACTTTTGTTTCCTAGACTTTGTGTGTACCTGTTGTTGTGTTAAGAATAAATTAACTGTCACTTTCACAAACGAAACTAAAAAGGAGATAAATAATTTAACAACATTTTTTTATATACGACGATTTATTTCAATCGTTAGACATCCATAGAATAAAATTTCTTAACATAAAATTTGACTAGATAGTGACTAGAATTCCCAAGCGGGACACCTGTTGCTTTGAAACGCCACAATATGTATAGAGTCTTTATTTTGACGGCTTATGCCATTTCCCGAACAAGAAGGTAGAAACAACTCCGGATAAGAAACGTCACGGGGGTCACAGGGTTAAAGAAACACACGAGGAATAGTGGATCCGAAACGAAGTGGTCCGATACGAAGAGGTCAGCAACAGAGTGGTTTACTTGCGGGTGGGCTCGGGGCCCAGCAATACTCAGGCAACCCCGATCTCGCTGATCCCCTGCAGCAGGCGCAGGCGAAGATGGTTGAACACCGGGTGCTGGTACGTGATGCCCAGCCCGTTCAAGAAGCGTAGAGTCTCCTGGGCGCACACCAAGAATCCAAGCTGCTCGGGATCCATGTCGGCCGGCACGTCCTCCACCAGAGAGTTCTCGTCCTCCTCGGTAAGCAAATCCTCGAACGGCAGCTCCTCCTCCGGGTTCAAGGCCGGCCGCTGGTTCTCCTCAAAGTCGACAGAATAAATTCTCCCAAACAGTCGCCTGAGAGCCTCGCGTTTCTCAGGAGGCAATGCCTCGTTCCTCAGCGGCTCGCTGCTAGAACGCGTCGTCACACGTGGTTTCTTAGGGCGCCGGTCATGGTTGTCATCACCAGCGTCGTCCGTAGTATCGTCGCGCTTACGTTTATTCAGCATGATTGGTTTGCCCGTCGGCTCCGAAACACAAACTGCGACTGGGCTATGCACTGGGACTCGAAGGGCTCCGCGATTACAGCGAGACTTGCTATCCTTGTCCCGCGGTGGGGCGGAGCGTGCGTTAGAGCGAGACGGCAAGGTCAGCTGCAGCGGGAACAGCTGGGCGAGCAGATGCAGGGCGCGCGGGGTACGCACGCTTTGTTTGATAAAGTTTATTCGGGGAAATAAAACTGTTAGCCGCGATTGCGCGGACCGCGGGAGGCGGGGCGCGGAGCTCGGGCGCGGGGGCGCGGGGCGAGAGGACTGGCCCGGCCGGCAGCTGCGACGCATCTGCCGCTCAGGTGGAGCTGCGTGCCTCGTCTCAAGGTGCCGACGTCGCGTAATTAAGCTACACATCGGCTCGAATGTAAACAAAACAATAGAGACGTCTAACGTGCGTAATCAATGTCCTGCAGTGCATTGTCTCCACAGTTACATAGCATACACCGGCAAACGTCTTAGTTCCTAATCTGTATACACCTGACATGACCTATATACGATTCGTAAGATAAACAAAGAGAATGCAACAAAGAGATCGTGTACGACCGGATAAAACGTGAAAATAGGAACAATGATAGTTTTAATAAAGCAAATACCAGTAACATTCTCGACTTAAAGCCCTGACAAGCGTAATAGGATATTTCATCCGAACAAAAACTGAAATAAATACAGTCTCTGTTTCATTTTACAGTTCCATTTACGGAGCTGAAAAATGAAACAGTTTCGAGGCTCATCGTTTTACGGACAGTTCATGCTCGGATGTAAATACATAGGCATCTATGTAAAATGTAAAAATCAATACTCAGGTTTATGTACTACCGGGAAACGAGCTGTCGACGGCCGTATGTATCATACTAGCAGACGTACAGTTATACATTTAGTGTGTACATAGTAGGTACCTGCCTGCTCCTGTATGAGATTTCCGATAATCCGCTTCAAAGTCGGGTTCCGTCGTCTCAAAATAAGGGCGAGTTTCCATTGTGTGCTTGCAAGTTGCAAGACGCATTGGCTGGGTACACAATGGAAGCTTGAGTGAATGCCAGCGTGTACACTTGCCCACCTTACTTGTACGGCCGGTGTCGCCTCCGAAACTGGTAACTATTTGCGAGACGAGTTTGGACAGCTATAGTCATCTTTATTGAAGTTTGCGATGCTATATGAAGTTATATTTTGTGCTTCAACCATAAAGACAAAGGAGGTGTTTGTATGGTTAAAGGACTTAAGGCGAAAGAGTTTTGCAAAATCATAAAAGTAAGCCATTAGAAAAGTTTATTTTGTGAGACAAGTATCGGTTTCTCATTAGTTTTGGAAGTTTTTTTTTGTGATCAATGGAACCTTATATCTTGTCTGTTTTCTTCGAAGGGGTAGACAAAGTTAATTGTGTCAACTATTCTTGTGAGAAAACTTATTGAACCTGCCGAACAACAACAACGGGTTGTGAGTTTGCAACTGAAAGATGTTGTAGTTCTTTTAATTATTTTAACCTAGTTTTTTAAGCTCGTGGCTAAATGATAACAGCTGCACGGGTCGACCTTCAAGGTTAAGCAGCGCTTGCCAAGGTCGGTCTATGGATGGGTGATCATCTTAACATATCAAGATTTCTCCATGCCTCGGAAAGTACGTTAAGCCGTTGGTGCCGGCTGCCATTTGTAGATCTTTGGCAGTCGTTATGGATTGTCAGAAGCCAGAAAATCTGACAGCAGTCTTACCAAGATGTAATGTGTTACCCAATTCATGGGTTGTGGAGGTCTGTAGGCAGCCGCTCCAAGTGAAACACTGGTGTTCAGCTGAATCCGGTTTGACTGGGAGCTGACCCCAATATCGTTGGGAAAGGGCCAGGTAGATGATGATCCTAGTATTTTTTTTTCAAGCAATTTTTGGCACTTCCTAATCTTTACTTTATGAGGGCGATACCTCTCGGTAAGCTATAGTTTAATTGTACTATATATTGTACAATTAAACTATAGCCAATCGCGCCATATATTATATACTGGTGTTCAGTTGTATCCGATTAGTTATTTACTGATTTATTAAAACTTAATGCACTAGTAAACAAAAGTATACAAAGGCGGACTTAATGCCATAACTATTTTCTACCAATCGACCTTAGGGTGGTGCAGAGACAACGTGGCAGGTACAAAAAGCCAAACAAAGAGAAAGAAATACAATAACAAAATACTTAGATACATACATACACATAAACAAAATTAACAACGTTATTAAGAAAAAACGAATCCAACGAATTAATGCTGTAATGATTCGGCCAACTTTTTGCGGATGTTCTCACGTGCCTTCACCTTAAAGGTCAACCAACTGGTTGCCGTCTTGATGTTCATAGTGAGCGCATGCCGAAGGAAGATCGTCTGGACAAAGAAAGAGGAGTGGATAAGCTCCGGGCGGGGTGAGGGACATCGTAGAAGACGATTATTGGTAGAGCGAAGATTTTTACTGTCAGAGCAAGAAATTAAACTAGAAGTTATTAGTAAATAAAATTGCGGGGTATATGATGAATATAGTTTTAACATACTTTTTACCAAGTGGTATCGAACAAAAGATAATAAGTAACAAACTATATCTGTCGATTTGATTGAGACGAATGGAGGAAATAACTAGAATATAGGGGATTATAACTTATTTCTTTCAACTTTATAGTCTATTTTAAGTTTCCTTTTCTGTCTCTTTACACACTGTGTCTACGTTTCTTATCCCACTCTTCTGTCGCAGGTCTGCTGGAAGAAATTTCTAATGAAATAAGCAGTACCTTTGTGCTCTTTTCTCTGTACAATATTTTTTTTTTAGTTTAGTATATTGTGTGTACATAAATAAATAAACTACATTGAAAAACAAACAAATAATGTCCAACCCAAAAGGGAGTTTGGGTTGGAATTTGGAGTTAGTTTAAAAACATTTTAAAACAAGCTTGACCTAAACTGTAGATACTAAAATGTGTTGCGGAATTTGTTCGAAAGAGTCACCGCGGCCCTGAAACGCAAATGGCATTTGGAGGAACACGGATGGGTTTTAGTCAGTAAGAGTTTAACACTTCCTTTCGTTCCGCCCAGAGCGGAAGGAGTCATTTGATGATTTCCCATCTTTAAAAAAAATACTAAAATGTAAAATCACTTGTCAATATAACCCAATGAGCTCAAACTCGATGGTGCTATCATGGAGTTCAAGTAACCACCTCCCGTCCGTATCATCAGATCAGATCCACAGTTCCATATCTTTAAAATGTCTATAAAGTTCTATAACTATTCCAAGTTTAATTTTAATTGGATGCTAAGACGTGCTTGAAAAATGGATTACTAATTTTCAACCGGGCACGCATAAAACGACGCAAGTTAATAAAAGCCTTGTGAAAATATAAATATAGCAGCTCTGTCGCAAGGTCCAATAATTCCATTAAACTTAGAAAACCACTTTAAAGCGCCGGCTTCTAACTAACCATATTTCCAACGTGGGTGGCTGATCAAGATACCCGTGCATCAGGGGCTCCGTAATTGACATAATTTAAGTGGATATTCTGGTCCTGTGAGATAGTCGGTTCTGCACAAACCATCCAATATATGTCGGGTGGTGCACAAACCATCCAATATATCGTGGGTCGTGCACAAACTTTATTAAATGGGGTTTTCAAAACTTATAAATAAGGTAAAATTGTTTGTTTATAAGTGGAAGATAATCTCTGGGTTGTAATTTGGGATAAGTCCTGGGAGCGAATTTGCAGGGAAAAAAACTAACGGCAAAGTTCAAGGATAAATTATTTTGTACACCTGGTTTAAAACCAGGTTTAATCACTCAATATCCTTTTCTTCCGTTGTCTGTTAAAGACATATTTTTTGCAATACTTGCAAACGCCGAGACTGTAAAACATCGCGTGAAATTGTAAACTATTGTTCTGAATAAAACACGGATATACAGGGTGTCCCAAAACTCAACGTCAAGCCGAAACGGGGTGACAGGATTGATCATAACCATCACGAGAAAAATCTGAAAAAAAATCTATCCCATGCAGTTTAAAAATTATGGGCTTTTTAAGAAAAACCTAGAAATTTGATCAAACTGTACCATTTTTCGGTTATTGTGGTTATTCTTTTTTATTTTTGTTCATTTGAACTTTGGAAACGTAATCCTAAATAACATTTCTAGAATCCCAATAAAAAATAATGACACAATTGCCTCAAGTTTCCGAGAATTGAGACTATTTGTTAAACTACGAATTTAAAATTTTCAAGATTCGTCGACTTTGACAGGCCCTCCTATAAAAAAAATGTACTAGAGTGCCTTGGCAAGTGGCATTAAAAGTTGGCGCATTTAATCAGAATTCTAAAATGGTACAATACTTGTTAGTTCCATACAATAGAAAAGAGTAAAAAAATTAAAACCTCAAGTAACCCGATTTTTGCTATCTCATTTTACTCAGTTAAAATGTTTTTAATTCACACAAGCTCTAGGTAGGTTCTTAATTTTAAGACAAAATGATGAGAGAGATGGATAATGGGTATGTTCGCCATGAGTGAGCGAGACAGATAGTGACGCCACTTTTACCAAAGTGAAAAAAAGTTAGTAAAATTAGTAAAATAATTAATACGAATACGAACGTGCGCAGTAGACGAATGAGCGAAACGTACTAACTGGTTGGTGTCGGACTGGTAGCGTAGCCATTTGCTTGGCTGAAACTAGTGCGAATGAAACAGATAGATGCCATATCATCTATCTGTTTCATTCGCACTCGTTTAAACGACGCATCTCCGTCTCAATGCGTGGCGTCACTATCTGTCTCGCTCACTCATGGCAAACATACCCATTATCCATCTCTCTCATCATTTTGCCTTAAAATTAAGAACCTACCTAGAGCTTGTGTGAATTAAAAACATTTTAACTGAGTAAAATGAGATAGCAAAAATCGGGTTACTTGAGGTTTTAATTTTTTTACTCTTTTCTATTGTATGGAACTAACAAGTATTGTACCATTTTAGAATTCTGATTAAATGCGCCAACTTTTAATGCTACTTGCCAAGGCACTCTAGTACATTTTTTTTATAGGAGGGCCTGTCAAAGTCGACGAATCTTGAAAATTTTAAATTCGTAGTTTAACAAATAGTCTCAATTCTCGGGAACTTGAGGCAATTGTGTCATTATTTTTTATTGGGATTCTAGAAATGTTATTTAGGATTACGTTTCTAAAGTTCAAATGAACAAAAATAAAAAATAATAACCACAATAACCGAAAAATGGTACAGTTTGATCAAATTTCTAGGTTTTTCTTAAAATGCCCATAATTTTCAAACTGCATGGGATAGATTTTTTTTCAGATTTTTCTCGTGATGGTTATGATCAATCCTGTCACCCCGTTTCGGCTTGACGTTGAGTTTTGGGACACCCTGTATAGGAAACTATTGAATTTGGATGGGATTGATTGTGAACAAAACGATTTTTTCATAATAAATCGAGAAATAATAATCGAATAAAGATTTATTACAATCTTACGGAGTCTGCAATTTTCCGGTGACATGTACAAGAGACTGGGCGAATAACATAGTATTATGGCATTACTAACAATCTACACTCTTTCCGAACCTCCAATTAGGTACGTGAGAGTGCTGATTATCGGCTACACGTCGAAATTTTGGCTGGTCGGCTTTAAAGCTTTTGAAAGCCATTATGTTGCCTGGCGCAGGAAAATATAATCAGTCATTTAGCAGCTTATCACTTTGATCTGATTAAAATTAGGATAGTGCCAATGACGTAGTGGTTGTTCATAGACAATTTTACTCAAGGCTTTGCGAGCTTTCAAGTTTTATTTTCGCAAAAAGCAAACGGCCGTCTCCAGGATATATCTTTGTACTAAAATTCGCCAAAATTGGTTTAGCGATTAAGGCGTTAACACGTAACGAACATCCTCGAGATTCGCAAAATATAGATAAGATAATTACCAATAGTTTTAAACGATCTTTTGCTGTTTTGAAAGACCTGTGCGTGGTGCTCGGAAATGTTTGGTCATTTTTCAAGTTCTGACTTATGACTTCCAATTGCACGTTTGTAAATGATATAGATATGACTTGGTTTCACCCTATCATGCGGAAAAATGGTAGAGTTAAACTAAGTCGTACCTACTGTACACTGTACTCGGTATACAGTGGGTATACAGTACTCTATGAAAACATAATCATCGGTAACACCCTCTTTACATCCTAAAAAATCAGTACAATGTAATTTATGCGACCTTAAGCGATTTTTATGTCTACGGTGACTGGCTTACCCTGTAAAATAAAAATAAAACGTCCCTGGGCCTATCCTAATTTAATTAGATCAAAGTGACTATCTGCTAAATGACTGATCCTTTTGCTGAGATACATATATGTTGAATTACTATTCAACGAATTAGTGTCATTGGATAGTAAGCCAGATGGTTGCCGGCTGAGTCGGCAAGCCATTACGCCATCTTGCCCGCTATGTGCACATAGGCATGTAGTACATAGACGTGCTAACGCTTCATCCGATTAGTATCAAAGTGACCCAGCTAAGGCTGAAGATAACTAGCGAGAATGGGTAATTCCTAGAAGGTGTACCTATGTGTATATCAAGCTTTACGAGGAAATTTCGATCGATTAATAATTATAGAGATGGCTGGCTAACGGTAAGAAAGGAGGGAATAATACCACGCGGCGGGAAATTATGAGATACTGTGGTAAAACATTATGCAACGGTTGATTAAGCCAGTTGGCTGCGACATATCGATTAGTTCTACCTTTACAGCCCTATTTATACTAAGTTTTTTAACAATAATAATCTTTGTTTTGCGTAAAACATGGTACAATACTACTATTGTATTATTTCTGTTACTTAGTCTTTGTTGGTGTATGTTTGTATCTGAACCGAATAAATGTTTTTCTATTATATTCTATTCTACAAAAAATCCTAAACAAAAAAATTGGTTATCTGTAAAGTCGGTTTACGGACGATTGTTTAACGTGACAACGTCATAAGAAAACATCGATGAAATTATCGTAACGTTACAAAGAGCGTAACGTTACAATGAGCGTAACGTTACAATGAGTCATCTTTTATCGTGCGTGCAGCCGGCGTTCATCGATTTATTAGACGTTATCACAAGAAAAAGGGTCCACATAATTATTTATGTACTTATACTTAGTTTAAATACTGATTGGCAGATTCTTTAATACATTCGTCAATAGAAAAGTTTAATTTAGTATCTTTTAATCAAAGTTTAAATTAATCATATGGTAAGATTTTTCCATGAATAAGACTGTTGTTAGTAAAAATACTGTCTTGTTAAGAGCGTTTGTAATGTACTGCATTTTATACAAACTTTCAAGTCCTTGTTTTTCGAAATGAATTAACCGATTTGAAATTATGCGTAGGTATGAAGTTTCTATCAAATGGGGTATTTAAATGAAAATTTTCTCTGCTAACTTTTTAGACCTATGTATCCTGCTTATGCTTAGCAAGTTTCATTAAAATCGGTTTCAATTAAAACGTCGTAAACGCTCTTAAAGTCATATTCTATCAGCTAAAACCGTTCAATTGTGGTCGATCCCAAACATTTTGGAATTTCGGCGTTCGCTATCGTCCATCGAATGTCTGCTCTTTGTCTAGAACACCCTCTTTGTTTCATGTAGTGAGGGTTGTATATTTGCTGTGAATTGAGGACATATGTAGATACCAACTACAGGCTGCTTGTGATACGATGATACTTGTAGAACATAAAATTTTCCACATGTTTTGTCCCAAACATTATTATAAGTACATTTTTTTTAGATGGATTCAAATGAACCGCCATTCGTCCATTCAAAGGTTCATTAGAAAACCAGCGTCAGACAGCATCAGTCTGTCTGACATATCGCTGAAATGGACCTTTTTAGTGCAGCCGTGAGACACACACTTTGTTCTTAGCATACCTACTTTTTTTTTAAATTTTTAATATCTATGTACCGTGCGTGTTTCATGTAAGTGCTAAATAAATATTATTCTTTCTTTTATTCTTTCTTTCTTTCTTTATTTACGACGAGATGGAGTGAGATTTTTGATATTTGTGTGTGCGAAATCTAAAAATGCTTATGACACAATTTTTACTACCTATGTATACTAAAATAAAGGTTGGTTGTTGTTGTTGTTAGGTCATAAATAGGTTATATCAATAATAATATCACAGGTTTCTAATGTTAGTATGTCTGAAAAATACAACATTATTATCATGCAAATTTCAAGTCGATTCGATCAGGTCGATTTTTTGCAGGTCGTTCATTTGTCGTAACGCTATTGGTTGGTTAGCGGTTAACGGACAGCTAAACGACCGATAAAGTACCTAAGAAACCGGGCAAAAATAGGTAACTAACCATAAACACACCTTCCTCAGCACGCTAGTTCACTTATAAAACTATGTCTACTTCAATCATGCTGTCCGAATCGGGACCACGGCCTTTCCGACTTTCACATTTATAGAAAATCAGTTTCATACAGTAAAAGGTCAAATGTGAATCTATTCTGGAAATATCACTTAGAATTAGAAACTCGATCGATGTCGAGGTTGAGGCGAGAATTTACAATGGTTTGATGAGTATCTTTAGAAAACAAAGGAGTTCTCGATTTGTTCGTCACTTAAGTGAGGTTCGATGTGATCTTTACAGAATAACTTTAAGAATACAAAGTCAAGAAATAATCGTCGAAACTTACCGATATAAATATATGTCACCGGAAACTGGCAAACGCCGTAAGATTGTAAATTTGCGTGAAATTTTAAACTATTTTTTCATAATAAGACACGGATGTATTGGAAACTTGGATTTGGATGGGGTTTATTGTACACAGCACGAAATTTTCATCATATATCGAAAATTATATTCTAAAAAAGGTTTATTACAATCTTACAGTCTGCAATTTTTCGGTGACACACACTATAATTGAATTCAGTGGCGTAGCTAGCATGAGTGACACCCGGGCGAATGTGTCACTCACAAATGGACCCCCCCCCCCGTTTGAAATAATTGGTAGGAACTTTCTTTCTAGGGGGTCAGAACCCATTTTTCTACTTGGAGATTTTTTCCAGGAATGTTCTTACATCATAGTTTTTTAATAACAATATGGCCTCTTTTTCCGCAAGTACTGGTTGATGAGAACATTATAATTTGTGAGCTAAGGCGAGCTCGAAAAAAATTGCCTCAGTTAGGTTTTATTTTCATAGAAGTAATTTTGTTGACTGATGCGGGTAAGCTCAGTAATTAAGAAAGCGAACTCGAAAGTACTTCACCCCGCCTTGAATAGTTTTAATTATTATTATTACTCGACATTTTTTGGACCCCAACTCGGAAGGGTTTTATCTTCCTTTGATCATTCCTACTTAAATAGAAGTAATTTTGTTGAATTATGCAGAAAAGCTCAAGAACCAAGAGAGAGCAGAATGCAAGAACGAGCGAAGCGACCTCGAAAGTTTTGCACCCCTTTTCCGACAGGTTTCATTGCGTCAACCGTTTAAGGGTGACACCGGACCGTAGCAAACATAGTTAACGAACAGTCGGGTGTCACCCCTAAACGGGTGCCACCCGGAGCGAGCCGCCCCCTATCTACGCTACTGCTAGTATTTATTATTCGAGATTGTTTAAATTCGCCACCAACTTACGTCTGCCTGTCTGACGTTCACGACCCAGTAACTGGGTAACACGATACCCCTTGGCAAGACTAGTGTCAGATGTCCTAGCTTCTGACTACCCTAAACGACTGTCAAAGAACCAAACATGAGCCCAGGCCAACAGTTTACCGTGCTTTCAAAAGCACGGAGGAATCTCAGTACATTAAAATGGTCACCCATCCACCTACCGACCTCGGCAAGGGTTGCTTAACCTTGTAGATCGACACGTGCGGCTGTCACTATTTAGCCCCGAGCACTAATTTGAATGTATGAACTTAGCAGATCAATCAATCTATTGTATAATATAATACTAAAGGACCTGTACTTGCCAGACAAGAAGTCATAAAAGTACACCTTCAAAGCTTTCTTATTGCTAATTAAAATGTTCAATGATCAAGTTTCTAGTAAGCAGCAATCCTCTTTCAGAGCTCGTCAAATTACGTTCACTGGAAATACCTATTATAAGTTAGACGTATACCGAGAACTACGTCTGCATCGTTCACAACTTCAAACATAGTTGGCGAGAAAATTTGTATTAGTAAGGTTTCAGAACTTGTGCGAGATTTACTGAGAAGATTTCTCGTTCTAGCTATTCCAAGATGGCCGCCTTATTATTGAAAGTTGGGAAAGAGATGTCTTAGTAATGTTTATTTCGAAGTGGTTATGGTTGTGTTGTTTTCAGTTGTCGTATTATGAGAGTGATCAAACAAGGAGTCATATCTGTGTGCAACTGTGCACTACAATATCTCCCGCGTGTTGATAGATTGACCGCCATGACGGAAATCGGTTCGGAGGACTATTATTACTATTTGAACGTTGTGTTATGATTACGTTTGAGTATTGGTTATTCTTGTGTTGGTTAATGGGTTGTGGAGGTCTGGTAGGCAGCCTCTTCACATAAAATACTGGTATTCAGCTGAATCCGGTTTGGCTGGGAGCCGACCCCAATATATATATATATAAAGAGGAAAGGTTGTGTTTGTAACGAATAAACTTAAAAACTACTGAATCGATTTGAAAAATTCTTTCAGCAATGGATAGCTACATTATCAGCGAGTAACATCGGCTATATTTTATCTCCGTACTCCCACGGGAACGGGAACTACGCTGGTGGAACCGCGTGACGTCCGCTAGTAATAAATATTTTATTTCAAACCCAATGACAAGATTCATATTTTGTTAGTAAAAGTCTTAGCTTAATGTTAGTAAAAACCACTCTCTTTATACAAAATTGAAACGACTGACACCTACGTGTGCAGCCGTATTCAGTGAGCCAGCATGGGGCTGTCCCACCTATCACAAAATACACTCAGGATGCTGTGGGACCTATCACGTATTCTACTGAGAATAGAAGCGCACCATTTCCGTATAATGGCATGAAAACCATCAACCGTAGCCTCTGTGAACATCTCGGAAGCGCTACAAAAGCGTGACAGACCCAACAGCATCTTGAATACATCGTTATATGGACATGCAAGGCGTTGTATGCCCTCAGCGTAGGTATAGCTGACCGACAGACTGCACGTGTACAAAGACTGGCTTGTGTTGTTTTAGTATTTGTCAAGATCACATCATTCGGACTACACTTACTGCCGAAAAAAACGACTAAAAAGTCTGTGATCTGTGTGATCAGTGATTGAACCAAATTAAATGCCACTAACTGTAACAAGCTGCGTGAAAAGTAATTTTTTCGGAACTTTTTAGTCGTTTTTTTCTGGACGGTTTTTTTGAAAAAATAATCTTTTTTTTTTATTTTACTTTGTGTATCTATCTAGTATCTATTTGCTGAAAACACTGTGTTGGATAGAGTCATGTTATTTTAATTTTATTTTTTATATTGACTTTGAAACTCGCTTCGCTCGCTCGCGCCTGCGCCCGCGAGGAAGTCGGCAATTATCGCAAACTAGGCCTCTTGTTTTACATGCCGTAATTTTTTTTTGAGAACTGACTGATTAATAAACAATTTAACATCTTATTATATTTGGTATAGTATAGCAAAATCAGCATACAATGTCCCCAATGTTGGGAAACAGCTCACCTCTCTGTGTTGTTCTATGACATGCTGATCCTAGGGTTGATTTTCTTCATCTTTTCGAGACATATAGACATACTTACAGACTTTCTCATTTATAATTTAAAATACTGTTAAAAATACGTCCATAGTTCATTAAGGCGGCAGCAACAGTTCATAATCATCAAATACGTTACTGCTATTGATATAATTATAAAAGCCATGAATGTAGACCTACAAGTGCACGCCTACGCGAGTTTATTTCGGGTCAGCAAACTGGGGGCAGGAATGGCTTCCGTCATTTCGAATTACATAACAGCGACACAGCTTTCATTTGAATTTCTGAAATAAAAGTTAGTTTTTTTGCAATGTTCAAAAATAAATTTAAGCGATGATGACGTAACCGCGAGATGCCTGCCAGAACGGTAGGTTTTTTCTTAATTGACCTTTCATAAAACATCATTTAAAAAGCTTTGTGGGAAACGCGTTAGTTAAATGGTTCGGTGGCTCTTAGGCTATACTAGAAATAAACACGTAGCTGTACCTACTGCATGTTATCTTACACTAAACCACTCCACACTATGATTAAGCAAAGCCATTGCGAACGACGGAAACTCGAGTCCAACCACATTGATGAACGTCTTGGGTCCAATTTTGGACCAATGCTAAGACGCAGTGTTCTCGTATTTCAATACAACTGTTTGTCTTGGGTATAGGTGCAGGCACAGAACATACATATATACCTATAGATACTACTAGTTGTTACAGCGTGGTATACCAGGTATTTACTCGTAGTGAACGGGTATACTAGGTAAATAATACCTAGATACTGTGTATGCATTGTTGACATGCGAGCACATCCTTTGTTTATAGAATACAGCATTTTGGGATATAATAAAATTAAAGGGTGTAAGTTACAATGAATTGTTTTTGAGTTATAGAGCTGTGTTGTTTAAGCAAATATTTTTAAATTCTTGATAGATGCTAAAGTTTTTTTACATGGAATAGAAAAATTCAAATACACAAAAAATTCGATGTGCCAGTCTAAATTTAAATTATATTTAGGGCGTCAAGTTTTATATGTCCGCATTGTACTTTATCTTATAAATACTGGTTATTCAGCTGAATCTAATTTGACTGGAAGCCGACCCCAATATATTTAGGACAAGGCTACACAAATGATGATTGTACTTACGTAATTAGGTCAATCAGCCGTATATTGTAGTATTTCAGTCCACCCGGATGTAGCTGAGTACCAGTATTATAAACTAATCAAAACAAAATAAGTGCCACCAAGTATTTTAATATTCTGAAATATGTATTAGGTTAGGGGGTTGATGAATGACTCATTCAAATTAACTGATAATGTAATAATGTAAAAAGCCTTCAATTTGCAACATTTAATTTATTGTAAAAAAGATCATCTGTTTACGTTTTTTTGCAAAAAAAGACAATTTTAGCTGAAATATCGTTATTGGGAAAACAAGTTAACAACCATAAAACGATTTTTGGCGTGTATGCATTTCTTTTCAGTATCGTGTGTCCCCTTTTTCCGATACATTCTTCAAGCCTGGAAGGCCATATCCTCTAGGTTCGCACTGTTTTTTTTTGAAGTTGTTCCCAGTTTGACGTAAGCACTACTACTTCTTTTTAACAAATCCTTCTTATTCTCGATTAGTTTGAGGTCCGGACTGTTGGCAGGCCACGATAAGACCTCAATACGAACCTCGCTTAGAGCCTCTCTGGGGGCGTTGTCGTGCAATAATTTGAAAAATGCATCAATATTTTTTACATAATACCGTTATATAGAGTCTTATGACCTCCTCTATGTTCCGTTGAGCCGTTACAGTGTCTTCATTGAAGAGTACGAGCTCGGTTTGATCTTATAGTGAAAGCCCTCCCCTCACTACTATGTTGGGTTCCCGAAATCCGTCACTTTCGTGGATACAGGCATCAGAAAATGGCTCACGTTCTCGTCTCTAAATGTTTTATATAGAGCGACTATCCATTTGACTAATACAACCCAGAAACTGGGTAACACGATACCCCTTGGCAAGACTCGTGTCAGGTTTTCTGGCTTCTGACTATCTGTAACGATTGTCAAACATCTTCAAATGACATCCAGGAGCAACGGCTTAACGTGCTCTCCAAGGCACGGAGAAGTCTTTGTATGTAACGAATGGTCACCCATCCATCATCAAATCATCAAATGTCTCCTTCTGTTCTGGGCGAAGTGGAAGGGAGTGTCAGACTCTTACTGACTAAAACCCATCTGTGTTCCTCCTAATGCCCTTTGCGTTCTAGGGCCGCGGTGACTCATTCGAACAAATTCCGCAAACGATCGACCCATGCGGCTTTTATTATTTTGGCATGTGCTCCTAGTCACACAGCTAACCAAATAATTTTGCAAAACCAACCCTTAATAAACCTAGTTAGTAGTTTCCTTTGAAAACGTTATCCCAAGCCTCGCCGAAGGTGCAATCTACGAGTGAATGGAAGCCGTCCCGTTATATACTGTTCCAAACTTGTACCTTCAAGTCGAATCAGTATCGGTATCGTTCGCAGAAATGGGAATAAGAGACAATGTCGGGACACACGACGGACTAAGCTCTAGGGGTGCGCCTCGGCTTGATATCATGCAAATGGAAATAGGAGATGCACTCATCTCATCTCAATTTCAAATTTCTGCTTATTATACCAAAATCTCGGACTAGACAAGTGTGTGAAATTTAGTTAAGTTTTGTAGGAATATATTTCTAACTTGTAATACAGAAGAGAAATCAGATTTTACTATGCTCGTCTTTTCGATATTGTTATATTCATTGAGAATTTGCATGTAACTTTTTCTTTTGCTTTAATTAAAAGAAAAAAGAAAGAAATAAAATCAGTTTATTCTGCTGGAAAAAACGCACAGAAACACTAAAACCTAAAAAACTTATCAACTACAATAATTTTAACAAAAATAAATAAAACTAAAAAAACCGCATCACTGGCCCATGTCAGGACCGGACATTAATAAATAAATAAAATTAATAAATAATATTAACTAAAAATAAATAATTAATAATAATAATAAAAATTAATTAATATTAAAATAATAAAAAATAAATAATTAATAATAATAATAAAAATTAATTAATATTAAAATAATAAAAAATAAATAATTAATAATAATAATAAAAATTAATTAATATTAAAATAATTAATATTAAAATAATTAAAAATAAATAATTAATAATAATAATAAAAAATAATTAATATTAAAATAATTAAAAATAAATAAATAATAATAATAATAAAAATTAATTAATATTAAAATAATTAAAAATAAATAATTAATAATAATTAATTATTAATAAAATAATTTTATTAAAAAATGTATTCTTCACAAAAATGTCAAACAACAATGGCAAAATCACTCGGCTCGGCAAAAATTGAAGCAAATTTACTGTCTTTCGCTAGAACGTTCCCCAGAATGCTCGCTAAAACGCTCCTGTTTATTTTAAACAAAATATCAGTCTATCAGTGCCTTTAGAGCTACTCCGCTACGATTCCTCGTAGCATATCTTCTGTCATGCTACGACGTAGCCTCTACGCGGCGGTTGCGTGTGAGGGAATTGACAGCTGCAATGAAAAAAAGAAAGAGCAACAGTATGCGAGTCATTTTTTATTTACCAGGACCGACGTAATGCCACGTAATGCAAAGTGGAATGACATAAGACATCGAATAGTCCGTAATAAAAAATATTTCAAAATTAAATTGAAAGTGATTTTAAAGCTTCCTAATTTGTCTATTAAAACACAAACAGAACTCGTGAAACTGGGTATGTTTTATTTATTAAAAAGTTTAACTGCCAAATGCGCTTCAGATTTTAAATGATAAAAGATACATACAAATTATTTTTCTATTGCTCAAAATCTTAAAACTGAAACATGTAGAATGTAAACAAGTGGAGTAAAGTCATTGCATTTTCCTCCGTTAATAAGCCGCCCAACACAAAGGTAGTCTAATATGAATAGAGGAGTTTTTTGCTTTCTAACAAACAAAGGGTCCCTTTTATCTTGCCAAAGGTTAAGACCGGACAGAAATAAAACGAGGGAAGGCTAATTAAATTGCAAAGAAAAAAACTCCGTCCCGTATCTCCTTTGAGTTTTTGCCAGAGACAAGTATGTATGTGTGAGTCAACATAATTCATTACTATGGTTTTTCTCTTCACAGAATTTAATAAATCGAGGAATATGTGAAACGTAATATGAACTTAAAGAATTTTACTACCTACAAAGTGTATACCAACACGTTCCGATGTGCAGTTCATCACGTTTAAGGAAATAGCACTGTACCGTTAAGAGATACGCTTCAAAATTCAATGCTGAAATTATAATAGGAGATAAATCCGATGCGTAGGTAGGTAGTCCATGTTCGGAGTTTAAAAGGAACTATTTCCAGTATGTACTCGTAACATGAAATACATAAACGTTGAATGCATGATAATTTCAACTGAAATGAGAGCAATAAAGCCTTTTAGGAAATAACAATTATACATTTTCCGAGTAAAATACACAGTGATGGTTTCATGAAAATGTAAATTAAAATTTTCGCTGAAAACGTGGGATTAATATTCATATTAGTTGTAGTGAAAATAACTGCGGGCGAGTATTGATCGAGGCCTGGTGAACTGTTGACGTTGTATTACTGTTTCATAAATGAAAGCTTTTGACAGGAAGCCCGCGATATTTTAAATGAATTCCGGCTTCAAAACAAAGAGAAGTTTATGAAAGGGACGTTTTAATGTAACATATAGTAAAACGTCCCTTCATAATATAACACATTATCGACGGCTAAAACATTCATTCTGAATGTGGTCATTAAAACTTGTCTGTGTTTTGGGCTGTTCAGCCATGCGCGTCGCAACATTGCGACAACACGTTTTGACAGAAATAATATGGATGATTCCTGGGTAAATAATGGTTCTGTTTATAATTCAGTTATATTATTAAAAAAATTGGACGCGTAGGTTTTGCTTTATTAAACAAAAGCTATATATTGATAAGTTCAAAGGCACGGAATTTCAGGAGAGTTTTCTCACGTCACTTAGAAGTAAACAGTGGTACCTACAATGTTTACATTGACGTAACGCTAAATATCAATGTTTTGTGTAAGTGAAAAAAGAAAAATATAACTTAGTGTTAATTTTTTTTTGTTAGTCTAAATGACAGACTAAATTCTTTCAGTGAAACAACATCCACATGAAAACGATGATGATGGTAGCTACTGAGTTGGAAGGGCAACAGAATGATGGATTATAGCAGCCCCACCGCCATTGACCTGGTGGAGCTGAAATCATTGTCTGTCATTGAAAGAGACCTGGGAGCTGGGTACTGACCGGTGTTACGGGCCGTTATGTAACATTCGCAGCGGGCATGTTATGTTACGGCGTGTCCTAAAATCCGTGTAAAACTAAACACATACGCATCATGTTCGTGCTCGTTTCCACGTACTGACTGCACGAATGCTCGCTTTGTAACATGTGACATTACGCCCCGTAACACCTATAGTAGGCGCCAGATAAATGTGGAATAAAGTACATTGACCTTTCCCTAATAACTGTTCATAGGTACCTGAACAATTAAATATGAATCGTTTTTCATTATTAGACAATGTTAAGGATCACGAGAGATGATGATTCGGGACAGCTTTGTGTCATTAATTCCGTTTTTCAAATTAAAAATGTCAATAATTGTAGGTGGGTCAATGACCGTTATTCCACGATTATCTGGCGCCTACTATATCAGTTCACATCTTGAGAAAGTTCATTTGCATCAAACGAAAACCGAAGAACATTTTACGGGTGCAGGAAAGTTAGGATATCCCTAATAATAGAATAAGGAGATAAAAAAGAAAAAGAAAAAGAGAGGATTATAGGAGTGGCAACTCTGCTGCCTTTTATTTGTAGGAGTAGCTTTCCGTGTCCAAAGGGTACCCTATTACTAAGAGTCTGCTGTCCGTCCATCATCATCATCAGGCTGTATCTCATGAACTGTGATGGTTAGACGGTTGAAATTTTCACAGAGGGCTTCCATACAACAGACATGATTTATTTTCTATTTTTTATTTTTACCGTTTGTGTGCGAGTCCGACTCGCACTTGGCCGATTTTTTTTTTTTAATAGCCAGTTTTTTCTATGATCATCGGTCATGTCACTAGCACAATTCAGATTCATTGAATGCAAGCAGCCATCGCTACAAAAAGCCAGTCAGTCAACTGTCATTGTGTTGATTGCGCCTCTCCTATATTTTTGTACGTATATACTCGTAACTGCGAAATATTCAAGGATTACAATTTTTTGAAGGGCTGAACTACTTACGGTACCATTGTTACGGGCTACAAGGGTGGATTAACTGTACGATTTGGTTTTAGATCCTACTTTGACGAATGTAAACTTTGATTTGATTGGTATCTATGTTACCGGAACATTGCAGCCTCCGTAAGGTTGTAATAAATCTTTACTAGATTATAATTTCTCGATATATTTTGAAAAAAAAATGTTAGGTATACAATAAATCTTATCCAAATTCAATAGTTTCTAATATATCCGTGTCTTATTAAGCATAAATTGTTTAAAATTTCACGCGATACAGTCTTTTGGGGTTTGACATTTTCTGGTGACATAATAACATGATAACATGTGGTTCTTCCACGCACAAACTTTTGCACGATTTTTGATGAAAATTTACAGTTATATAGGTAATAGCTAAGAATGATATATTGGTTATAGTTTACAAAATGGGAAGTACTAGTTCCACGCTGCTGGGCCGCAGGCGAAAGCTTCGAAAGAATACGTTTCTTACAAGCCGATGAGAAATGATTGATATACTGTGCGAGATTATGCCTGTTTCTTTTAATTCGTCTTCCACCCTAATCCACGCAATGGGACTTATTTCTACCAATATATTTTTTCATGTTAATAAAATTTTCCTACTAAAACTTTCACTGGGACATATACTCCAAATGCCTCCATATATCCACCTGAGCAAGGACACACAGATCACCAAGCATTCCCGACATAATCTCAGCAGACGATGCGCGACGCATCGATCTCACTAAGATTGCGCACGTGATTCGGGTGATCCTTCATTCAGCCAATTACATGCTCGTGGTATTTGTTACATAATTTTCTATGTTAAAAATGTTTTCCTACTAAAACTTTCACTGGGAATTTTCTCCGAATTGCCCCCAACATATCCACTTGAGCAAGGACACACAGATCACAAAGCATTCCCGACATAATCGTAGCAGACGACGCGCGACGCATCGATCTTAGTGGGTAAGATTGGGTACCTGACTCGGGTGATCGTTAATTCAGCCAATTACATGCTCGTGGTATTTGTTACATTATTTTCTATGTTAAAAACGATTTTCTACTAAAACTTTCACTGGGACAAATTTCACCTTAACATATCCAACTGAGCGAGGACACACAGACAGATCACAAGGCATTTGCGACATAATCTTACCAGATGAGGCGCGACGCATAGATCTCACTAAGATTGCGCACGTGACTCGGGTGATCCTTCATTCAGTCAATTACATGCTCATGGTATTTGTTACATAATTTTATATGTTAATAACGATTTTCTACTAAAACTTTCACTGGGACTTTTCCCCGAATTGCCCCCAACATATCCACTTGAGCAAGGACACACAGATCACAAAGCATTCCCGACATAATCGCAGCAGACGCCGCGCGACGCATCGATCTCACTAAGATTGCGCACGTGACTCCGGTGATCCTTCATTCAGCCAATGACATGCTCATGGTATTTGTTACATAATTTTATATGTTAATAACGATTTTCTACTAAAACTTTCACTGGGACTTTTCCCCGAATTGCCCCCAACATATCCACTTGAGCAAGGACACACAGATCACAAAGCATTCCCGACATAATCGCAGCAGACGACGCGCGACGCATCGATCTCACTAAGATTGCGCACGTGACTCCGGTGATCCTTCATTCAGCCAATGACATGCTCATGGTATTTGTTACATAATTTTATATGTTAATAACGATTTTCTACTAAAACTTTCACTGGGACTTTTCCCCGAATTGCCCCCAACATATCCACTTGAGCAAGAACACACAGATCACAAAGCATTCCCGACATAATCGCAGCAGACGACGCGCGACGCATCGATCTCACTAAGATTGCGCACGTGACTCCGGTAATCCTTCATTCTGCCAGTTACATGCTCATAGTTGCAATGTCTGTCCCGTTATTGCAATTTGCTTAGGATGTGGAGTGAGGTAGATCTTAAAACTGATTATGATTTTGTGACACCAGTTTTGGAAGAAGAAGAAATTTGCTTAGGATGTGGAGTGAGGTAGATCTTAAAACTGATTATGATTTTGTGACACCAGTTTTGGAAGAAGAAAATCCTTAACGATAGCATTAAGAGTGAGTTTATTGCGATGATATCAGAAAACCTTGACTTAAATTCTTAAAATTTAAATTATCTGATTGGTAGATACATAATTTCTGTATTCTTGCCGAAACAAAATTCAATTTTAAATTTTATTTTCATTTGTTGTACACCCTTGTAGTCTTTTTAACCCAAAGGTTGACTGGTAGAAAATGCCTTGGTGTATTAAGTCCGCCCATGTTCCACTATTTGTACATAAAATTTAAATAAATAAATAATTGATCTGATTTGTTTTGTAAAATGCTGCAGCCCGGACCTATAAGTATGAAAAATCTAAATGAATGAATACTTACTTCATAGATGATATTAAAACATTACAATTTGTTAAAAAATAAATAAAAATGGTCGAAAAACAGTAAGTTATACCCTAACAAGTTATTTTTCTATCCTTGTCACACAAAATGTTATTTATCTCTGTTTATAATAGATTTGAAAACGCTGACAACACCGCCATTTGTTAAGATTTTTAAGCGATATTTTTTAACTGCGTCTTGTCAGCTCTCAAGGTATTGAGAATTGTCATAAAAAAATTACAGTCAAATACCCTATTATGTGCGCTTTTTTCAACATTTCACATAGAACTGATGAAGTAACACATTTTCAGTTAAGTTTTGCAATTTTTTCATTTTTGTGTTACGTAGGTACAAAACAAGTGACTCGTGATAGGATGTACACATCCCTTGTATGACTCACACACATTTCCCGAGTCGTTTGTTTTCTATGTATCTACGAGTATAAGACGTCGCATCCTCTAAACGCGTTTCCAGGGTCGCGCTGTGCCCCGGGTCGATGGCGCGTTGTGTTTCACGCGCGCCTCAAAGAGATGTCAGCATAGAGGACGGGGCCCGCTAGGGCCAGAGCCTGCCAGGGTTGCGGAATTTGTTCGAAAGAGTCACCGCGGCCCTGGAAAGCAAAGGGCTTTAGAAGGAACACGGATGGGTTTTAGTCAGTAAGAGTCTGACACGCCCTTCCGCTCCAACCAGAGCGGAAGAAGTCATTTGATGATTTCCCAACCTTAAAAAAAAAAAAAAGGGTCGCGCTGTGCGAGACTAGGAAAACAAAATTGTCCTATAAGTGGACGTAAAAATCCCCCGCTATGCAAACTCGCACATCTTTAATGAAGGAAGAACCTAGCTTTTTACAAACCTTCTACGACTAAATTACCAACCTTGAATTTATTTCTAGTATGTTGAATGATTAAATTTCACTTAAACTCACAAAAATACTGCCTATAACGCTATAATATAACAGCCAATTAGAAGGTTCCACATACATCAACCATGTGCTAAAATAGAGATTGATTTTTGCTACGTAACTGCGTAGTTCCGATGTGAAGCTTTGCCAGACACGACACGTCACGCCATCTGTCGGGAATACCAGGAAATGCTTTTAAATGAAACGTAATAGTGACATTATAATGGGTTTTCGTTGTTTTTCGTATGATTTATGGCAGTTTTAGATCTCCGATTGTATAGTTTGGTTGACAAACTTAGTTATTAGTTTTATTATATTGTTTTGTGTGAACAAATGTAGTAGTTTCCGTAGTAGTCTTTCTACCTATAGTGATTATTTATGGTTGAGGTGAGATTGCGACTTGAACTATATTCATGTACGAAAAACTGAAGATCAACCTTTACTTGGAAACTTAGTTATAGTTTTCTTTATGCCTTCGTCGTTTTTTTGCATTTTAGAGCATTGTGTTTTGAAAATATTCACGACAAGCTCAAATTCTGCGCTTAGGTAAATAGGCATGTGTAAACACATCTGTAGGTAACCAAAACATACATTCATACATAGGTACTAAAATAAATCATCCATTAGCTGAAAACTCATCGGGATTGGAAACCATTAAAAATTCCAGTAATTTCCAAACTGAAATACTAGCAAAGCCGGATTAACGCTGCAATGTATAAAATAATCCGGGCTCGAGTGCTTCGGGCACACACCAAAGTACTGAAACATGTTGGAAATTAATCGAGATTTTCGAACTCGATTGGCTGGTGGCAACATAATCAATAAAGCATAAATATTATGTAGGTAGGTACTAACAGTTTATAACGTAATCTGGCAATGGACAAAAACCTTACTTATTTTTTTTTTATTTGTGCTGATATTGCTCTTGACCCTAGTCTAGGTCATAGATGACAGAGACAAAATCGACGATGGAGCGAGCTTACTCAGAAGAAGCCAGTTCACTCTAATTATTATTATTATTTCCTGGGCTTTTTTCTATCAAATCAATCAATCAATCAAACAAAAATCGTTTATTTGTGAAACAGGGGTTACATAGAGGTGTTCATTTCATAATTATATACTAAATAATGTTCATTCCATGATCAGCCACTTAAACATACAAATTATTAAATAATATATGAAAATATAATTCTAAAATTCTAACAATTTCATATAAATTCAATTTCAGATGATTGAAAGATACAAGACAATCAACAACAATAAATTATCGTCAAGCAGACATGAAACATAAAAAAAATAATTGGTTGTCTGTAAAGTCGGTTTACGGACGATAGTTTAACGTGACAACGTCATAAAAAAACATTGATGAAATGATCGTAACGTTACAATAAGTCATCCTTTTTCGTGCGTGCAGCCGGCGTTCATCAATTTATTTGACGTTGTCACGTCAAAATTCTAGTTTATAAAAATCTGCAACAGAGTAATAACATTTCTGTACAAGATATTTTGCGTCCGTGGCATAAGCCAAAAACATGCCTATGAAAATCACAGATAGTGTAATTATCTTCCGGTGAATGTAGAGAATTAATTAGGTACCTTCAAACATACAACCAATTTATACCTTTTGTAAAAGTAGCACTCCTTCTTCATGGTTCTGTATAGTGTCGGATGTAAAAGAATGGCACCATCCCATCACTTTCCATGGTTGTCGTAAGAGGCAACTAAGGGACTCATCAGAGAATGGGCAGCAGCATACTCTGAGCATTGCAACAGCTACACTGCGATCGCCAACCCGCCTGCCAAGCGTGGCGATTATGGCAAACCCCACCCTTTGGGGGATGATTATGAGGATGATGGACACTCCTTGACAATTATAAAGCCAATTAATATTGTTTTATAAGAGTCCGTGGAGTTTCAAGTTTTGACCGATCGACATTGATATTAAAAACGCGCCTGTAAATGGTGCCTTCCCCATGTGTCGCCACATCGATCGGTCCTGTGCGTCTCACATCCAGGGTATTTCCGTTTCCGTCGCCAGGTAATCGGTCCTCCTTATGCCTTCCAACGCTTCATCTTCCGGTATGCGGTTGCTACTCCAGAACCTCTCGACCTCATCTTCAACTGCCACTGTTTGGCGATTCTTCGGGCTATGTCGGTTCTTCTACGGATTTCTTCATTCCTGATTCGATCACACAGGGAATTTCCGGGTATAGCCTTTTCGATTGCGTTTTGGTAGGTGGTTTATTTGAAATAAAAGCTTTGAGTTTGGTAAACAATCATCGAATTAATAATCGTTAAAACATGTTTTATTTGGTTACCATTGTATTGTAGTCCTGGAATTTCTAAAGAATCTGAGTTGTTAACATATTGATTGGCTTAGTCTAAGTAAAGTCAACCGCACATCAGATTTACGAAAACTGATTTTGCTTACTTCATTATCAACACCATCGAGGTCCAGTTGACTGTACCTAAATACCTGTACAAAAAGTACCAAACCATGAAAGTTAGTTAAAATAATGTTAATTGAAAAGGCTTTCCAAGTACTAACATTAAAATATTATATTAAGTGATGTCGATGGGCTCGTATGAATTCTGAAATACTCAAAGAAATACTGGAAGTGGTTATTCTTTGGGATTTGGCCTGGGTGAAAACACGATGTCAAATGAGCTAGTTAGTAGTAATAAAGACAATATATCATAAACTAAATGATAAAAGGTGCGGCTCATTTAATATAAGACTATTTGCTCTATTTTTAAAAGCTATAATGCTCAAATGTCATTAGGTTTACCTACTTCATTCAACAACATTTTACATAATTTTCACTTAGTGTAACGTTCCCTTTGTATAGCAACATTTATTATAACAACACTTTCTCTAACGTGCGTTTAGTATATTTTTATTTAGTATAACGTAACTTTTGATCTTATTATTATATCGATAGAATGAAATGTAATGTTATAACGATAGATGATTATAACAGATGAAAATTGTATCAATCGTATTACATACATTTACACACCCAAATGAAAGCTACTTGTAACGCCATCTACCATAGATTATTAGTTTGTATTAGTTCTACACTCAAAGGACAGATGGCACTGTGAATAATACTGCCAATATAAAGCAAAGTGGATATGGCGCTTTGGTGTTTTGTAGTTGTAAGTGAATTCTATAAATATCAATACCTACAAACATTAAATAGGAACATTTAGTTCGAAGCATGTTTAATTTAATACATTAATGTTTACCTACATACTAGTCAGTTATTTCTTTTCAGAAAAATTAAGTGGAAAACTCCATGCAAAAGAATAAAATATGGAAAGCTAGACCGAATAAATACTCCAATATAATATTGCCTACACACCCAAATGAAAGCTTTTCATTTGGGTTTGTAATATAATACATTACATGATAGCGTTACTGGTATGTAACGCCATCTACCATAGATTAGCCGTAAGTGTCTGTTCGTATTAGTTCTAGACTCAAAGGACAGATGGCTCTGTGGATAAAAATGCGAATATAAAGCAGAGTTGACATGGTGCTGTGGTGTTTTGTAGTTTATTTATTTATTTAAAATTTATGTACAGTAGTGATACATGGGCGGACTTAATGCATGAAGGCATTCTCAACCAGTCGACGTTTGGGTTAAAAAGATTTCACGGTGGTTGATTTACAACAAATAAAAATAAAATTTAAAAAAGAATTTTGTTTCGAAAAGAATACACAAATATTATAAATAATACTTATAAAATACACATATGCTAAAATAATAAACTAATAAATATGATATATAATAATCTTACTGATTCAGAAAATTCATAATAATCATGACGAAGATCAACTAAGAATGACAGGCTCTTAAGTAGTGTTTTCGGATTTAAAGGAAAATTTTGACTCCGCCTTCTTGATGTCAAGGGGTTGCATGTTCCAGAGTTTAATGGTAGAAATAGCAAATGAATTAGGCAAAAACCCGGTGCGGTGGGAAGGGAAATGAAGAAGTAAGTTTTTAGATGCTCGAAGGTTGAGACTGTGAAAAAAGCCCAACACTTTTTTCATATTTGTAGTTTGTAATCAATACCTACAAATATTAAATAGGAACATTTAGTTCAAAGCATATTTAATGTAATATATAAATCATGTTTATCTACCTACTAGTCGGTTATTTCTTTTCAGAAAATATAAGTGGAAAACTCCATGAAAAAGAATAACAAAGAAAGCTAGACCGAATTAATACTTCAACATAATATTGCCTAGTTGCCTAGGTGAAGAAAACGCACATTGGCAAGCTTTACAAGCAAACATTCGAACACATACGATATCTTTCAACCTGCTCTTGTCTTATCTTCTCTTGTTGTTGAATCGGTTGATTACGGACATATTGCGGCCTAATCGCTCTCACTGAAAAGAGATATAAGAGTTTTAAGAGTCCCAAGCATTATGCTGAGTGATGGCAGTTTTGCGCGAATATGACGCATAATATCATCTTTGCATAACTTTTGTAATTTTGTTTATTTTTTTGTATGCGTCATGCTTGGCGCAAATAAACTCTTTTTCTTTCTTTCTAACTGTGTACGGTTGATAATTAGCAAAATACCGTTTTAGTACATTTCTTAGTAAAAATCTATTCGCAATATCATCGCATGAAACTTCAATTTAGATTAGCCGTTTAAGTTTAGCAGAATATTTTTTTGACGTTTTGACATTGAGATGCGAATGCGACTTGAATGTGAATGTTTTAAAATGTGTAGAATTGGACTTCAGTTCTCCCTATAGCCATGAAAATAAAATCCATACCATAGTTATATCAAGAATATATTTATCACTGGCGTGAACTTGGAATTTGATTTGAGCCTTTAAACGAAAAAAAAAAGAAAAAAAATTAATCTATCTGACGATGATATCTCATAAATCTGATGATATATCTAGATTGATTTTTTCAGTAAAATATATGGGCACTAAATTAAAAATATATAACAATCCTAACACTAAAAAAAGTCGTCGTTGTTACGCTTTTCCCTCAAATCGCCGAACCTATAATCCGATAATTTTTGTACGGAGATATATATGACCCTGGAGACGGTCATAGGCTACATTAACGCGACCAAAGCCAAGGGAAAAAACGAATTAATTACAACAAGAGAACTTACTACAAAACTTTTCGTTTCAAATAAGTAGGGACGTGATGTTCGCCAAAATCAACTGAGATTTATTCTCCTTTTACAGAGCATTAAGAGTTTTTACTAAGTTTGCCAAGTGGAAAGTTTTTGTTTAAGTGCAATTCTTTTAATGGTTTCTTAGTTTGGCTCATTTGGAAAATTCTAGAATTGCTCAACTGAACATAAGATTTATTCAAGTCTAGCTCTGTCTGGCTGGGTGTTTGAGTGCAGCTTATAAAGACTTAAGTCGTACTGTATGGATCAGAAGTCTGTAAGTCCATGTTCTAAGTAATTTACACCAACTAGACCCAATCTTTGGTCCTTTTGAAGGTTCGAACTTAACTTATTCAAAGACGTAGCGTGTTAAGATGGTATGACCAAACTATCTTAGCATATTCTTTAAATTTTTGTTCAGCTTGAATTGAGAGGGAGAAGAAAAAGTGTCTACAGGACATACACGAACCTGATTGGTACTATCTTTCTGATGGGCCAGGTCAATCATGTGTGTCAGGATTGAAGGCCCTACTCTTGAATTTAAAAACTAATGCTATCAGGATTCAGTAGATGTAGTAATACTATTGTAGAACCGATCCAAAAATTTGTAGAACAAAAACAATAAAGTTATAGCAATTCAAGGGGTCCATCTATTCTGACGTAAGGGTTTGTGTATCTCGGTAAATCGATGCAAATTCATGCTATATTATTATATCAAGCGGCAAGCGTTTTACGAGATACTCGTATATTAACGTAAATGAAGCAAATACAGGAACCCTGATATGACGTCTTGAAACTATCATGATTCCAATGTGGGAAGGAGACGGAACTACACAAGACGCACAGCCGCTATCACTTTTCACTTGCCGGTTAACAGACAGATGTGTTGCTGGGGAGTTTGTTTCGCCACTTCTTCTTCCCAGCTACAACACTAGGAAGTGGTGACGGGCGAGCGTTTTGGAGGGCTGTCTTTATGTAGAACTTTGACGTTCAAAAAGTGCTGGCACTCAGCCTAATTTGAATAAATGACTTTTGAATTTTAAATTTGAATTTTGGTATCATGACGGCCTTAGCACGTCATATTAAGGCCTCAGATTTTTTTTTTCAGGATGTGAAATCTTCAAATGACTTCTTCCGCTCTGGGTGGAGCGGAAGAGCGTGTCAGACTCTTACTGACTAAATCCCATCCGTGTTCCTTCTAAAGCCCCTTGCGTTCCAGGGCCGCGGTGACTCTTTCGAACAATTTCCGCAACCCTGGCAGTCAGAACAATACCTTCATTATTCATACTCCTTGTATGGAAGGATTGAAGCGTTCTGTACTATCTGCCTACTATCTTGAAAAGAGGTGATGTGTATGTACTCGTATACAAAGACTTATATCTAGAACTGAGTTCATACCATGGAGTCATAAACATCATTGCGTTAAAAGACAGTGCTATCTGTTGTGAACCTATAGATATATGTTTCGCTCGCTCTAATTAAATTATGGCTATACATACAGCCCTGGAGCTGTACTATCTACAATTCCTCGAAGTGGTTGAAAAGGTCGCTCCCATTACGTGGAACTTGAAACATAACTGGTGAAATATGGGTGGCCTTATAGGAACAACGATGTACATAAGTAGATGGGTAGGTACCAGCGACGAAGTAAGCCATGTTGTTATATGATTATTATTGAAGAGGTTACACAGTATTAGTGACAATGGTTTGTTTGACAATTTATTTCACCTTATAAAAATAATGATACGGTCGATGCCACCTCCCCAGCAACATGCGGTCTACTATACATAGAGTACAGTTTAGTACAGCTATAATAACGTTTATTGATACAAATAAATGTTGTTAAAAAAAATAACACAGTCACTTAAACTGGTGGCCCGCAGAGGCGGGCCGGCACCGGCCGGGGATTGCGGAAGTCACATACGTTCCCGCGATCCCCGGCGTAGGTGGCAGATGGAACACCGGGGTGGTTTTAGTCAGTAAGAGTCTGACAGACCCCTCCACCCGCCCCAGGGTGGAGGATTTCCATGAGGATTTCCCCCCGAGATAAAAAAAGGTAGGTACTATAAGCAACAGCAACAATCGTTGATCTATTTACTTAAAAATAGTGTTGTGCAACAATCCGTTATTATTATAAATAAGTTAACTAAGTATTTACAACTTCACAATTAAATAGTAGAAAAAAAAAATGAAAGAAATTAAAAGTAGAATGTTAGTATGAGACGTGTGTGTAGTGGGGATTAAGTTGCGCCACTTTTTCATTCCAGCTGAAAAACTAGGAAGTGGTGACGGGCGGGCGTTTTGGGAGCCTGTCTTTTTGTAAACGATGACGTTCAAAAAGAAAAGAACGTGTTGCGCTACCCCAAGTAACATGGGATAAGGGCAGGAAGATGATGATGATGATGATGACGTTCAAAAAGCGCAGACCTGGCGTACTACGGAGTTTTAATAGAACGAGATGCAGATTATACTGGTTTTAGTTGCTGATTGGCTTATTGTACGCTTGTCTGGATGAAACTTACTTATAAGTGTAAACATACCTTTTTTTTTTAAGTATGGGAAATCATCAAATGACTTCTTCCGCTCTGGTTAGAGCGGAAGGGCGTGTCAGATTCTTACTGACTAAAACCCATCCGTGTTCCTTCTAAAGCCCTTTGCTTTCCAGGGCCGCGGTGACTCTTTCGAACAAATTTCACAACCCTGGCAGGAGTGTTAACATACCTACCCTCGACAAACATTACTTCTGGCAATTGGGCTTCCTGTAAAAGCTCAATAAGGAAATACCTACAAAATGCCCTGAAAACCTGCTTTAGCAACTTAAAATTATAGTCTTTTTCAAGTAAATTTAACTTAACTACTTAACGAACTCATGTGAATTTGTCACTTGTTACGAGCAAAAGGTTTCCGAATAAAATACTTATCGAGTTTCTTCCGAGGGAATAATGTAAATTCAATTTTCATTCCGTTTCGAATCGACGTTAGTTGAAAAGTTAGCGTTAGCGTGTGTACTCAAGTCAAACATCTTTTATCGATTGGTTTTATTATATCACTAGCTTTATCCCACGGCTTTATTCCTGTGGCTTATCTCACAATAAGCGTGTAATCTTTTTCCAGGGTAAAAAGTACGTAACACTCGGCGAACATCATCTGCCTAGCCTTTTCCTAACTATACTGGGGTTGGCTTCCAGTCAAACCGAATTCAGCTGAATACCAGTATTTTACTTGGAGCGGCTGCCTACCAGACCTCCCCAACCCATTACTGGGTAACACGGTAGTTCTTGTCAAGACTGGAGTCAGATTTACTGGCTTCTGACAATCCGTAACGACGAGGTAACACTCGGCGATAACCAGTGAAAAACGATAAGTTTAATCGGATAAGTGTAACTTCCAGAAATGACTTTCCATAAATTATTAATTAAATTAATTTTCGTTTAAAGTTATTCTCGGTGTACAATTAAGTTTATAATAAATAAATAAATATAATATACCTCTACAAATAATGTTACCTTTATATAGTAGCTGTGTGTAAAATATAACTTTTAGTTCATACAGCTTCAGCCCACGAGTTCGCAATCTCTTTAAAACATATTCATCAAATTCATCATTAGGCTTACGACAAATCTCAATATCGTTTGGCTATTCTCTTATAATTTATTTTTGTAAACAATTTTTTAATATTTTGAAAAATCTGAAAATATTGGAAAAGTCATTCCTTCTAAATATATTTATTTCACTTCCAAACAAAAAAACAAACATTTTAATCATCCAAAAACATCTCAACGAAATTATATTTTATTGAAAGAAATTAAGTCAATAAAGTTAAAATAATATTTTATTCCAAGATTAAGTCAATAAAGCAAAAATAATATTTTATTCCAAGAAATTAAGTGAATAAAGCAAAAATAGTATTTATACTACACCTGCTTGGAAAGTACCTTGATACTTTATCAAATTTACGGTAGAAAGTACGTCATTGCATATCGAACAAATATGCGGGGAGAAAACGCATCTGAGCGGGAGAGAAAAGTGTATGAAAATCCATTTCTTACGTGGTTTTTCTTTTTTAATTTTGGGTAAGACTATGCGCCGGTAACCTAAATATCAAAAGCCAAAAAGTTTTTACAGTGAGTTTTTATCTCCAAGTTCGCAAAATGACACTGGCCACTAGCTGTGTGTTGGATGGTGTCGGGCTGGCAGTGCGACCCTGCGGCGGCAGGATAAACAATTTGAAAAAAGAACATGTGAAAATTGCAGACGCCATTGGCGCCATTTCCAATTTGTGTGTTGTTTGAGGATTCAGTTTTAACTGCAACAATTTCAATATAAATTTCAATTAGTAAAGATTTCGTTTTTTATTTTCCTTCTAGGTGTAGTATAAAGCACTATGTATCACTCGAGAGAAACTGCGATTCCCGATCTTGGGTGTTTTAAAGCCCTCGCCTACGGCTCGGGCTTCAAACGACACCCTCGACGGTAATCGGTCACTTTCTCCTCTCGGTGAACAATGTACTATTTAATCCAAGAAATTAAGTCAATAAAGCAATATTGTGTTCTTGGCATCACAGTAGCTACTAGCAACAGTACCAACGTTAATTAAAATGTTATTCTGTTTGAAGTATTTTATACCTTTAATTCCGTTAAACATAATGTTGGGTTACGTTCAAATAAATGAAATAGTTTGGGACAGATAATAGTGCTGGCCTAATTAAGTGACCCGAGTGATAGTGTACTAATGTGCCCGAACAAATACTAAGGGTGGATACGGCCCCAAACCTTGTAAATTGTAATGTAACCGTAAGGGTACTTTTCCACTAGAGATGTGTAACTAGACGGTTTGAGGATGCATAACGAGACTCGTTTCAGGTTTACGCACACATTTCTCACATCCATTTTTTTTTTCAAATTACTTCTTCCGCTCTTAGTGGATCGGAAGGGCGTGTCAGACTCTTACAGACTAAACCCATTCGTGTTCCTTCTAAAGCCCTTTGCGTTCTGGGGCCGTGGTAACTCTTTCGAACAAATTCCGCAACCCTGGCCGGCTCTGGCCCTAGCGGGCCCCGTCTCCTATGCTGCCATCTCTTTGAGGCACGCGTGGAATACAACGCGCCATCGACCCCGGCCTGGTGGTGATCGGACAGCGAGCCACCCAACGCTCGCAGTCCGCAGGCCCGCGCCTACGGTGGCCGGGGATCGCCCTGCGACTCCCGGGGCGTCTTCTCCTGTAGCGGCGGTTGGGGCGAAGGCCTTGTCTTTCCCTCCTTGCGCCTGGGATGCGAATGCTAACTATGCTTGATTTATTTTTTAAAGAATTTTGTGAGTTAGCTGAGTAAACAATTATTGTACACCGCAATTGTAAGAATGTCATAAGCTTAAAAAGTTATAATGCACACATCAAAAATAAACATTGGCAAAGCAGTGGAAAAATGAATACTTTTGCCTGTACACCAAATAGCTTTCTTTACTGTACCTGTCGAATTTAAATGTCCATACTACATGATAAATAAGGGATTTGCGTGATTGATAAAATCACTTAACAAAATCTGTAACTGGATCGTTCTCAATAATTATGTAAGTGAATTATAATCGATGTTAAAATATATTTTTTTAATGGCATAATAATGTCCTTCAAAATAGAGTTCGGTCACGGCAGCTCTGAAAATATAATACTACACAAGTATCTGTGAAAACATAAGTGTTTCTCTGTTCATTATTACGTTAGCACATTGTTTAAAAAATAACCGTTAACCTTTTGAACGCCATCGTCACGTATACATGACAAGCAAGCGCGTGCCCTGTACGCCAAACGTCACAAATATGTGACAAAAAGTACGGCGAATTTGTGGCTTGGCGTCGGGGGCACGCCGATGCGTTTATGCTCTGGCGTTCAAAAGGTTAAAGTACGAGTCTGTTTGCGCACCGAGGGTTCCGTACAAATTTGTGTACATACTCGTAGTTAGTTCATCCATTACGGAAATTAAACCTTTGTTTTTCAGAGTAGGTATGCATTATCTCCTGAAATCCATAAACAATAAAAATACTAAACATTATTGTGATGAAAAGATAAGTAGGATTGTAGGACAAATAACTTTGTGTAGTTGAAAAACGATCTCCCATACCAACATCAAAATCTATAGGTACAAGTACTTCACAGTTAAGTCTTCAACCACAAAAGTGTACAAAAAGATGTGATAAACTACAAATTAACGATTTTGCTCATGACTTCCTGAGAGAAAGAGTCTTTAGAGGCAGGCAGACGGACAGACAGACAATGAAGCGATCCTATCAGGGTTCCTATTTTTTGCTTATGCCTTACGGAACCGTAAAATACCTAAGTTATAAAAAATTTTACTAATCTGCCACTCCATAAATTTCACTTTTTACGACACGTTTAGACGACCTCTCTGTTTCCCCGTCACATCACACACTTAACGATAGAACAATACCCTAGGCAAGAGCAGCCTTCTCCAAGGCCAATTATACCTGATAATTAGAAATCAAGATCATCAAACGAGTCATGAATATGCGGTCGACAAATTAATTACTGAGAGGCACGCGAGAGTTACCCTCATTTCTGATTGATTAGGCCTCCGGCCTTACCTGGATATGTACAATACCATTGGCAATTGATTGACATTGTCTACGAGTACTATTGTCTCTCATCTTCTGAGACAATAGTTTAAATCAATGTTACTGATATCTAATCTAAATCCATATAATACGGGTATTATAATGCGAAAGTAACTCTGCTTGTCTGTCTATCCGTATGTTTGTTTGCTAGCTTTTCACGTCTTAACGACTAAATGAATATGGATGAATCTTGAAATAAGGCTAAACCATGTCCTGAGAATTGAATACTTTCATTACAGGAGGGAGCAAGTGAAGCCGCTAGCCGACAAAATAGAATTTGTATTTGTTGGTTTTAATAATAAAGAGAATTTGTCTTTTTTTTAGAGCAAGATAATTTCTGTATAACCGGTATTTTACATAGAGCGTCTGCCTATCCGACCTCAACAACCCAGGTACTGGGCAATACGATCTCCTTAGCGAGGCTGGTGCCAGATTTTCTAGCTTCTGACTTCTTTCTGACGTAACGACTGTCAAAAATCTACAAATGACAGCCGGAACCAACGGCTTCACGTGCTTTCCGAGGCATGGAGGAAGCTCGGTATAATAATTGAATGTCAGCCATCCGCTGACCGACTCCGGCAAGCATAGCATAACCTCGAAGTTCGACCCATGGGGCTGTTATTATTTAGTCAGGAGCTCCACTAATCTCTGTTGAAACCGATTTAAATTGTTTTCACTCATAGAAAGCTACACCATCGCTGATTTTTATTGTTATTTCTCAGATTTTTATATCAGAAAATGCAAGGTTCCTGTGGCATAGCAAGCCTCGGAAAACGCTATTTGGTAGGTACATATTATTTAAGTCTATCGTTTGCATCAACTTCTACCAGCTATTGTCCCATGTTACTGACGATCGGTGCATCAAGTTTTCTTCTTTTATTCTCCCGTGTTACGCTATCAGTTTTATTCACTCCCTTTTCATCCCATTCCTCACACAATCTATTCAACTTTTATTTGGCCTCCCTCTCTGCCTCCATCCATAGATCCAAATTTATAATCATAACTCGTTTAGTCAAATGCGTTTCACTTCTCCGCACACATTACTCATACAAAGAAAAAGGCATAATGCTACTAATCAAAGTTGGGAAATAATAAAAGACCAAGTGCCATTTCAGTGAGGAGATTTTTGTAGTACAGTGAACACAATGATGATAGAGAATGCAAATGAAATTCATTTAGAGTCGTATCACGTTAAATAACGTAAATCTAGCCATGTGGTCAATGCAGACATTAAATTTTATGATGGATAGGCTTGTCAGAACTTTACACAGTGTTTATTAGTAAAGAGGTATGTTATGAATAGTGCATTAGTACCGATCAATCATAGGACTGACGTTATAAAAACAGTTGAGAGTAAGTATAACTTATTGGTAACATCCATGCAAGCTTGTAAAGAGTGTTCAGAACTTTGGACATAAAAACTTCTTTAAGTCTCGTTTAACGAGACTGCCACGTTGTTCAATTGGTAGCAAGCGATACTGACGATACTGCTACGCATGAGGTGGGTACGATTCTTGGTAAGTGTTATTGGGGTTTTTCGTCTGGGATATTTCAATAGCAGCCTGTTGTCTACATTTGTGCCAAGTTTCTACAATAACAATGACACGGGACTTAAACATAACTGGAAAAATGGGGACGATGTGCTACATTAGAAGAAGCTCACTTCTGCCTATTCCTTCGAACAGTACAAGGTGTAACTTTACGATTATCCCGACCTCATAATGTCAGTATGAACAGCAACGCACACATTATGGATGAGTTCCTCATGTCCTGGTTCTGGAACCCTCGTATCTTGATTTCCACGTATCCTGGGATTGCAGTATTTCGACGAACTTCTTCACCATGAAGTAGGCACTAATTCAAAGTTCGGGTTCAAGGCTACAACATCATGCAGCAGAGGCAGTTGTTGGCTTGAAGTAGGAGTTCATGAGCAAGAGTCGGCCTTGCGCTTGGTGACAGCAAAGGATTTCCAACTGAAAACTCAGGAATCAGTTCATCGGAGAAGACAGCATCCAGTCGCTGACTGTGCGCCCCGGAGCGTGACTAGTTTTTTTTTTTTTATGAGCTCCAAGCAGGTTTGAGTCTCTAATTGTGGGGATTAGACTCACCACAGGTTACCGTTAAGTAGTCCTATGGGCGAAGGCGCAGACCAATGACCGCATCTGTCAGACGGAGCACCTCTTCTCCAGGATTTTCAGGACTTACGCAGACCGATGACCGCATCTGTCTGACGGAGCACCGCTCCTCCAGGATTTTTAGGACTTTCTCAAAGTGGAAGTGATAACCTAATAAGCTACTGCCGTGCTTACCATCAACGTCTCACCACCCTCCTCCACGCCTCATCTAACGTGAAAATGCTACTACACCTATACATTCTAACGCACCTTTATCTTTTCTTCTTAACAAGCAACCTCCAAGATCTTTAAAAATAGCAATCTAGAGCAATTTGCAGAGGATTATAACTTTGGTTTGCAAATGGCTGGAATAATTTCGTACCCAATTTTGTTTCGCTAAGCTTGTACAAAATGTTGGCAAAATTCGTCTTATTCATTCACTTTCTAGACTTCTTTACGATCAAACGTTGCTGAAGCTGAATTAGTAGAACTTTTAGATGACTGAAAGAATCTAGACTTTGGTTTCTAATTACTGAACCAGAAAGTCCTTTGAAGTCGATAATTGTATGCGTAAGTAAGTCTTGAAAAGTCCTTTGTTCTGGTTGATGATTTAAAAAGTTGTAGACGGGACTTTTATAGGTATCCTCTTATCCCTCGGTCCTTTATTTGTGCTGACTTTTACGGTCGATGGCAACGATTATTATGTAAGTATTAGGGTGAGCAGTTATGATTCCCTTCAAGTACTTTAACCTTTTGAACGCCAGAGCATTAACGCGCAGAGCCAAACCACAAATTCGCCGTACTTTTTCTCACATATTTGTGACGTTTGGCGTACAGGGCACGCGCTTGCTTGTCATGTGTACGTGACAATGGCGTTCAAATGGTTAAAAGTAATTACGTGAGTCAAGTAAAGAGATAGACTAAAATGTTTTAGTGTTGTGCAGGCTCTTTGCTTGATTTTATTTACGTTACCAACATAGTAATCACAGTATTATTGATACTTCTGTATTTTTTTTTTTATAATTCCGAAAGTATGTTGTTTGTGTGTTTGTTCCTTTTTCAGTTCTTAACGGCTGAATGTATTTAGGAGAAACTTGGCTCACGTGCGTGTTATTTTCTAGCTTCTACCTGTGACTTTGCAAGCGTGGAAGTCGAAAATTATCCCAAGAGATACTTCCAGGATAAGAAGTATCCTTCATCCTGACGTAGGACATGGTCTACCAGTCTGCCAAGTTTCATTCAAATCAGTTCTGCCAGCAAATCGTGAAAGGTTACGAATAGACTGACAGATGACTTTCGCATGTATAATATTAGTATGGATTTCACCATAAATACTTTCTCATCGTGAAATAACTAAAAAGCAGCAGTGGTTATTTCCATTATTTATTTTAAACGACAACTTGTTTAAAGATCTCTCAAGACGCTTCACGTGACTCAAGGGCTGGCTTTTACCTTGGTCTAATCTAGAATAAGCATTGCCATACACCGTGGCAATGCCGCCAGTCTTTTGGGTACACTTCCAGTCGACAGCGATGCGGATGAATTTTTTGACGCCATATTTGAGGGTTAATTTAGTTAGGAGTTTTTATTTTTATTTCTAGTGTATAATAGTTAAGTACAAATAAAAGGAAACTTAATTTTAAACGATATGAAGCATTTTAAACTTTTAGTTTAAAAAAGATCCTTAACAAGTGTTTGTAATGATATTGCTAAAATTTAAAAAAAAAATGAAACTCCTGAGTCTAATAATTTGGAAGTAATAAGTCGGTTTTATGAAATCATTTTTCAATCACTGAGACGAAAATGAAAAGTTGGGAATCTCGTTAGGGGCCTTTTTTCGGCCATGACAATGTCATTTCAGAGTAGGTAATCTATATGTATTTCTCAGTTGAGGGCCAAGAAAATTTTAAATGATGGGAGAAAAAAAGATTCTATATTTTATATCCACACACTTTCGGTCCGTATAACTTAAGATACTTGGGAATCATGATAAGCAAGATTCCACTTCTATTTTGTGACTATCTTAAGGTCCTGAGTGGCTGCATTCTTTAAACATTTCATCATCAAAACTGTGGATTGAACTTCAGCAAACTGTTAATTTGAACTAAGTTTTCAAGGTGAGTTTTTATAGAATAGCACAACATAATTATATGCCTGCTCCTAGAGGCTCTTCTGGTCTCTGAGACTGCAGGATCTCCGTAAAATCGACACACTAGAGATGTGGTGCTGGAGACCCCTCCTGAAGATCCCGTTTCACACTAATATCTCCATCATCAAAGAGCTTCGTATTAAAGATCGACTTTCGTCCACTGTGAAAACACGTATACTGAAATTCTTTGGTCACATATTCAGTAATTACAACCCGACGGAGAGACTGGTGATTCAGGGCAAGGTGGAAGGCAAGAGAGCACGCGGTGGAATGGAAGCGCATCGCAAAGAGAGCAGTCCAAGCCGACGACCCCCCGAACATTTCTCCATGTACCTCAACTGCGCAACCACGACCAATTTGACTAGAGTGTCCGACAAAGAAGAAGGGGCTCTAAACAAAGTGATATTCTATCAGCGTTAACAATTGATAGAAGTCCATAAATATTTGACCAAGTAACAAATTGATAGTGCATTCGAATTCCATACATTTTGAACTTACTGACAATCATTATCGCTGTTAAGCCCCACTTGCAAAGACCAGAAATATTTTTTCCTGCGAGCTAGTTTTAACCCGGGGTCATTATATATGGAATCTTTGTTATTTATACTCGGGTTAGCAACCTACTCTTAATTACAAGAAAACTCGTCATGATGATTATGAATTCTCTTAATCAGTAAGATTATTATATATCATATTTATTAGTTTATTATTTTAGCATATATATGAATTTTATTAGTTATATATATATTATTTGTGTATTCTTTCCGAAACAAAATTCCATTGCAAATTTTATTTTTAGTTGTAAACCTACCACAGTGTAGTCTTTTTAAACCAAAGATTGAGAAAGCCTTGATGCATTAAGTCCGCCCGTGTACGACTATTGTACATCAGTTTAAATTAAATAGGATATTAATTCGTCTAGGTTTTACAAAGGAGTCGTAAACGTAAAAGAACTTAATGTTTTTGCCATTAAAAAAAAAAAATCTTAACTTGGTACTATTATTGCTGGCATTCAATAAATCGTTCCCTATTCAACATAAAATATCTCTAAAACACTTGGACGCCATTTGCAAATGCCGCGCTTATTTTATTTTCTAAGGACCCTCATAGTTCAGTGCATGTTATTATAGGTCTGCTAGACTCCTCGAGAGAGCATTGTCCCTTCCAAACTTTAACATAATTTTATTAATTCGGATGAAACATTAATTTTGGTTTGTTGTTGTTTATACGTGATCAGATTATAGAAACTGTCTCAACTGATGAGAGCTAATCAAGTGAAGGAGGCAGGTCCCATAGAAAACCAACCCAAGTTTTACATCTCAAAAGTTACAGTAAAAATATAGTACATTGTTCACCGAGAGGAGAAAGTGACCGATTACCGTCGAGGGTGTCGTTTGAAGCCCGAGCCGTAGGCGAGGGCTTTAAAACACCCAAGATCGGGAATCGCAGTTTCTCTCGAGTGATACATAGTGCTTTATACTACACCTACAAGGAAAATAAAAAACGAAATCTTTACTAATTGAAATTTATATTGAAATTGTTGCAGTTAAAACTGAATCCTCAAACAACACACAAATTGGAAATGGCGCCAATGGCGTCTGCAATTTTCACATGTTCTTTTTTCAAATTGTTTATTCTGCCGCCGCAGGGTCGCACTGCCAGCCCGACACCATCCAACACACAGCTAGTGGCCAGTGTCATTTTGCGAACTTGGAGATAAAAACTCACTGTAAAAACTTTTTGGCTTTTGATATTTAGGTTACCGGCGCATAGTCTTACCCAAAATTAAAAAAGAAAAACCACGTAAGAAATGGATTTTCATACACTTTTCTCTCCCGCTCAGATGCGTTTTCTCCCCGCATATTTGTTCGATATGCAATGACGTACTTTCTACCGTAAATTTGATAAAGTATCAAGGTACTTTCCAAGCAGGTGTAGTATAAATAGTATTTATACTACACCTGCTTTTTCTTTTTTAATTTTGGGTAAGACTATGCGCCGGTAACCTAAATATCAAAAGCCAAAAAGTTTTTACAGTGAGTTTTTATCTCCAAGTTCGCAAAATGACACTGGCCACTAGCTGTGTGTTGGATGGTCTCGGGCTGGCAGTGCGACCCTGCGGCGGCAGGATAAACAATTTGAAAAAAGAACATGTGAAAATTGCAGACGCCATTGGCGCCATTTCCAATTTGTGTGTTGTTTGAGGATTCAGTTTTAACTGCAACAATTTCAATATAAATTTCAATTAGTAAAGATTTCGTTTTTTATTTTCCTTCTAGGTGTAGTATAAAGCACTATGTATCACTCGAGAGAAACTGCGATTCCCGATCTTGGGTGTTTTAAAGCCCTCGCCTACGGCTCGGGCTTCAAACGACACCCTCGACGGTAATCGGTCACTTTCTCCTCTCGGTGAACAATGTACTATTACTCTTTCTACTCTACAGTCTGGGATACAAGTCATTAGCGCAGGAGCTGGATTAATTTTAAACCATGTCCTGTAGATTGAGGATACAAAAATATTTAGAATCATTTTCTAGATTTCTTGATGAGATTCCTGAGTCCGGTTACACAACACCGTTGAAAACTTTCTTTGAAAAATTATCGTTGTATCAATACGTCGCGTTTATCTGTTGGAGCTTTAAATTGGCTTTATTTGCATACCCAATTTCAGGAAGCATGCAGAGCCATCAAAGGATTTATAGCAGAAATAATTCACTTTCGACGCATCACGCAGTGTCGTGCTGTGTAACGTAAAACGTATGTCATAAAACAAACACGTTGGTAATGTAGTTCATCTATAAGAACACAGATGGCGCCAATTTTAAACAGCAGACATTACCTACAAATGATAAATTAATAACAGTATCTTTCTTAAGAGGACAGACAATATAATTTATTGGCGTTATAAAGATAAGTATTTATTTGAAACTCTAGTCAGTGGAGTATGTGGTCTTGATCAATCTTCAAGTTTAAGAGCGTTTAATCCTCTCGAACTCCAAATTATTTTCTTGGAAAATTAATAAACCGATTTAAGTTAAACTTAGTACTTATAAGCAAGACCTAGGCAAGGTCTAAAAAGTTTGTTAATGACTTTTTCGGAAAATACTTCAGAGGGAATCGGAGTTATTTTTTACTTTCTACAACGTGTAACAGAATAAACGCAATCCCTCTTAAGGGGCCATTGTTCTCATCATTATGAATATTTTTTATCATAAACCAAACCCGAAATCGCGAAAAACCCGTCAGCTGTTCAGTACATTTTGTAGAGTTATGCGCACATAAATGTATATATGGGGAAGGCGGTTTTTTTCGCGATTTTAGTGTTGGTCCCATTGTCATAGTTGTTCATAATGATGAGTAGGTACAATGATTCTTTAAGAGGTATTGCGTTTATTCTGTTACACGTTGTATAAAATATTTTAAATCCCCTATATTTCCATGTGAACACTATAATCTCATCCTACATTCAATTTACTCTTTCCAATTCAAAGATTTTTTTCTGTAAGTTTTCACTAGACACAGTCTCTCTGATAATCATTAAATAACGCAGCATATGCTGAGATGGCCTCACACGTATTAAATTCATGCTTTTATAGCTTTTATTAATTATTTCTATGACTGTTACTTTTCATTTATTTTACTTCTGTGTTCTCGGTATTGTGTAAAATTAAAACTAAAACAAATAAAACAAGTAAAATTAAAACAAATTCAAAAGCTTATCACAAGGCCATATTGTTTTATTACAAACTAGTGGCCCACCCTGACTTCGCCGGTTTTTTTTTTCAAGTTTTCTTTTATCAGAACCTTCTCCTGACAGTAACAAACAACAAAAAAGAATTAGCGAAATTGGTCCAGCCATTCACGCGTTATGCCGTGACCAAGGGAAATAGGGATTCATTTATATATATCTGGATAAGTCCTAAAACCACTTTCCCTTTTACAAAATTCATTTTACTTTGAAATCACTGGTTATTTGCCAATGACCGAGCACATTACGACATCACATTACTCAAGTTCCTATGGGATTTTCCCCATGACTTCTTATACAAATCTCTTGAACATTGATTGATGATTCCTCTCCTTTCGACGAATTGAATTCTCTGGGGCCTTTTTTCTTTTACATTATTTTCACTCTTTGTTCCAATTAATCAGACATTTGGGGTTCGGTGGCCACCTTTTTCGGAATTTAAGCACTAGGAATTGATGAAAAATGGCTATGTTAGTATCTGTCATATGTATGGAACTGTGGTGTTTAAAAGTGTATTCTGGTAACCTGTCCTATATAACTCAGGATGTAACAGAAATACCCTGATGAAATCAAAATCAACTATCCCTTATATTTACGTATATGTTTGCATGACTCGATAAAATGTACTGTAGAGCTGATTTTTATTTCGCGATTTCAGGGTTGTCCCCGTACAAAAAGTTGTTCACAATAATGAGTTGATTACCCTTTTTCAGGTTTTTCAGTTTTATTTTTTTTTATAGATGAAAAACGGTCATTATCAAATAAGTATCAAATAAGTATGAAATGGTGATTGATTTAATTTTTCTAATATCTATCTAATGAATTACGAAAAAATCTAAGTCACTTCAAGATAGACATGATTTTTTTATCTTTACAAGTTAACATACGAGTAATATATTTTGGTACTGAGTAAAATAAATTGGCTGGGTAGATATTGTTTCAGGCTGTGCTTTATATAATTTCAAAACGTGGACCAACTGCATGTATAATGAAATTAACGTTACCTTCATAATTATACTGAACTTGCTTTTGCCCGCGACTTCGTACGTGCATATCCCGTGTTTCCCCGTTCCTGTAAGAATTTCGGGCAATCCTCTCTTAATGCTCCCCTACACTCCCCAAGGAACCTACATGCCACATTTCAGCTTTCTACGACCCATAGTTTCGGCTGTACATGACTGAGTTATAGTTCTTAAAACTCAACAGACAGATGTGTTGCTGGGGAGTTTGTTGCGCCACTTCTTCTTCCCAGCTAAAACACTAGGAAGTGGTGACGGGCGGGCGTTTTGGGGGACTGTCTTTATGTAGAACTTTGACGTTCAAAAAGTGCAGGCACTCAGCCTTATTTGAATAAATGACATTTGAATTTTTGTTCGTTGTCTGTCAGTCACTCAGTCACTCACTCAATCAGTCAACACATACGGAAACTTAACCAACTAAAACTGATTGATTAGTTTCCATTCTTCATTGGAACATACTTAAAAATAAATCACTCTCTCTGTATTTATATATTTTTCTACCGGGAAAATAGTGACTTGCATAATGCACTTTTAATATTCTTCTCCTTAATAAAATCTTGAGTCTTTTATCAAACTTAAAAACCACGATAATGGCCTGTTTAACGCGTATCTTTTGAAGCCAGGAACAGTCTTCCACACAGTTTGGTAACGACACAACTTGCTGCAAACTATTTTCGTTCTTATAACAATAGCGGTATAGTTGTGATTACCCTGTATTCTACGCTTAATGGTCCGTATTCGTGGTTGTACACTTGAGGATCCTTTTTCTCTTGGGAAACAAAAGGGGCCCTTTCTATAGAATATTAGCTGTCAGCGTATAATAAGGAACATTATTAGGGAGACAGTTTAACGACTAAGCTTTTTCAGATATTTAATAGACTCTTCGACGATGTTATGCACGCGCTCTGTTTTTTGGTTTATTTTAATTATTCAAATTTTTTGCCTAACCTCTATCCAAAAGTTGGGGTCAGTGTTGCCCTAGCTAGGTGAGGCTGAATAAAATCAATATTTTACTTGAGTTATATTCATCTGACTTCGGCCTATACAACTCAATTACTGGGTTATGCCGATATCCTTAAGCTAGCTGTCAGATTTTCAGCTTTGTCGTACGACCTTAACCGAGAACGTCGATTTATTTATTTATTTATTTAAACTTTATGTACAATAGTGGTACATGGGCGGACTTAATGCATCAAGGCATTCTCTACTAGTCAACCTTTGGGTTATAAAGACTATATTGTGGTAGGTGTACAATAAATAAAAATAAGATTCAAAATTGAACTTTAACAATTCGGAAAGAATACACAGATAATATATATATTACTAATAAAATACATATATATGCTATTTTTGATTTAATGAGTTCCGGATTCATTTTACTAATGAAACTGAACGTGATCATAAAGCAGTCACTCAACTTGTGTAAAAACAATCGTTGTCATTATTGTCAAAGAATATTAAAATCTATATTTACGGTTTAATGTGTTTATCGTGTTAAGATTTATTGGTAAAAAAAACAGCTTCAATGTCACTAACAACTTTCCACGAACAAAATACAACGACATGAAAGAAATTTTAGATTATTTTAGTTTAAGTTTATTATTTGTATTCAAGGTACTGTGACAACTAAACCGTAATACTTTTTCTTTCTTTCTTATTCTGAATATGAAGATCAATAACAACCTTCATATTAAAGTTTCCGCAATATTCAACGGACTTCATTAAGTCCGATGAATATTGCTCTAGTTTAAAAACTACCAGTACCGTGGTGGCGCTAAAAATATAAAAAGCAGGTAGATTTAAAGTTTGTGTGCCGTGTGTTGGGCGGGCCAATTTCCATTTTTATTGACTCTAGACGAAACCCGGACTACCTGAAAACTAAATCAAATAAACATGGATGCAATGTGATATTACGTTTCTGCACCAAATGTGGGATTCTCGAAGGTCGAGTGTCCTTTGTTACCCTAGTACCAATGTTGTCCACATTTCATTTGTATAGGCCTATAAAATTGTTAATTTTGGTAAAAGTACATTGTACCAACCCATTATAAAAAGTAAAGTGCTTTTTTTAATGGACACAGTGTAACCATAAAACAATACAAAAGTAAAACGAAAAATAAGTAAAGAAACAGATTTAATGTGTCGTTTTTTTGGACAGTTAGCTGTGCCAACTGATAAGTATTTAAATTGAACTTTGTATCTGCTGTTGTGATCCATAGAAAGAGATGCGATAAGATTATCTTTTTGCACATTTTTCTGCCTACAACAAACAGTTTCTTTTAAAATAGCTGTCCATCTGTCGAAATACCTTCCAGTCAGAGTACCCTACAAATTATTTACTTGCTGAACTTTAATTGACTAACTTAATCATATTATTAAATCATAAAACAAAAAATAATAATTTAATATTCATGTACGGTTGAACAGGCCGAGAGAGCAAATTAAAAATCTTTCCTCAAACATCACTCACCTTTGATTTATCGTGAAGAGAGCTTTTAACAGCGATGTAGCCTGTCGAAAACACCGTCTTAATTATTCTTTAGTAATTTTCGTCTTAATTTTTAATATTTTATCGAGAGCACTTGGCCGCTTGAGAAAAAATGAGACTGAGCACAATTCAAATTTTATTTGGGTACTTGAATGCTTTCCTTAACTTCTGGCAACCGAGACACTCTTTTAGACAGAGTAAAGCCTTCACATCTTTTGTAGTGGATCTCTGTCAATCGTTACGGATTGTGGAGGTCCGAAGGTCTGTTTCATATAAAATATACCAAATGCAGTAGTCAGCTATATTGTTGCGGAATTTGTTCGAAAGAGTCACCGCGGCCCTGGAACGCAAAGGGCTTTAGAAAGAACACGGATGGGTTTTAGTCAGTAAGAGTCTGACACGCCCTTCCGCTCCACCCAGAGTGGAAGAAGTCATTTGATGATTTCCCATCCTTAAAAAAAAAAGTAGTCTGCTATATTGGAAGAGCAGCACCTCCTTTTTAGCAGTGATTGTAAGAGCTCGTTCCCACTTGTCGAGTGTCGGATCCGTATATTAATCGGAAGTCGACGTGTGTGTGTGAAATGCAGCTGCATTTGAACAATTAAATACTTCACAGGGCTTTGGATCTGTAGCCATAACTCGGGAGCCATGCGTTTTCCAAGATTAGTATCCTATCATGGAACTTTTAGGATGATTATTTACAACCAAATACTTGCTTCACTTATTAATAAATACCCAACGGCTTTAATCGTTATTTAGCTATCTTGTTGGTTGAGGAGTTCCTATGACCAACTTCCAGTCGTATCATCAGAACAGCTCCATAATTCGAGAACTTTAAGTTTAAACTTAATTGGGTGCCAGGAAGTGCTTAACAAATTAATTTCTATTTTTATCGGACACGTACGATAAGATGCAAGTTAATATAAAGCTTGAACAAATCCTAAACCTAAATAATATTGCAAATGCGAAAGTGAGTTTGTTTGTGAACCGATAATGACGAATTTTGGTATGGGATCCTGGAGACGGTTTAAGGCTACTTTTTGCGAAAATCGATATTAACGCGAGTGAAACCGCGAGCCAAACCCAGTACACAATAAACTTCTCATTATTCACGTCTCAGTAACCTTAATAGCTCCGCATCGCATTTCCCTCGCAGTGTGTTCCCACCTTTTGATAAATATATTTTTAAAATGTTTTCCCGTTGCGATGCATCCAAGCGACGATGTACCGATATTTTCGTGTCGTATCCTTAAGCTTTTCGCTTCGATAAGTTGTTTTTCCCTTGGGTGTCTCGATGATATTTCTACTAAGCTACTTGACTGAGATGATGCATCTTGTTTTCGTGTTAAATAAATTCCATGAAGAAAAATAGCTGGGTGCAAAATACATGTCGGAGCCAACTAGCTTAATCAGCCGTTTCATTAAAAACCTAGATCAACAGGTAGGTACAATAAGTTTTTGGAAATAAGTGAATGACAAAGAGGAATTGGTGTTCATCAATTTCTTACAAACAAGTCAAATATATTTTTTAAACGTCTAAATTTACAGAAATATAATGTTAAAGTGACTCATGTTGTCCCTTAGTAAAAGTAGAATTTTATACAGAAGAACGGATAAGCAACTTCATAGTTACTCTCTTTTTGCGTTAATCGAACAACCCCCAGCAGATAATTTTGATTAAAAGGAGCAATATTCAATCCATTTGATTAATCTTGGCATATTAAGGCACCTCGAGATAATGCACCTCGAGATCTAAATGACATGATTGGCACGGCATTTTTCACAGGTGTTTTTAACGGTGCGAGACTTATCTACATTACAAATCCTTATGTAGGTTAAACAGAATGTCACCGTTTAAAAGATGGCAGAAATAAGGGCTCGTCAAGACAGGAAGGAAGTGTGTCGGTATCTGCGCGATTACCCGGCACCTTCTACCTGCTTATCTACACACGGCCTATTTTTCAACGACCTTATCTTGAGCTAGAATTAAAGTAGCGTAGTCGTAGTATTTTAAAGTAGCGTTCGCATTTCTGTATGGTGTCGGACGTAAAAGAATAGCACCATACCATAACTTCTCGTGAGTGTCGTAAGAGGCGACTAAGGGAGCCGCCAGAGAATGGGCAGCAGCATTCTTTGTGCACGGCAAGAGCTACGCTGTGATTGCCAACCCACCTGCCCTTCCCTATTTGGAGGAGGTTTATATCCAGCAGTGGACGTCTTTCGACTGATATGATGATGATGTTTGCATATATAATATATAATAAAAACACCTCTTATTTTCTACATTTCAAGTACTTCACCTTGATCGTCGCTGAATTGATATTGCGACTTGAAATTAAATGCATTTGAAGTATGAAAATTAGCCTTCAGGTTAGCAAAGTTGTCTGTAAAAAAATCAAATCATTTTAATTATCCGTTATGTTATTTTTAACCTACTTGGAGCCAGTACTTTCTATCTGTCTATACCAGAGATGACTCATACGGGTCAATGTATGTTTTAAATTACAGACATTATCAAATACAGATTAACGAAATACAGGATAGGATAGCGTTTGGACTCAAATCAAATCGAAAGTCATTTATTTAAAATAAGCTGAAAATCGTCACTTTTTGAAAGTCAAAATTTACATGAAGGCAGTCCCCCAAATCGCCCAGTCAGTCACCACTTCCTAGTGTTTTAGCTGAGAAGAAGAAGTGGCGCAACAAGCTCAAACTCCCCAGCAACACATCTGTCTGGAATGGACTTTTTAGGAAAGAATAGAGAATAGAAAAGAAAAGAGAAACGTTTAGAGTAAACTTGTCCCAGCAGACGATACAAGAGTCCTATTAATGGAATATGCAATTAATTTAGGTATTCTATCTATCGAATTCTGCCTCACCATTTCTCGTTTTAAGCAGTCTAATAAAACACCTCTGTCCAGCGCAGATATAGCATTGTCGGAGACAGAATAGAAAACTCTTTAGTGCACACCTAAAAGTTACAAAAAAAGATATTAAGAAAACATTACATAGAGTGACACAATGGGCGGCCTTTTCATCAAAATCGATCTCTTAAATTCTACATTGCCTAAAAATAACCTATCAGAAAACGCGTTAAAAAATCAGCTGCAAGAAATTTAAGGGGTTGTTTAGAATAACAAATAAAAATTAATCACGATTTTTTTTTAAATTATCCGTTCCAAAGATAAGCAATATTTTCTCTACGCACAAATTTATTGACTGTGCGCACTGTACGCAGTGTGGGCCGCGCATGTACGGGTACGGGGCCGTACAGTGCATATAAAAATATTTTGCTTAATTATTTGTAAGTGTGAAAAAATAACATGGCTGCAATGTTTTTTTTGAGATACATTGTTTAGATGATACCGAGCACATACACGAAATTTTTGCAGTTGATTTTTAACACCTTATATTTCTCCCAAATAAAGACGCAATCAAAAGCAAGTACGAGTTTCTCTATATAAACCACATACCTTACCACATACCTTTGCGTTCCAGGGCCGCAAAAAAACAACATACTAAAAACAAGTTAAGAATAAATAGGCCGTAAGTTGACAGGTAATCGTGCTCACGTTGGAGCATATCCTTCCTTTACCTCGTACAGCCCCAGTAGGGGGATAAAATGAATTTATGGGAAGGGGAGGGCCTCATGCAGGTTTATTCGGATTAAGTCAATATAACTCCATTTTATTTTATTTATAGCGGTTTTAGAAAGATTTTTTGGAGTTTGCGAATGGAGTTGGAATTGATTTGAAATATGTTTATCAGAAGTTATCGTAGCTTCTAGGAAAATATTTGATTTTCAGATATTCACTCGAAGTAGACACAGTTATATGTTGTGGTGTCAATAGTTGAGCGAGTGGTCCTCTTTTTGGATAGGAAATCATTAAATGACTTCACACGTTCCGGATGGAGCGAGAGGGACTGCCAGACTCTTACTGACTAAAACCCATCCGTATTCCTTCAAATGCCCTTTGCGTTCCAAGACCGCGGCAACTCTTTCAAACAAGTCTGCAGCCCTGGTATCCTGGGGCAGACACCAACTAGAGAACTACCAAGAAGTATAATTGTCTTGAAAAATTTTGACACAGATTCCCCACAATATCTTTTTATTTCTAATCATTAATCATATACCATCAAAAAGAAACTCGTTATTAAACTTGCCACATCATACAATACAGGCGAAAGGTCAAAGTCAAAAACCCGATACAAAAGGCCACAAACTCCGACCGATTTAAAATAAACCTTTATTCTCCGGAAGCTTCAAAGATTAGGCTTCGCTCAAAGCAGCTCCATGTATCTGCGAGTATTTCAAACGTAAGGCTGTGCGCAGACTCGATTCACGACAGTCTTTAGAGGTTCAACGACGGCATTTTGAACAGTATGCCCAGTTAGTATAAGTGTGACTTTATCGAATGCTTAAAAGTATGGGTGAAAAGCGAATATGTGGAGCGGTCAGAGCGTAGACTACACATGGCAGATATGTTGTAGTTTGAAACAAGGCAAGGTAAGGAAGACCAAAAGTCTTGCATCCTTAGTACGGTTTTTTATACGCACTCGACTGCGTTAATGCTAACGTCATTTGTATTGAAACGGAATAAGTGCAGTCTGGTGATAATAACGCTAAACCTCGTTTTCCCCCATACGATTTGACATAATCGTAAGGATTGGAAATCGTCAAATGACTTCTTCCGCTCTGGGTGGAGCGGAAGGGCGTGTCAGACTCTTACTGACTAAAACCCATCCGTGTTTCTTCTAAAGCCCTTTGCATTACAGGGCTGCGGTGACTTTTTCGAACCAATTCCACAACTCTGGCAGGTTCTGGCCTTAGCGGGCCCCGTCTCCTATGCTGACATCTCTTCAATGTGCGCGTGAAACACAACGCGCCGTCGACCCGAGCCTTGTGGTGACCGGACAACGAGCCACCCAACGCTCGCCGTCCACAGGTCCGCGCCTGCGGTGGCCGGGGGTCCGCTTAAACGACATGCTATCCCTACTCCGCTGGAGAAAGTACTCTTCGAATCAACCGTGGTAGGGACAAGAAAAAGATGGCGCGTAACGGAAAAATGTGACGCGTAACCGAGAAATGTTTAATTGTTGTGTAAATTTTTTTCCAACGCCGATCAAGAAGTTTCACTTCAAAAACTACTAATGTTATAAGTGCCTGCTCTTTCTACAGACTAAATTTTTCGACTCTGTATTGCGCACTATCTCAAACAGTAATTTTCCTAGCCATTTCACGTGACTGCTCGTTGCTAAGTGTATTGAGGGTCAGAATACTCGTAGAATACCTGACGTTTACGAGATAACGTTCAACCCTTTCGTCGGAAACCGCTTTCTATGCGAGAGGTTGTAATAGAGTTATTCGGGGCTTGTCTATTTAAGGGGTTACTTTCGAATTTTTTTGTCGATTCGAAAAAATATTGAGAAAAATAGTAAAAGGGTCTTTGAAATTTTAATGTCATGCATGAACATCATCGTTTTAGCCCTAAGATCACCGTTGGGCTGACCGAAAATGGTCGGTTGTGCGACTCGATTCTCAATTACACGCTTGGCAGATGATTTTATTATTCTTATTAAGCACAAAATACTATGCAAATATAATATTAATTAATCTTATGTAATTTCTCAGACATCTTTTCTCTAAAATCTTTTGTAAATTCATAGAATAAAATTAATTTTATGCAATTTGAATTAGAAGGTTGTGTACAAAAAAAAATCTTTCTCTTTTCTGTATAAAACACTAGCTTTTGCCCGCGATTTCGTACGCACATGTGTCGTTTTTTTCTCGTTCTCGTATAGCCTCATAAATGTGGCTATCATATACAAAAAGAATTTTCCAAATCCGACTGGTAGTTCCAGAGATTAGCGCGATCAAACAAACGAACTCTTCAGCTTTATTATTTTAGTCGAGATTAAAGATGAATCGTAGTATATAAGTACTAACATAGGGTATAAGCTGTTTTTGTTATTAAAATCTTTTAAGTATTTTGATTGTTGTTGTTGTTGTTTGTGTGTGTGAATGTATGGACTATATAATTATATACTACTATAATAATAATAATGGGCTACTATTTTTTATATTTTGAAATGTTTTTTTTTTATTATTGTTGTAGTTTTTAAGAAATAATAATTAAAAATGTAAATTAGTATGTAAGAAAAATAAATAAAGAGAATAATAATAAAGACATCGACAGTATTTCAGCACAGTTTCAGCTTTAAACACGATAAACTGCGCCTTAACAAAAACAAAAAAAATAAATGTGGTGTTAGTGAGATATCGCTTGGATATGAGAGAATATTTTAAGTGTGGATTTACAAAATGTTTTGCTATTATGTCTAGTCTCAAGTACGTGAGTATATTTGACTTTTTAGATAATAAAAAGAAGACAAGCCTTTGTGCGTGTGTCGGTCGTGTCAAGGTTTAAAATTTTTTATATATTTTTTTATCGAATGTTTAAAGTACGTGTTTGAATAGGCTTTGCTGTTCTCTACTCTACAGGGAATTTTCATTAAAATAAAATGCTTATTCACAGAACACACATTGAATACGGTATTTTTCGGTTTCCGTACCCAAAGGGTAAAACGGGACCCTTTTACTAAGACTCCGCTGTCCGTCCGTCTGTCACCAGGCTGTATCTCATGAGCCGTGATCGTTAGACAGTTGAAATTTTCACAGATGATGTATTTCTGTTGCCGCTATAATAAACACTAAAAAACAGAATAGAATAAATATTTAAAGGGGCTCCCATATAGCAGACATGATTTTTTTGCTGTTTTTAAAATACGGAACCCTTCATGCGCGAGTCCGTCTCGCAATTAACCGGTTTTTTTATCTATCCAATGCATCCAAGAGTGTTCCAATAACCCACTTCTAAGTACTTGGGACGAAAACCGGAGTTCATACCAGCCTTACCAATATTATTGTTTTTCATAAAAAAGTAAGCAGACTTTTCTCTGTCAAATTTTATAAGCTCAAACTTAACATATTAGAAAGTACATACACAATATATATTGAAGAGAAAGGCAACTATTTAAAACATACCTAATTTATGTATGCAAGAAAAGTCACGTATGAAAATATGATTAAGTGTGACTAGACAATCGGTTTTACAATTTCTCTAAAATACTCTTACTTTAGAGAAAATGTACATACTGAGAATTTCAGCCTAAGACTCGGTTTTAAATATTTAACACTAGTCTTTTCCCGTGGCATTACTCCAAAGCCAATGCTGGAATCTTGTTTCGAATATTTATTTGTTTAAACTTTATGTACAATAGTGGCACATGGGCGGACTTAATGCGTCAAGGCATTCTCTACCAGTCAACCTTTGGGTTATAAAGACTATACTGTGGTAGGTGTAAAAATAAAATTTAAAATTGAATTTTAACGTTTCGGAAAGAATATATACAGATAATATATATAATACTAATAAATACATACATATACTAAAATAATAAACTAATAAATTTGATATATAATAATCATGACGAAGAACACCTAAGAATAACAAGGAACAAGTAGTGTTTTCGGATTTTACGCTTAAAAGAAAATTTTGACGCGTTTGAACTGCATATGACACCCGTGGGTTTTTTTAAGGATGTGAAATCATCAAATGACTTTTTCCGCTCTGGGTGGAGTGGAGGGCGTGTCAGACTCTTACTGACTAAAACCCATCCGTGTTCCTCCTAAAGCCGGTGACCAGGGCCGCGGTGACTCTTTCGAACAAATTCCGCAACGCACCCGTGAGCTGCAGTTCTAAATCAGTAAGGTGACAATATCAAGTGTAGCCGTTTGGGGTTGAAACATTAGGCCCATGGGGTCCGAGTGCTCACCGAGTCTTTCAGGACATCAGCAAACAACTTATCGACTGTTCACGTGAGTGGGATTTTCTTCGGCCAAAGAATCAGCATTGCCATTCAACGCGGCAATGCTGCCAGTGTTCTGGGCACTTTTGCCATTGACAGCGATGTGGATGAATGTTTTGATGCCCAATGATTATTATTTTTTTACGCGTTTGTACAATTTCGCAATTTAATAGCATTGATGATGATTGATGCCGCTACATAAGTTTTTATAAATAGGGCTGCTTATTAAAAGACAAATCCAACAAGAGACGTCTTTAGCCTCATATTAATATCTTTAAATTCAGCGACTTTAAGTACTACGTATTTATTGTCATGTAACCAAATTGTAAAACTAAAGTTTAATTAATTCGATTCCCTAGAATTCAGTTAAATACTATCATGACAATTAGATCTTGTTATGCTGGGAATATCATGTTGGGGCTGAAAATTAAGTAAATCTACTTACATTATTACTACATTACTTAATTAATGTGCATACATGTTCTGTACATTTAAAGACAAACAAAGATAAAAATAGTATAGGCCACTGGTATCGGGAAGGGTCAAGACCGGTGATAGACAGGGCTCTTGAGAGAGGAACCTCCTAACGATACGCGCCGTGTTCTGCTTTCTGGATCAAACCCTTGATCCAACCTCCGTGGATCCAACTGTCCAACGAGAGCCTCCTCAGGTGTTCGTCGACGCTCTCGGCTAATATGCAATTGGCGACTGCGACTGTTGGTAATTTTTTATCTCAATTATAGTTGTGTCAAAATATAAGTCAATTTTTCTGAATAGTTCTGGTATAAGTTGTTTAGCTGAATGTTTTTATCAAATTGTTTGGATTTTCGTTCCAGAAAGTGTTCTTATCTAAGGCTCCTTGTCACTCGCAAAACACTACAAACGAAGCAACTCCGTGATAAATTGTCGCTCTATCGAATAGGACTCAAATTCCTTTTGATGAAATTCATAATATTTCACTGTAGTCTTTTCTGAAGGTAACTTCAATCAATCAATATGTTTATACGTTTTCAGATCTTGTGTAAAGCTTACATTGGTGAAGATTGTTGGATTTTTTCTTTTTATTGTTGTCAAATCTTTTCTTTTTGTAGTTTGTATTTGAAATACCACCACGTAATCGTGATGACAATGAGTAACGATGGCTGGAAGGAATGTGTGTCGATTCACTGGGCAGGATGATAGTTTCAGCCGATCTCGCGAGAGGAATGTTTATGATCCAAACGTCCATTTAGTAACGCTAGATAGGACTCCTAATCTAGAAGTCGATTTAGATTTTACCGTTCAGCCGTACTGCTGTACCAATGTCGTGGAAATGGCTCTATGATTCCAGTGTGAGAGAGAGACGGAGCTATACAGCACGAATAGCGCGAAATTATTATGTCCTAGCAGCTTGAAAAAAAAAATAAACACGTTCAGCCTATTCAGATCCTTTAATTTTGCGAAGTCGGTTAAAGAAAAATGCTTTGGTATTTTTATATAAATTCGGTTTTAATGTATATATTTTTAAAGTTAATTTCTGAACCAAGAATTTGAAGTTAAGAATTTCTCAAACTCTATTTTAACTTGATAAACTTTGACAAGTTTTTAAGTCCGGTCCGCTGGTCCTAACTCTTTTTAATTAGTGTTTCGTGATTCCAAAACAATTTACACTAAAATTCAAATATTGTCATGCAAATTAAGACTTTTATTCACGTAAGTAGATGCTCTTCCACTTTAGTTGTTTCTTGAGGGGGTCAAAAAGTTCACCTTACTTTACTCGTACGACCATAAACTGGTCGTACGAGTAGTTTTACGTAGTGATCAACAAAGTATTTAAGTATGCAGGATGGAAGCTTATCGTGCTAGTGAGGTAACAACCTTTTTCCTTAATTAATTCTTGGACACTTTTGCAGAATCACAAGCAGTTAATTCAATTTATGTTTCTTCCGCTATTCCTATTTTAGCATGATCTTCTTTCAAAACTTTTGTAAGGGCTTTCGCTTTGTTCATCATCTGCCTATCCTTTTTCTAGCTAGAGTGGGTTTTCTCCTTTTAGTTAAATCAAAATAACACGTTTTTTACCGTTTTTAGTTGACATTACACTGTTACAAGTTTGTTGGCTAAATATTTCAAGTAAATACTGAATTACATTGCATTACAAGTAAATTGAATTAGTGTCCAGTAATGACCACTAATCCCACCACCCCCCCTTTTCCAGCTAACCGGTTGTTTTTGGAAACGTGAAAATATTAAAGATTAATAATAAAAGGAAAACCATCACAGCTGGCAGCAGGTTTTACGAGTAACTGAGTAATAGTCGAGAAACTTAAAAAATGGAACTGGGTAAGTAAGTAAAAATTTCTAATAATTCCATAGAAAATGTCTTTTTGTTTAAATCGATCTGAAAAAGCGTCTAAAAAGTTCCGAATAAATGACTTTTCAAGCAGTTTGTTACAGTTGGTGGCATTTACTTGAGTTCAATCACAGATTTGATGCCATCAACTGCATCAGACTGCTTGAGAAGTCCTTCCTACGAAACTTTTTAGTCGATCTTAGTGGTCATTTTTTTTTTTAATGTAACGATTTTTTATCTTTTGATATTTTTCTTCATCAACTACCCAACACCACCCTTAAATATAATCACGCACTTGCCCGCTTACCGACCGTTCTTCCCTGTTTACTGACATTCAAAGCAAGTTAATCTGTTGGTACCGACTGTCATTTGTATATTATCTTCAACAGTCGTTAAGGGTAGTCAGAGGCCAAGAATTCTGACACCAGTCTTGCGGTATCGCGTGACATATCCAAGTAGTGGAGATGAGATTGAAGAAATTATTTTTTTAAGATGAATCGAACATTTACACATCACACACACATTAAACCCTTGTCTACACATTTCTGGCCTGAAACATTTTTATCCAAAAAGCAAGTCTCGTTTAAGCTTGTTCAACTTGTTTTCAACATCTTATTTACAAACATGAAACGTGCAGACAAAACGTCGCTTTTGTGTCAATCACAAAAGTACACACTCATGATTTTCTACGAACTGCTGATAAAAAATCAGTACAATACAGATTGAGATAACGTCACTCTGGATAAAGGAGAGAACAAAGGTGAGCCATAGACAGCTTGTGTATGTACAACATGATTGTACACATAGTAAAGTGTCGCCTATTTATTTCCCAAAAAGGCGACACACTCACATTTATTTTCTTTTACAGACTTTTTGAAGTACAAAGTTGTTTCGCAAATATATGTCACCGGAAAATTGCAAGCAACCGTAAGATGATAAAATATCGCGTAAAATTGTGAACAATTTTTTCTTAATAAGATACGGATTTATTGGAAACTATTGAATTTGGATGAAATTTATTGTATACAAAACATTTTTTTTTCATAATATATCGAGAAACTAAAGGTTATCTAATAATGATTTATTGCAATCTTATGGAGTCTGCAATTACCGGTGACAAGTCCACCCATCCACGTAACTATCTCAGTAAGCGTTGCTTAACCTTGGAGATCGTACCGTGCGACTATAAATACTTAGGCGAATACTCCTAGAACATACTCCCTGGCTGGAGGCTTTAATATTATATTAAGGCCACCACAGGCAAGCCCGGTTAAGCAGTCGACAGCCTTATAGGTTGAACTGCGAGAAGCCAATCATAAAAAAAAAATCCTAGAACATAGTGGCCATAAAATTATCTTCATAACTTCTTTTGCCCTTTATTCCTTAAACCATAGAACTGTGAATGATAAGTAGTTGCTCAACGAACCATACTTCAAAGATAACTGCTAAAACACACACACACACATGTACAATTTAATAAAATTTTGACAATTTTAATTTTAGTGACATTGTATTGCTAAGAGATTTGATACGGTTTTGATAATTTTAAATTTTGCTGACTTTGTTTTTTTTTTGTTCGGTCAGCTGTATTGCCTTAGCTGTGATCGGGTATTTAAAACCAAATTCGGTCTAGCGAGTCATATCAGGGCACACGCTAGGAAGTAGTGTCATGGGGTCGCCGTTGTCGAAATCGGCAAGGAGGACTATATAAGTATATATGTATATTTTTTTATGACATAATGTACTATTTAAATTAATTTAATTTTGACAATTGTAATATTGCTGACATTTTATTTTCCATTTCGTGCGATTTTTGGACTTAGTATTTCATTACATTTTTGGCAATTTTTATTTTCCGACATTGAGATGAGATTTTGTACTTTAATAATTAATTTAATATTGATATTTTGTATGCCTTTCGGCGGAACATAGGAGGGACCAAACACTTTTGATAAAACATCATTGTACCCTGTGTTCACAAAATTAATAAACGAATGTGGAAACTTGGAATGGCCTGTAATTTCCATCGGAACACGTAATCGACCAGTTTCCCCGAGTTAATATAAAGAACGCGTGGACTTTTGAAGAAAACTTGTGACCACAGCGTAGTGAAAGGCAGTACCTACATATTAGTGTTGAGCATTAGAAATGTATAAGTATTTTTTAATTTACTCTGTGCTTTTGAACAACGTTTGGAGTGAACCGTTTTTTCATTTAACAGGTAATAAATTAACTCTTTATTATTTATTTATTTAAGTATTAGTAACTTACAGCTAAAACAAACAGGTCAAGATCAGTAAATTAGACAATCAGCTAATTACAAGTCACCATGTATAAAAAACAGAAATTAGATCTATGGAAATTCACGCTAGTTATTGAGTTAGTGACTAATACTTATACCAAAATTTTGCTTGCACTACATAACAATTATCATATTGAGACCTTCCTTAAGTTTTGGCCGAAGGGTGTCTTGTATCGCCTTTTCCGCGGAAGGCGACGCGATACCACGCAGCGTAACACGACACTAGTTTTGATAAAAATGTATGATAGTCTATAGACTATCATACATTTTTATCATACATATTAAGGTACCTTATAAGGTACCTTAATGTGTTATAAGTTTTAGTTACCTGAAATAAATTTACTATTATTGTTATATCGAAGTTTAACAACTTATATGAAAAAGTTTTGGCTAGCCCGGAAGTGCTTACACTTCCGGGCTGAGGACACACTTCTTTCTTATTTTATTCTGAGTCTTTTTAAACCAACGGTTGGCTCGTAGAAAAATAATGTAGATACTGTTGAATTAAGTCCGCATATGAACCTATTGTGCATAAAGTTAAATAAGTCCCAACTAATATTATAAATCGGAAAATCATTTTGTTAGTTACCTTTCCACGTATTATCCAATGTCCTGGAATAGGGTCCCTTCCTAAGGGCAGGCAGAGTCGCGGGCAGCAGCTGGTAAATAATGAATTAACATGGAGTTCCTAATGTTATATCGTTATAGAAACTCTTGGCATCCAAGGGTGGACAGAATTTATGATTCTTCTGGAGGTCGTTAAAGGCGTAAATCCCATGTGTTAAGGTTGGTCACCAGGAGACATTATTACATGGGACTGAATCGTATTTGGTGAAATGGGGGTGTTATTTTACCTACATCTCTACCAAACCCTTTGAGCAAAACAGGCGTCTTGTTACATTTTATTCTTTTTATGATAGACAACATTGTATTAAAAGTCCAAGAGCTGTCAAAAAAGTTTATGCGTCGATCACGTGCAGTCAATAATGATAATACATTGTACCCATTGAATAAGTTTTGCGTAAAACAGTAGTGTGTTTTTGGTGTACAGTAAAGTATATTATTATTCTTATCTTCTCATATGATAAAATATTTCAGGTAACACAGTGTCTGTGGGTCTGTAGTTATTTTTAATTCTTTTTGATCTAAGTTTTCATTTGATAAAAGTTTTTTCAAGAAAATAATTACTCGAAAATTAAACAAAGCTTTGTCAATCTCTCAGTTATTATAATAATTAACATATTCTATTAGGGTGTTGCTGAAAAATTCAAAGTTTTATTGAAGACTTCATTAAAAACAAATTACTTGAAAATGTGGCAAACAAAAATTTACACTAGATATATCAAAGTTTATTCAAAAACTTAACTATTAAAACTTAGTCTTTGTTGTTTATTTTATATTGTTGAGCCATGAATAATTTTCTTTTGTTTTACTTTTCATTATAATAAACTTGAAAATAGACCTCTTTACTTTCAGACTAGTGAATTAATTCAAAGATCGTCAAATTCTGTGAAAGCTCAGGCCACACTGAGTCAAATATGGTAGGAGTCGATTGTTTCATTGTTTAGGAAATTACTCTGGTGCAAGTATGAACTGGCCAGTTTCAATAACGTATCTACATATAACCAACTGTCAAATTAGCTACCAACAGTAGCTGAAACGTCATGATTGCCTTTCAAACATGACGTTTCAGCTAATGTTTGTTACTAATTTGACAGTTGGTAGATACGTTATTGAAACCGTCCGTTAATAAGGACCAAGCGATAAGGACGTAACCCGGAGAATCGGAGAAATTGGAACTTCGGTCATAGTGCAACAATGGTTAGGACCATTTGTAAAGCCTGGCCGGTGGATATACACATGTACATTTATTTAACACAACACTTCTATAATTACAGGATATCCCGAAGCGATAGGGTGGTACTAAGCTTATACTCATTTTAAAAATTGGAACATAAATGGTATGCAGTTATTCTTGGAATGAATTCATTCAATGAACAGGAAAAAATTTCGGCGTCTTCATTTAGTGTACGTAAGGCGCGAGTAACTAGCGCTTTTTGAAGCAAATTAGTCATGCCGCGCGGCACAGCCAGCAGCTGCGGCCGTCTCCGCCTCAGCACATAGCTGTCGGGCACGCAGAGATTCAACTCCTTTAACACCCTCTGATTTTTTATTACACCATTGATTAATTTAAAAATATAGATGGTGAAAGCCATATCACTTCTTAATTCTTACATCTTCCTATAGTAGGCGCCAGATAATCGTGGAATAACGGTCATTGACCCACCTACAATTATTGACATTTTTAATTTGAAAAACGGAATTAATGACACAAAGCTGTCCCGAATCATCATCTCTCGTGATCCTTAACATTGTCTAATAATGAAAAACGATTCATATTTAATTGTTCAGGAACCTATGAACAGTTATTAGGGAAAGGTCAATATACTTTATTCCACATTTATCTGGCGCCTACTTTAGTATCGTTGCGGTATTTAGTACTAACAGCGCTCGACACGCTCGAACTGATTATTTATACACAGTGTATCAAAATATACGCAGAACCTATAAAGGGGTAATTTTATTAATATTATGAACTACTTTTGTTATGGATCCAAACATCGATTTTTAAAGATGTCACCACATTAGTGCAGACAGACGGACAGTATTGAGAAAATGAATTCTCTGTGTCTAAGTCCTCGTACATGTCAGCTTAAATAAAAAGGATTATCATATAAGTAATTCCATTTTCGTTTCAGAAAAGCCGATTTTCTTCTGTTTCAAAGTGTGCCCGCTCTACTGTTCGCAGCGCCGGAGTGACGAGGGTAAGACCTCTTTAGTTATTACGCAGTCTTGAACATGTTCCCTCTAATTTGTAGTAGGAAACCGTTTTGTAAAGGTCAGCTCATATCAAGTCGCGATGCTGCACTTTTAATGGAATGGAACTTTATTGAAAATTACTATGCTGGGTAAAAATAATATTTCTGTTAAGGCTGTTAGATTATCAAAAAGTAGTGGAACAAATTTTGTAAATCAGTAATAAAAAAAACCGGAAAAGTCGGACTCGCACACGAAGGGTTCCGAACCATTAACCGAAAAAAAACGTTTCTCTGTTAACGTATGGGAGCCCTTTATTTTTTAATTTGATTTTGATTATTTATTGTTAAAGCGGCAATAGAAACACATTCTGTGAAAATTTCAACTGTCTACCTATTATGGTTCTTGAGATACAGCCCGCTTACAAACAGACGGACAGAAGGACGGGGGGATGGATCCGTTGGTTACCCTTCGGGTACGGAACCCTAAAAAGTCAAAGAATAAACCCATCATAGTTTAAAAGTGGGGGGTTATGACGTTACGTCTAGGTAGAATACTTTCATGACAAAACTTGAAATTTCAAGGTACTGTATCGTCTTCATTTTAAGTTTACGTGACAAGAGAAAAAATACGTGTAATGCAACTGTTGGAAAAAAAAGATTTTTTAGACATCCAGTCATCTATCTACCCTGTTGAAACAAATTAAAACACAGCCCGCTGTGCTGCGCATTAACTTGAGGCGTAGCTTAACGCAGCGATTAGCGTTTGCTGCATCGCACAGCGTCGCGTCGCGTCTCGGTGTGAACTGACCCCAAGGCTAGTTATTACACTGTGTGGTGCAAAAAACGTTGAATAAGGTCTTGATCACGCACTATTAAGATATATCACGTTGGTAATTCTTTTTGAAACCTGTGCTCTGAAAGGGTCATGATTATATGTTTTTTGTTCCTTGCCATATTTGTGTTTAGTAAATAGATTAATTATTATTGGGTATTCCATTGAAACATACTCGGTGATAGCCCCAATAACTTAATTATTATGAAGTTTTTCCATTAAATTCTCGGTGACAGCCCAGCAAAGGCTGTCTAAGCTTTGAAAGTGCTTACAAAACTCATTTCTGATTATTAGTAGTATATTTGACTTTATAGTCATAATGGAACTACACACCAATGTGACACTATTTAAACTGTAAATACACCACCAAGGCTAATTTGGGGTGGTGTTAGAAAATAGTAAAAATATAGGGGAGGCCTCCGCTCAGCAGTGGGACACACTAGGCTTATAATGAAAAAAAACCAGTAAATTTACATCTGAGATTGTGCTCAAACACGAGTCTAATAATAAAAAAAATATTTTGACTGAAGAACGCTTGAGTGAACGAAACGGTTGAGTCGAGTAAAAAAATATATCAGAGAATTCAAATGTTATTGTGAAATCTATCAAAAATTAGTTTGAGAGAACATCACTACTGGCCCAAATCAACCTTTTTCTCATATTACAGATGCTGCATCCTTGATCTACCTGGAAGACGATCCGTACTCTTTCAGTCCTGACACTTGGATCGAAGATGACCCGAACTACCCTCCGCACCCCTACCACTTCGGCCACTTCATATTCTGCAAGCCAAAGCCCACGACCACGACACAAGCGCCTAAAACCACAACTATGGCGACGACCACTGAAGAACCGACCTTTATCTGTATGCTTTGTAAGAAGAAATGTAACCATCCGAAGAGCTAGTTAGAAAAACGTTCGAAGAAAATTTTGTTTTAGTGCTGTAGATTTAGGGCTAATTTACATTGATCCAGCATCAAAAATGTTGTTTATACTTTACCCTTAGCTATTTAAATCTAATATGATAAGGGTAATATTGATTGTTTGTAAATTATCTCAGAAAGTGTTGATCCGTTTACGAAAATACTATCACTGATAGAAAACCACACTATCACTGACTGCCATAAGCTACTTTTAATCGATATTTTATTGTATAGGCCATTGGAGGGACGACGACGCAGGAAAAAGGGATAAAACGTATTCTGTCCTTCTCTAAGGTATAATATATACCTGTGTACGTGGTCTAAATCGAAACTATAATATAATAATAATATATGGTAATATTTAGTCGTTTGTTTGTTACGATTTGGCTCAAAAACTACTCAACCGATTTAAAAAATTCTGTCGCTATTAGAATGCTACATTATTAACTTAAAATAACAGCTATATTTTATTTTAGAAAAAAAAATAGAAATTGCTACGAAAATCGCAATAATGTAACCCAAAGTAGCAAAATTTTGCGGTATAAATTCATTATTTGGCGTGCGCTAAGAAAACTATTGATGATTCATAAAAAAAATGTACTAAATGATTGAAGTACCCATTATTACCAACAAAAAGTCCGCGAAGGTATGGTTAAGTCAAAAAGCTTTTTGTTCAAATTATTCAATCAAAACCCGGGAATAGTGGTAATTTTGGTATCATGATATTTATCGTTATTCGTTAAAATGATTTGATAAATAAGGTTGATTATGTAAAATGTGACCTTTCGTTTAAAAGTTACAACGGGTATAAAAATGCTAAGAAAAATGTTGATGTTTGAGCGAACTACCTTACATTTTAGCAAACTAATAAAAAAAAATTAAATGAAGAAGAATAATGTATGTTAATTAAGGAAGGCTTATAAAATCACGCTATAAGCCACGGGAGCGAGGCAGTAACAGAAAACGTGGGTGTATTATGCCATTGCATCGCGGGCGTCCGTATCTTATAAAGGGGGAGAGGAAGTTCGTGGAGTACCTCTAAACCCACGCGAACGAAGTTGCGGGCGAAGTGCAAGTAAGTCTATAAGTATGTGTACGTGTTATTATACTAGAAATGACGTTTTGGACAGAATATACAAAATAATATATTTATATAACACTAATAAAATACATATATAAGCTAAGATAATAAATATGATGTATAATAATCTTAACGATTAAGAGAATTCATAATAGTCATGACGAAGAACAACTAAGAATGACAAGCTTTTAAGTAGTGTTGTGTGCCATTAATAAATATCAAAATTGGTTCAGCGGTTTATGCGTGAAAGCGTAACAAACAGACAGCAGGGCTATTTTTGTTTGCATTTTATATTATTAGATGTGGATGTCATGTTTCGTTTCTTCACCAACTGTGGGTGAACCGAAATTTAAAAACTAAATCTATACAAATTATGAACTTACAGTAAACTTGCCCAAAATTAAACACTATGATTTATAGTTTTATTTACGGATTTATAATTATAACTCTAGGTCAATAAGATCTGCGATAACTTTGCGAATGTTAAATCAATTTACGAACTGAAGTAATTAATCAAATAAATTATGAATTATTAAACCTAGTTTTACTAATTGGTATGATAAGAAGCAGACATTTTAAGAAAACATAGCTTAATAGATTGTTTAATTAATTAATTAATTTACCGTTGTAATGAATCTATGAGAATTAGAATTTAGAATCAACTTATCAGTTTGTTGGGGTGTTTTTTTAGCTGTTTATTGATGTATGTGTCACCGGAAAATGACAAACTCCGTTAGATTACAAAATAACTTGAGAGATTGTAAACTTTCGATAAATTGTCAACTGAACATTTGTATTACTTTTTTACGCATCAAAATTTGATAGTCTATAATCTCTCGAAATCATTCCGAGAAATCCACAAAATACTGTCATAAAATGGCGACCAACAATTTCTCGCACCAGCACGGAGATATTATAGAATACAAGATTTTGATTCGTAAAATTGTAGAACAAATGTTCATTTGACAATTAATCGAGAGTTTACAATGTCTCAAGATATTTTGTAAACTAAAGTAGTTTGCAATTATTCGGTGACATATACATGCTGTTACTTAGGCTCCACGCAAACAGGCCACCGACCACAGCCACCGGTGGCTGGCGACAAGCTATTTACATGATTTTAACACGTTTTGTATTGCATCGGCGCAGACGTGTTGCTAGTGGCGTCCACTTGCGACTCATAGACCGCGACACGCCACCGGTACGGTTTATAAATCGCATGTATTTTCATGAAAACACTTACGAGATGTAGAAACTTGGTAACTTTCCACGCCAGACACCACAAAATCAATCACTGCGTCAATACGTGAAAGTTGTTGTTACTATTGTATTAGTAAAACTTTACTATAACTTATGTACTATTGTTTTAGTTTCTATACGCGTGATTAACTACCCTTTGTTTGAAGTTTGCAAGTTTCGAAGATTATTTAATGATGCTTTTGTGCTTGTAATTGTTGAAATGATGAGTTTGGAGTGACGATGCTTATTTTCAATTCGTAGTCAATAAACTTACCTGTTCTACTACTGTAGGGTATGCCTGTATCCCCCGAAGGATTTGGTCGGATTATGTTAAATCCGTTTAGTAAGGGGTGAGCCTATTGCTATTTAATTTATTTTAAGAACTAGCTGCAGCTGTCGCCCGCGGCTCTACCTGCGTGAAAGTAAATCATCTCAAGGGAACATGCTCTCGGGAAAAGTACTCAATGTGTACTCTGTCTGTCTGTTACCTCTTCACGTCTTAACGGCTGTACGGATTTAGATGAAACTTGGCACGCGGCTAGAAGCTGTCCTAGAATAGGACATACGATACTTTTCATCCCCAAATTATGTACCCCTGGGATAATTTTCAACTATCGCGCGGGCGAAGCCATTGGCAGAAGCTAGAGTAAATAAGACCTTAACAAAAATCCTTACGTCACAGCCTATTTAAACCTACATACCTATGTAAATCCCAACTGTAACTCTCACTAAACCAGTGACACAGGTTACAAGTCAAGAACTGGTGCTTATACGGGTATTATTGGTCATAACTTCAAGATTATAAGGTCTATAAGCGAAACTTCCTTGAAACCAGTTTTTATGTAACTGTTGAAGTTGTAAAAGCTTATCATTGCGGTAAATAACTGCGTAATTTCTGCGGTTAAAAAGTATTACTGACTTAAGTAATGCCCAGGTCGATTCTAGGTTAAGCTGGGCTTGATACGGTCGGTTCATGGATGGATAATCATCAATTTAATAAGGAAGCAAGTTAAGCCGTTGGTCCCAGCTATCGTGAGAACGAGTAGGGACTCCATAATCCACACTCCCATTCAGTCTGTTATGCGAGGGGAGGGGGTCCTGGCTAACATGGCAATCCTAGCTCGGCCTAGATGTACAGAAGCTTCCTGGGGGCTTCACAGGTTTCGCAGAGCGACCCCACTGTTCCGAGGATTTGTGCACGTTGAGAAACCACGGCCACGCTGTCCGAAATGATGTGGGCGGCTGATTCTTCAGCGATAAATCAGCCTCTGTCGAGCTGTCTGTGGCGTCTATGTTAAAGAGATGTTTACTGTTGTTTTTTGTTCAGTTGTTGTCAGTGTAATTCAGAGAACTTATTACAGGTAACAAGAAGGCCGAATGTCTGACAAAGTAACCTGCCGGTCGATTCACGTCTGTCACGTGATCACGGAGTGAACTGTCATTCCATCTTGATTATATGAATTGACAGCTCACCTCGTGATCACTTCACCCAAGTCTTCACTTAGATATGTTTTCAGAATCGACCGGCAGTATACGTTATGGTCGTGTGGGTCAGAGTGGCAGTTGCATGTGTAATCCATACTACACTATTTGTTTATTTATTTATTTATTTTTTTAAACTTTATGTACAATAGTGGTACATGGGCGGACTTAATGCATCAAGGCATTCTCTACCAGTCAACCTTTGGGTTATAAAGACTATATTGTGGTAGGTGTACAATAAATAAAAATAAGATTCAAAATTGTATTTTAACAATTCGGAAAGAATATACAGATAATATATATAATACTAATAAAATACATATATATGCTAAAATAATAATGAATTAATTTGTTCATACTATTTATCCTATAGATTTTTTATACAGACGGTCAGACATGCTGAGTGGTTTTATATGGATTCCGTTTTTCCATACGGTCATTGGGGACACTAAAAACAAATAGAAATACATTTTACTGAAGGTGGCAAGGAGTTACTTACATATATTTCAGAACCACAACATTAAAGTTTATTTACCTTAGTACATCCATAAATAAGACGTCGCATATTTATCGGTGAATATTCCAACGATTCCCGGAACTTATTTACTTACTTGGTTATCAAAAACTTTCCCTTACATAAGGACGAAGCCACACCTGGCCAGGTGCTACATCTTTCCTACAACCCTTGCTACATCCGATACCCGTAGAGAAATTTTATCACATGTATTCTATACAATACAGCACTTGTACAATCAGACAGATGTGTTGCTAGGGAGTTCGTTGCGCCACTTCTTCTTCCCAGCTAAAACACTAGGAAGTGGTGACGGGCGGGCGTTTTGGGGGTTGTCCTTATGTAGAACTTTGACGTTCAAAAAGTGCTGGCACTCAGCTTAATTTGAATAAATGACTTTTGATTTTGATTCAAGTGTTGTGTAAATCGAATGAGACTAAAAATTAAAAAAAAATAATATAAAATATGAATATACAAGCTTCTGCCAGCCAATTCGCTCTCATGAAATTCGGATTAATCTATCTACTTATATAACAAACATCAAAATTGAAAACGTTACAAACAAACACATAGACTTTCTCATTTATAATATAAGTAAGAACCGGTGCTGGATGGATTTTACCAGAAGTGGTCGTGGACTTGGTTAGGACTGGGTTCTTCAGACATGATCTGTCATTAGTCCCCTCTACTATGCCGTGCCAATGACATCCTGATTTTGATGTGTGAAAGAGACGGAGTGATACGGGATGGATAACACTATCCCTCATGATGGCATTGTGGTCAAGAGGGCTCGAGCAGCGTACCAACAAAATGGAGGACGCATACTTACCACATATGTGTCACTCCGGGGTGTCAACTGAAAACCGCCGCTGGGTGTCTGACGCCCAGCAAATGCTGAGATGGTATGCACGCTGTACCTATTATTATTTCTTTTACTTTGCCTTTGTTGCTTGTTATTTTGTGCCTGTATCGAATAAATCTTTCCATTCTATATTTAAGCAACACTGCACTACCCAACAAAACTAGGTGTGTGTCTTCGCCCTAAGGGGTGGAAGGTGATCCTTTTGACGAATTCCAATAGTTTAGTCGTTCCGAGGGTCTGTTGAACCTATGAAGTGGGCTCAGGTAATAGATACGGCCTTAAGCTTTCTTGGAAATGAAGAAGGGTTTTCTTAAAGTACATAGTTTTTGTGTTTTATAGATTGGCGGGCGTTTTTCGTAGAAAATGTTGTAGGTACATGACTGTTATGCCCTCAATACATAGTACCTATACGTCTTGTACCGTTAGGCTGTTTAGAAATTAAGGGTGGGCTTCTGAATTGACTTGAACCCATCAAAACTTACTGGTTTTCAAGCTACATTTCGTCTACAAATAATCAATTTAAATAAATGGGCGAAAACCTTTGAGTTATTTTCAAGGAACAACAAACAGTGGATAATTCTTGGATCAAATAATGTACCTGTTTGTTTTTTGTGGGGAAATCTTCATGGAAACCCTCCGTTAATAATTATTATGGTGAAATTATTCTGTAGGAACTAGAAATAGAGACAAATTAGATCAACCATTTTTTAGATTAGCTAAAGTCCACACTTCTTTCATGGGGTATTGTGTTAAATGTTACAACAAAATACCTTCTGACATATTAGAACTAAATGAAAGAAAATTTAAAACTTATGTTAAAAGTACACTTTGTAAACAAGCATATTACAAATTAGAAGATTACATTCAGGATAAGAATGCTTGGAAACATGCTGGTCCTGCTCCATAGGACAATCAAGGGTGTAGACAAAATCAAACTGGTTGATTTATGAATTAACTTTATAGATAGGTATACTGTTTCTTTTTCGTGTTTTTATTTTCTGTTTAATTAATGGTTATTAAGATTATCTGTAAATATGTGAGTACCATTTACCTAATTTTTTTGTAGAAAAGGAATAAGTACCTCTGCTGGTTATACTTTGTTCTTATAAGTAGCATACTCTGGGTGTATCGTCCTCACATAATATTAAATTAATTTTTGTATACCAAATTTTGTAAATCATTTTTTGAAAAGAGTAACTATGGAGTTTCTTGTCCGTTCTTCTCCATAAGAATCTATCTACCTTTCCGAATGGACAGTAGAGTCACTTTATTAATATATTTTACTGAACTGTAAATGCTGACGTTCAAAAGTGCCGTTTAATGGCCTAATTGAAATAAACGTTTTTGACTTTGACTTTGAAGCCCTCTGCAGGTCTGGCCTTCTCTAAATTGAGCCAGTTTTCTCTGGGTTGCGCTGTTTGCATCCAGTTTGGACCCGTTGTGCGTTTAATTTCATCTTTACATCTGTTGCTAGGTCTCCCTTTATTTCTTAATTTATTTCATAACTAATGGCATGACTTAGAACCATAATTTCGAAGACATGCGACATATTCCAACCTGAGTCCACAATCTCTCAAATAGAGAAGAGGCCTTTGTGGCAGCAATGGGATTCTTTTAGGCTGATAATAATAAAAATAATCTTTATTGTACAACATAAAAAATATAATCATGCTCCTGCTTTATAATTATGCTATCTTTAGGCTGCTTCTACACCAGAGATGTGCCATTCAACGTTGCTATGGATGCGTTTGATGGCCACCAATCATATTCATTGGTCCACATAGCATAGCACTGGTGTAAACTAATTCAACAAAGCTACGTTTTTATATGGAGGTATGCGTGCTCTAGATTCGTATTATGGAAATGTGTTATGTATGGTCGCGAGTGGTGTAGCTATGTGCACAGTAGTGTACTTTTTTATGGATGGGAAATCATCAAATGACTTTTTCCGCTCTGGGTGAAGCGGAAGGGCGTGTCAGACTCTTACTGACTAAAACCCATCCGTGTTCTTTCTAAAGCCCTTTGCGTTCCAGGGACGCGGTGACTCTTTTGAACAAATTCCGCATCCCTGGCAGGCTCTAGCCCTAGTGGGCCCCGTCTTCTATGCTGACATCTCTTTGAGGCACGCGTGGAACACAACGCGCCATCGACCCGGGCCTGGTGGTGATCGGAAAGCGAGCTACCCAACGCTCGCCGTCGGCGGCCGGACGCGAGAGGTCGCCGCCGCCGATCGCCTCGACGAGGACACGGCGGTGCTCAGCCCAAGCAGGGCAGACCTCCACCGTATGCTCCACCGTGTCCTACAGTAGTGTACTTACCTACAGTAGGCGCGCGTTTATCACAGCACAGCTACCTTGCGGCGGCGCATTTTGACAGCACATCTTACTCGCTCCGCCACATAGCTTAGCATCAGTAGAAACGATCACATAGTTTCGTAGATTCGTTTTACGTTCTCGCAGCTTATCTACATAGCTCATCTCTGGTGTAAAAGCACCCTTAAGTATGCTTAAGAGTTGTACCACAATTTTTCAAACTACCGTTTTTTACTTCATCCCAACTCGATTGTTGTACCTTTCATATTATATTACTAAGCGTTTCCTGCAATAAATAGGGATCAGGCGACGTAGGGCTGTAAGGGGTTTAGTGGTAGACATAAACCACAATATTGTATCTAATTGTCCAAAAACAGTATTTATTGAGGCGTCTCGTTTTGGCAACCACGTAATATTTCCAGTGTTTGAAGAAAACTGTGTACCAGAAGAGGTAAAAGGTTGTGCAGCCGAGTTCCTGAGCGTTTGTTTCTGAATTCAAATTGATACCTTAAAAATACCTTTGCTTTCAGTTTTTCAATACTAGGTACCAGTCTATCACTGTCCCATTGCATGGCGTTCCTCGAATACCAAAAAGGTTGGCACATTTGGTTCAAGGAAGGCTGGTATTCAAGACTTTCATAATATGTGAAAAACTTAGCAGCATAATTGTTAAAGATAAGACACAATTTTTATGTAAAAATTACCAGTACTTTTGTTCAAGGGAACATAAATTTCGTTTTTGTAATGTTTGAAGAAAATGTGTTATACTCAAAAGCCACGTGTCGACCCTTTTCCAAGTTTGCAACAATATTAGAAGAACATTCTCACCGCCCACACATTTCATCGAAATTCTCGATAATATCTCCGAATCTATTTTCATCTAACTCAACGAACGAGACGTGTTCGGCTCTCAATCGGGTCACGCATCGGAGATCAGACCTCAAATCTTAGTTGATCCCAGGCAACCTTACGCGTCGTTGCGTATTTGACATGGAATTCGTGTTAAGGGTTCTGATGTAGTAAACTACTAGTGTTATTTTCATAAGAAATCAGAGTAAACCATGACTTCTAACACCTAAAGCTCCTAAGTACTTTTCAAAGAAACTTCCTCATCATCCCTAAAACCTGTATTATTGAATTTGAAAATATTTATTTCAGACCAAGCACACAGCAATTTATACAAGTCCATATTATGTTAGTATGTAGTACTTATAGTAACGTTAGCAAAATTTAAAATAAATATATTTGGACATGCATGAGCGACCACTGCCTCAGGATTTGGCTGTCCACTCTGCCCGACACCACGCTCAGAAGCGTGTTAGTGTTACCCTTACCTGGGACCACAGGGAGGCCGTTCTTTTGCGAAGCACCGCCTGAAAGCTGTCCGTGCTGTGGTAGATAAACATGCCGGAGGCACTACACAGCCATGAGAGCCCCAAAAACCCCTGAACGCATTGTTATACTGGACGCGCAGAGCATTGCAGGCATTTTTAGTGGAATTGCTCCACCAGCTTGGCAATAGGTTAACTAACTAACTAACGTCACGTGAGCATCGCGCAAACCTGAGAAAAAGCATACTACTCCGATGCCGACAACGCCCTGCGCTCCCTATCCATGTCCATATCATCTGTCACGTCTTGCAGCTTGTAACACGGTACGCGTCATTCAATTGCTGGGTTATGGGGCTCAGGGAGAGACAAGGCCTACGTCCAAACCGCCGCAACAGAAGACGGAGTCGGGAGTCGCAGGTTTGGGCGGCTCGCTGTCCGATCACCATCAGGCCCGAATCGATGACGCGTTGTGTTCCACGCGCGCCTAAAAGAGATGTCAGCATAGGAGACGGTGCCCACTAGGACCAGAGCCTGGCAGGGTTACGGAATTTGTTCGAAAGAGTCACCGCGGCCCTGGAACGCAAAGGACTTTAGAAGGAACACGGATGGGTTTTAGTCAGTAAGAGTCTGATACGTCCTTCTGCTTCAAGAATTTATTTTATCTTATGCACATTTGCGAAAAAATATGCATAAGACGACATAAACAAATAATTGTCCCGACCAAATTTTGGACAAGATTTAAAGCGAAATTAGCCCAGTACGCAGAAGGTAAGTGCACTCTCGGATCGGATTCTGGTAATTAATCAAAGTCAAACCAGGGAGCGATCTGGCGTAGGAGCAACGACTTTACGTGTTTTCCAAGACACGCTGCTTCGGAGAAATTTCTATTGACAAAACCTATTAATACTGCAAGAGCTGGGAATTAAAACGAAGCACTTACATCCACGAAACCAACAAGTTATAATTATTCTAGACATCGAATAATCAGATGCATATTTACCTAAAGTTAATTTTTGGAGACTATATTATGGAGACTATTTTCAGACTATTTTTTATTAAAAACTAGCTTAGTACGATGGTACTAAGCTAGTAATGTACGAAAAATCGCAATCGTGATTTTTTCTCACAAACCGCCATTTTAAGTCAGTCCCTGCAGGGACTGACTTAAAATGGCGGTTTGTTGACTTAACGCATGTTTTCATACTTTTTTTTCTGACAATAAAATAAATAAAATAAAGAAAAGCAACCAAATTACGCATGCGTTCTGTATGGTGTCGTTCGTAAAAGAATAGCACTATCCCATCACTTACCGTGGGTATCGTAAGAGGCGACTAAGGGACTCACCAGGGAATGAGCAGCAGCATTCTCTCACAGCTTGCTTTCTTTCAGCTACACTGCGATCGCCAACCCGCCTGCCAAGCGTGGCGATTATGACAAACCCTTTGGGGGAGGTCCAGCAGTGGACCTCTTTCGGCTGATATGATGATGATGATTAACCGAATTACGTTGTCCTTTTTACGACGTAACATGGATTTTCCCTAATCGTATTGTTTATCTCACGGAGTTTACTTTTTGTTGTTGATCAAAGTCAAAGTCAAAGTCAAAGTCAAAACGTTTATTTCAATTAGGCCATTAAACGGCACTTTTGAACGTCATCGTTTACAGTTCAGTAAAATAATAATGTTACATTAATAAAGTGACTCTACTGTCCATTCGGAAAGGTAGATTCTTATGGAGAAGAACGGACAAGAAACTCCATAGTTACTCTTTTCAAATAATGATTTTACAAAATTTGGTATACAAAAATTAATTTAATATTATGTGAGGACGATGCACCCAGAGTATGCTACTTATAAGAACAAAGTATCACCACTCACCAGCAGAGGTAAACTTATTAATTTCCTAAAGAAATTTAGGTAAATGGTACTCACATATTTACAAACGTTGGAACCATTAATTAAACAACAGTGTGTGAGTCAACAGAAAAATAAAAACACAAAAAAAGAAACAGCATATCTATAAAGTTAATACATAAATCAGCCAGTTTGACCTTCACCCTTGATTGTCCTATGGAGCAGGACCAGCATGTTTCCAAGCATTCTTATCCTGAATATAATCTTCTAATTTGTAATATGCTTGTTCACAAAGTGTACTTTTAACATGAGTTTTAAATTTTCTTTCATTTAGTTCTAATATGTTAGAAGGTATTTTGTTGTAACATTTAACACAATACCCCATGAAAGAAGTGTGGACATTAGCTAATCTAAAAAATGGTTGATCTAATTTGTCTTTATTTCTAATATTAAAATTATGTCTATCACTAATTTTACTAAAAAGATGTCGGTTTTTCCGCACATACATAATATTTTCATAAATGAATTGGCAAGGGACTGTCATAATATTAATCTTTTTAAAAAGTTCCCTAAGAGAATCACGGCGACGCAGATTATAAACGGCCTGACAGCTCTCTTTTGTAAAATAAATATGAATTCAATGTCAGCAGCCCGACCCCACAGCAAAATACCATACGATCCCGGAATCGCCAAGTTTTTTTGATCCATAATAGCAAACATCTTAGTTTTAGGCATATCGGAGCTCTAATCATAGCAGTAATGATACCCGTAATTATACATCGAGATATTCCGTGCTTCGGATTCTGGTAGGTATATTAATGTTAAAGGCTAACAACAACGGCTTGTGGAGGTCATCTAGGATCTTCCTAATTTATTCGCATTAACAACCTGCAAATTACATATTGGCATTATGAATGTACCTACTGAGATGCGTCGGAATTACCGTAGTACCTTTTTTATGATCCAGATCGCCACCTTGCTGCCACTGAAAATAGAACTCAATCTCATCTCCAAATGACTCCTTCCACTCTGGGCGGAGAGAAGGGAGTTTCAGACTCTTACAGACTAAAACCCATCCGTGTTCCTTCTAAAGCCCTTTGCGTTCCAGGAGGGCTACTCTCTAAATCTGAAGTCCGTAGTTTCGGAAGTAGTTGCGGGCGTATTCTACTCCGTATTACCTACGGACTTCACTTGTTGTGTTCCATTTTACAATGTAAGAGAGTACAATGTAGAATGTAAGGTTCAGTTGAAAACCAGCCTCAGGCAACTCCTAGTTTTCTGGCGTTTTGCTGAACTGGACCTCCATTATAATAAATGCCAAACTAAAGACTGCGCCAAATAGGTATTTGACGCATTCGCAAGGCACATAATGTTTTTGCATTAAAATTAATTTTCCTTTTAGTTGTACCTCAGTGAGTTTATCTCTGTGTGCCAAATAAAATATTTTTCTTTCTTTCTTTCCTTCAAAAGTCCAATTTATTGTACTTTTAAAAGCGTTCAAGTTTAAGTCGCAATATCAATCAGCAAGAATTGATGGTAATAATAAAAAAACTTTTCAAAATGTATTGAAGTTAAAGCTAAACGCTCCTTAAAAATACGATATTGCCCGTCCGTGCGAAATATTTATTTAGCATCATCATAATTTTGGCTTAAAAACGTCCACAGCTGGACATAGGCATCCTCTAGGCGTCGCTATCTAGACAGGTCTTGTGATTCTAGCATCCAGCGGCTTCCCGAAGTCCTCAACCTCGATAAAGACCACAAAAGAAATAACTTGTACAAAAAAAAAAACAAGATTACTAACTTTTCAAAGAAAAAGAAGAAGAAAAACTTGTTCTAGGAAACTGGCAGATTGTTGCGGAAGAAAAATATTTCCTTTTGCAATTGTTTGGTAATTTTTTTGTTGCTATCTCTCTTGTTTTTCTTCTCAACTTTGAACTTATCTTTTTATTGTGTATTTAGGTTGCTCTATAAAGGTTATTTTGCGTTGAGTGACCTTAGGGGACCGGTATTCCATTTGTCATGGCAGTCTTTTATTTTGTTCTGCCGAACAATAAATATTGAACTAAAAAAATAACTACCTGAGGGTTTCCAATTTTATTTTACATTTTTTAAGAGGCGGTCGTTTTCGCATGTCAGTCTCAATCTATCAAAAAGTATATAATAATTATTATAGTTACTGTGGCCATTTTTTTTTAAACCAGAAAGTGCACAAACCGAAAGGTCTAAGAAACCCTTACAAAATAATGCAACACCATTTTACCTCTCTGTTGATCGCTGAAACTTAGAAAACACATAACAATTTCACACTTTCTGTAACAGAAATTCGTTTTATTTGAAGTGTTTACATAGAGTAAAAACCGCATGGAAGCGACACTCATGTGTTTTGTTTTGTACGTCGACACAGGACGCTGTTAAAAAAATAATCCAACTTTTGCACGTTCTGTCAATGAAGCAGTTTCAATGACTAGCACTTCGCCCGCGACTTCGTACGCTCATATCCCGTTTTTTCCCGTTCCCGTGTATTTCCCTGTTCTCGTATGGCCATCCTCGTGAATGTGGATATCATATACAAAAATAATTTTCCGAATCCGACGACGTTCTAGAGATTAGCGCGTTCAAACAAACAAACAAACTCTTCAAATTTATTATATTAGTATAGATGTATTTCAATGCTCCATAACTGTATTACTTCTATACACATGTATTTTTTACATCTTTTTTTTTATTATTTAATATGGGTTTGCTCTTGACCCTAGTCTAGGTCATAGATGACAGATACAAAGTCGACGATGGAGCGAGCTTACCCAGAAGAAGCCTGTTCACTCTAATTTTGAAGAGATTAGGGTTGTATGGCAGAGAGTTCCACTCAAAGGAGCAAAGGCTGTGCGCGTTATAAAAGACGTTTGGAAACGTTTAGTGCGAATTGGTAGAAGTTAGTATTTAGCTGAGCCATCCCAAAGGTGGCTGCAATACTCCATGCAGGATCAGACTTGTGCTTTGTAAAGGGTTAAAAGCTGTCCAGGCGTGAAGTATCGCTTCACTTTATTTAGGATGCCCAGCTTTTTGGCCGCAGTTTGGGCTTTGTGCTCAATGGTGGCACCAAAGTTCAGACTGGGTGTCAGCTCCATGCCTAGGAGCTCGAGCCGATCGGTTACAGGGACAGATGTACATCCCGACATTGAAGGCATTCAAAATACGTTTGTGGAAGAAGTTTCGTTTGTATATAAGAAATATAGCTTGTGTATAGATAACGAGTAGGTTGCTCATAGCATCACTTCTCTACGACAATGTCCCATGTAGGTGATACGGGCGAACACATTACGCTCAACTCGATATTAGTCCAGATTTGGACAGGTACGGAGAATTTCAAAAACAAGCTATTATTTTTCTGGATAAGTAGGGGTTATCCTACTTATCCAGAAAAATAATAGCTTGATGCTTACCAAAACGGAAAGAAAGAGGAAATATAGTTGCACTAAACTCAAGAAACATGGGTTAAAGACAGGGAAATGATGGGAAACCCTACCAGGAGCCATGCTCAGTCATCTCATCTCTTCAAAGTTAAGGCAGTCAGAGTGTCTCTTCTATCTATTCTTATTCTGTGCTGTTTACTGAATTAGGTGCAGTTTGTACAGTGCAGCTCTTTCTATTTGCCGTTCGTTCAATCAAGCTCTAAATTAACAGGATCAGGTTTTATTTTGTCTGTGATACTTTGTTTTGGTTGAAGAGTGAGAGAGCGAGTTAGAGGGAGTCGCGGCTAAGTTGAATCCGTAGGGTTTGATCGATCAAGGTTAAGCAGCGCTTGGCGGTCCACTGATGGATGACGGTACACATGACACAAAAACAAATTGGTGACATTCCGTCAGGTACAAACTCATAGAGTAAGCAAAAACTTGACAGTGAAAACAAATAAAACATAGCGTGTACCACGAGTCAGTGCCAACCTCTGGATAATCAACACATTTACAAAATTGGGTATTTTATCACATTTATACAAATCTCTTCTAAAAACCATATTCATCGCCTCGCATTGTCTAAACGACCATTTTACTCGGATTTTTTACGATCCTTGTAAAGTCGGAGTAATCCCCGAATCGTATTTACGTTGTAATTTACGGGGTTTTACGGTTTTACAGCCCCGTTGCTATGCAACGACATTTCATTAGGGACGCCCACACTCCTTCAAGACCGTATGATATAAAGACTTGGTTGGACGAGCAATTCTTGTAAATATGTATGTATAAATATAATCTGAATCTCGGAAACGGCTCCAACGATTTTCATGAAATTTAGTATGAGAGGGTTTGGGGGCGATAACTCAATCTAGCTAGTTTTAATTTTTAAACGTTTACAAAAAAAAACCGATCCAGTCATCCAGATACTCAGTCTTGATAAGAGCTTGTGGTACGATTAGGTTAAGCAACGCTTGCCGAGCATGGTCCAAAGATGGGTCAGTTGCATACCGAGACCTTCGTACCTCAGAATGCACGTTAGTCGTTAGTCGACACGACCGGAGAGAGATCTGGCGCAGGACCAACGGCTTAACGTGCTTTCCGAGGCACGGGGGTATGACGCTACCAACTTTCAAACTCCGGGCTGTCAAAGAGAAATTCCTATTGGAAAAACCCAATGACACTGGAGAGTAGTGGAAGAAGAATGCATGCACCTGTGTTTGCGCACACACTTCTGCTAGGCTAGTTGCAAGGAATGTGTTTGCTGTGTTCGTGAAGAAGCCTCATCTCATATTATGGTCCACAATATTAATTATCCATTGTTCCACTTAGTGTAAAAGAATTCGCTGGAATAAATAATGATACGATTCAACACGGTTGCTGTTGCCACGCCAATATGCAAATGGCCGCCACCCATGCTATGGAGCGAATTATGCTGTGTATGGCTAAATAAAGGTTATCTGCAAAAATATGAAATATAACATATTTTGGAGTTAATTAGTTCATTATAGCTTGTATTTGTGTAATTTTTTATTTTGATTGTGTCTATTTTGGTTTTGGAATGTTGTTAATTATGTATTTTTTATTTATTGGATAAAATTAATGATTTTGTACAAATTGTTAATTCTTAATGTTAGGATTCGTTCTAAATTTTTCCAAATATTTGTTTAGTGTTCAATATAATAATATATAGAATTAAGTAGTTACCTGCCTTATTTATATTTATACACAAGTCGAACGAACGGTAGTTTAGATTTTTGGATTTGCCCATAGTCACGGCATTTATGCTGAGCAAATGACCGATTCTTGGATACGACGCACAACTTGTGTATTTTCTACATTATTTTCATTGCGTAAAATGTTTATGATTGTTGTTGTTTCCATGTTGTCGTTGTTTTTTTTTTGTTTAATATGGGTTTGCTCTTGACTCTAGTCTAGGTCATAGATGACAGAGACAAAGTCGACGATGGAGCGAGCTTACCCAGAAGACGCCTGTTCACTTTAATTTTGAAGAGATTAGGGTTGTATGCGTTCGGAAAAACAGACGCAGGCAGAGAGTTCCACTCCTTTGCTGTGCGCATTATAAAAGACGTTTGGAAACGTTTAGTGCGAATTGGTGGAATAGCAACAAGGTAGGGATGGTAACTTGCAGTGCGTCTAGATGTCCGATGGTAGAAGGGGGCCGGTGGGATGAGGTCGTGGAGTTCCTGGACACTCTCCCCGAAGTACAATCTGTAGAAGACCGACAAGCAGGCAACCTTGCGGCGATGAGCCATCCACCAGTTTTACGTCGCCAATGAGCTTTTTAGCTCTGCGTTCCACCGAGTCAAGCGCGGCAAGTTGGTATTTAGCTGAGCCATCCCAAAGGTGGCTGCAATACTCCATGTAGGATCGGACTTGTGCTTTGTAAAGGCTGTTAGTTAGTCGGGCGTCATGCAGAACTGTGTTCTGTTTTGTCTGTGGTGTGACCAGAAACACGTTTTAATTAATGTCCGGTCCTGACATGGGCTGATAGTGATGCGGTTTTTTTATATTTATTTTTGTTGTAATTGTAGTTGAGTATTTTTTTTAATTTTAAGTGTTTCCGTGCGTTTTTTCCAGCAGAATAAACTGATTTTCTTTCTTTCTTTCTTTCTTTTTGTTTCTTGTGCACTATAAAATGTCCCGCGCCGATGGCTAGTCTTGGTTGAGATTGGCCTCTCCTGGGCCTAAAATTTTGAAAAAAGTACAGGTACCTACAGAATACAGGAAAACATTTAAAACAATTATGGTTTTTAAGTAACATGTTAAAAAATATTATTCGTTCGGAACCCTTTGCACGCGAGTTCGACTCGCACTTGGCCGGTTTTTTTTACGATTTCGAGATTGGCCCCAAAGTAAAAGTTGTTCCAATTGATGAGTTAAATTACCCCTTTTCAGGTATTGCGTTTATTCTGTTACACTTTGTGGGTATATACTAAGATGACCGGTAACTGTACATCAGCCCTAATTTTCAGCCTATATCAAAATGACAAAGTTAATGAGCGTCGGTTTTTACTGGCGTGTATTTTGGCGTTTGGGGTGTAAATTATTATGATTTTTATGGGGACGCTGGAACTGCATAATATTTACGTATTGTGCTCGTTTTGTTTATCAAATCCAATAAAATAATTTTTAAGTCCAATATTAAAGTCATATTAATACAGTAAATATGCACAAAACGTTTTGAGAATACTTTAATTGTGCGTACAACAAAGGAGTGGAATTTCTTGCATCTGTGGTTCCTAATTACTAAACCTGCAGGTTTTTAATTTAAAAGTTATCTACTTCCAGGCAAGCGTGTTCCACCATCGACCACGTCATCATTCCAGGACATCAGGAGAGAGCAAACTTTAAAAAAAGACAAGCAAAAAAGGCTGAAAGTGCATGCATCAAAAATATTCTTCCGCAATTTGTTTAAAATTATTTTTTTGTTGTTATAAAAAGAAAGGTATGCCTTGAAGAAACAGTTGTTGTTGTTTACGTAAACAACTCGGAGTAGGAGTTTATTCACAAAATGTACAGGAAGAAGACACTTAGTCGTAAGATCGTTGTCTTGTTTTTCCTCATGTTCGAGTATATTGCTCGACATAAAGATATCTTTGGTTGGTTTGTTGAAAAGTAGGTAAGGTTAACTTTGACCCACATGAAACGCAACGAATTGTAGTGATTTCATTTTCAACCAAGATAATTGTTAGAATCACATTTACTAGTTTTTTACGCACTAAGTAGCATTGTAATTGACATTTCTTTCTGATTACTTCTAAAAGAAATATTGCCTTAAGAACCCATAATTAATAATTATATAATTTTCTGAGAAAACCGTAGAATGTATTGAACTAGCTTTTGCCCGCGACTTCGTACGCGCATATCCCATTTTTCCCGTTCCCATAGAAATTTCGGGAAGAATTATACACCTAAACCTTCCTCATGAATAACCCCATCCATTGGTGAAAACTGCATGAAAATCGGTGCCGTAGTTTTTGAGTTTATTGCGAACAGACAGACAGATGCGGCGGAGGACTTTGTTTTATAATATGTAGTGATGTGTCTACGTCAATATTAAACTTAAGAAAAAGTACCTAACTGCTTCACTAAAAAACATAAAAAACGTCTCTTACAACAATGCTATTTCAGTATTCCACACGATACTCTAAAAACGGAACACTTACGTACTTTAAAAACGAAAAAATTGTTCCTACAGTTCACCGACGGTAGTTTTAAATCTTTTTATTGCTCCACGCTATTTGAAGCGGTGCTTACACGTTCGTGGTGATACGCTTTGCAGTTTACCCGCTGAATAAGGAAGAAGTTAGCCGTGTAGTGGAACATAAACCTGCATATTTCAAAAGATTTTGTCTTTCTTTTTCCAAAATTTCTACTTTTTGGGTTAGTTTTCCGACTTTAGACTCTCGCTGCCACGAAGCCTCGATAAGTGTCATAGGAATTAGCATCCAGAAGTGCTCTGATGGTGAAATGATATTATTTTGATGGGAGCAATTGTAATTTAAATTGAATCCAATCTGATAACAATATGTATGTCCAAGCTAATGAGCCAAAAGGCAAGGTTCTTGAAAAAAAAATATATCTTGACGTTTTTATAACCCTCAGACCTCATACGACAAGATATAAAAAAAAAAACACTTTTCGAGCAAACACTTTAATGCAGTTGATGGCATCGAATCTGGGAGTGATCTCAGATAATTATATCATCTTTTAAATATAGGTAAATCATCTTAGATTATAATCTATATGTCTGTGAATATCTATATCTACATATATTACAATTTTTTTGTAACTAATAATTCGATATTTGCGTTCGAATATTTGTTTTTTTTTAGTCTGATATTTTTCTCTACTGTATAGCAGATAAAGAACACCATCCTTAAATATTACTACGCACTCCTGAAACACCCTATTTATACTAAACTAGTCCCCCAATTCTCGGTAGAACAGCATCACAACAGGGAATTTATAAAATATATACATATAATAATATCTTGGGGCAACTCACACACGGTCATCCGATCCCAAACTAGGCGGAGCCTGTGCTATGGCAACCAGACAACTGATAAACATACTTATATATTTCTAAATACATACATATTATAGACAAATTACACCCAGACACAGAACAAACGATCATGCTCATCACACAAAGATTTGTCCTGGGTGGGAATTGAACCCACGACCTCCAGTTTAGCAGTCACTAACCACTCGACCAACAGGCCGGTCAAATATATACGGTCAAAATGACAAAATAGACGGGATTGATCACGTGATATTTCGATAGCGCTTGTCAATGCCTTACATTTTTAACTTTATGGCAATCTCTATCGCTTATAGGCCGTCACTTGTCTAGATCCTCTGCATGTTTCATGCTACGTGTCTTAAGAAACATTTTTATTCAAGAGCCGTCGCAAGTTTCATTGGAAAAATACAGCCCACAATTTGCAAAACACTGGTTAGGTGACTATTTGCCCTGTACTTGAACCAGGATTACTGTCAGTCACATGACACTTAAACTAACGATGGATAAACGGAGCAGTCTTAAGCAAATACTTGTACTATGAGTGATTCGGTGTAATAAGACAGTTACAGAAAAAAATATGTTCATTCGCCGTTTCGGGGTTTTGCCGAATGGACATTTGTTTTCGGGTACAAAGAATAGTTTGGTGGTCCAATACATTCTTGAGAATGGCGAGTATGAGATAAGTAGGCTTTCATTAATAATCGGTTTGTTTTAGCTTGTTGTGGTGGTCGGTACTTCAGGAATAATGAAAGAAAACGACGTCTTATTTATAAAGAAATTATAATCAGGAACATTATTAATATTCTCAGAACGTTGGCTAATAAGACAGACAGCCCTTTAGTTAAATACTGGGCAGGTGTGCATCTGCATGGGAATAGGTAATAGTAAGATCCTTAGTTTTAAAATACTAACAACTATGAACACATACAATACTAACAATTATTATTTTTAAGTTTATATTTTATATGTCCTATGTCTTAAATAAAGACGTAGGTATTATTTATTATAATTACTCAGAATTCTAAATAGTAACCGCTTGAACGTCTGAACCATTGAAACCTGAAAAACCTTTAAACTTTCAAGTTTCACAATATAGCCTTTTTTGTTACAATCATTTTTTTTTCTGGCATAAGACATTCTCTTGTCTTTTATTAATATTAAGGACGCGATTTAAGAGAAAATCAACAATAAAAAAGAAACAAATATGTAGCCTAACCTAATTATTTTTCGAGGCACGCGAATGTACCTGTGAATGAGTCCTTTGTTTTTTTTTTGTTCAATAACGTGGTTTTTCTTAGATTTTTGTCCACATTTACACAAAATTCGCACTCACGATTTTAGACAATTTATTACTCTTATACATTCTCATGCCTAAATTACAGACTAAATTATAACCTACTATGTGAAGTACCTACATAAATAATAATGTAATATTTTTCAGGAATAATTTCAGGTGTATCTTAGTGTTACGGAAAATTAATAAAAGTTATTTGCCAAAATTATGAACCTAGTTTTGAAAACATAAATATTCTAGAAGTTGTAAAGTTTTTGCTGGTGCTCAAAATTTTAAAAATCCAGAACCAATCCAGTCCAAAATAGATGCGAAAGTTAACAAATCGAATACCGGTCAAAGCATAATAATACAGCTTAAACCCCATTGGCTGAAGTTTGGCAGTTTGACGGGCAACAGCGAAGAACCTTTGAAGTCAGTCATCAATGTCACCTTTCAAGTTATTTATCTAAGAATTATGGTCGGCTTTTGATGGAACTTTTATAAAATTATTTTTAACCTTTATAGCATAATACTTTGTAGAATTAGCCTACTCACTCAGCAGATGCTCTTGCGACTGAAACTTCTGTCAATACCGATTTATTCTGTCAACTATTTTAAGTGTCAAAAACTTTCTGTTTCAGGTTTACGAATATACTTTTCAGGCATGACGACGTAGTGACTTGTAGGACTCACAAACGCACTAGCCCTTGCTGATAGTCTCTTACTTAATTTATCAACATATAATTTATGCCACAATTCTCGATTACTCTTATGAATAAACAAAAAAACGTCCAATATCAAAGTTATCAAATCGGGAAATAGTGTTATTAGTATAGACATTTGTTGTCTGAATGAGGGCACAGTCCAAATCATGACATAATTGAACCCCAATGAGATGTCGCACAGTATAAATATTAAAGTTGCTATATACAAGCGACGCCAGATGTTAGTAGTTGTATGTGAGTTCGTATTTAAACTTTGATAAAGTGAGTATAAAGTTATAATATATAAGATACAACTTATTATCAAAGGTGAAAGCAAACATGCTTGGGCAAAATAATGATCATACCCAAAATATTTATTAAGGAAAGACAAAAATAGGTAATATATAAAAGGAGTTCCCCAAGAAAAGATACTACTTTTGAGAAATATCCTTTTGGTTTTTACATTGAAAACTTTTACAAAACCTGCGTAAAACATATGACTTAGAACTAATAACCAGTGGTGCCTTACCGTTGACAAGTAAAATAACGAAAAATGAAAGAACCACGCACTTGCTTCGGGTAACAAGTGGTTCCACGACAGTGAACACATTAAAACGTTTACCAAAAGTGTGTTAAGAAACACAAAGTTTTTGTAATTACGAAATTTCTTCATGATGCACCATGATGTCACTCCGAATATTAACGTAGCTAGTGTTAGAACTAGCACAATTTGGTCTATAGTAAAGAGTTGATCTTCTAATATTTTCCAAAAACCATAAGTCTCAGGGGAATCAGGTTCCCATGAGTCATAACTCTCGGTGGAGTTAAGTTCCCATGAGTCATAACTCTCAGTAGAGCTAAGTTCGCTGCTGTTGGTATCGAACATGGCGAACGTCACCATCACAGTTTTCTATGATTCACTTTTAGTTTAAGAAATGTGGTTCACTTTTAGTTGAACATAATATTTCAATCACCTTTGACGCACTGGCCAAAAACATGGGTTGATTCCGACACAGGTAGAACACGTTTGGATATTTTTACTAGATTAATGTTTTGAAATTATGAATCAAACTTGAATTTAGAATTTACATTGTTTGGAATAATCAACTCTATATCAAACACGACAAAGCTCAAATGTAATCGCTTCTAAAATTAAAATACCTACAACCATTTTATTACTTTGTTCACTCAAAAATAAACCTAGACATCAAAATGTCAAAGCAGATATTTAAGTTTTAATTTTTTTATATTTATAACTGTTTTAATAAATACTTAACTAATTATATACACTAGAAATAAAAAAAAAATCCTTACTAAATTAACCCTAAAATATGGCGTCAAAAAATTCATCCGCATCGCTGTCGACTGGAAGTGTACCCAAAAGTCCGGCGGCATTGCCACGTTGTATGGCACTGCTTATTCTTTGATCAAGGTAAAAATCAGCCCTTGGGTCACGCGAAGTATCAACTGAGCGTCTTGAGAGATCTTTAAACAAGTTATGTGCACTCGGACCCCAAGACCCGAGAATTTCAACCCCAAACGGCTCAAAAATATAACTACCAACAAGTTTATTATATTTCCGCCGCTTGAGGTTCTCTGCAGGCGCAGCGGCAGCGCCAGCACAGCAGAAAGAGCTAGGAAGATGGGATGGCGCAAGAGTATCGACACAAGTAGCGTCCCATACGAATCAAATGGCCTACCCATCTTCTATGGAAATAACGACATGCCGTCCGGTCTCTTGCCATTGTCGCGTGCCAGGCCGTTCAAATGCGCCGTGCTATGCGACAACTTCGCCACAGTGGCAGCGATGAGGAGAACAACAAGGAGCGCCAAGACGCAGGCAGGCAGCGAGGTGGAAAGTAGTATCGTCGAACATGGTGCCAATGTTCGACGACGGTAGTGCGTGAAGCCAGAGACCCGACTCCCACTCACCCACAGCCAGCAGGCGCGCACGTTCTGTAGTATTTGATTTGGCAATTAGGTTTTCCTGAACATGCCTGGCTGCCACGCTGGCTCATCCCACCATCTCTGGGGTGAAGGGTAGGCGGGTGGATTTGAATTCGGGCAAGCGAGTCTCCAGGCCTCCACAGCCTCGGTGAACGTTGGTGTACGGCACATCAAAATCAATCAGTGTTGAAACTAGAATATTCCTGATTAATTTATCAATGCCGTGAACCAAGGATATAAAAGCTTGTTAACTAATACTGGTAATTTTGCGGACACCGAGGCCTCCCATACGGATGGGAAGGGTAGCTTACAACCAGCGCTCGGTCGACCATGGCCACATTTAAAATTAAAGTAAGTGTATGCTTTATAATTTGGTTACAGATTTTTTTATCACCTACAATAAGTTGTGTGAAGTAAGTTGGAGCAGTGCAATACCAGGCGTTTATTGGGCAACTACGGTTGACATCTCTACGTCGTCTTTGTGGCTGCCGACTTCGTTTGATCGGGTTACGTATCCAATATACGGTTGTTTAATTAAAAAGTATATGCTGGTGGGGAGAGCCTTCTTATGAGGAGCAGAGCGTGGCTGCCCCGTGGTCTCCGAGGAATTTGAATGTTCATCATCATTTGCCTAGCCCTTTTGCCAACAATATTGGGGTCGTCTTCCAATTAACCCGGATTCAGCTGAATACCATTATATTACGTGGAGCGACTGCTGAACTAACCGCCACAACCCAGTAACTGGGCAAAACGTTATTTCTTGGCAAGACTCGTATCGGATTTCCTGGCTTCTGACAATCCGTAACGACTGCTAAAGATCTAGAAAAGACAACCGGGACCAATGGCTTAATGTGCTTTCCGAAGCACGGAGGACATTCACACATCTCGGTACATTAAGCTGGTCACCCATCTTCAGGCCGACCTCGGTAAGGGTTACTTAACCTTGAAGATCGATCCAGGTGGCTTCTTTTTTTTTAATGATGCGAAATCTTCAAATTACTTCTTCCGGGTGGCTGCATTATTAATTTGGAAATTAAATCTACATTTGCTATTAACTAAACTTTCAACAGTTAAAGTTTGCGGCGCCTAAACGAGGCCAACAGTTCAGACTGATATTCTAACGGTTAGTTATTCGTTCGGTTCCGTTTCGGGAACATGTACTAGTAATCTTATTTACGACTTGCTTCTGCCCGCGGCTTCGTCCACGTGTTTTTTTTTGTACTGGTCTCTAATCTTTGTAAAAGTTACGCTTTAGTTACTTCTTATAACATCAGCTAAATATCCGCCAGTGAAAGTCCCATCAAAATTGGTCCAGCCGTTTTGGAGATTAGCCGGAATAAACTAACAGAAAGAGAGACCAAAACAGATTTATTTTTGTTATAGGCTTCGTATTTACTTTCAGATACATTTAGTAAAAAGCTGTTATTTTGATAAGTATAACAAATGGGGACTTAATTTTTTTTTATTGCAATGCAAAAATATTGATTGGTGCTCTAATGGGAATAGTTTTGGTGCTCTAAATATTGCTTGTACTTCATCGATTCTTTATGGTGTCGGACGTAAAAGACGACTAATGGACTCACCGGAGAAAAGGCAGCAGAATTATCTGTGCATTGCAACAGCTACACTGCGATCGCCAACCCGCCTGCTAAGCGTGGCGATTATGGTAAATTCCTCCCCCCCCCGCTTTGGGGGAGGCCTATATCCAGCAGTGGACGTCTTTCGGCTGATATGATGATGATAGATCACCCCGGGTTAGAAAGCTTTCTGACCCTATGGGAAATCCAATCCTAACAGCCTTGTCGTTCTGGTATCCGATTGAACAATTAGTTCACTGAAACCTTTTCAAGGAATAAGGGTTTACACGCTAATACTGTTTGGTTTGCTTGGTTTCCATTCACAATGTACATATTATTTGGTTGAAGGAGAACAAAATTGGTATTTTTGCACATCGGAATTACTAGAAGCTGCTTTTTAGGGTTCCGTACCCAAAAGCCAACGGCACCCTATTACTAAGTCACCGCTGTCCGCCTGTCCGTCTGTCTGCGGGCTGTATCTCATGAATAGGTAGACAGTTGAAATTTTCTTAAATCTCTAATGTATTTCTGTTGCGCTATGCTATAACAACAAATAATAAAATTAAAAAACAAAAGTATTAAAAAATTACATAGTAAATCTTGTATATACAGTCCTCCTGACCGATTTCGATCATGGCGGCCAATCTCAACAGAGACTAGCAATCAGCGCGGGACATATTATAGTGCACTATAATGGTGCACAATAATGGCACCCCATCTCCATCACTCTCATATTCCGATGGGACGGCAAACCGACGCGACTGGAGAGAGATCTGGCGCAGGACCAACGGTGTGCTTTCCGAGGCACGGGGGTGTCTCACCACCAACTTCCAAACTCCGGGCTGTTACAGCGAAATTCCTATTGGAAAAACACAATATCACTTTTCGCCCGACTTGGGAATCGAACCCAGGGCTCGGACAACAACGGAGCCGTTGGTCAATTTGAATTAAATCGTATACATTGGTACGGAACCCTTCTTGCGCGAGTCCGACTCGAACTTGGCCGATTGTTTTGTGTATTTTGAATTTATGAGACCTGCAGTTTCCGAATTTAGTTTGGCATATCAATTCATTAATACACATAATTATAGCTATTTATGTTGGCATACATGAATGACGATGACGCCTGTTGACGTCAATAATACCATTTCTGATATTTCAACTTTTTTTTACTTAAAATTCAAGCGTTAAAAATCAGATTCTGTTATTGTTTAAATTATTATGAGTAGGTACAACACAAATAGGTGCAGATTTCGATGAAAATAAAACAGCAACATGATTTTAAGGCTTGACATTTATTAATAACTTGTACATACAGAAACGTTACATACTAAAACCGAAGTTATTTTTGTTTATTACTAAACTTGTACTTTGTACAGTCAACCGAACACCCAGTTCCTAGAACAGTTTGCATTAATCTTTATGGCGGCTTCTTAAGCACGCTCTTGCAATGACTAAACCACCGTGGGGTTGACCCACGGTCACATGCATCTATTTTATTGTGTCCAGAGTCACTGCAAGTTTCAATTAATAAACAAAAAATGAAAACATTAAGAATCGAGGAGTTAGTGTTGTTATAACATTGATCTAATTTCAGTTTTGCTTTAACAATAATAAAATCAATAAAATTATCAAAATTACAAGATTTATCTTTGTTAATGTCAATGCCGCCACATAAAAAATTAAGAAGCGAAATTTGTACGGCAACAAAAATAACCGCATCGCCATATAATGACGAACTAACAACGAAATCCTGCATCGCGCAAGCAAAGTTCTCCGTGCAATTTAAACACATACAACAGTCCGAATATTGGCTAACTTGCCCGATAGTTCACCGCTGGTTCGGAGGATCCTCCCCTTTTCAATGGAGGTATGCGGGACTTTACTCACTGAACCGCATACTCTCTATACTGGTGACCCTCGACAAAGAACGTCAGCGCAGCCTTCGTGCAGCCATCTCATCATGACGGCTCATCCTGACCTCAAGCTCTCGAGCAGCGAGTTATACAGCCAGCCAGTACCCACGGCTTCTACGGGTATCTTGACCACCAGCATGCAGCTGACGCGCATTCCTGGTCAGCATCCTCAGCCTCTCATCATCCTCAACCTCATCAGCGACCTTGGCAAGCACACTGCACCTTCGGCCAGTCACATGAAGAGCCACGAAGAACCTCTCCTGGTCGACCACAAGCAGTCACGTCACTACGTCGCACAGTTCTAACCCACTGGAGCCAGCAGCACCACTCCGACTTACTGGAGTCTGCAGCATCATATCGACTCACTGGGATGACAATGATGACATCACCCCGACTCACTGGGGCACTGCAGATAGTTCCAACTCACCGGGAACTCTGCGACTTCCGGTTCCGACTCACTGGAACCAACCTTCCACTGGCCTGGCATGCATCTCAAGATGTCTGGACGACTCATCCACTATCGACCTCCGGTCTCCGGAGAGGAGTGATGTAGCGGCATCAATGCCACCACATAAAAAACTAAGAAGCGAAATTTGTACGACAACAAAAACAACCGCAACGCTATCTACGACGAACTAACAACGAGATACTGCATCTCGCAAGCAAAATTCTCCGTGCAATTTGAACACATATAACAGTCCGAATATCAACCATCGGGCAGTTGCCCACCAGACACAACAACCGTCTGGTTCGGAGGATCCTCCCCTTTTCAATGGATGTATGCGGGACTTTACTCTCTGTACGCATACCCTATATAACTAAAAAAGAAAGCTCTTAAAATATACCACATGTGAGTGTGTGAAATATGCCACATGTGGTCACACTGTAACTGAAAAGTTACTGAAAGTTTCAATTAATAACAAAAAATGACAACATTAAAACCCGAGGAGTTATTGTGGTAAACATTGATATAATTTTAGTTTGGCTTTAAAAATAATAAAATATCAAATTACTAGTTTTTTTCTTTGTTATACGATGTAACTATAAAAGACAGCTCTAAAAATATGCCACATGTAAGTGGAGTGGACATACTGAATGTTCTCAAAACAGATTTTTGTCAAGATCAGGTTCATTTTGACTACTTTTAAATGTTTAAACATAACCAAGAAGGAGAATGCCAACCTGGAAAGCTACTTATAACAGGAACAATACTGGGAAAGCGTCCAAGAGGAAGGAGTCTTATGCGCTGGACAGATCAGATCCGCGACACTACCAACAAAAACGTCTATAAAGCCATACATACTGCCAAAGACCGAAACAAATGGAAAGCGATCGTCCGAAAAATAATTCGTGAAGGCCATGACCCTCCGCAATGAGGCACAAGACACAAGGAAGAGGAAAAGTTATAAACTGTGTATACGACAAAATAAAAACTTCCGCTCATAAACTTGCTGCTGTAGAGTAGCGTACGTATTTTTCAGGCATAACGATATGCCTGGCTGATCTTTGTTTTAATTTATTGACATATAAATCATGCCATAACTCTCGATTACTCTTAGAAATAACAATAAAAACATCCAATATTAAATAATGAAATGAACAAATAATATCGCTACTGTCGTTAATTTTTTTAATGAAAATTGGCGCAACTATACTCATGACAAAATTGTACAGCAATGTGACGTCACACAATAGAAATATCAAAGTGGCTATATACAAGCGACGCCAGATGTTAGCTGCTGTATGTGTGCTCGTTTTGAAACTACGACAAAGTGAATATACAATTATAATGTACAAGATACAGTTTACTATCAAAGGAAAAAAAACACATCCTTTTAGGAAATAGGTATATAGACCAAAGTAATAAATATCGGCACATATATAAATAAGGGTACTTATAAAAGTAACGCCCCAGGCAAAGATGCTACTCTTTAGAAATCTCCTTTTGATATTTCCATTAAAAACTCTCACAAAGTCAAGGTAAAACATATAACTTATAACTAACAACCACTGATGCCTTGCAAACAAAAAGAACATTAGTACATAGACAAAATAATTTTCATAACGTTTATAAATATCGATGGGTAAGTAGGCTACAATAACAGGCTGTGACTCGAGTAAAAAGTTTGAAAAAATTGTATTGAGAAACACATAGTTTTTGTAAGTACGAAACTTCCACCATGATATCACGCCGTATACCAACGAACCTAGTGTCAGCACTAACACAATTATGGCAAACGCGAACAAATTATCTGAAATCAGGTCCCAAATTTCATTTCTTGTGGTAAAACCATATTCACTGGTTTCGTTAGTAGGCATGGCCAATGTCACTTGCACAGTTTTGTTTGATTCCAATTTAGTTTATAAAAATATAAAATATTTAATTACTTGAGAACACTTTGGCGTAAAACACTTCCCGACAGCACAAGTTGATTCCGACGTTGATAGAGTATTAATTCGAAACACTGCAAGAAAACTTTAACATTTGACTTTTAAATACTTAACCTTGCAGCGGTCGTGTGGATTGGGTTTAAAGTTTTTTTTTTTTCATAAACAACACTTTAAATGAGTTTACAGAAATAACTTATCATCTCGTATGACTCCTCGGAAAAAACAATAATTATCAAAAATACATAATTTAGGATAAAACCTGTTTTTAAATTTAAAATTTAGGACACTATTTTTTTCTTCTAGCCATTAGTAGCACTATTAGACAGAATCCTGTTGAAGAATGCTTAGCTGCTTGTAAAGAGATCACTAAGAGGTGTGCAAAGTCCGGTCGCGTAGCAGAAAGAATTTCGTACATTAACCTGTTATTACCTGTCTCTATCACTCTCGCGTAAATATAATGCCTCACGCTCGCACTGATCTAATGACTTGTTTGCATGTGGTATATTCATAATTTTTATAAAACGAACGAACGACATTCCATCTTGGGATGCGTTAGTGATCGCTCAGTCTTAAGACACAGTTATCTCAGTAACCTATCTTAATTTGTTGTTGCGTTGTTTTGTTGTCACGGAAGAAAAGAAAAATGTCGCTGCTTCATTTCTTTTTTTGAAGAATATTTATCAAAATATTCTTCAAATCCTACTTCCAAAGGCAACCGTCTAATCTTTTTACATATAGGAGGTGAAAAAGGATTCGTGCCAGAATCAGAATTGGTTTTTGAATGCAAAGGTACAGGCGTTTATCAGGAATCAATGAATGCAGTCAAGTTCGAAAATTGTTTTCAAGCAATGCTACCGAGACTTGAGCCAAACGCAACGGTCGTCATGGATAATGCCAGCTATCATTCAAGACGCCAGGAGAAAATCCCAGTTACTGGTTGAAAAAAAAACAAGATATCCAAGAATGGCTTTCATCGAAGCAAATTTCTTTTGAAACAAAAGTCCAGCTCTTGGAAAAGGTGAAAGATATTAAAATCCAGTACCAATCGTACGTGGTCGATGAGATGGCAAAAGCAGTTGGTGGAGGTATTGATTTTACCTCGTACTACTGCGAATTGAATCCCATCGAACTATGTAGTGTGGGCAGACGTCAAGGGGTATGTGGCCAGGAAACTAACGACATTTAAGATGGCAGACGTTAAAAAGCTGCTCCGGGGCTTTGGGCAACGTTTCAGCTGAAAAATTGCATCAGTCACGTCAAACAGAGGAAATAAAATAATGTAGTCTAGATGATAATGTAGACAAAACTGTTGATTCTTTTGTGATAAATGTGACAGGCGAGACGTCGTCGTCGGAAAGCAGTACCTAACTCCAAAACAGAGAAATCGGATTCTGATTTTTAAATTTTCGTTATTTTATTTCTCTTTTGTATTAAGATGAATAAAGGAAATAATTTATTTAATAAGCTAGTCAATATTTTGTTCTCCTTCAAATATTTCATATAAACTGCACTTAATACAAAAATGTTTGTGACGACTGTCAGTAGGTAAAGAGGTCTTATACGAATTTCTTCCTGCTCCGTGACCGGACTTTACCAGACAGATGGTTTTATCGGAAGATTTATTATATATTAACAATTATTTATGAGTCCGTAAAAATACCATTGCACCAAAAGAAAATATTTTTAAGAAATCTTCATGATTATGCGAGTTGATATGCAATTACAAAAAAACTAAAATAATACAATGTCTCTTATAATGTGTGAAATAAAAAATATAATCCGCGCTAAAATCCAATCTCTTTTGAAGTGCGACCACTGCAGGGTTAAATGCTATCAGGTTATGAATCAAGCTTGAATTTTACATATTTTTGCAATAATAAACTCTATATCATATAAGACAAAGCACCATTTTAATTGAAACTATAGTTTAAAAACAAAAATCAACTTAGACTAAAAATACTCAAGCAGATAGTTGAGTAAAAACCAATGGAATGGCAATTATTTTTATTTTATTTTTCTAGTAGATGCATTTCGATGAATAGCAAATGACTTGAGTAGTAATTGTACCTGAAAGTTTTTTTTTTAAATTTAGCCTGTGAGTTGGTACGGTGTAACACCGTGCTTAAGAGTAGGTACAAACAGTTAGCAGTTCGTTTTTAAGCAGTGTGGTAGTTTCGATCGTAAACAAAAGTAGGCCTTTAAGCATCGAACTTCTTTTTAACCCGATTAACGAGAGGTTTTTGGCCTCCGATAAAACAGAGATTATTTTTTGTTTATAAAAGTTTAGCGTGTGTCTGTGTGGTCATAGTTCCCAAACGGTCCAAAATCCGGTTTAAATATCAAACGGGTGTTCCATTGTTTCAAAATGTACGTACGTTTCCGAAATAAAACTCGACTAAAAAAAAATAATTGATAAAATTTTATCGAAAGAGCTCTTACATATTATTCAAGAAAATCTGTACAGCCATTGTAAGATTCTAAACCCTATTCGAACTGAAGAAGGAATGTGAGCAACTTTTACTGGTCTAATTGATCCATTTGATATGATGTTATTTTAATGATTTTGCAAATCATTTTGCAGGATATCATGTTGATTTTTAAACACCCTTTCATTTTACATCCAAGCCACCATGTTTGGTACTTATTCACCCAAGTTAAATCTATGAGTTTCTGCATTCAACTCAGCTGCAGTTTATCATACTGTTAATAATAAAAAAGAGATGAAAAACTTTAAATTAAACATTAAGTGTATTTTAAATAAATGAAATATTCGTCTACGCTTCCACAGTATCAAAAATAAGTAATATTCTAAACAGCTTTAGCTTTTGATGGTAATTTGAAGAAACAAGATTTTAAGAACTGATATTTTGAGATTGGACATTTGTAAAACCACTTATGTAGCAGCGTTTAGGTACTGTCAAAATGATGTATTATCCAGGACATGAAGAAATAAAGTACTTTTCAATTTTTCCATCTATGGAATGAAATTTATTAATTTATATATTTTTTTAATTTTTACAGCACAAGGGGTTTATTTCAATGAGGATTTTCAAGAAACAAGCACACATCTGATGGCCACGTCTACAAATTTTTAAGCAACGTTCGTATTTTTACCTTAATGCACATCAAGCTACAACAACCTGTCAAATTTCTTTGATATATTTTAATCTTTATCGCTAAAGCATTAGGTTCAAGGTTCATTGGGAAAATTTGACAGTTTCGGGAAGCTTGATGTGCTGGCGTCTGTACATTTCCGTGCATCATGGCCGATCGCAGCCGCTATACTATTATCACACGCGACAGACCGCGCAAGGGTGCGATGGGCCGCGATGCACCGGAATTGTACCTTTAGATGCAATCTGTTAACACCTCTTTCTCTACATTTTGACAGTTTGAGATTGAGATGCGCATGCAATCGTTGCTTTAAAATGGTCGAATTGGCCCTTAGGAATATTACAGGACACTCAAACATGTATGCATGTATTTGGTTTTTGACAGACAATCAAAAACCAAATACCTACATGCAGTTATTCTAATGTTATCACTAGAGATCAGATACTCGGATGTAATCTACCTTAAGTTAAGATGGAAAGCACTTTTGTATCAGTAAATCCCGCAATACCAAAATCAATAAAATTAAAGTGATAGGCAAATGATGAATAAACCCGATTTGACACAAATGACAGATGCCTTGTTGAAACGTAGATGGCTACTTTTCCCAACTTTTACTGCCAGAAAAAAATATGATAACATGTTTCAAGTTCGGTTTTTTCTTAAAATGGCGTAATGTTCAGGAAATCGTATAAAGCGTGATCGAATTAAACGGGTTTACGACGGTGTTTTGTTTACGATTACCAATGCAATCCTGGTTTCTCCCGCGTCTATAATATGTGAGCGAAAAAATGACTTCAGGTAAATATGCATCCGATAATCCGATTTCTAGTTATCACTGATATTCTCGATAGGTTCAATAATGTGTCTAACGACACCAACATGACAAATGCACTACGGAACGGAAGCAGCCACAAAACCGGTCAGTAAATTTGTTTGGGCCAGGTGAATCTTCCCCCATCTCACTGCACAACAATAGTAATAGCACAAGCAGAACGACAAGCGACAACTTATATTTACACAATATTTTATTTATTTTTTACATAAAAATATTTTTTACGTAAAACAGTTAGTTTCTTTAGAAAACAGGCTGGAAAGGGAAATCGATCGTCGCATCGACAACGCCTGGAAAAGCTACTGGTCCATGAAGACGCTAATGAAGGGCGATCTCCCGATGTCCCTGAAGCGCAAACTCATCGACATGTGTATTCTGCCCGTCCTAACCCTACGGTGCTCAGACCTGGTCACTCACCGAGTCGCAAAAGTTCCGCCTTGGGGTATGTCAAAGGGCAATGGAGCGCAGTATTTTAGGTTTAAAAAGAATTGATAGAGTACACCACGCTGCGCTCCAAAACCGGTATCATTGACGTAGGCAAAAAAGCTGCCAGGCTAAAATGGGACTCGGCGGGTCACACCAGCCGCATGCATAATGACCGCTGGGCAAAAGTCGCCACGCAATGGGTGCCAGAGGATGGACGGCGTCGCCGAGGCCGGCCCAGAAAGCGGTGGCGAGATGACTTGGATGCACACCGCGAAGGCTGGTTCGAGGTGGCACAAGAAAAGAATGTCTGGAAGGATATGGGGGAGGCCTTTGCCCAGCAGTGGGACACAATAGACTAAGGAAAAAAAAAAAAAAACGTAAAACTTAAAGTAACGACGCAAGTGCATAAACTAAAGTAAAATCGTAGAAATCTTTATTTACATTTGTTTAATCTATGGTAGGAAGATAGGCTATGGAAGAACCCTTGAAATGATGCTATCCTGACGTAAAGGAATCACAAAGACAGTAGGCCTGGCTGATGGATTTAATTTTTTTACGAAAAATTCATACCAATATTTTCGATTACTCTTCAGAACAACCAACAAAATATCCAATATTAATGTAGTAATATCAATTAATAAAGATTCCAGAATCGATAATTTCTCTTGCAGAAAAGGCGCTACCATTTCTATGATATGATTGAATGCTAATGAGATATCACACATAACAAATATCAAAGTAGCTATATACAAACGACGCCAGATATTAGTAGTTATATGAACTTGTGCGCTTTTGTTGAAACTACGACAAAGTGAATATACAATTACAATGTATAAAATAAAGCTAATAACCAAAGGTAGCCACAAACATCCTGCAGTAAAATAATAATCATATGGCTCAAAGCAATACATATGAGTTAAAGCAGATATTACGGTATTAATTAAAGGAATTCCCCAAGTAAAGATGGCAGTTTTAAGATATCTCCTTCTTATATTTCCGCTGAAAACTTTTACAAAGTCAACGTAATACATATAAGCCATAACTAATAACCAGTGGTGCCATACCATTAAAAAGTATAACACTAGATAGTTTTTTCTGGTTACAAGTATCCACCATTCTACATCCATGGATATGGTGGTTGTAGGCAGTGCAAAGAGGACACAGTTTACCAAAACAGCGTTGAAAAACACATAGTTTCTATAATTACGAAACTTCTTTATGATGCACCATGATGTCACTCCGTATATACACGTAGCTATTGTCACAGCACACACGACACGGTCGATAGTATACATGAATTGTGCCGATAATGCCCAACCATCACTTTGGATAGAGCCATGTTCACTGGTATTGTCATAAGACATTACGAATGACACTTGCACAGTTTCTGCTGATCCGGTTTTATTCAAATAAGTAAATATATTTCTTTCTAACTGGCGTTAAGCACTGTCAAAAATACGCGTTGATTCCGAAACTGATAGAAGTTCGATTTTACTGCAAAACAAATTCAACTTAAGGCTTTTTTTATTTATATTATTTTTAGTTTCTATAATTACGAAACTTTTTTATGATGCACCATGACGCCACTTCGTATTCACACGTAGCTATTGTCACAGCATACACAATTTGGTCAATGGTATATATTTGATTTGCTAACCCCCAAGCACTTTCCTCAGTAGAGCTTTGAATATATTCACTGATATTTTTAGTAGACATGGCGAATGTCATTTACACAGTTTTTGGTGATTCACTTTTATTTAAAAAAGCCAATGTGATTCTTTCAACTTGGCGTAAAGCACTGTTTTAAGATAGGTGTTGATACCGATACTGATATACAAAGAAGTTCGACATTGGTGTAAAACGAGTTCAACATTTGACTTTTTTTATTGTAACCCTCCATCGGACATATAAACTAATAATCAATACGTCCAAAATGAAAAACAAACAAAATCTGTGACTTTCTAGTTTTAAAAGTTTAATAGTTAGCGCTTGTGCTACAAACTAAGTGTTGCATGCCAGCAATGTTTATTTTTTCATAAATTACCATTGCAATACCATGTCACACGTATTTTTGAATTCTTACTTCTTTTGTTTAATTAAACTTTGAACAAACCTTTTCCAACAAATCGATTATTGCGGTCGCGTAAAAATAATATTTTATTATAAAAATCAGCCAAGTGCGAGTCGGACTTGTGTGAAAGGGTTCTTAACAAATTTCATTTCCTTCTTATGTATTCGTGTAATTTAAAGGTAGAAATTAGGTAAGAAATATTTTCTATATTTTTTCATGATTTTATGCTCAGTAATTGAGTAGATAAGGGGGAATGGGCATCTTTCTAGCCTATTTTGAAAAACTGTTGGGCGAAGGCCTCTCTCCTTTTTCACACAACCCTGTCCCTTGCTATGTACGCCAAGTCCTTTCTGTAGAAGTCGAGCTCGTACCGCCGTCTTCGCCTTGTTATATTTTTTGCCCGTCTCGTCTAACATGCGGCAGACATGTCCGGCCTAATCCCACTTAAGCTTAACGGCTCGCTGGGCAACGTCTATGATTTTGGTTCGTCGGAGTGTAATGTTGGGTTCGTTACTCTGTCCGAGAGACGGATCCTCATGATACTATGCTTCATGGCTCGCTGGCATAACTCGAGCCTGGACCTCTGCTGAAGTATCAAACACCAGGTATGTGCACCTTATGTGAGAATGAGGAGAATCCACACGTCCATTATTGGGATGATTGTTGAGTAAAAAATAGATGAGTGACGGACTAAAGTCCGTCACTTAGAATATCGAAAAATATATTTTTTGCTATCAAATCAATACAAAATTAAGAAGATAAAACAGACTGCGTCAAAGATAAAAAGTGTACTCAAATGTGACGTCACACGGGTTTTCAATACACTGTTTCGTCTTCATTTTTTGTTTACGTGAAAAAAGAAAACATACGTGTCCAATATTTTTTGGAAATCTATGCCAATCAGGTCTGCGAGCATGTTACCCAAATTAGCCAAGCTGATTGACTTCAAAACTGTTTATTGAAAAATTATTAAATATAAAGTTTTGCAACCTTTAACATACGAACTGAAATTCACCCAGTATTTAATATATCTCACGATACATTTTAAAATTATTTTTTAAAATTTTATAGCTTTTCCGCCCAAAGTGACCGCACACAGCGTCCGTGTTTGGGTGACAAATGACACAGTCGGGGCAGGAGATTTAGAGAGAATTGGCTGTGACAGACGGATAGACAGACACACAAGTGAGCCTTTGTCAATGAGGGTTCCGTTTTTTACGGATGTTTGGAACTGCAAAAATGGAGAAGCGTGGCCACTGCAGGGTTAAATGTCTTTGTATAAAAATCTTAGCTATAAAACTGAGATTTTGAATTTTACATAGTCTTGGAATAATAACCTCAATATAATACAAGACAAAGCTCAACTTCCATTGCAACCATAATTTAAATAAATCCATTTTAAAACATTGTTCACACGAAAATCACCTTAGACCACAGAACGCTAAAGTAGACAGTTGAATAAATAGCAAAGAAATGACCATTATATTTAATATGTTTATTCTATTCTGGTAGGTTTTGTTGTTGCTGATTTCTAGTACATACCAGATTTTTGTCAGCAATAAATTATAACAGGACAACACTACGCTTAAGAATTCGTTAAAGGAGAAAGTAATAGTATATTTTGCTAGGTCGTAAGTACGGCCTGTTTTAGCTACCAGTTGGTTTCTAAGACCGGTTTTCGAAAGTTCGTTGGGTACCACAGTATGGCTTGGTAAATTAGCAAGTTAGATTCATCCTGTGACCTTAATATTAACAATACTGAATTATGGAACAAACAAAGCTAGACCTTAAGCAGACTTTAAACAGCGAAAATATTTTTAACCAGAGGCTCCGGACGAGTGTCATTCTATCAATCAATTAATCAATTTTATTTGCATAAAACATGGTGTACAAAGTTGTTTTACAGACATTATTAGGGCATGCATGTCATGTTTTGCCTATATCACAGCATGCAAATATATATTATAAGTAATATTACAAAGAGTTTCCCGTAGTTTACATGTCAAAAAATTCTTTTAAGCAGTAAAACTTATGAGTTGCGAGGCGAAAGCGATTGTCAAAACGTCAAATATGTATTGGATTGAAAAAACTGTCGAAATGTCACGTGATCAATCCCTTATATTTTGGCATTTCGACAGTTTGCTTATAGAATGGAACTTTGTCTAGAGCCTCAAGTAAATCGTAGTTCCAAAACGATTGTTCTTCGTTTTGGGAACTACAAAACTAAGCAAAATCTGCCCGTTTTTATTTAGTTTTATTTTGTCTGTTTGAAAGTCGTCTTATTGAGAGAGCTCTTAAAACTAAGATTATAAACCCTGTTCTTGATCAATAAAAACTATCACTGGTCTGGTTGATCAGCTTGATAATTTATTTATTGATTTACACTTTACGCACACAAATGTACAGAGGCGGACTTAATGCCATAGGCATTCTCTACCAGTCAACCTTTGGGTGGTGCAGAGAATGGTGGTAGGTGCAATATGGTGAATAAAAAGCGATTAATATTTAATTAATACATACAAACATTTAAATAAGTAATACGAATATATAAACTATACATACAATATAAATATATAATAAATACTCAAATTAACAAGATAAATAGGTACACGAAATACTTAAACAATTACAACAAATAGGTAATTGGAAAACATTAGCGATGTGATGATACTACTCCCAACTTCTTACGAATATGTTCGCGAACTTTAACTTTGAAGGCTAATCGGTTGGTGACCATCCTGATTTCCTGGGGTAGCGAATTCCACAAAGAAATAGACTGAACAAAGAAGGAAGAGTGAATAAAGTCAGTACGGTGAGTGGGAAATTGAAGAAGACGGTTATGTGATGAGCGTAAATTCCGATTGTGGTTGGCGCAAATATATTGAAAGTGAGGGGCTAGATAACTGGGAGAGTTAGGAGAGTTGAGAAATGAAAACAAGGTAGTAAGAGCTCTTTGCTCCCTACGCTCGCGTATGGGCATCCACTTTAAAAGCGACCGATACGCGGAGACATGATCATATTTGCGCAGGTTGAAAACAAATCGAATGCAGTAATTTAGAAGGCGGTCAAGTTTGTTGAGGAGATCTGCATTCAGGTCGTAGTAGCACACGTCACCATAATCTATGATAGGAAAAATTAAGGTCTGTACAAGCATCGTCTTCGTGCTTGATGGCAAAAAGTTTTTCAAACGGTACAGGGCCCGCAGCGTTCCAGTAACCTTCTGACTGACACTAGCGACTTGAGTACGCCAGTTTAGGGTACTGTCGATGTGCAAACCTAGATTTTTCACATCAGTGCTGAATGGAATGATTTTACTGTCGAACAAAACTGGCAAAACTGACAAAACTGAAAGGAATATCTTATTACTTTCAGGATTTTGCAAGATATTGGCAAGATATCGTTTTGATATCCGGAGTGAAAAATCATGGAGTCAGTTTTTTCAAAAGGCTTCAGGAGAAGCTTCAGGAAGACTTAGGCATAAGGACAGGTTCATCTAAGAAACATCTGACTCCTGAGTTTTGATTCTTGAATTTACCCCAGCCAGAGTAAAGAAACTACAGCTTGTCATGTTGTATTTATTGAAAAGAGAGGTTAGATTTTCTTTGCTACTTTTAACATTTGGTAATGTCAAAAGTAGCAAATGTGACATCATACTGAATAGAGAAACTGGAGTTCATCAATCAGACGGTTTTCCTAGGTATCACATTAGACGAGAAATTATAATGGGGGCCTCATATCACATCTTTTGCGGGTCATCTAAGCTCAGCCGCTTATGCTGTTAGAAAAATAGGACAGTTAACATTTGGTCTACTTTAGTTAATTTCACAGCATTATGTCGTACGGTATTTTGATGTGGGGTCGGGCTGCTGACATTGAATCCCTATTTATTTTACAAAAGCGAGCTGTCAGAGCCCTTTATAATCTGCGTCGCCATGCTTTTCTTAGGGAACCTTTAAAAAAGATTAATATTATGACAGTCCCTTGCCAATTCATTTATGAAAATATTGTGCATGTACGGAAAAATCTTTTTAGTAAAATTAGTGATAGACATAATAGTAATACTAGAAATAAAGTCATAATAGATCAATCGTTTTATAGATTAGCTAAAATTCACACATCTTTCATGGGGTACTATGTTAAATGTTACAACAAAATACCTTGTGACATATTAGAACTAAGTGAAAGAAAACTTAAAACTTCTGTTAAAAGCACACTTTGTAAACAAACATATTACAAACTAGAGGATTATATTCAAGATAAGAATGCTTGGAAACATGCTGGGCCTGCTCCTTAGGACAATCAAGGGTTTAGACAAAATCAAACTGGTCAATTTATGTATTAACTTTATAGATATACTGTTTATTTTTTGTGTTTTTGTTTTCTGTTAACTCACACACTGTTTAATTAATGGTTCCCGTATTTGTAAATATGTGAGTACCATATACCTACATTTATTCAGAAAATGAATAAGTTTACCTCTGCTGGTAATACTTTGATCATATAACTAACATACTGTGGGTGTGTCGTCCTCATAATATTAAATAAGTTTTTGAGTACCAAATATTCTAAAACCATTATTTGAAAATAGTATCTATGGAGTTTCTTGTCAGTTTTTCTCCATAAGAATCTACGTTTCCGAATGGACAGTAGAGTCACTTTATTAATTATATTTTATTATTTTAACTGTAATTGATGACGTTCAAAAGTGCCATTAAATGGGCTAATTGAAATAAACGCTTTGACTTTGACAATTCCACAGTATCAATAATTCTTAACAGCTTTAGCTTTTAAAGGTAATTCAAAAACACAAGGTTTTCGTTACTGATTTTCATAAATTTTCATTTGCAAAACAACGAAGTAGCATATAGAAGCGTTTATGTACTCACAAAATAATGCATTATTCAGGGCATTAAGAAATAATCGACCAACCGTTTAACAGCACAGGAAATTTATTCTATGAGGATTTTACAAGAAAAAAGCACACATCTTAGTCGCAATCTGTCAGAATACACAGAAAATTGAGGTATTTTTAACAGACAAAGATGCAAATGGGAACGTTGCTTAAAAATAAGTAGAATTGGCCCTCAGTTATATTGCGGGGCAAGGACATACAATCTAATACCGAATATAGATTGCCCTGTGCGATAAGACCGCCCATTGTACACTTGTTTTTTTTTTAAACGTTTTTTACTATGTTTGTAATGAGGTGTACAATAAAGTATATAATAATAATAATAATAATATAGTGAACCAGTAATATGTGTGTTTGTGGTATTTTTGGTTCACCCTTGTGTCATAGAACAACGTTTGATATAATATTACTAAATCGAATTTTAGTTGCAATAAAGTCATTTCGAAGAATTATTCATTTGACCGAATAATTCATTGGTAAATTTTTATTTAGCGTAATTATTTATTTGAACTAATTTCATTTGAACTAATTTCATTTCGCCGAATTTTCAAATGCACTAATTTTATTCTTTATACCGTATACACCTGCCACTCTCAACTATTGTTACCAGGAGAAACTGGATGCAATCTGGACTTTAGGGCACCCCGACTCGGATAGGTTAGGTTAGAAGGGGATGGCGGGGTCGTGTGAGCGAGCGAAGCGAGCGAATAGACCCCGCCATCCCCTTCGTGGTTATTTTTTTTATAAACCACCCAGAAGTAGGAGCCCCGCGAAGCGGGGCTCCGTCGACCAAGCCCACCCTCGACCATGCATAGAATATTTTAGGGTTTGGTTAAGTGTTAAATACATGGTTATACCATCTGAACATTACATCAAATGAACATTATACTTTTTGATCATTAGCGCAAATGTTGTTATAGCAAATAAATATTCGATGAACTGAAAATTCTGTTAAACGATATTATACAAAGTGATGATTTTCTTAAACGTTGTTCGATTTAGTAATATTATATCAAACGTTGTTCTATCAAACAAGGGTGAACCGGTATTTTTATGTGTGTGTGTTTTTTTTTATTATTTTATTATGTACAATGTGTGTGCTATGATCCGTTGTTGGTTGAAATAAACGTTTATTATTATTACTATTGTAACCGGAGCAGCCGCAAAACCTTTCAGTTAGTTCGTATATGTACAGGATCACAGGAGCAGGTTTGGTGATTCTTCCTCCATCTCACTGCACAACAATAATAATAAAAAAATGTAGCAACTTAAATTTACACAATATTTTATTTACAAGCTATGGCAAAATTTTGTAACATAAAACTTATAAGCTATACGAGTTCTTATTATATAACAACTATATTAATGTCACAAGTGCATAAACGAAAGTAAAGTCATAGCAAACCAGTAATAAAAAAATAATAATTTCTGGATGAGTGATGGGCTACGGAAGAGCCCTAGAAATGATGCTATCCTGACGCATAGAAATCACAAAGGCACTTGGCCTGGCTGATGCCGATTGATTTAATTTGTTGACGTAAAATTCATACCAACATTTTCGATTACTCTTCAGAACAACCAAAAAAACGTCTAATATTAATGTAGTAATATCAGGTAGTAAAGATTCCAAAATCGCTAATTTTTCTTTAAGAAAAGGCGCTATCATTTCTATGATATGATTGAATGCTAATGAGATATCACACATAACAAAGATCAAAGTAGCTATATACAAACGACGCCAGATATTAGTAGTTATATGAACTTGCGCGCTTTTGTTGAAACTACGACAAAGTGAATAAACAATTACAACGTATAAAATACAGCTAATAACCAAAGGTAGCCACAAACATCCTGCAGTAAAATAATAATCATATGGCTCAAAGCAATACATATGAATTAAAGTAGATATTGTAGAATTAATTAAAGGAATTCCCCAAGCAAAGATGGCAGTTTTTAGATATCTCCTTCTGATATTTCCACTGAAAACTTTTACAAAGTCAACGTAATACATATGAGCCATAACTAATGACCAGTGGTGCCATACCATTAAAAAGTATAACACTAGATAGTTTTTTCTGGTTACAAGTATCCACCATTCTACATCCATGGATGTGGTGGTTGTAGGCAGTGCAAAGAGGACACAGTTTACCAAAACAGCGTTGAAAAACACATAGTTTCTATAATTACGAAACTTCTTTATGATGCACCATGATGTCACTCCGTATATACACGTAGCTATTGTCACAGCACACACGACACGGTCGATAGTATACATGTGTTGTGCCGATAATGCCCAACCATCACTTTGGATAGAGCCATGTTCACTGGTATTATTATAAGACATAACGAATGACACTTGCACAGTTTCTGCTGATCCGGTTTTATTCAAATAAGTAAATATATTTCTTTCTAACTGGCGTTAAGCACTGTCCAAAACACGCGTTGATTCCGAAACTGATAGAAGTTCGATGTTACTGCAAAACAACTTAAGACTTTTTTATTCTTAACCCTGCAGTAATCGTGCGGATTAAAATAGTATTCCACTATTGCAAAATGAAGTTTTCCCGAAAAAATGTAGGTTTAATGTTTTCACATTCAATGTAAAGAATTAGCGCTTACGCTCTTGCAGCTCTAGTACATCGGGTCGTGTGGTATGGTTTGTGGGGTTCCAAATTTTAAATTGACTTAGAGACAACGTCATTTTTTGGAAGCGCAAGTCAATCCCAAACTTTTATAACTTTTAACGTGAACACATTTTTAAAATGGCTCCTGTCAAATTTTATCACCGTGTAGTTTATATTCTGAAAATAGACCCAATGCATCATATTAGTGCTCCTGGTGTGCATTCGTCAATGAACTTAAAAATTAACTCAAAATTCAGTACACACAAAAAAGTAGATATATTTTTTTTTGATTAAAAAAATGTTTTAGTATTCTTAAGTCTTAAAACTTTGATCAAAATTGAAACTAATGTGCGAGTTGGTCTTCCATTTAGCACGTTTATTTTGAAGTAACTAAATGTCACGTCGTTTCTTTGTTTTTTTTTTTCAATGATAAAGAAAACAATCTCAAGCCAAATCATTCTGAGTGACAAATACGTCAAATTTGTTAGTATAATAAAAATTTAAATGGATTACGTAATAAATCCCACGTTCATTATTGAAGCGCAACCCCGATAGGGTTAAATGTTGGAATGCTGAGACCTGTTTTCAAATTTTGGTTATTTTTCTTCTCGGCACGTTTAGGTATAATCAAGTTTGATAATGAATGAGGAAATTTTTAGTTTATTTAAGTGACCCCTATCTATAAATCTGACTCCAGTCTTACCCAGTTGATAGGTTATGGAGGTCTGGTAGGCAGCCGCTCCACGTAAAATTCAGCTGAATCCGGTTATCTATACATGGCAGTATTTTATACGCAGCTAGTGTCCGACCGTAAGTTCAATTCAATTCATTTATTTAAGCAGTTCTTATCATAATAACATAAAGATCGCTGTAACATATCCATTCGGTTTCGGTTTCGGTCGAGTTTCGGCAAAATAACGAGTTTCGGTTTAGTTTCGGTTTCGGCGGCAAACCTGCCGAAACTACGACCGAAACCGAAACTGCATTCGGGAGTTCTCGCGCTGTGTTCGGTCATGTTCGGCGCGTTAAATTCCATCCAAGCGAATAAGCGACGAAGACATTATCTATATCCTAATCATGTCGTGACGGGCTTGTGTTTGCAGTTCGTTTTGTTTGTTGTGAGTTTTCGTGTCATTTATTTTGAATTCGGTAAGGTTTATTACGTGATATAGCATAAGAATAGGTAGTAAATAACAAAAACTAATTAATTGTTACAAACTAATACATAGATTATAGTAGAATCAAGTTTAACCTAACTATCTAAATATTTTTTTGGTTGATTTAAATCTCGCTAATGCTATACCTAAACAAACATTAGTTACTTGGTACTTCATCATAGTAGTTATAATATTATGGATTCAGAGTTTCAAAATTCATTTTAATACTTATTACCAAGGTATTCAAGTGGCAAGTACACATATACTTACCTACGACTCCTAACTACTAACCTAACACATTTATAATTAAATGAGTTGGTAATTACATAGATACCTACCTGCCTAAGTATCCGTAATAAAATTAATATTTCATTTCTGTTTTTCGATTTTTAAAACCTCATTACCTACCCCTTACTAAAATCGAGTGCAATAAAATTCATGGTAGTCAACGAATATAAATACCTAAATTTAAAATGCGTTAACCACTGATTACACCTAATAGACAATCTTTCTTTTGTTTTAGTATTCAATCAGCGATGATGAAAGGAAAATATTCAAAATAAGAAATAAATCTCTCACTTATTTTAAGTATTTTTAAGGCGCAATTAATATTTTTTTTCTTAAATGAGGGATTACGTTGAATATCAAACCAATAAGTGAAAATGTCGAAGACTGCATAGCTATGTGATTTAAAGATAAACAAATGAATAAAGACTGACTGATTACAATAACGTTTTCTTTATTTTTCCCTTTAAACATGATTCCTTGAAACTTGTAAGGAAGTTTCGGTGTCGGTTTCGTCCGAAACTGAGACTGTTGCCGAAATTCGGTTTCGGTCGTAAAAACCAGTTTCGCTCGGACACTATACGCAGTAACCAAATTTACCTATTTTTAACCGACTTCAAAAAAAGGAGGAGGTTCTCAATTATTTTGCATTTTTTTTTCAAAATTGCTTGCCTAACCCGGCATGGTCAATTTTCTGGTACGGGAACAACCACTCATGGTGGTGGGCGTTGAAGTCCCCCAAAAAATGAGCTTCACCGTTGGGTAGGTACCGTTGCTGGGCTATGTCAGACGACTCCACGAGGAAATTAAACAGCACTGTTGTCTCCTGGTCACCGCTGTGCGATTGGCAAACGCCGATGTAAAGAGATTTCTCCACGCCAGTGTTCACAAATAGTCATATGGCAGAAAATTCCGATTTCTCAAAGCTACGGAGACGACGACAAGAAATGCCATCGCGGACGCACACACAGACCCCAGCCTGCTTGAACTTGTGTTAGAGGTAAAAATGTAAACTAGTCCATGGTTTTGGAGTAGGTACATATAGAAGGATGATAACGACAGTATTCTTTCAAATTTAGTTGCAGGTTAACACTTTCAGTGCCCAGAACTCAGCATATGGGTCGAACAATAATTTGTTCGTGCCCACGAGTCGTCGTTATATTTAGTAACGACTCGTGGGCACACGAACAAATTATTGTTCGACCCATATGCTGAGTTCTGGGCACTGAAAGTGTTAAGCAGAATACTAGTCACTAGCCCCCGTTATGACAGGTTTATTGAGACGACTTGCATAAAAACATTTTTGGACGCAAATTAACATCCTTGAACCACAGTGCGTCACTGGTAAAATTGACGTCAGTTGCAATTTTGCCAGATTTGAACTTCCGCTTGGTGTGTTTCTTTTAGTGAATCCTAATTTGTAATAGTCATGATGAGGCTAAATCTATTAAAAGTATGTTTTTTTGAAGTTAGGATGTTATTAATAGTTAGCAATAATTGAATTATCGGACTTCTATTTACATTCATCCATCGATTTCCATCAGGGGAGATCGATGTCAATACCGGGACTGTTGGAAGTAAAAAAAAAACAATTATGTTCAAATACTAATATATTTTTTATACCTACAATTTTAACATTCAAATAAGCGGGAAAAGTAGTTAACAAAACTGATTTTAGTTTGGTTTAATTTAAATTAATTTCAAATTTTACACCGACATAGCTCTGATGAAAATATTAAACAAACACATGTCAACTTTTTTATTTAAATATCAGACCGACAACTCAAGCTAGATTTATTTTCATGTTTGCATAAAATCTGTGCCATAATTCCCGGTTTGTCTTAAAAACTACCAAAAATACGTCCAATATTATAGAAGTTAAACAGAAATGAAATGTGGCCAGTACTGACACTTTTTGTCTGAGATTGGGCGCTACTATGACTACGACATAATTGGTCACCAATGAGATGTCACACAATATAAATATTAAAGTGGCTATATACAAACGATGCCAGATATTAGATGCTGCATGTGTACTCGTTTTGAAATTACGACAAAGTGAATATACAATTGAAATATATAAAATACAACTTATTATCAGAAGTAACATTAAACATCCGACGAGAAAATAATTAAGTAGCCTAGTGGAGTATAAATTATCATAAATAATAATTAAAGTATTAATTAAAGTAACTCCCCCATTCCGCGCGAGCCATCGTTGTGAGCGGACGTTTACTAATTTTTGTCTCAGTTTATTGAGCACGTATCTCTTATCTTGATCGCGCGCTGGACAACCGGTTCTGCCGGTCGGTCCCAGTGCAGTTGTTGCTTCGTTAACATGTGTGAATCTAATCCAATTAATGTAAACATCAATTCACTTTCGAGCGCTGATGAGTTAGAGGATAATACAAATATGGTAGTTGAGGACAATACACAACAGAATGACACAGAGACGGCACGAATGAAAAGGTTAAGAGATGAAAACTCTTCTGAAGAAGGATGGACTGAAGTGAATAGAAGACGAAACAAATTAGTATGCAGTAGAGGAGATCTAGGTGTGAGGGAGAAAGAAGACAAGATACAGGTATGCGTGACTTGTAAAACACCTTTGCCTAAACAGTTCGCGTTGGCACGATTACTAAAGACGCACAACATTACCAGCAGCAACATTCATAGAATTAAATACGTACATCAAAATAAAATGCTAATTACATTTGATAATGATACCGGCGCAGAGGAATTTTTGAGTTGTTCGGTGTTTACTGATATGGGTTGGTCTTGTCAGAAAACATCCGAAGTAGGTGTATCGTACGGCCTTATTAAAGCTATGGAATTAGACATATCTGATGAGGATCTAAAAGCTAATCTAACAAGCAGTGCTGAAATAATTTCAATTAAGCGGTTAAATAAACGCTGCTCGGATAACCCTGATAATAACGGCTGGACTCCGAGTGAAACGATTCGACTAGGATTTAAAGGATCTTCACTTCCGCCCTATGTTTATATCTACAGTTTGAGGATTCCAGTGGAGCGATTTATATTCCCAGTTACTCAATGTGCGAACTGCTGGAAATTTGGCCACTTGAAGATAAGATGTCCATCAAGGAAACCTGTTTGCCCCAAATGCTCTCAAAATCATGAAAATTGTACAACTATGTCATACACTTGTGTGAATTGTTCAGGTCGGCATATGGCATTTGATAAAATATGTCCATATTTTAAGAAAGAAAAGAGGATAAGGAATTTAATGTCCGAATTTAATTGCACTTACAGGAAAGCTCTTACTATATACGTTCCCCCCTCTCCTGATAACGTCCCACAAGTAAATTTATCTGATGTAATTCCTGAAGTCGACCAAACGCCTGCTGTGACTGCCGCAAATATAAGTTCTATACTAACGCTGCCTCCGATTAACGCAAATAACGGTACAGCCTCACAAGTCCACTGTACAGGCATGGTGAATCCAAAAACCAAACCTCTGCCTAAGCGTAATTCGAAGAAGCAAAATCGACCAGCAACCCCAGCACTTGTAGAGGACATAGCATGGCATCAAGTTTCCGATTCTTCCGATTCTGCAGAGTATATTGTTGATGCACCCAATTTTGTCAAAAACAATAATCCTAATAATAAGACTTCCAATAGTTTTAACTTTTGGCATATTATTATAAAAATTAAAAATATTATACAAAGTAAAGAATCCTTTCAGGTTAAAATCCAGCAATCAATTTCTATATTTTCCGAATGGCTGACACATAAAATTGTAAGTAGTTTATCTATTGATTCGTTTTTCGATTTATTTTCCGGAAATGGCTGATAACAATAATTATATGAACTTGAATATTATACAATGGAATTGCCAAAGTATTAGACCCAAAGCTCGTTCTCTTGAACTACACTTAAGCCAAGAAAACATCCACATTGCCGTATTGAGCGAAACTTGGTTGGAACCTGAAAGTTTTTTTAAAATTAGTGAGTATAATACCCATCGACTAGACAGAGAAGATGGTTACGGTGGTGTCGCTATTATGACTCATCGCTCTGTAAAGTCTGTTATTTGTACAACGAAAAGTCGCAACCCTGGCATTGAATTGTTACATGTTAGAATTGTGAATTGTCAGCATATTGAGAATATAATTTCCGTATATTGCCCTTCGACTGTACATACCACTCAAAGTGATTGGGACGCGATCTTTTCTATTGGAAGCAGTAAAACCCTTATCATAGGAGATTTTAACGCGCATCACTCTAATTGGTCTTTGAGAACTGATCGACGCGGCTCCGAAATTTTTGATTCCATGCTAGACTACAATTTTATACATTTGAATGATGGTAGTTTCACTAGAATCAGATTGGTTGACGGAGTCCTCCAACAATCAAGTCCTGATATCTCATTTGTATCTTCTGATTTATCTTTGTTATTTATTTGGAAACCAACCAACGAAACACTCGGTAGTGACCATTTAATTATTAAATTAAACTTAGTACTAACTGTTAACTGTGAATATAAAAGCAAAAGAAACTTTAAAAAATCGGATTGGACTTCATATGCTGCATACATAGATGAGTATTTACAAAATTGCGTTACTCCCCAGGATCCTCAGGATTTGTATGACCTTCTGCATAATATTATACAAAAATCTGCGGATAAATATATTCCCTACATTAAAATTCCTCAAGGTATTAGCAATGCGTTTAAGCCAAAACCATATTGGTCTCCAGAGTTGTCCAGAGCTGTTGCGGAGCGGCGTTTGGCCCTTGCAAATCTGAGATCTTGCCCCTCTCCTAGAAACTTAGATGTTCTTAAAGAAAAAATTAGCACGGCACAAAGACTTATTCGCCTGGCTAGATGTAAATCATTTCAGCAGTTTTGTTCCTCTGTAGATGAAACCTCTTCAGCGTCCGAAATGTGGCGTAAGATGAGGTGGTTAAAGGGTCGGCAAATTCCTAACTCCTGTGTGGATAAAGAAAAAGCCGAGCGCCTGCTTAATGACCTTACTCCAGATTTTGTTTGTCCCGCGAAACCTACTTTTAATTCAAATAACGCAACGTTGGAGTCGCTAATATCAATGGCAGAATTAGTTAACTGTATTAAAAATACCGACACAGCTCCTGGGTCAGATCAAATTTCCTTCTCCATGATAAAACACCTTCCAACTTCCGGTAAAGTTATGTTGCTTTTAATATATAACCAATGTATTTCTTTCGGTTTTGTTCCCTCACAATGGCGCCAAATCAAAATAATTCCAATTCCCAAACATAGTAGTAATTCATCTTCATCTTTACGTCCAATTTCCCTAATATCTTGTGTTTGTAAGATCTTGCATGCCATTTTGGCCAAACGTATTGAATGGTTCTTTGAAAAACAATGTCTTTTTCCTGAGGAAATGGTGGGTTTTCGTAAAGCACGATCTTGTCTGGATAACCTTACGCGGTTGGTTTCTGAAATTCAACTTGGATTCTCTAAAAACTTGGTTACAGTGGCTTGTTTTATAGACATCGAAAGTGCATATAACAATGTTGATATTCCTTGTCTTTTACATATTTTAGATCAGTTTGGGGTTGGATCAAAAGTCTGTGGTTATTTGTGGTCTTTTTTATCATACAGACATTTACAAGTGGCAACATATGATTGTGAGATGGTTAGATGTACTGGCCGTGGGCTAGCTCAAGGAGATCCACTGGCTCCACTATTATTTAACATTTTAACACTACATATATGTAAGAAAGTTGTCCAGGTAAATATATCTCAATATGCTGATGACTTTGTTTTGTATTCTTCAAAAAGTAATTTAGAATTAGCGTTTGAAGAACTTCGGTCTGCATTACGATATACCAAAGTGTTAATTGATAAGCTAGGTTTAACTATGTCTCCAAATAAAACTAAGATTTGTGTTTTTAAAAAGGGTTGTTTTAGGAGATTAATTGACTTTAATTTTGATGATGTCTCCATTGAAGTCGTTAATTGCGTAAAATATTTGGGTCTATGGCTGGATAGTTCATTAAGGTGGGGTAAACAAATCAATGAAATTTCACAGAAAGTAATGAAATTTATTAATTTACTTAAAGTCTTATCTGGTCCGGGGTGGGGACTGCATCAAAAACACCTAAGACGTTTGTATATTTCTATTATTCGTAGTAGAATTGATTATGCCAGTTTCTTGTTTGACAATAGTTCTAATTCTAAACTAATAAAACTTGATAGGGCTCAGAACCAGGCTTTACGTGTTATCGGCGGATTTATAAGGAGTACCCCGATACATGTCATGGAAAGCGAGTTATGCCTCCCTCCACTTCATATTCGTAGAAGATATTTAGCTATTAAGTTTATACTTAAATCTAAGTCTTTTTATAATAGTAAAACTACCAAATCACTAGAAAACCTCTCACTCGTTACTGGTTCCAATTATTGGCAGAACAAGAAGCTGCCATTACTTATTGATATACTCGCACAATTTAATTCAGTTCCAATCCACTCAAGCGTTAAACTTGAAATGTTTTCTCTTGAAACGTGGGTAAGTAGTATAAACATTAGAAATATAGTATTTGATAAAATTCCAACCATTTCTCAAGCTAAACGACGCTACAGTACTGTACAATTAAAACACCTATGTACGACATACATCCGAGAACGATATCAAGGTTATCATAAAATTTTTACTGACGGCTCTAAAGACAAACAACTCGGCGGCGCTGCCTTTTTGGATCCCATTCTTCTGAACCAAATGAAAATTAAGATTGATTCAAATATTTCTATTATGCACATTGAATTGATCGCAGTATTGGAAGCTTTGTCCTATATTCAATCAATTAACGGTAATAAATTTGTAATCCTGACGGATTCCAAAAGTTCACTGCTACATTTGGCTCGGCACACTTCTCATATGCGAGGTACTCCGACAGCCTACCTTATATATGAATTGCTTTTAAAACTGCAATCTGATGATAAAACAGTTTGTCTTCAATGGATCCCGTCGCACATTGAGCTAGAAGAAAATGATATGGTTGATTTGCTCGCCAAACAAGCTTGTGTTGATGGAATACCCATGAATATTACCCCACTGTATTCGGATTTCTTTGGAAAAGCAAAAACACAATGTTTAGAACTTTGGCAGGAATATTTTGACGAAAGGTCAAAAGAAAAGGGGATATGGTACCGAACTATCCAGCCAGAGATCTCTCGGGTTCCGTGGATTGACTGTAGTCTAAATAGAAATTTAATCACAATAGCTTTAAGACTTCGTTCCGGACATACTCCATCAAATAAATTCTACTTCTTAATGAAGAAAGTTTTGTCTCCAAACTGTGATGACTGTGGAGTGGTTGATGATGTCTTTCATATCCTGATGGAGTGTGTTCGGAATGAAAATACGAGGATCAATGTTTTTGGGCACTGTAAATCTTCCGATATTGGTATTTGTAACTCAATACTCGCTTGTCCAATGTCCGAGAATGCTAAACAGTTATATGAGTTAGTCTTAAGGTAGATTGTAAGAATTTTGTGATTTTTCTGTACTGGGCGATATGGTCGCTAAGCGACAAAGCCCTTTAATCAAATAAAAAAAAAAAAAAAAAAAAAAAAAAAGTAACTCCCCAAGCAAACATGCAACTTTTAAATATGTTGATAAATACATTAACAAACCATTAATGAATAACCAAGATCGCACTTCGGTGGGAAGGTAGCGTATGATTGTAGTCAGCGAATATTGAAAAAAGTTTGATAAAATTGTGTTAAGAAACACAAAGTTCTTGTAATTTCGAAACTTCTTTATGACGCACCATGATGACACTCCGTATACCAACGAACCTAGTGTGAGGACAAGTACTACTAGGTTTATAGTTAACAGATGTTATGCCATTAGTTCCCATTTATTATTGCTTTCTGTGTAGCGAAGGTCGATGGTGTCGTTGTCAGACATAGCTAATGTCTCTTGAACAATTGGTTGATTCGATTTTAGCTGACAAATTGCAAATTAACTATTTTAACCAGCTTTGTTTGGCAAAAAATCTGTTACAAAATACTTGAGGCTTCTGAAACAGTCGGTTTAGTAATGATCATAATGAAATTCTACAAAATAATAACTACTTACATGTATGTATTTTATCATCGCACTATTTATAGTAACAGTGCATTTTCATCACAATGCACTAGTTAATTAACTGAACTATTGTTAGTTAACTGAAAAAATGGCTTGATATTTGTTATCTCCTTCATTATTTTTTGGTTTCTCAATGAATTTTATTATTATCGGCAGGTACGATAAACAAATAATGTGAAAATATGTATATTTGATCTCAACTTTATAGTTTTTAGCGAAAAATAATGACAGACAACTGACACTTTCAAAATTTAACGCAATAGACCTAGAAAATAAGTTCAAAGCAGCCAAACTAAAGTGGGACTGGGCCGGCCACGTCTGCCGTATGTCAAACGGTTCATGGGCTAAAGCAACCACAATGTGGGTCCCAGAAAATGCCCGACGACATCGACACCCAGGCGAAGATGGCGGGACGACGACTTGACGCCTATCGGCCAGATCGGTCCACACTTGCCAGCCGGGAGGAATGGAAGGAAGAAAGGGAGGCCTTTGTCTTGCAGTGGGACATAATTGGCTAAAATATAATATATATAAACGGTTTTATAATCTACTAAAAGCTAAAAAAATAATTCCGTAGGTCAGTCAACTGCGATCGACTGTTTTTTTTTAATATATTTTTGGTGGTAAACTGTTTTTTTATATTGTTGGTGGTTTTTGGTGGTTTCTTCGGGTATCTTTACCTTTTTTATGTGCTTAAACAACCGAATCTCTGTCTTGAAGCGTAAAATAATAAAACATAAAAACTAAGTTTTCTAATTTTGCCATGACATAATATTGTAAGTATACTGCAGTTAGCTACTTATTAAGGTTAATTATGTTGTTTTCCTACGCGACACCTGACGAAAACAAAATAAATTAAGGGCAAAAAGTTCACTTACTGAATTCGTCAATAAGTGAACTCGTCAATAAGACAATAAGTCACTTCAACATACATTTAAATTAGCTGCTTTGGACCAAAATTACTTCAAATAATGTGTCAATGATTATTGGTGCCACTCAAAATTAAAAGCTGAAACAGTCACAACTTTTATTTTAAGAAAATATTTTTCAAAGGATAAAAATGTAAGTTATATTGTAGGACATTATTAACTTATTCAACGACTACTCGGATCGACTGTTCACTAAGGAAATCTGATATCCAGCTACAAAAATCAGCTGGGACGTCATAAGCAGGAAGCTTGCTGAGTAGACTTGCGTGCCAGACCCGGTCAAAGGCCTTCGAGATATCAAACGATACAGCAAGTGCTTCGTCGTGTTTCTTGATGGCATCGCCCCAACAGTGCGTAACATACACAAGAAGATCGCTAGTTGACCGTCCCCGGAAAAAGCCATATTGCCGGTCACTGAGGGGATCATTGTCTTCAAGGTAGATCAGCAACTTACTGTTTAGTACCCTTTTAACCTTGCACGAAATGGAGGTAAGGGCGATCGGAAGGTAATGAGCAGGGTCTGCACGGTCGCCCTTTTTAGGCCACATTTGCAAGCCTCCAGGATTTTGGCACCGTTCTTTTTTCAAGAGAGAGGTAGAACAAGCGTGTCAATACAGACACACAGACACAGAACAGACAGTTTAGGATCACACTACCTCAACACTCTTGCAGGAATGCCGTCAGACCCGCTGGCCTTGTTCCCATTTAGACTTTAGACTTTAGACTCTTCGGACCTCTTGTGTGAACTGCGGTTTCTGGCATCGAGTAGTCACAACAAGGTACAGTTGATGGTTGCATGAAGCCAGGCGTCCAGACGTGAATTGCTAGCAAAGCGAGTTGCAAATAAAATTGCTTTCTCACTTGCAGAGTGAGCCAGCGCCCATCAGATTTCAGCATTGGTGGTAAAGTGGGATAACAAAATTCGTTTTAATCGTTTTCAACAGGTACCAGAACCGTTTACTACCCGGAGGGTGCAATGGTAGTTTGGCCTCGATACGTCCGACATGGTCAAAACGTGCCCCAAGAAGAACTGGCAGAACTTGGCGGCAGAATTAAAGGCTCTTATCCTCGCGTGAACCCTACGTGCCCTAACCTTTTGGTCGCGGGCCTTGATCTAGCCTTTATAGGCAGGCTCATTTTCTGGTTTCAGCGTGGGCGCATTCTGCATTATACCAAGGCCGCGATTTGTGACCGAGCGGGATGTAAGAGTATGGGATAACATCATCCCCTGCCGAATCACGTCCGCAATCACGTCAGCACAGCACGACGGGTCACCCGAGGAGAAGCACACTTGCAAAATGCAAAAAAGTTGGATATCTCATCCTCATCATCAGTTGGATTGGATATAGTCTCGTGTGTGGTGGGCGATGAAGTCCCCCAGAAAAATGAGCTTCGTTGTTGGGTACCGTTACCGCGGACTAACACACAGACCCCAGCCAGAACTTGTATTCAAGAGGTATGCCACGTCCGACGGGGTTGTTATCTTCATCTCCGTTAGGAAAAACAGGTGCGGTTTCTCGGCCTCTAGGTGATGGTGCACCGGGTCGATATTGAAGTGCAGCTCCCTGATGTTAGTGAGGTGCACTTTTAGTGGCAGGAAGTGCAACTGTTATTTTACCTTATTCTTCTTTGCTTTGGTCATGTTAGTTAAGGGCAGTTGGGGGGAAAGTCGAACTGTCAAGACGCTGCTCAGTGAACCAAGTGGAACACTAAAGCTAATCCAACCTATGCTTTGGGAGCCTTTGGCACGTAGCTGGCGTGCTATTGACTGCGGTCGGCCAACGACTGGCACCGTGCTACTCTCCAAAACGAGTTACCCAGCAAGTGTTGTCCAGAGACCAAGACTGGTTCTGAACAGCGCAACTGACAACTTCCTTCTCCCCCAAACACACTGATACTCCCGCACCCCGTTCCAGTCGATTACGCCCGTCCGGTCGATACAATAAGATCTTTGGTCGCTAACTCCGAGTCACTCACTCGGCGTGGGCTTTTGTTTGTTGTATTTGGATATAAAAATGATAACATTACCTCCGAAATGGGGCTGCTGTGCGCTTGAACACATTGATAAAGGCTTTATTCGATGCAAAGATGCATGATGATATCGAGACTCCTATGTATTTCTGATGACTTTTGATTTAATTTGTTATCGTATTATTCATACCATAATTCCAGATTTCAATCAACAACACGTCCAATATGAAAACAGTACCACAGTAATAAAATATGACCAATACTGTATCTGTGAGATTGGGCGGTTTCATAATTATGATATTATTGGGAACCAATGAGACAAAATGCCATGCATAATGCTAATTGTGTCTTTAGGGTTAATTTAGTTAGCATTTTTTATTTTTATTTCTTTTGTTTATTTAAGTATTAAAGTTAAGTATTAATTATCTTATTTATTTTACTTATTTTATTATTATTATTATTTTTTTTTTTTATTTTTTTTATTTATTTTATTTATTTTTTTTTTTTATTTATTTTAGGAAAACTTACAGCTAAACAAATACAGTTACTAAAAGTTTAAACAAAATATGGCTAATTACAAGTTTCCACATGTATCACTTGAAACAGAAAATTAACAAAAAAAAAGAAAACCATACATATAACACAAAACAGAAAGTCACACAGTCAGACAGTATATCGATAGATATATCATGAAACCGTTTTGTGATAACCTCGAGTGGATTTCGATGGATACATATTTCAGTATCGTAAATGGCCAACAAATAAAAAGTTTGATAAAATTGTGTTGAGAAACCCAAAGTTTTTGTAACTTCGAAGTCTCTATACACCATAATGTACTCAATGCTCAATACTCAATATTACAATAATTGCTTCCACATGTGAACTTAACTGGTAAGTTTTACAAAAATATGATCATTGTGGACCCTGTCGGGCACCGCAAAAGTAGGGCAGAGGAAAAAGGCTTTCATTTGACTGCTTAATTGATTATAACTGTACTGATTAATTATTATAAAATTATTTTATAAAAAATTGTACCTAATTTAAAATTAAACTTTTAAATATTAATTGATAATATAATAGTTAATTGTTTTAATTTATTTATATTTTTGTTTTTGTTGTTTTAAATTAATTTTGGTAATGTATTATATATTTTAAATGACATGACTAGTGTACTACCAAACCTATTTTTATGGCGTAATGTATATTATTTAGACTGTATATTTTCTTTTGTTGTGTAACGTGTTGTATGTAACTCCGTATACCAACGAAACTAGTGTGAGGACAAGCACACATTTAGTTCTTAGCATACCTACATTTCTTTTTTTAATTTTATTTCTATGTACCGTGCGTGTTTCATGTAAGTGCTAAATAAATATTATTCTTTCTTTCTTTCTTTCTTTCTTTCACTGTGAAGACTATAGTTAACAGATGTTCTGCCAATTGTTGCCAAATAACATAACTTTCAGTAGAGCCAAGGTCGATGGTATCGTTGTCAGTCATGGCGAATGTCATTAGCACAGTTTTGGTATGCCAAATCTGTGCTACTGTGCCACAATTTGTCACCCACATGTGAATCTTTATGCAAATTAACTTGTTTACAAATTAAGTGATTTCTATCATTGTTACTCGTCAATGACCCACTGGCTCCAATTTAACTTAACTGGCTTTAACTCTTTCTTTTTATTAATATACCCACGCTCCTCTCAAATACTCTTTGCAAACTTTATTTATACGACGACTAATCTGTAATGCTATCGAAAAGAGTATCTTTATACTGTCAAAACTGTAGAGGAATTCGAACTAAAATACACACATTGTATATGAATATAGGTACTGTCGTTTTCTTTTGACGTGATCATACTATCCGAGACCTGGCTTATACCTAGCATTACCGACAGCGAGTTTATTGACAACCGATACATTGTTTTTAGAGATGACCGAGACCGGCTCGCAACTAACAAACGGGATGGTGGGGGGGTTCTCATTGCGGTCCGCCGAGAGCTTCGGCCTATAAGACTGATGACACGACCTACTCACGTAGGCATCGAGCACGTTATAATCCAGATCCCTGCGTCGCGCTCGGACAGACGCCACATTATCAGTGCTGCCTACATACCTCCACGCACACATGGACACCTGTACGTTAGCCATTTAGATATGTTACAAACCATTCTTAATGACTCTTGTACCGAATCGTTTTATATAGGAGGTGATTACAACCTGCCTGACATAGATTGGTTGCAATATGACGGTCGCACTCTTGCGCAGCCATCTAGCAGCATAAATCGCTGCCTTTTTAATTTCATGTCCGTCACCAACGCTTCACAATATAATACTTTCAAAAATGATCTGGGCCGTATTTTGGATTTATTTTTATCTAATGGTGACTGTCAAATTCAATCAGGTGTGGAATTGCTCCCTCCTGATAGTCACCACCCACCATTCTTCGTACTAACGTCACTGGAAACACTTTTTACGCCAATGAAACATCACAACAACATGAAAGATAACTTTTACAGGGCCAACTATTGCCAGATTAACAGCGAACTTGAAAAAATTGACTGGGATGAGCTTCCTAGCCAGCCGACCGCTGAACTATCCGTTGAGACTTTTTATGATTTCATTTATGGCCTAATTCGATTCCACGTGCCCTATACACGGACCAGAACCTCGCGGTTTCCAACTTGGTTCAGTGCCTCCCTAGTCAAATCCTTCAAGAAAAAGGAGCGCGCTTGGATCAGGTGGAAAAATTTAATAATATATCCGATTATGAAGAGTTTTCTAAACATCGTAGGTTTTTCAAAGCAGAATGTGATAAGTGTTTTAACAAATATATAAGCTCTGTGGAAGACAGCATTCCTCTTAACGTGAAACATTTTTGGTCATATATCTCGAACCGCAAGGGATATGCAGGTATCCCAGCTAAAATGCACTATAAAGACACAACCTCTAACTGTCCATCGACAATCTGCAATCTTTTCTCTTCCTTTTTCAACTCAGTTTACGACCTTTATAACCTTCCAACTTTAATCCAGACACTTGGGTACCCCCAAATTCTTTTGCCAACGAATCTACCTGCTTGTCTTATATTTATTTAAGTAAGGATAAAATAAACAGAGCCTTACAGTCATTAGATGTCACCAAAGGATCTGGACCTGACGGATTGCCGCCTAGCTTTTTAAAAAACACTGCTTGTAACATGTGCTTGCCCTTGTACATTCTATTCAACAAATGCTTACGACAAGGCACTTTTCCCTCTGCATGGAAGTGCGCATTTATTACTCCCATTTATAAAAGTAGTGATAGAAGCGACATGGAAAACTATCGTCCTATTTCGATACTCCCTGCCTTGTCTAAGCTTTTCGAGGACCTTGTGCACAGCTCAATTCTTCCCCTTTTGCGTCACCTCATAATACCTGAACAGCACGGCTTTGTCAAATGTCGATCTACTACAACTAATCTTATGATTTTTACCGACTACCTGTTTGAGAATATGGACAACCGTGTCCAAGTAGACGCTGTGTACACCAACTTTCGGAAGGCTTTCGACAAGGTGGACCACAAACTACTTATGGACAAAATAGCATTCAATGGCATCCGAGGAAACCTATTGCGTTGGTTTGCATCTTATATATTTAACAGAACTCAAAAAGTTGTCGTCAATGGGTTTGAGTCCGACTACATTTTCGTTGCATCTGGGGTACCACAGGGATCAGTTCTGGGTCCTCTGCTTTTCATACTCTTCATAAACGACGTCAAATCTTGTTTTAACAACTCCCATTTCCTGTTATACGCTGATGATATGAAAATATATAGATCTTGCAGAAGTACTAACGACTGCTTGCTACTACAAGAGGACCTCAATAGGCTTGCTGACTACTGTGTGGTTAACTAGCTAAAACTTAACTTAGGAAAATGTAATTCCATCTCTTTCACTAAAAATAAAAAGATGTTAAATTTTCCCTACACCCTTAATGGAGTGGTCTTAAACAAAGTCCAGTCCATGCGAGATCTTGGTGTGCTGCTGGACTCAAACCTTCACTTGGACACACACATTGACAACATAACGACAAAAGCGTTTCGGATGTATGGTTTCGTCATGAGATCCTCTAACGATTTTAAAAAGCCCTCTACATACTTATTTCTATATAAATCATTGATACGGTCTCAGTTGGAGTACGCTGTTCCGGTTTGGAGCCCATTTTATGATAAATACAAAAACTGCATTGAAATGTTACAAAAGAAATTCTTGCGTAGTATGCATTACAGATGTCTTCGCACTCGAATCCATTACACCGAGCTGTTAAAACTTTACAACTTATTAAACTTGGAGTCCAGGCGAACATTTCTAATGGTCATGACACTACACGGTATTTGTAACAATAAGTTTGATTGCAATAGTCTTACGAACAATTTGTGTTACGTAGTACCTAGAACTGTCATGCGGCGAGAGGTGCGCGTTCCTTGTTTGTTCCACACTAAAAAGTGCAGAACACAGGCGGGCGAGCGGGCACCTCTCCGCCGCCTCGTAGCTACATATAACTCCCACTTTATCGATTTTGATATTTTCGCTTTAACGCAAAATTAATTTAAAAAACAGGTTCTCGCCTTTCTTATCCGGATCCCCGTAAGGGTAAAATCTTAATTTGTTGTTCCACATAATGTTTATATAATAAAAACGTTCATATATTTGTTAAATTAATCTGATGAGCAATATGTGCACGTTGGTCAATCTCTGTCTCTTTTACAAATTCGCGGACAATAGTGTGGGTTACATGTTTGTTATTTCTATTATTTTCAACACCTGTGTTAAAATGTAACGTGTAACTGTTTTTGTCCCAAACAAATAAAATAAAATAAAATATAGATTTACTTCTAGGTTTAATTGTAAATTTACTATTTTTGACCAGCTTGTCTCGAAACTTTGCTAAAAAACAGGTGAGGCCGCTGGAGCAGTCGGTTTAGTAATTATAATGAAATTCTACAAAATAATTAGGTTAACATGTTTTATCTTCATACTATTTATAGTCAAGTAATCAGTGCATGTTATCATATTGTACATTTTAATTACCGAAACTGATAATTAATAACCTTGTTACCAACATGTTATATTTTCGAGCCGTTTGGGGTGGAAACTCTCGGGTCGTGGGGTCCGAGTGCGCATATCTTGTTTAAAGATCTCTCAAGACGCCCAGTTGACACTTCGCGTGACCCAAGGGCTGGCTTTTACCTTGCTCAAAGAATAATATTGCCATACCACGTGGCAATTGCCGCCAGTCTTTGGGTACACTTTCAGTCGACTGCGATACAGATGAATTTTTTGACGCCATATTTTAGTGTTAATTTAGTTAGGAGTTATTAATTTTATTTCTAGTGTAATAGTTTGTTAAGAATTTATTAAAACAGCGATAATAAATTTAAATTAAAGGTGTCAAACTAAACTGAGCCCTCACTGTAGTTTAATATTGAGCCAAATGCAATTTTAAAATCCTACTAATATTGTAGCGGCATCAAAGCCGCCACTTGAAAAACTAAGAAGCGAAATTTGTACGGTAACAAAAAAACCGCAACGCCATCTACGACGAACTACTAACGAAATCCTGCATCGCGCATGCAAAGTCCTCCGTACGATTTGAACATATACAAACAACAGTCCGAATATCAACTATCTAGAGTCCTCCCCTTTTTAATGGAGGTTTGCGGGACTTTACTCACTGTTCCGCATACCCCTACACTGGTGACCCCGAAAAAGAATGTCAGCACAGCCTTCGTGCAGCCATCTCATCATGACGTCATCATCAATTCTCATCCTGACCTCAAGGTCTCGAGCAGCGAGTCATACAGCCAGCCAGTACCCACGGCTTCTACGGGTATCCTGACCACCACCATGCAGCAGACGCACATTCCTGGTCAGCATCTTCAGCCTCTCATTATCCTCAACCTCATCAGCGACCTTGGCAAGCAAACTGCACCTTCGGCCAGTCACATGAAGAGCCACGAAGAACCTTTCCTGGTCGACCACAAGCAGACACGTCACTACGTCGCACAGCTTCGACCCACTGGAGCCAACAGCACCACTCCGAGTCACTGGAGCCTGCAGATTCATCCCGACTCACTGGGATGCATCACCCCAACTCACTGGGACAACGCAGATAGTTCCGACTCAACGAGAACTCTGCGACTTCAGGTTCCGACTCACTGGAACCAACCTTCCACTGGCCTGGCAAGGATCTCAAGGATGTATGGACGACTCATCCATTATCGACCTCCGGTCTCCGGAGGGGAGTGATGTAGTGGCATCAATGCCGCCACATGAAAAACTAAGAAGCGAAATTTGTACGGCAACAAAAAGAACCGCAACGCCATCTACCAACGAAATCCACCAGACGAAAACCGACTGGTAGGAGGATCCTCCCATTCTCAGTAAGGTTTGCGGGACTTTACTCTCTGTACCGCATACCTCTATAATATTATGAATGTAAAAGTTTGTATGCTCATATGTTTGTGCAATAATCATGCAAAAATGGCTGAAAGAATTTGGATGAAAGGACATGGTACAAATTTAACCCAGCTAATGCTTTATGTCTCAGATTGTAGAGTAGGAAGAGTAATAACATAATAATAATATACTACCACTATCTCTCTATCAGGTGGCTGACACATATTTTTTGTTCGAAGAAGTATTAAAAAGTTCTTCACAAAAAACTACTTAACAGTTCAAAATATTCATCATTAGTTTTGTTAACTGAATACATAAAAGCTTATCACTAAACCTTAAAGACAACTCAGAATTCAAAGTTGTGTAATGGAACTTTGAATTGTGTGAATTAAATTAAAACAACTAAAAAAAATACATATATTTTGATTAAAGAATTCATCATCATCATCTTCCTGCCATTATCCCATGTTACTTGGGGTCGGCGCAACACGTTTTTTTCTTCCATTCTGTCCTGTCAACCGTCACGCTATCACTAACTCCCTTTTCTTTCATATCACTCCTAATACAATCTATCCATCTTTTCTTTGGCCTCCCTCTCCCTGTCCATCCATCCACATTTATTTTCATAACTCTTTTAGTTACGTGCATTTCATCCCTCCTCTTCACATGACCATACCAGGATAAGCGATTCCCTTTGAACTTTTCCGTTACTGGCGCCACTTTTAAGCTACCTCTAATGATTTCATTCCTTACTTTATCCATTCTCGATACTCCACACATCCATCTCAACATTCTCATCTCCGCTACATGCAATCTTTTCTCATCCGTCTTTTTCACAGCCCAACATTCTGATCCATACAGTACGACAGATCTTATCACGGACTTATAGATTTTCCCTTTTAACTTGAGGGGCATCCGTGGGTCGCAAGTTGTTCCAGTGACCTGTCGCCATTTCATCCATCCTGCGTTGATCCGGTGCGTTACGTCTCGGTCTATATCGCCGTCCCCCTGGACGAGCGACCCGAGGTACCGAAAGTTGGAGCAGATTGGTATAGGCGTTCCGATGAGAGCTACAGGTATAGGACTGGAGAGACCGCCGAAATTGCAGAACAAGTATTCTGTTTTTGTTCTGCCCAATTTCTGGCCAACACTCTCCAGTCTTTGCCACCACGTCTCCAATCTGCTCTGGACCTCTAGGCCGCTTTCGGCAACTAGCACAATTTCGTCAGCAAACAGCATGCACCAGGGAGCCTCTTCCTGAATGTCCGACGTCAGAGCGTCCATTATCATTAGGAAGAGGTAAGAGCTAATGGCCGACTCTTGGTGCAAACCGACTGCCACACTGAAGCTGTCAGTGTTGCCCACTACAGACCGAACTTAGGTACTGCATCGACTGTACATCGCTCGGATCAACTGCACATACTTCCCAGGCACACCTTTCTCCTTAAGGGCCCTCCACAAAACCTCACGAGGCACCCGGTCATATGCCTTTTCGAGGTCAACGAATACCATGTGCAAGTTTTTATGCACAGCTCTGTATTTTTCGCACAGCTGACGGATAGTGAAAATGGCATCCGTTGTACCCCGACCAGGCATAAAACCGAACTTGCTCTGTGAGACTCTCTTCTCTCAGCCGCCTTTCAATAACTTTTTCCCATGCTTTCATACTATGTGACATTAGCTTTATTCCTCTATAGTTGTTGCACTCCAGCACTAGATTAAAGAATTAAGATCACTTTTTGATACCAGTTTTATTTTATTTCTAACATTTATGTCACTGGCACTTTTATACCTCAAATGACCAAGTTACAAAAAATAGGAAGACGCTTTATCCGCCATTTTGTTTTATTTTTCAAAATCCTTCTAGCCCGTGTCACTCTGAGTCAAGATTTGTTAAAATCTATCAAGTTGTATAGACTTCAGAGCGTGGTACAGAAAACCTAACTATAAAATTCTATTAGCAAGAAAAGAATTTAAGCCATTACATAGAGATAATGGTAATTTTTTATCTTACTCTTTTATCCTATAATATGACATATGAAAGGTATGTGCCGGAGCTGGATGAAATTTCTGGGAACTATAAAACGTCTCCTTTGGCAAAAAACCTATCGTTCATATCCTGGAATAACACAAAAGCTACTTTTTAAGACTGAGAAGGAAGTGAAAATTCAGAGCTGCTACTGGCTGAGCTCTAAAGATTCATAAGCACCAGGAGACCAGAAACATGTCGAAATATTTCCTGGGCTAGAATTTTGAGCGGTAAAGTTCACAAATAAAGGCTAAAAAAATGCCGAAGTACCTATTTCAAGGACTGGAAGTGTGAACGGTTAGGGATCACAAGTACCAGGAGACGATATTTAAGAACCACGATATTTAGCTATCGACAGGCAAAGGAGACAGGCTAGAAAATGAAATGTAAACCAGTCCTTGGTGTTTGGATTATACATGTATAAGATTGGTAGCGACATTATTCTTTTAAAAGTTCTAGCTGAACACTAGTACCTAAGGACACCTCGTTATTCCAGGTTTATTGTGACGACAAGCTTAAAACAATGTTTAATGCCAAAATTAACCTTATCTTTGAAGCGCAAAATTTACTTCAGTTGCAATTTTGCCAGATTTGTGCTTCCGATGGTTGTGTTTCTGTTAGTGAACCCAATGTATGTAATAGCCATGATGCTGCTCAATCGATTAAAATTATACATTTTGTAGTTTCTTTGAACACACAATCTATTGCTTATCATCAGGTTAGATCGAGGTTAAAACCGGGACCATCGGAAATAAAAAAGCTAATAATGTTTACATATATTTTGTGACAAATCAGATACCCACAACTTTTACATTCGAATAAGCAGGAAAATTAGTAACAAAATATATTATTTCTAAATATTAAATATTATTTTATTGATAGTTTGATTTGATTTCAATGAATTTCTAATTTTGACTGACATTTAAATATCAGACAGACAATTCAGGCTTGACAATATCGAGATTCTGCTTTTCTGATGACTCTTGATTAAATTTGTTTGCATTAAGTTCATGCCATAACTCCCGGTTTGTCTTAAGAAGTACCAAAAATACGTCTAATGTTATAGAAATAAGATAAAAATAAAGTGCAGCCAGTATCGCTACTTTTAGTCTGAGATTGTACGGTACTATGAATACGACATAATTGGACACAAATGAGATGTCACTTAGTACAAATATCAGCGTGGCTTTACACAAACGACGCCAGATGTCAGCTGATGTATGTGTGCTTATTTTGAAACTACGACAAAGTGAATATACTATTGAAATATATAAGATACAGCTTATTATCAAAGGTAACATTGAACATCCGGCGAAGAAAAATTTAAGTAGCCTAGTGGAGTATAAATGACAACATATAAGAACTACAGTATTTATGAAACTAAATCCCCAAGCAAACAAGCAACTTTTAAGAAATCCTCTCTTGATATTTCCATTGGAAACTTTAACAAAGTCAACGTAAAACATGTGGCTTAAAATTAACAACCAGTACTGCCTCGCTGCGGTAAGGTATGTTGACAAATACATGAACAAACCATTCATTAATAACCAAGTTTGCAATTCGATGGGAAGGAAACTTATGATTGTAGTCAGCGAACATAGTAAAAAGTTAGATAAAATTGTGTTGAGAAGAACAAAGTTCTTGTAACTTCGGAACTTCTTTAGGACGCACCATGATGTCACTCCATATACCAACGAAGCTAACGTGAGGACGAGTACGATGAAGATTATAGTTGACTGTTGTTCTTCCAGTAGTTTCCAAATATGTTTACTTGCAGTATAGCGAAGGTCGATGGTATCGCTGTCAGACATGGTGAATATCACTTGCACAGTTTTGGTTGATGCACTTGTAGCAAAAACTTGGAAATTGGCTTTTTTGTGACCAGCTTGACAAGAAAGTCTGCCAAAAAGTACGTGAGGCTTCTGGAACAGTCGGTTTAGTTGTAATTATAATGAAACCCAATAAATCTAATTAGTGAAATATATGTTATCTTTGCACTATTTACAGTTATCAGTGCATTGTTATCATTTTGCACATTTTAATCAACTATGGCTTGTTATTTTATATGTCTGTCATTATTTTTTGTTTTTTAAATATTTATATTACCAAGGGGACGTGTTTAGTATGAATAAAATAGAATTATTGAAATATAAGTGTGTAAATATGGAATCCACGTGAATGAATGTATATGTGTAAATGGTGCTTGCTATTAACGAATATTGCTTGAAAAGATTTCGCATCTAATCGTGCAATCGAGGCACGTTAAAAGCAAGATGCATTAATAATAATAATATTTGTTTATTTGCAGACCGAGGTCCATATCGTTAGTAAATACATTAAGCTTATAAAACTATTGTTAGTAGTACACATACAATAAAAACAAGACAGTTACAATTTAACACAAACAAATATGCCAGTCCACTCACCTAGCCACGACGAGTGTGCAGTCCCACCCATCGGCCGAGCATTGGACAGTCCCACCGGTCACTCAATGCACTCAGCATGCTGTGGGAGCTGCCGCGTATTCTGTGCCTTAGAGAGGCGCAACGCTTACGGATAATTGCGTAGAAATCATCCACTCTCGCATCGGCAAACATACCAGATGCGCTACAGAACCGCGGCAGCCCCACAAGCATTCTAAATGCATTGTTGTACTGGACACGCAGAGCGCTGTATGCCCTCTGCGTATACTTTACCCACAGACTGCAGGTGTAGAAAGTCTGATAATATGCTCGAAAGAGGGTCATTTTGACCTCATGAGTACACCGTGCAAATCTGCGGGCCAACATATTACCACGGACAGACAGCGCTCTGCGCTCCCTCTCTATGTCCAGGTCATCACATAGATCGTCAGTGACCCAGTGGCCCAGGTATTTAAACTTTGTAACCCGATTTAGGGGAGTATTTGCCAATGAAATATGCGGCACATTCACGTCACCTTTGGTGCCAACTTTAAAAACAAGAACCTCACTCTTACTAACGTTATACCTAAGCCCATGAGCCACCGCGTAATTCTCACACATCTTCAAGAGTCGTCTCAACGCACTGATCGAGGGGCTCAGCAGGACCATGTCGTCCGCATAGCTGATGTTGTTGACAGCAACACCATCAACATGACAGCCAACGCCAGTGCTGCTGAGCTCAACGATCAGCTTGTTTACGTATAAGTTAAATAGGCAAAAATTAATTGGTATAAGTTAAAAGAGAAAACTAATTTTTTTTTTCGATTTTCGTTTTTTTACTTAGTTTTTATTAGAATAAAGCGCTTTTAAGTTGCGTAATTTTATTTCCATTTTGGGTTCTTAACGAGCCTAAGAAATAGAACCCTTAAAGCATCTGTCTGTTTGGCTCTCATTGCCAAGTTTCATCGCATTTATTGGACCAATTCTATTGAAATTTGCTACATTACATGAACTTCTGAGACCCAAAAATGGACGCGTTACGAAAATTTAGAGTGTGTAAGTCACTGTTTTAAAGGCTATCGGGGGTTGATGATACACTATGGCAAGGTTCACAAACAACATAGTGTACTTTTGTGCCCCCAAAGCCCAACCACATCCCAAACATCAACTCATTTAGAAGCAATTTGAACAACACTATCTAAATTAAAAAAATTAACAACTTTGCTGAAGAGAGTTCCTCGAGGTGCAAGACGGTCTGTTGCACTGAGTTTAGCTTGATGCGTCCGTCTTGCGACCAAGGAGAGCACACAAAGTCCGAGGGAGGAATTGCTCACCTTCCATTATAAGATTCTGCATGTCCTTATAAATTTGAATTCCATCAATCATTCGTCAATCACGAGTTTTGGAATTGACTGACGTTTGCATGAGCGTGTAACGGACGCCGTAGATCGATGTGTAGTCTTAAACCAAGGGAAAGTTGCAAACCGCATTTTAAATCTCTTAGACGCCCATTGCACGGTAGGTTTTACTGTCAGTTCAAACACAGTCACGGCTACGATTGGCGGATAGCCTATCGTCCCACTACTCATTCCGCACTCAGTGGGTATGTTTTTTATGTTTATGGGATGGGTTTTGCCCTTTTTCGAATTTGGTATCCTTAACAGCCAATAATATATCATCGCCATATTTAAGTTTAAGATAACGTGGATTCAATTCACTCACCTACAATCTATCGTCATTCACGACTTTTGGAATTGATTACCAAATGACATTAAAGGCTTAAACTTGACACACTTAAAACGGAAACCAAATATTTTCATAATTGAAAATGCTACTATAGTAGGCGCCAGATAATCGTGGAATAACGGTCATTGACCCACCTACAATTATTGACATTTTTAATTTGAAAAACGGAATTAATGACACAAAGCTGTCCCGAATCATCATCTCTCGTGATCCTTAACATTGTCTAATAATGAAAAACGATTCATATTTAATTGTTCAGGTACCTATGAACAGTTATTAGGGAAAGGTCAATGTACTTTATTCCACATTTATCTGGCGCCTACTATATACCATTGACGAATTCTTTCTTGAGAAAATGTATAAATGACGATTATGTATTTATCCTTGAAAATTATAAAACTTGACTTATTAATTGTGTTCTGAAAATTTATTAACATACGTACAAAAACTTTATATCCATTATATAGCAAAAAAACTGACGAGCAGATGCTTTATTCAAAATTTTCAATGGAGAATTTGATTTTAGAATCTCTTAAACAGTACCTATACACACAACGATAATTTTACAAGTTTAAAAGTTTTTATAAATAAAGAGGTAAATGTTTACCATACTAATTGATTGTATTCTAAAAATTGAAATCCTAGTTTTTTTTGTACGTAATATCGATTTTAAATTTTTATATAGTAAAATAGTGTATCTTTTTGAGTTATCATAACCGAACTATAAAATTTGGTAAAAAGACACTTTTGTGCGTAAACTGTAAGTGTCCTCAAAATGATGTCACAGCGAAATTGATAAAAAACATATCCATTAGGTCTATGGCCCTAATTTTTTAAGTTATATTAGTTAATATTTTTTGAGTTATTGTAATCTAACTAAAAGACCACCGTACCACCAAAAATCACACTAGTAAATACTTTGACTTAGACACTACGTATTATTTTTGTAAATATGGATACTAAATTTAATTTTATAAACCATGCAATAAAATACTTCTTTCAGAGAAAGAATCCCAAAAAGTTAGAGTTTTAAGCTTAGCGGGGTAGATTCAAAAATATTAAATGAGCTGACTTTAAACGATCAATGCTAGAAAACGAAATGTAAACCAAGGAGTTTATAGTTTAATTGTTAAAAGGTTGGTAACGGCAATGTACTTTCAAATTTACTTGTGGTTCTAGCTGATCACTGGTAACTACCCCTTGTTGTTCCAGGTTTATTGTGACGACTTGCTTAAACAAATATTTAAAGCCAAAATTAACCTTATCTTTGAACCGCAAAATTTACTTCAATTGCAATTCTGCCCGATTTGCGCTTCCAATAGCTGTGTTTCTGTAAGTGAACCCAATGTATGTAATAGCCATGGTGCTGTTCAATTGATTAAAATTATGTATTTTGTTCTGTTCTTTGAACACAAAGCAATAATTGTTTTGTTGGCCTTTTATATTTATATCCATCAATCGCTTCTTACCATCAGGCGAGACCGAGGTTAAAACCGGGACCGTCATAAATAAAAAAGCAAATTTTAATAATGTTTACATATATTTTGTGACAAATCAGAAACACACAACTTTATAATAATAATATTTTTTTATTTTTTATTTTAATAATGATAGTTTCATTTGATTTCAATGAAATTCTAATTTTGGGCTGACATAACTCTGAATAAAATATTAGAAGCAAATACATGTCAACTTTTCTATTTAAATATTAGACAGACAATTCAGGCTTGACAATATCGAGATTCTGCTTTTCTGATGACTCTTGATTAAATTTGTTTGCATTAAATTCATGCCATAACTCCCGGTTTGTCTTAATAAAAAATACGTCCAATATTATAGAAGTAAGATAAAAATAAAGTGCAGCCAGTATCGCTACTTGTAGTCTGAGATTGTACGGTACTATTAATACGACATAATTGGACACAAATGAGATGTCACAAAGTACAAATATCAGCGTGGCTTTACACAAGCGACGCCAGATGTCAGCTGATGTATGTGTCCTTATTTTGAAACTACGGCAAAGTGAATATACAATTGAAATATATAAGATACAACTTATTATCAAAGGTAACATTAAACATCCGGCGTATAAAAATGAAAGTAGCCTATTGGCGCATAAATAACAACAAATAAGAACTACAGGATTTATAAAACTAAATCCCCAAGCAAACAAGAAACTTTTAAGAAATCCTCTCTTGATATTTCCATTGGAAACTTTAACAAAGTCAACGTAAAACATGTGGCTTAAAATTAACAACCAGTACTGCCTCGCTGCGGTAAGGTATGTTGACAAATACATGACCAAACCATTCATTAATAACCAAGTTTGCAATTCGTAAGGAAGGAAACTTATGATTGTAGTCAGCAAACATGGTAAAATGTTTGATAAAATTGTGTTGAGAAAAACAAAGTTCTTGTAACTTCGGAACTTCTTTAGGACGCACCATGATGTCACTCCATACACCAACGAAGCTAACGTGAGGACGAGCACGATGAAGATTATAGTTGACTGTTGTTCTTCCAGTAGTTTCCAAATATGTTTACTTTCAGTATAGCGAAGGTCGATGGTATCGTTGTCAGACATGGTGAAAGTCACTTGCACGGTTTTGGTTGATGCACTTGTAGCAAAAACTTGGAAATTGGCTTTTTTGTGACCAGCTTGACAAGAAAGTCTGCCAAAAAGTACGTGAGGCTTCTGGAACAGTCGGATCTAATTAGTGAAAAATATTTTATCTTTGCACTATTTATAGTAATCAGTGCATTGTTATCATTTGTGTTAATTAATATTTTCGTTTTACATCATTTTTATTTTCAAATGATTTTCTATTATTAAGGGAAAGTATATTTTTCAAATATAATCTAATTGGACTGGCCTGTTGGTCGAGTGGTTAGTGACCCTGACTGCTAAACCGGAGGTCGTGGGTTCGGTTCCCACCCAGGACAAATTTTTGTGTGATGAGCATGATCATTTTTTCTGTGTCTGGGTGTAATTTATCTATAATATGTATGTATTTAGAAACATATAAGTATGTTTATCAGTCGTCTGGTTGCCATAGCACAGGTTCTGCCTAGTTTGGATCGGATGACCGTGTGTGAGTTGTCCCAAGATATTATTATTATTATAATTTCGCGGGCTACCCTGGCGCTTTCACCTTTCACCTTAATTGCGTAAGTATCAGTTTGTTGGTATAGATCTCATACTTGACCGAGCTCTTTTGGAAGAATGAATCTCATGTTTTCTCAAAAAGTGTTTGCAATCTGGCAATGCAGTAACGACAGGGTTAATTTATTAACATATCATTTACTGATCGAGGTACGTTAGAGTAAACATGATAACACGTTCGTGTTAAAAACAAAGAAAAAGAAATCAAAACTATAATTAGTTGTGATTTCCTAATAATTTAATATTTATTGTTTTACTTAGTTTTGGATATTTTATTTCGTTTTTTTTATGTCAAGTTAATGTTATAGACACAATATTTTATTCATAATTTAAAGAAAAAAAAATATATATTTCATTCTAGCTGTTGCCCGCGACTGCGTACGCGCATATTTCGATTTTCCCGTTCCCGTAGGAATTTAACGGTTCCGTATAGGCTATAGCATTCCTCATGAATGTGGCTATAATATACAAAAATAATTTTCAAAATCTGTTCAGTAGATCCAGAGTTTACCTTACAACCTCACAAACTCACAAACTTTACCTCTTTATATTATTATAAATAGTGTAGAAAACACAATCCCAAAATTCTTAAATTTTATTACAGTTTTATAATAATATAAACTCTGTCAATAAGGTATAACTTTTGATATGCTTTTGAATAATGAATTCATAAGTCCTTATGGAACTTCACGACTTGAGACTAGTAAAGTAATTTTTATGTTACACAGTTATTGATTTAATGTATTTCAATTAAATTCAATATTTTTTAAGGTGTATGTTTTATTTTAACTGTATACTGTAACTGAAATCCATGGATAGGAGCTTGATTACAACTGTTTTATATATACAATAATAATTAAATATTTTAATACTGATCCAATTTTAGCACGATAAAACTCCTGTCCTTACCATGGCAAGTAAATATGTTTCTGCGTAAATGATTATTTACACAGAAAAATATTGCACTGTCTTCTTCACAGAAATTTAGCGATGTTTATAGATTTACTGTCATCTTGACAAGCTGGTGGGGCTCATTTATCATCAGCTTAAGGGCCCATTGTTTACGCAGTATCTACACACACATGTATTTCCCCTACGTCCCAAGATGTACATATATCCCTTAGACCGCAATGTATCATACATTTTGGAGGCTGATGCCTTAATGCCGCAAAACATCTTAAAGGTTATTTGTTATAATAAATTGTCACAGTATAATTGAAAAATATGTTTTGTCCCAAAAAGCATAGGTACTTTTCAAAATTCTATTAAGGAATTAATCGTTTCTTTTTATTTGCAATAATAAATCAAGTTTAATTTTAAATAGGTTAGAAATACTATCTATATCAGCTATGGGCCAATTTGCGTACTTAAAAAGCGTTCAATTTAAAAAAAATATGTCAGAATGGGAACTATGGGAAATTTCTCGTTTTCAAAGGTTTCACCATAAGTGACTCTTTGAAAACACAAGAATTGCTCCGCTAGTATTATTAAACAGACAAATTATGGTAAAGATAACTAAAAAATAATAGCAGAAACATTTTTAACAAGCATCTTATCAGTTTGTGTAAAATTACTGTAAAAGGCTGCCAAGAAAATATATAAAGCTTGAACATTTCTTCAAGTAAATATTCTGTGAAAATCATAGAAACAATGAAGTCTACTATTTTAATGTTCTTCGTGGTATTATTGGCACTGGCCGTGGTATCAGGTAAGTGACTTTTGTTAGTATTTATTTGTAAAGTCTATTATATTTTATTATATATTTCTGTAAAGATGTGGTGTAGTCAACAAGTAAATACAGAATAACTTTGCTGCCCTGTGTTGGTCCATTTTGAGATGGTAGGAGTAAAAAATAAAAATTAACTTGCTTTTTGGTGTAACTTTGGTTTTTTATTTTAATTTAAATATTAGAATTATTGCAAAACCCTTTCTTTGTTTTCTCAGAATCCGATTTTTATTTATTTATTTATTTATTTACACTTTACGCACACAAATGTACAGAGGCGGACTTAATGCCATAGGCATTCTCTACCAGTCAACCTTTGGGTGATGCAGAGAATGGTGGTAGGTGCAATATGGTGAATAAAAAGCGATTGATATTTAATCAATACATACAAACATTTAAATAAATAATACGAATATATAAACTATACATAAAACATGCAATATTTACGGTATTTTATCAGGCAATCTACATATTAAAACTCCTCTAAATTCAGAGAATTCTGTCAGTGATATGTAGCAAAGCTGCTTTTCTCTTTAAGAAACTCATATAAGCAGTCAGAGACCACGTCAGCAACTGATGACTCCGCATTTCTCAAGTTTTTAAATGCGTGAGGCGTACCAACCCAGTAAGAGCTACCATTTTGTCGGTTATTGCAAAATGTTTGCAACATCATAAAAACATGGTAAATAAAGTGGCGTCAAAAGTCCACAAACAATTTATTGATTTGGTGAAAGTTTGCATTTTTTTTGTTTGTTTGTTTTTGTTATGATAAATCATCAAATGACTTCTACCGCTCTGGGTTGAGCGGAAGGGCGTGTCAGACTCTTACTGGCCAAAATCCATCCCAATTCCTCCTTATGCCCCATGAGTCCCAGGGCCGGGGTTACTCTCGAACAAATTCTGCAACCCTTTTTTTTTTGATCTCGGGGGGAAATCCTCATGGAAATCCTCCACCCTTGGGTGGGTGGAGGGGTCTGTCAGACTCTTACTGACTAAAACCACCCCGGTGTTCCATCTTCCACCTACGCCGGGGATCGCGGGAACGTATGTGACTTCCGCAATCCCCGGCTGGTGCCGGCCCGCCTCTGCGGGCCACCTCGCGTCGGCGAGGGGAGTGAGGTGTTTAACTCCCCTCGCTACGTCAAAGAGGGGCGCACGGGAACACCACGCGCCACCACCTCGGGTCCGGATGAGTGGGGGGCGACGGACATCCCCAAGTCCGCCGCCCCTGGACCCAATTAGGGGGGCCGGAAGAGGGCAGCGTATGCCCTCCTCCGACGCCCGATGCGCCTGCTGCGGGCAGGGAGAGCGGTTGTGATCTCCCTCTCCCTTTCCGCAGCCTCCTTCTGCGCGATAACTGTCTCGCAGAAGGAGACCACCGCGTCCCAGGACTCCTCACGGCCGACCATAGCATGGACTACGGCCGGCAGCGAAAGGTCACCGCCTACAACAGAGATGAGGGCACGGCGCGGCTCCTCCCAAGCTGCACACTCTGCAAGCGTATGCCGCGCCGTGTCCTCCCGACAGTCGACGCAGTGGTGGCATCGAGCGTCCGGCTCCCTGCCTATGCGACACAAGAACCTCCCGAAGCAGCCATGCCCCGAGAGGATCTGCGTCGCACGAAACGTCACAGAGCCGTGCCTTCTCCCGAGCCACAGGTCGAGCACTGGCCGGATGGCCTCGATGGTGATGAGGCCGGCAGAAGGGCTCGAAAGCCTGTCCCGCCATTCCGCCACCAGGACCTCGCGCAGCTGCGACCGACGCAGCTCCAAGTGTTGCTGCGTCAGTCTTTCGCCGCGCGCCCGCGCGCCCTCGCGCCACCTATGCAGTGACGCGAGCACTTTCGCCTCCAGGTCCCACGGCGGAGATCCGGCCAGTGCGCAAGCCGCCTCGTAGGAGATCGTGCGATAGCCCCTGATGACTCTGACGGCCATCACCCTCTGCGGCTTCCGCAGAACAGTGATGGTGCTGGCCGTCAGGTCAGCCGCCCAGATCGGGGCCCCATACAGGGCCATCGATCGCACGATCCCCACGTACAACCGCCTACAGGCGGTGCTCGGGTCCCCCAGATTGGGAAGCAGCGTTGACAGCGCCCCCGCCGCGCCCAACAACTTGGGCGCCAGCCGCCGGAAGTGGGGGCCGAAATCCCACCGGCTGTCGAGCACCAATCCCAGATACTTCATGGTGGACTCGACAGCGATACGAAATTCTGCAACCCTCGGCCGACCCTACCTACCGTACTTATCCTCACAACCTCACAAGGACCAGATCGAAAACCAAATCGTAACAAAACATTGTTTATCTTGTCTTTATTTACTTCCAAGTCATCAATTTTTTTTGTTTCCTTATTTATTATTTCTTCCTATCTCGTCGAAACTTATGCTGACATCTCTTTGAGGCGCGCGTGGAACACAACGCGCGATCGACCCGAGCCTGGTGGAGATCGGACAGCGAGCCACCCAACGCTCACCGTCCGCAGGCCTGCGCCTACGGGGGCGTCTTCTTCTGATGGGGACTTAGGAATCCTACACTGTGCGTGGCCCGACACGCACTTAGTTGGTATTTTTACCATTTCATTAGCTCTTTAACTTCTCTATCCCTTTCCACCTATTCACTCAAAAAGCTGCAAGACTGAAGGGGGTACTATATAGGCCATGTCTGCCAGATGCCGTTAAAGCTGGGCCCGTATATTACAAGACTAAGTTGCATTCACTTACTAGAGCCTTGTAATATATAGATTGTCTGGTGAATTGGTGTGAAGAATAACAACTTCACAACAAAGAGAGAAATGGAAGGATCGAGGCGTCACTAAGGTGCCATCAGGTGTCACTCCCTGACATGCTTCCATTGTATATTTAATCATCGGTTAGTGACTTCCCTTGAGAGTCTCTTTGCTCTGTTTTCTCTGCGAATTGGCTCCGGCCCCTCGTACGCCTACTTAAGGTCCGTCCACGCTACCAATATTGTCATAGACATATAATAATAAAAAATAATAAGTTAATATAACATGAACAATGATATTTATTCTTACTCTTTATTGTACTTGCCAAAAAAAGGTTGAACAAACGGGAATGAATACAGCCGGTTGATTCAGCCGGTCGATTCTGTAAACATATCGAGTGAAGATCTGGGTGAAGTGATCACGAGCCGAGCTGTCAATCCATATTATCAAGATGGAATGACAGCTCACTCCGTGATGACGTGGCATCTCTATAATGTATGGGATTGCCAGTCATGGGTTTTTGATCGCTGATAAATTGTCACTATGTCTAAAATAAATAACACCCTCACATGAAGTCTTTACATTTAAAATATTTAACAGCATACTTTAAGAAACTTTTTGTTATTTTTTTTCTAATTTGTTACTGAAAAGTGACCCCTTAGTCGAATATATTTATTTACGTGACGCACCCCTGTTGTGTGTGTACAAACGGGCTGTGACAAACGGACAGATTGACATAATGTGAGTCAAATCATTACATAAGGGTTCCGTTTTTTTATACGGCAAACGAAACTTTAAAAATGGAATATTGACATAAAATAAAGAAGATATAGATGAAAAATATAAAAAAAACTACAGTTTCAATAATTGTCAACGTATTTTTATTATATAGCTCACTTTTGACCACTATATCTCCAGATGGAAAGCGATTATGTGGTTGATGGAGCACGCTTGCCTTAAAATAACCAGTTCTCTCTTGACTTACAGACCACCAGGTTGTAGCTAGCAGGAAACGCATACTTTTTTTTTTTGTGGAGGGTGGAGGGGTCTGTTTGACTCTTAGTGACTAAAACCACACCGGTGTTCCATCTCCCACTACGCCGGGGATCGCGAGAACAAATGCGACTTCCGTAATCCCGAGCTGGTGCCGGCCCGCCTCTGCAGGCCACATTTCACTCTTTAGCCGTAACCACAATGGAAATATTCCCAAAATCGTATGGGTGGGATAGCCATTGTCTACCAATTACCGGTGGCTCATCGCGACTTTATTCTTGCTTTGGAAAAAAAAAAAAAAACAAAACCCCCTTAAATTCCAACGTACCTACTGATAAGAGTCTTTCGTTATCCACGAATTAATGATTCCAGTGCAAAATTAGTTAAATAAATAATGAACCAACATTTGAAGGTGAATAAAGGACATTCATCGTACTTTTATTTTTGGGGTAAATATAAAAGTCGCTGGCCATACAAAAAAAATAGTTATGTTTGGCAAAAGAATACGCTCTTCTTTTTATTTTTTACTTTGGGACCAACATTCTGTGGGGTTATTTTCCAGCAATTTTTTTTATTTATATATACTGATGACAGCATTTTTCAAACGCAGAGAATGACTCAATCGATTTGGTCCCAAAGTAAAAACTGAAGAGAATAAAGTAGCTATATTCTTTCCGAATATTACTATTTTATGTCCTTTTACCAATATCCAGCAATTTGGAAACAAACCAATTGACCGCTGTTGTTTTTTATCTCTTTATGTAAACGATTTATATAAATGTAACAAGAGACCAGAAAAGTAATTAAACAGTAATAAATTGGTGTTACTAAGTTTTAATTCGACTTGAACGGCTTTTTGAAATTATAACTGGCATGAAACGGGCACCTAAGTACTACCCTCGGTTTTTTTATTAATATAAAAATATGTATACTAAATAGTAATAGTATATATAGATATATATACATAAAAAATTGTGATAGTCTGTTCATAAGGGCTCTAGCAAGCATGCGACAATGCGTGTTTTGTAGATTTTTATCTAGCGATTATAACAATTGCGACGAAAAATCTTTGTCGCATCGCAGTGAAACTGCGGTAGCTTTTATTGGATATAAACTGCCATCCGCGACTCGACTTCCTTGGAATTAGAACTTCACTCTTTAAAAAACTATTCTTACTATGTAAACTAATACATATAATAAAGCTGAAGGGTTTGTTTACTTGAACGCGCTAATCTCTGGAACTACTAGTGGAATTTAGAAAGTTATTTTAGTATATGAGAGCCACATTCATGGGGACTATGTGGAAACGGGAAAAACGGGATATGCGCATGCGAAGTCGCGGGCATAAGCTTTTTTTTTTAAGGATGGGAAATCATCAAATCTTCTGCTCTGGATGGAGCGGAAGGGCGTGTCAGACTCTTACTGACTAAAACCCATCAGTGTTCCTTCTAAAGCCCTTTGCGTTGCAGGGCCACGGTGACTCTTTCAAACACATTCCGCAACCCTGGAAGGCTCTGGCCCTAACGGGCCCCATCCCCTATGCTGACATCTCTTTGAGGCGCGCATGGAACACAACGCGCCATCGACCCGGGCCTGGTTGTGACCGGACAGCGAGCCACCCAACGCTCGCCGTCCGCAGACCTGCGCCTACGGTGGCCGGGGATCGTCCTGCGACTCCCGACACCGGGTGCGTCTTCTATAGCGGTGGTTGGGGTGAAGGCCTGGTCTCTCCCATGTACGGCCCGCCTCCTCCTTCGCTAGCATTACTGCTTCGCAGAAGGAGGTGACCGCTTCCCAAGCCTCCTCGCTCCGGACCATGGATTTAACCAGGGCCGGATGCGAGAGGTCACCGCCGCCGATCGCTTCAAGGACACAGCGGTGCTCAACCAAAGTCGAGGAGGACACGGTGGAGCATACGGTGGAGTATGCTCCACCGTGTCCTCCGGGCAATCATCACAGTACTGACACCCGGGCGTATCCTCCCACTTAATCCGAAACAGGTACCTCCCGAAACAGCCGTGTCCGGTTAGTATCTGCGTCAGACGGAAGGTGAGGACGCCGTGGCACCTCTCCAGGCACTCCCCAAAGAAGGGTATTATCGCCGTAATTGTGTCGTGCCCAGCGCTGGGTTGCGATAGTCACCGTTTCCATATCACCATGGTATTCTGCCGAAGCTCCGTCCGCCGCGATGCAATTTGTCGCGGCAGCGGAGTTTTGCCCCCAACAAGCACCTCCACGCGCCACGCGTAAACGTGCGCGAGGGCTCTCGCCTCCAGATCCCATGGCGTTAATCCGGCAAGGAGGCTTACCGCCTCGCAGGAGACCGTGCGGTATCCCCGGGCCAGCAGGAGACCATGACCCTTTGGGACGCGTTGAGCTGGCGGGCAGGTCGCCCCTTCAACGTAAGTGCCCACACCGGGACCCCATAAAGGGCCATGGACCGCACGATTTCCGCATAGAGCCTCCAGCAGGAGGCGTTTGGACTGCTTTCAAGCGGCTCCTGCTCAATCTAGGGGAGATTGGGCAGGAGCCGCTTGAAGGCAGTCCCGGCCCGCTCCAGTCTGGGAGCCAAACGTCGGAAATGCTCCTCGAAGTTCCACCGGCTGTTGAGAACGAGCCCCAGGTACCTAATCGTCGACCCGACGCCGATGTTAACCCTTCCTACCGTTATTTGGGATCCCATTGGTGGCCTGTCCCGAGAACCATGAAAACACTTGGCTTCGGACTTGTGCAGGGCCACCTCGAGACCCAATTGCCGGATCCTCTCAACGACTATCGCAACCCCGCGTGTCATCACTTCGACCGCCGCCTGGTGCGACCCCCCCTGCGGCAAGACTAGCGTATGGATATTTGTTACGCAATCATGTGAGAACGGCGGAAGGGATCTTGATGTAATTCGGCTAATGTAATGGCTTGATGTAATAAGCTTTATAAACAAATATCTATCCATTCTCTCTTTTTGCGTTTATAATATAAGAAGGAAGTTGGAATTGATGCTTTGGTAACAACATATTTTGATGGCTCCTGGGAAATTAGACTGTCAAATATACCTTGCAGATTTGTTTGAACCTACCTGAAGCTATCTGGGCAAACAATCCAATTTGTTTATATCCCAACTACACGATTCGGACTCGCACACGAAGGGTACCGTACCATTATCTATAAAAACGGCAAACAAAACATGTTGTTTGAGAGGGCCCTTAAATATTTATTTTATTCTGTTTTTTAGTATTTGTTGCTATAGCGGCAACAGAAATACATCATCTGCGAAAATTTCAACTGTCTAACTTTCACAGTTTATGAGATATAGCCTGATAGACATATGACAGATGGATGGACAGCGGAGTCATAGAAATAGGATCCCGTTTTACCCTTTGGGTACGGAACCTTGAAACTAACACCAACCTAGCAATAACCAGTGTTTGAGAGAGGCTCATCATAAGCCGCTATTGACCTGTTCAACGTGTATGGTGTGACAGATAACAAAGTATTTATAGCAAAATAAATATAGTAATTTTCCCTTTCTATCAAAAACTGCGGTCATTTCAAAGAAATAAAAAAAAGAAGGTTCACCGGCTTTCTCTAGATTTGTTGTGATTGTCAAGTTAGGGCGAGTTTTTTATCCGTTATTATTTATTAATTATATTATTTATTGTACACATAATATGCACAGGAAAAATATTTACAAAAAATAAGTGTACAATGGGCGATCTTATCGCATAGAGCAATCTCTGACAGATTACCAGCCGCAAATTTATTCAAAGGTTAAACGTTTTGAGTACGTTTTAAATGCGTTGTAACTAGTTTTAGTTATTTATTTGAAAACGTTTATTGGTAAGTGTAACTTTCAGGCAATATTTAGAAATACATGAAAACTTATAGATACTATATACAACCTAGTAGAAAATATACAAGCTGAATAAAAAAGGGGAGGGGAAGAACTCACAGGGTATCGAAAAATTCGTCCACATTGCTGTCAACGGGAAAAGTGCCCAGAACACTGGCCATTTATTTGACCATTGGTCAAGCTAATTATTGATCGAAAACGCAAACTAATTAAATTTAGGTAAGACCCATATTTGTAAACCAATGAATAACTGCACATAAAAAAACTCGACAAACTCTCTCACTTAGTAAGAGATTTTCTGCATGTTAAGGTCCTTGAAGGAAGATTATTGTTTTTCTTTATTGCACCCAAAATCAAAAGACACAAACATAATGGGACAGCTTATACAATATGGAGACATCGATACGACAATAAATGAAAACACACTGGCTATACTGGTTCATAGGAATATTTTGGAACTATTATAAATCCTGTCACCGAAATTCAAAATAAAGTTTCCAATTACAAAAAAAAAAATGTCAAACTAGTCAAGGATAGTGACTTCTATTCTGAAGAAATATTTTAAGCAGTCTGTTGCAGTTAGTGACATCAAATCTATGATAAAAGACAACATATTCGTATAAACTAGCATTGCCAGTGTTTTGATTTAATGTCGTATCGTCGTCTCCACCTTGTATTTAAAGGCAAGCTAAACCCACAATTGGGGTTTCTTACCGCAAACCTCATTGCGATAGAGCGCTTGTTTTTATTATTAGTTTCTATTTGGGTTAGATAAATAGGGTCAATATAGTGCTACGACGAGTTGCGATAGATTCCGTTCTGGAAAAAATACATATTTCGAAACCCTTGAAATCCTTCCCGGGTTATGTTGTTTGTGCACGAGAAAATGATTCATGTGCATGTAAATATTCCTAGAATACTGGGTAGATAAGTAAACACAATTTGTTTTTGCTGTATTATTGAAAAAAGTTATAGGAAATAATACAAAGATCATAATGTTCACTTTCATTCTATTAGTCAAACCGTCCTTTTTGATCGAGTAAATCTAAATAATCCCTTTTCTATAATACACATATATATAGATTGCTTTCGTAAGTTCCATTTTCGTCCTTTGTGACTGTGCTTAAAACCTGACCTTCAAAAACTTCCAATTATTTAAAATATATAATATCACTCCTGGCTAACTATACAGTTCACATCACCAGTCCAGTCCAGTTCAGTTCTCAGTCTACATGGTGTAAACTACATCAAAACTTTATTGAAAACTACATTAAATTCCTACGGGAATGGTAAAAAACGGGACATGCGCGTATGAAGCGCGTGTCCCACCCACATGCACAAAACGTTTTGGGAACACATTCATTGTACATACAGCTGATACAGCTAAGGATTGGAACACTCTGCCAGAGTCTGTGTTTCCTGATAGCTACAAACTGGAAGTCAAGAGTGAATAGATTACTTCTAGGCTTCGACCATATCATTGCTTACCATCAGGTCAGATAGTGGTCAAACGCGTGCCAAAAGCTAGTTCTACATAAATTGCATTCTGCAACTTTGCTGACTTTAATCCTTAAGAATGTTTAATATTTGAAGTGATGACTTCTTTGGAAGGGTAAACTGCTTCGTAACGTAACGCGTTACGGCGCCAGTCTGTCTAGCTTCCCTTTCTCTCACGCATACGGCAGGTAGGCAGGCTCTTCCTCTCTCACTCTAACCCACAGCACTAGTCGTATTTCGGACAGACGCTTCCCATATTAAATAGTTCAACTTAGATTAGTTTAAGTTATCACTTCTGTCGGGCGCGGGCGTCCCGAGACGCACACATTTTTTTTGTACCAAAATATAGTGTACCTATTCTAGTTGTGAATAGAACCACAACTATCACCGGCTCCATTTATTCTGCACTCCATTTATTTGTGGCAACAAAGGTATTTTATCATCAGGGTATATTATTAGACTGGATTTTCACACTCCCCGGCAAACACCATCCTTCTCTACTTCTACTTGTCTCAATTTGATCCTAGAGCTATTTTAAACCAGCCAGAACTGAAGAAGTCTAGCTCATCATCCCATCGTCTCCGTTTGGGCCTGAAGTCGCTAACCATATGATTGTAAGGAACCAATGGTCGTTTGGTAATGAACGCATGCGTCATGTTCGTGAACGGACGCCGGCAATTGTGACTGGTCATCTCTCAACTGCCATGGTTTATTTTAATGATTTGTTATTTGAATTGTTGTTTTTCTTGCTCCGGACGCTTTTATCATGCATTTCTTTCTACATCATTCTCACATATATGCTTGTATAATTTCAATAAGAATGATGTAACCAAAACATTGTAAAAAAATGTTTTAAAAGAGTGTCCGCGGAGTTTCTTGCACGTTCTCCTCCATAGAGATCTACGCTTTGGAACGTGCCCATAGCTTCATCTTTGACCTTGACTATTCAAAAGTGCCTGTAAATGGTTTGATTGAAAAAAATAATTTGAGTTTGAGTTTGAACTTGCTCATTGGTAATTAGAAACTTTGTAGGTACTTGAATTTTGCCCGCTTTACCACGAATTTGTGAGAATAATAACGAATAATGAATGACACTAATGATTCAACTTCTACTTGACAACTTTACCGCGGTGTATATAATAATATGATAAGACGTGACGGATCATTTCTCCTACTTAGATAACAAGGACGCGCCTTGTGAATATTCAACGGCAATCTAACACTTGATGCTGACAAACACAGGATATAACAGAAGGCCGGGACAGTTGTGAAATTACCATGAGAGGCTAAACGAAAAATGATAAACAAATAGGTAGCTCCGAAACTCGGCGTGTTGCCCGGTTGGAACCAAGAGGAGTCGTGCTACCCAGTTACTGAGTTGCGGAGATCAGATAGGGAGAATACTGGTACTCAGCAGCTGAATCCTATGACACTAAAAGCTGACGCCAAAATAGTTTAAAAAGGTAGATTTAGATAGCATTGGTATTGCCTTTTCACTATTTACTTTAGACTTGTACGGTCAGGCCAGAAGTATACTACCCATTTTTTTTAAGGACTGGAAATCATCTAATGACTTCTTCCGCTCTGGGTGTAACGGAAGGGCGTGTCAGACTCTTACTGACTAAAACCCATCCGTGTTCCTTCTAAAGCCCTTTGCGTTCCAGGGCCGCGGTGACTCATTCGAACAAATTCCGCAACGTACTACACATACGAACACAACTTTTCAATACAAATGGTCAATAAAAAAATCTATTTTTTACTCTACTAAAGTCCATATCAGAATTGGTTGCGACAAATTTTCTCGAATAAATCATGTAACCTTCTGTACTATCCTGAGCCTCCAAAGTTAATATCTGACTTTACGAGTTAGATATTATCTGTTCTTTACTCACATGTAAAATGTCTCGGCTTTATCTTTCTCGGTTCTTCGGTTCGGATCTTTGCACCAATTTTTAACCAACTTCAAATAAGGGAGGTTCTCAATTCGGTTGTATTTTTTTTATGTTTGTTACTTCGTAACTCCGTCATTTATGAACCGATTCGAAATTTTGAAAAAAATATTTTTTCTTATGAAAGGTATACTCGAGAATACGTTCCGATTGGTCCCATGGAAATTTTATCAAAATCGGTTCAGTGATTTGGTTTTTAAATCAAAATAGCTGGAGGAAACAAAATATATTATTTAAGGAAATATCATCCAAGTAAACGAAATTGCGTGTTTTGCTTTTCTGTGACTTTCCGGTAGTGTTGTTAGGTGTGGTCTGTAGGTCAGGGTGGGACTATATAAAATTAAAAACTTTTTTACAAAAAAGTACAACCGACTTCCAAACAATAAAAAAAACACTGCAAAGTATCAAAAAACTTTAATTTCGGAAGTCGGTATTAAAATACAAATACAACTTTCAAAACTTTGTAATTTAATTCGGATATTGCAAAACCTATAAATATTTATCATAAGATTCGTACTTGGGTATTTCTAGTTCCTTTTTTACCGCGGTTTCGCTTTTTCCACATGAACTTTGTACTTTCCTGGAATTAAAAGAAGCATATGTGGCAATTAGCGATAATGTAGCTTTCTATAAGTGAAATAATTTTCGAAATCCTATTTATACGTACTTCCAGAGACAAAACACCCAACAAACAAACAACTTTACCACTTTGTAATATTGTTTAGATAATTGCGCAATTTGCCTTGAAATTTTGTCTAAACGTTTTGCGCATAAATGGTACCTACCACTACCACTGTTTAAGCCAACATACAATAATTAGCCTAGTACAGAAATTGTCGCTAAAACTGAATAAACAAATTTTGGGTAGAAACTCAAACAATACCTATGTCTAAAGTCAGGCAATGTAGGTGATTATTTTTCAACGAAATTGCTAACACAACAAGGGTTTAATTTAACTAGTGTATTTCAGTTTTGTTTTATGCTGTGAACTACAAATATTTTCTAATTGACAAATGGCTCTTGGAAACACTAAAAAGAGGCGACTGTCATTATTTTTTTTTCTCTCTTTATTTTTAATTAGGGATTTTTACACGACTGTATATGCCAGTCCCATCGTACCTTATACAATAGCTTACTTAACTAAATCATAACTTAGCGAACTTAAAAACTTTGAAGGGAGCCTCCGATCTAGCTCTAGGTGTAGACAATATCTAGTGGAATATACCCACATCATACCTATTTAACTCTAAATGGTTGATTCAATCTTCTCTTTCAGACGGAAATCTGACACATTCCGTCAATAAATGGAAGACATCCTTCGGCATTGCACGACTTTATTATTTTAGTTCTTCTAACTTAACAGATAGATGTGTTGCTGAGGAACTTGTTGCGCCACTTCTTCTTCCCAGCTATAACACTAGGAAGTGGTGACAGGCGGGCGTTTTCAGGGGACTATATTTTTGTAAACGTTGACGTTCAAAAAGTGCTGACACTCAGCCTCAATTGATTAAATGACTTTTGATTTACAGTAAAACTGTAACTGACTGACTGGTTGACTATAACTGTAGCTGAGATAGGGACCATTTTGGCCTCGCATAGATACTTATTTAATTATACGTTTTGTTTAGTTTTTAATTTTATTTTACTGTGTTGTTGTCTTGTGCGAGTCCCAAATTACAACACAAACAAAACATTTTTTTTCTTTCTTTCTTTAAAAAATATCATGTTATTTACTTTTAATCTTGTGTTTAAGATTATTTTTAAGATTTTTGATTTTTAAGATTATTATGGCCCGACTTTGAACTCGGAATTGTATTTGCTGTTACGATGGATGGATGGATATAACTTTTTCTACGTAAGGAAAGCCTCAAAATACTTTTTGTCCAGTTGGTGTCAGAAAAGTAACACTAACAACTACAAACTATCGATGCATTTATTTACCACTAGAAAACATTGCTGCGTTATAATTTGCAGGGGCATATGTTCTGCCAGGGTTGCGGGCTTTGTTCTAAAGAGTTGCCGCGGCCCTGGAACGCAAAGGGCATTAAGAGGAACACGAAAGAAGTTTTGATCAGTAAGAGTCTGTCACTCACTTCCGCTCCGCCCAGACCGGAAGGAGTCATTTGATGATTTCTCAGCCTAAAAAAAACGGCCACAATTTGCTTTTCTAGTTTGATCACCTTAGTAAGGCCGCTCTCTCTGAAGTTGTTCACCTTTATATACCGAGACTTTTCCGTGTCTCGGAAAACACGTTAAGACGTACGTTCCAGCAGTAATTTGTACTATCTATGACAGTCGTTACGGATAGTCAGAAGACAGATAAATCTAACACCGGTTTCGCCAATGGGTATCTGTGTACCCTAAGATATGGGTGTTTGTTACCAGTGACCGGGTTGTAGAGGGCAGATAGGCAGTCCAAAATATTGATACTCAGATGCATCCATCTAGACTAGGAGCTGACGCCAACAAAGGGAAAAGGCTAGGCAGATTAATACTAATAGGGATGTTACCTGGGTTAAAACATATGATTTTATTTGGTCTGTCAGTTAGATTATCGAAAAAATTTGGATAGTACATGTTTTTTATTTCATAAAATCAATAAAAATACGGAGATAAAACGCATAAAAGATAAGGAGGGGGGGGGGGGCTTGTAATGCCACTTTCCAGTAAAAAGCGTACTGATGAATGACGTCACACGAGTTTTCAACGCACTGTATTGTCTTCATTTTTTGTTTACGTGACAAAAGAAAAAATACGTGTCCAATATTTTTTGGAAATCTATCTGATGGACTAATTCGGTTTTTTAAGTCAAATACCGTATTTTCACATAAATACGTCTTTTCGTACATTTTCTACACAATAACAAATTAGCAAGCGATGCTTCCATAGGTCCTTATATTTCTATAAGTATAAACTCAAATAAAAACATATTCAAGAGAAACCTTTTAAGGAAAATGGTCACAAAAGAGTCCCTTATACGCCGTTGGAACGCCAATTGTCTAACTTTTGAAGAAAAAAGGATACATTTTCGTCGACATTATGATTAAAATGATGGGCTGATTAAGCTGTTTTCTTCACAAATAAGTATTGTGTTGTCAACACTACAAAAATGTTTGTTGTTAGTAAACTTCGGTACACTTTAGCTGGAATTACAGCCTGTGAAACATTGTGTCTTTAGAGCAACTTAAAATTGTTTTGAGCATCTAAAAACCACTATACCTCATAAGTGTCAAATAAAACATGTGAAAAGATTTCCTTTAATTTTTTAGCCATTACAAAATTGTGAATACAGTTCATGTTGTTCCACCACTATCTGACCTTCCCTGCTTCTTGTTCTTTCTGATTGAAAGACTTACATCAAAGCAGACATTGCTACAGTCTTCATGAATCTTATTTCAGTTCCAGCCAATCACCACAAGAAGCACAGAGGCAATAATGTGAAGACAGAAGAATACTACACCACCTATCAACCCATTGATGTCACCAATAGTGATGGAGGTGACTTTGACTGGCCCGATAGGGCACATATCCGTAACGTTGAGTTACTTAATACTTTTGGACCTGGAAGATCGGACAACATCCGTAGTGAGGTATTATTTATTCTTATTCATTATCTACACTGCGATCGCCAACCCGCCTGCCAATCGTGGCGATTATGGCCCCCCATCTTTGGGGTAGGCCTTTGTCCAGCAGTGGACGTCTTTTGGCTGATATGATGATAATGATTTACTTTTCTGACTTCAAAATTGGGTTCAGAGTAAAACAGAAAATGTATATATCTTTCTTTTCATAAGAACCTAGGTAGGACTAGGAATTCAACGAATTTTTGAAAAAAAATGGTGAATTGGTCCCGCTGTTTTCAAGTTTTGCGCTGAGAAACACATTTAAACGATAATTTTTATTAAGATACAAGATTGGACAAGACCCTCAGTGTTTTAATGAATTTCCTGCATCACAATACAGGCTATTCATCACTCACGGCTTACATACGAAGCCGCTATACCCTGCTACCACTACTACCTACCTGCTGATACTAAGAGCCTTGATAATACAAAAAAATAAAAATACCCACCGAATAGGAACCACCTCCTTTTTTGGAAGTCGGTTAAAAACCAACTTTCTTATCAATGTAATAATTTAAATAATTATTACAGATTCAAATTTTCTACAGAAAATTTGCATTTAAAACCTAATAATCAGTTAACTTATTATTATTTTATTAATATTATATGAATATTAAGTTTCTGTTCTAAATCTAAGTCAAAAATGTTTTTGGGCTCACGCTAAAAACGCTTTCCTAATTCCAAAATAAGGAGGTTATGAGGTGTACAATAAAGTATATAATAATTAAATAAATAAATAAGGAAAAGCAATTAATTATTATTCAAGTTATTTTGTAAATAACCTCTCTTTTGAACACATCCTCGAGATTAATATTTATAGCTCTTTCATTAATTTCAGCTACACGAAAATCAAAGGGTTTTCCTTTATACCTTTTAAGACACACGTTTATAAATTTTCAGTCGGTGCCATCCAATCACCGTGGCAAATCGGGGCACGTTCCTCATTCACGCTAAACACCAGATGGAAGCAAGTGCTTGTCAAAAACCTTAATTTTTTTGTAAACAGTGCCTAATATAATATTTTCAATCGCTAGCATTTCTTGTTTTCATTTGAGCCTACGTTCCACATGTGCAATTAACTGACTCAACGAAAAGGTGATTCTTAAACGCATAAAGCTGCGTTATGCGATGCCGGACACATACAAATACGTTTGAAAACAGTAGTCTTTCGTTCTATGATATTCCACCAGTGAAGAGGTTTACGTGTCCGGCAGCTCATGCCATACGGCATCATAGCATTGATCATTCCGATCAAGAGACCAAAGTTGTAACAACCTCATAAGTAATTTAGATTGATGAATAATTGTCATTATTTAAAAAAAATTGTAAGCCGTCACGGGACGCCTGGCAGATGTGAAACATCAGGAGCTAGGAACTAAATATTTATGGCATAATGATAAAAATACAATATATATATATCGTTCCTGAGGAATCAAAAGCCAATATGACATAAACTTTTAGACTCATATTTAAAGTTACAAGAACCAGAAAAAAGTACCACCTGAGCCCCAATTTCCCTAACAAAACATTAGGTGAGATAGTGGTCAAACGTGTGCCTATCAATAATAAATAGTAATATAAAAGACGTTCTTGGTCTTTTTCAAAATCCTTACTAGATTTAACTTTACATTAATTTTGTAAGATCTAACATTATTATTTTTGAAAAATATAAAAGTAAACGACAGAGTGGAAAATTTTTGTTGTCCGAAAAATAAAACCACACTTTTAAATAATAGCATATTCTATATGGCGGTTAAAAGAGGCTCCTACTTCGAATATTACCTATATATTTTTAGTGTTTTGTAAATTATATTATTTATAACAGTTTGTACCTACAGAGCAACAGTTTTGTCAAATATTTATATGAAAACTACTTAAGTATTTTTTAAGTAAAAACTAACCAAACTTATACCCAAAAATTGACAGCTATAGTTCTTAATAATAATGTTAGTGTTGTGTATTCCTTTTATCGTTATTATATAAAGATTATTATTTTGTTAAAAACAATTATTTTATGATTTAGATTGGCTATAAGTTGATTGCTGCGCCCTAACAGGGTAATGTATTCACAAAGTTTAGTTAAGTCTGTAACTGTGTGTGCATTGTGTGCAATAAATAAATAAATATAATTATAAAAAGATTAAAAAGTTTTTTGTTAGAAAAAGCTTAATATAGTGTGGCAGAATTTTTGTTGGATATAATATTAGATTTTTATAACTATTTTAATTTATTAAGTTTGTTCTACTTGATCTCTCTAAGAATCTCTGCTATGACTGTTTATTTTTGTAATTCATTTGTATTTTGTTTCTATATTTGCATGCCGAAAGGTAAAATAAGGTGATACTAAAACTGTAATAAACCACTGTTACATGATTGTACAACATCCACATAATTATTGCTTACCCATATTTGCAAATAAATATCTTTGACTTTGACATTTTTGGTCCCTTGGAGTCAGCAGCCGAAGCAACATAAACTTATGGGCTCATCAACAAAGTTATATGAACCATGAAAAACATGACCACCTGAGCTTCAATTTCCGTAGCAACACACAAATTTTCTGTAATTCAATCTCTCAAACAGATGAAAACAATAAGAAGTAAGAACCACTTTAAAATTCTGAACACGAAACGCGTCATGTCCTGTCAAAAGTTTTAGCTGTTCGAACAAAGTTTGGACGAAGACATTTATTACGGCAGAAGTTTCGACGAGATAGGAAGAAAGAATAAATAAGGAAACAAAAAAAAAAATGATGACTTGGAAGTAAATAAAGACAAGATAAACAATGTTTTGTTACGATTTGGTTTTTGATCTGGTCCTTGTAAGGATAAGTACGGTTGGTAGGGTCGGCCGAGGGTTGCAGAATTTGTTCGATAGTCACCCCGGCCCTGGGACTCATGGGGCATAAGGAGGTATTGAGATGGGTTTTAGTTATTAAGAGACACTCCCTTCTGCTCCGCCCAGAGCGGAAGAGAACATTTGATGATTACCGAACCTTAAAAAGATAAAAAATAAGGGGTCGGTGTGTAGACCTATAGCGGCATCAATGCCGCCACATGAAAAACCAATATTTGTATGGCAACAAAAAGAATCGCAACGCCATCTATTCTGTCAGCGACGAACTACCAACGAAATCCTGCATCGCGCAAGCAAAGTTCTCCGTCAAGTCCGAATATCGGGCAGTTGCCCACCAGACACAACAACCTGTAGGATCCTCCCATTTCAATGGAGGTGTGCGGGACTTTACTCTCTGTTCTGCATACCTCTATAACCTATTAGTATTTTTAAATCTACTAAAAAGGATGAACCAGACTCGAACTGTTGAGTTCCTAGCCTAGTTGGTCTAGTGTCGCAAGCGCTACCGCTAAGCAAAGGTAGGCAAAGTGTTATTGGATTTCCTCTCAGAAAATTCTCAATAGCAGCACGGCCTGGACTTGAGCTCAGTTAATGGCAAAAGGCTCACCCTCCGTTGAGGCTTACCAATTCGGCATCTAAAGTTCTTTCCTATAGAGTTATCATGATTCACTTAGGTGGTATATACAACGTGCAACAGAACAAACGCAATACCTCTTAAAAGGTCATTGTACTCATTTTTATGAACAACTTTTACTATGGGACCAACACTAAAATCGCAAGAAAAAAATCGACTCCCCATACATTTATGTGTGCATAACTCGACAAAATGCACTGACATCTGATTTTTTTTCGCGATTTCGGGTAAAAGTTGGTCATAATGATGAATACAATGACCCCTTAAGAGTTTATTTTGTTAAACATTATATAAGGTCTCATCAAATAGATATACAAACTTTAAGAAATTACTCAGACCAATGAAATAAGTAGGTACAATAGTAAAAAAATATGTTGGAAAAACGCATTGGATAATTACAAGAAAAAAAAACAGTCAACGAAAATACACTTAGAACGTTGGGAATTTATTATTTTAGGTCAAAATAAAATCACTTAAATCAGTGTTTTTTGCTTGAATATCTTTGGTTAGACGTACTGAACGCGCTGTGTTAAAATTTGTCCATCTATTTGAATGGGACCTTATATATATAGGCAATATCATTTATGAAATGCATTCAACCCTCATGAAAATGTTACATAGTTTATTTATAAAATAACTGAACGCAAAAATATAAGAGAAAAATATTTTCCAAGTGGTTTCAGTCCAAACACTCGGTCTGCGTCAACCGTACAGAAATACAAAATTAAATAAAAGACTTGCGGCAGTCGTTTTATTTCAGTTTTATTTTCGTCAAACTACAAACGACGAGTAACGAAATTTAAAAATATTTCTCTGGTATTTTAAATTTACTACTTCCATGTGCAATTGTTACACAAGTGGATTGATGTTGACCCCAAACGATTTAAATCGGTACTAAACCTTTAATATCATCAATTCATTATATCCCTGGATGGATAGATATTATCACCTGATCGGTATAGGCAACCTGGAGGAGCTCGTGGCTAAATAATAACAGCCGCACGGGTCGATCTCCAAGACATCGCTTGTCGAGATTGGTCTATGGATGGGTGACCATCTTAACATATCGAGACTCCTCCCTGTCTCGGAAAGCACGTTAAACCGTTGGTCCCGACTGTCATTTGTAGATCTTTGGCAGTCGTTACGGATAGTCAGAAGCCAGATAATCTGACACCAGTCTGACCAAGGAATACCGTGTTACCCAGTTAATGGGTTATGGAGTAAACTACTGGTATTCAGCTGAATCCGATTTGACTGGAATTTGATGTGACAGGGAGTTGACCCCAATGTAATTGGGAAAAGGCTAGGCAGATGATGATCGGTATAGGCAACCTGACTATAAAAGCTGACTTAAAATTGCCATATCAGCTGTATAGTAGTAGTAGTTTTCATGACAAAATTAAGGGGTGAAAGTAATATGAACAACGTTGACCATAAAATGAGAATATTTACTCGACAAACAAGCTATTCATTTTTCGTGGGTTTCTTCAAATGGGATATTCTAGAGCTAGTTTGCAATGATTTTGACCCCGATATTTTGGGGATCAAGTTAGGTTTCTTTCTAGTTCAATCATAAAATTTTTTTTGGAAGTTTTGCACCTCACTACCAAAAATTTCTAAGGGATATAGATTTTTTTTTATAGGCATGGGAAATCAGCAAATGACTGCTTCAGCTCTGGTAGGAGCGGAAGGGCGTGTGAGACTCTTACTGACTTAAACCCATCCGTGCTCCTGCTAAGGCCCTTTGCGCTCCAGGGCCGCGGTGACTCTTTCGAATAAATTCTGCAACCCTGGCGGGGGGATATAGACCTTGGATAGTAAACTGATACTTTTCTGAAGGCTCATATTCGGATATACCTCTGGAACAATCATTTAAAAAAAATAACCATTATTTTGAAAATGAAGGGTCGTAAATTTCAAGCTAGGAAAATTTCTTGAAACTTTTCTTGTATTAACAAGAGATCAATTACTCGATAGTAACCCAATTTGGCCCCAAGTTATCGAAGCCAAAATTGTTACATATTAGCTCTAGAACATCCCACCGAGAATTATGTACTTTGTCGAGTTTTGCGAGCTTAATTAGAATGATATTTTTATTTTTTAATTTCTGTTTTCCAATTCTACTAATTTTTACGCAATGTTCGCATTCGCATGTCAGTCCCAAACTGACAAAAATGTTTGTTAATGCGAACGTTGTTTAAAAATTAGTAGAATTGGCTCTCTGGGCCAATTCAACTAATGTACCTACTGTTTGGTGCTATTGTAAAAGTGGTGAATTATGATTTGTTGAGAACTTGAGAGATACTGTTATCTACTGATGTTGCCAACAAATTACCTATAAGACACCCTGTGTTGAAGATATAACTAATACATCGGATAAGTATAAAATAGTTTCACAAAACAATATTAGTTTTTCAAAACTCGTCTATTTGTACAATTTTACCCGAGTACAATAAAGTATTAGAAATAGGGATAAACTTTGTCATACAACTAAAAAGGACCCTAATAATGAGACTTCCAAAATAATTTATCTCCGCTACAGAAACTTTTGTAACAATCTTCTCAAGGAATTAAAGCGACAGTATGAACGAACAGAATTTGAAAAATCCCGTAAAAATCCAAAGGCCACTTGGAACCTCATTAAAGTCATCACAAATATGAAAATGAACAAAAGTTCTGCCACCGATCTCTTGTCAATATCTGCTGACCCATCCCATTCAATAGACATTGTTAATGAATATTTCGCAAGTGTCGGAGAAAATCTGGCTTCTAAAATTGTGGTTCCTGTGAGTGACAACTGTGCCGGTTCCTCAGTCTGTGGTAAGTCGCTTCCACATTATGACTCCATGGTTATTTTCCCCACAGATAATGAGGAAATTGAGAGACTCATTCTTACCCTCAAACTTAATTGTGCTGTGGGTTGGGATGGCATCCCTGCGACCTTGATTAGTGCTGCCAGGAAAATCCTTACCTCTATCATTTGTCATGTATTCAACCTCGCTCTTACATCTGGAGTCTTTCCTGCGGTCTTTAAAAAGGCCCTGGTACATCCTATTTATAAGAGTGGGAACAGAGGCAGTGTCAACAACTACAGACCCATTTCCGTTTTGACTATATTATCGAAGCTTCTAGAAAAAATATTAAACAAACGTCTGCTCAGCTATCTACATACACACAAGGTACTGTCCAACAACCAATATGGCTTTAGAGCAGGCAAAAACACTGGAGAAGCAGTTTTAGATTTGTTGGATTCAGTAGCTCAAAATTTACATAACAAACAAAAAACGATTGCTATTTTTCTCGATCTTTCCAAAGCTTTTGACACTGTCTCTGTCCCCGTCTTGCTCAAAAAGTTGGAACTCATAGGCATTCGAGGTATCTCACTTGATATCTTCAGGAGTTATCTGAGAGATCGTTCCCAATGTGTTAAGATAAATAACCTATCCAGTAAAGAAATGTGTATCAACTTTGGGGTCCCACAAGGTAGTGTACTTGGGCCTGCCTTGTTCCTTGTATACATTAATGAACTGTGTAAACTCTCCCCACCCAACTCCAGACTGATTTCATACGCTGATGACACAGTCATACTAGTACATGGCAATGATTGGACTGAGGCACAAAATTTCGCAGAGTCGGCGTTAAAGACTACTATGAGGTGGCTTGCACAAAATTTGCTTACCATAAATTTAGATAAAACTGGGTTCGTAACATTCGGTCCGAGGCCCAAGTCACAGCCAACGACCGATTTCTCTCTGACAGCTCACAACTGCAATGCTGCCACGAATAATGACTGTGGTTGTGCCACAATAAGGCGTATGGACTCCGTTAAATACCTCGGTGTCCTGATTGACAGTGCGATGACATGGGCTGGGCAAATTAATGCACTAGTATCTAAGGTTAGAAAATTAATATTTGTTTTTAAAAACCTTCAGCTTCCTTCAGAAGTTCAGCCGATTTTTCAACTCTGAGAACCGTGTATTTTGCTCTAGCTCACTCCATCATCACGTACTGTGTGTCGGCCTGGGGTAATGCTGGGAAGAGTCATCTTCTACGTCTTGAGAGGGCACAGAGAGCTGTGCTTAAGGTCATGACACATAAACTAATTCGTTTCCCTACCGTTGAACTGTATGCCCTCTGTAAAGTACCCTCAGTGAGGCATTCATTCGTGCTAAATATTGTCCTGCGTAAACATGCTGAGCTTTCGTTTGATCCTGAGTTAAATAAAAATAAACGTAGGTCTGATAGAGTCTGTCAAACTTACTCCTCTAATCTAAAATTGGTACGTCGACAATTCAAGTTCTTTGCCCCTGCGTTATACAATACAGTGAATAGGGTTCTGAATATTTATCCACACACTTCCCGAGAGTGTAAACGGCTCACTAGCCAATGGTTGTCCACTCTCACATAAGAAGAGCTGGAAAATATAGTGAAACCCTAATTATTTTCCATACCTCCAACTCTCACAACATCTTCCTCTCATACGTTTAGGTAAAGCCACACACACACACACACATAATCACCCCCACACCCTCGTATTCATACAGATACACTCATACATAAATTCACACACACGCACTCACTCATACGCACGCACACTGACACACTAGATTTTAAGCGTAGTTATAATAAAGTATAGATTGATAAAACCTCTTAAATTGGAACGTTGATGTCATCTCTATCCTGGAGGTGGGCGTTAATAGCCACGACACAGTTTTAACTAATGTGGCTATTATCGAACACAAATAAATTGTAACATGTGTTTTTTTGTTCTAATAAATAAATAAAATAAATAACTTCTGCGAAACCTAAAATTTTAAATTAACTTCATCGTTGAATAGCTCAGATTAGTTTTAATTAAAGTCTACTTCATCGATCCTAAACACAAGGCTTCCATACAATGTCTATGCTTCTAGTGAGAATGTGCTTATCGAAATTAGTTTGTCGGATGACGTCGTCAACAGATTACAGACTGCTAGAGCGATCAAGCATAACAGTGTCCACAGATCGCCGAGTCGCCTGGGTAGACATGGCTTTCTTTGAAGTGCAAAACTTCTTTAGGCGCGTTGAGCACTTTTTGGGAGAACAAAATCATGGAACTCGCGTCATCGACACCGAACGCTTTGGGTGAACAAAAATCATAGAACTCGCGTCATTGTCACCGAACGCTTTAGCTTTCGCTTAGTTTTGACTTCTATCGGCAGTCCCCAAAACCCGCATGTTTCTTTTGGATGGGATATCATTAAATGACTCCTCCCACTCTGGGCGGGAGGGAGTGTCAGACTCTTACTGACTAAAACCCAGTCGTGTTCCTCCGAATGCCCTTTTGCGTTCCAGGGCCGCGGTAACTTTTTTGAACAAATTCTGTAACCCTGGCAGGCACTGGCCCTAGCGGGCCCCATCAATTATGCTGACATAACTTCGACCCGGGCCTGGTCTTTATCGGTCGGCGAGCCACCCATCGCTCGTCGTCCGCAGGCCCAGTAGCCAGGTATCGCCCTGCGACTCCCGACGCCCGGGGCGTATCTTTCTGCTGCGGCGGCTGGGGCATGAGGTTTGCCTCACCCTCACGCGTCAGGGCTCCTCCTTCGCTTGCATTACTGGACAGATATGGCTAGAGACTCAATCAATTTGCCTTTTTTGTATTGATAGGAAATCATCAAATGACTCCATCCGCTCTGGGCTGAGCGGGAGGACTGACTAAAGCCCAGTGTGTTCCTCCAAATGCCCTTTATGTTCCACGGCCGCGGTGACTCTTGCGAACAAATTCCGCAACCCTAGTAGGCAATCAATCTGCTTAGCCTATTCCCAACAACGTTGGTGTCGGCTTCTAGTCCAACCAGGTGTAGCAGTATTTTATATGGATCAAATACATTTATCTGATCTTCATAACCGAGTAACTGGGTAATACGTTACGCCTCGGCAATACTGGTGTCATATTTTTCTTTTTTTATTGGGTCTGGCTATCCGTAACGACTGTCAAAGATTTACAAATGACAGGCTGGGACGAACGACATAACATGCTTTCCGAGACACGTAAGAGTCTCGGTATATATATAATGGACGGTCGCTCAGCAGGAACCGACCCCAGCAAGTGCTGCTTAACATAGACATATCTAGTGACGAAATCGTTAAAAGTTTCCATATATACCAAGCGTCTCACCACCAACGATCAGCGAGTAAATCTTGAAACTGGATACGTTTTGGCAAGCAGCGAGCAGCGAGTGTGTAGTTCCGATAGTTTTGTCGCTTGGCTATAAGCGAGTGCTCTTGTGCGACGGGCGATTAGTCGCACTACTTGCTCCGGCTTGCAGCGCACTATAGGTAGAAATTATCGCTGGTTGATCTCTTGGCGTCAGTTCTGACTTCTGACAACCAAGCGAGCATCGCTCAGCTAGTATCACTGAGAGCGTATATCAAAGACAATACGTCTTTGATAGACAATACGTCTTTGATAGCTGTTGTCGCTGAGACAAACTATGTATGTTAAGAGCGTTCTCGCCGGTGGCAGTGTGAACAGTCAGCTATCGACTATAAATGTAAGTGTTTCTTTTACTCACATAGGATCTATATATTTTTATCCGTTTCTTCAGCGAGAAAATAGTCGATAGCTAAGCGCTACCTCGTCGGCGATGGTACAAGTGCCTTTTTCGTAGAAATTGATTGTCCATCACAACTAGGTAGGTATTTCACTGGATTTTTGTCTAGATTTCTCAAAACCGAGAGCAGACAATAGGCAGAACTTAAAAAATATTGCTTAAAAATTTAAAGAATGGCGGTGTTTTCTGCGTTTAATCTGTAATAAACAGAGACAGCACCAATTGCGTGTGACGTCACTCACAAGTCCCGCCGTGTTTATTAAAGACATCCAGTACAAATGACATTTTTATGACAAGTATACAAGAATAACTTCCAAAGTAGAACTTCTCTGTTTTTTGACGATTTTTTTTTTTACAAATCGTAAGATTTTAATATCATCTATCAAAGACGTATTCATTCATTTAGATTTTTCGTACTATTCAAATACCCTGTTTTAACGATGTTACTTCTGTTTATCGCACGTTGCGCAGGTGCGTTTATAAACAAGTCTCTAGTAGCTCATAGCCATAGAGGAGAGTAATATATCGAGCTGATAGCACTAGGTTTCCGTACTCTGTGAGTATGTTCAATCAGGGGACAATGGGATGAGCAGTTAACCTGCAACTGAGATCCTTGATTGAAGTTAAGGATTATATATATTTAAGCCTCTGCCAACCTGTTCTGGGAATATATGTGGGCGTAATTGAATATTTTGTATAATACTTTGTGAACTGGCTTTCGAGTGAAGGTATTCCTCATTCCATATTCTTATTTTCTCGCGTTCTTCGACGCGTAACGTTCAAATATTCTGGAATGGAACTGTATGCTTTAATTCTTTCATTCCAATGTGTGTGTACATTATGCTATAAAATGTATTTTGTAAATTATCAGTTTTTAATAAAGTTGTAGACTGAATAAAACTATACTTATAGTCGCTTCTACCATTTTCATAACTTATAACCTTTAATTCTAGACTAAGTTCATTTTGTTGAAATATGAATCTCTTAGAAAAATAGTTCCTATAAATAGCGAGGTAAATCAGCCAAGCAAAACTAGTTCGCTGGATCATATTGCTGCTAGATTAGAAACCACTCCTTCAAACCAACACAATAGGCGCGTCATCCAATCAGAGGACAATACCCGGACAGCTTATTTTTAATCTCGCTCGTATCATATTGAATACTGGGAGAAAATCGCGTAGTTTTCCTGGATAAGCTACTCTGGTTTCTAAAATTCCGTATCATTATGAAAAAAAACTTGGATGTAGGTTATAAGTCACAGATTCTTGTTTTCGGAACTACGAATGTTATCGACTTGGAAACTGATCTAGAAATGTTTTTCATATACACATATTATAGAAAAGAAGATTTTTCAAATTTTGTGAGAAAAATAGCCAAGCTGTTGAAGCCGAGTTTAGTGTGAGTCTATTTGAGCATGCCGAAAGAGTAGGTAGGTACATCAAAACCAGCATGACCCAACTATTGAAGGCGTGCGCCTTGTTCCGCCAGATAAACGCTATTTAATATCTATTTCAGGTGGCCAAAGAAGCGCTCTTGATTATAATTGTCTATTAATAGAAAATCTACCACAGTGTTAATTTTTGCGACACCTAACACGACCTACTTTGACTTATAAAATCTACAAAGAATATTAAACCTTTTCATAAACCAAAGCCAGAACATTCTTCCCACGTACTACGAAATACATATTAGCGAGTTGTCAAAGGAATTTCGCGGGCGGGTAGCGATGACGCTGTCAATAAAATGGCGTTGATCAGGCTTGCCCGTCAGTGCTTACCGATGGGTAGCAAGCCGGCTGACAGGCTCTCACAGCTGATGTAACAAGATAATTAACTTGTTATACCCCTTATTTTCTGGATAGATGGAGAGCAAAGGGCTGTGTGGCGGAATGTGTTCTGATGGAGTTTGCTTTGAGTCTAAGCGCTACAAAATAATATGGAAACTAGTCGGTGTCAATATTAAAATGTTAGTAGATGTATTTTCTTTTTTTAGGGTGTTCCATTATGTGTTCTGATAAATACGTATAGTATATTCAATAAAAGGTCATGATCAGTGCAATTTATTAAAAAACCAGTAGAAACACTTAAAATAAATGATAAAATCGCAAGCAAGATTCAAACGTCGATTCATAATTATGGTTTTATCAAATAACATTATTATTCCTCAGGCGCTGCTGTCGTAGTCGTAGTAGTAGTCGTAGGGATCGTAGTCGAAGCTACCGTAGTTGAAGCGACCGTAGTAGAAGGGGTTGTAGTCGATGTAGATGTAGCTGTCGGTTGTGTAGTCGTTGACGGCATGATACACGCTGGGTCGAGTCCTTTGCAGAGCAGGCATATCAACTGTAAAGTAAATTATCACTGGTTGGACATTGACGTAGATGATGAATATTATTATTATCATCAGTTGACCTATGACCAGAGGACCGGAGGAGAGGACATTTTCAAGCAACGATCGCATTCGCATCTCAGTCACAATTTGTACAATTGTTACTCTGAGGGTCTAGGCAAGTGATATTCTGTCAACAAGAGCGTCATCAACTCAGCCGAAAGACGTCCACTGATGGACATGGGACTCCCCCAAAGGGATTTGCCATAATGGCAGGCGGGTTGGCGATTGCAGTGTAGCTGTTGCCATGCACAGAGAATGCTGCTGCCCATTCTGTGGCGAGTCCCTTAGTCGCTTCTTACGAAACCCACGAGAAGTGATGAGATGGTGCTATTCTTTTACATCCGACACCATACAGAACCGATAGCGATAGCGTGGTAAAGGTGATTGTCAAAACGTCAAACATGTATGGAATTGACAAACGCTGACAAAATGTCACGTGATCAATCCCTTATATTTTGGAATTTCCGACATTCGCATTCGCTTTTAGAATTACACTTAGTTTAGAACGTCTGTAGGGAGAAGGCCGCCGACCTAAATCGAGTTTTGTCATTTAGGTTTGCTGTTGGAGAACCCAAGTCCGAAAGAAAATTGATTTTGAGACTTTTATGCACAATAGAGAAAAGAGCCGATGAAACAATGCATTGAGATGCCTATATTTAGCACTTGACGAATTTTATATATGGGTGTATGAAATTCGACTCCACTACTGAATGTCGAAGTTTGAAATGTCGACGTATGTTAGTTCTAAAGTACAGGATCTCGATGTACGCCAGTTCGAAAGTTCACTGGAGCGAAGTATGCAAGGCCGACGTATCGTTAGTTAGAAAGCATACGAGTGCGATGTACGCCAGTTCGAAATTACCCTGTTACGAAGTATGAAATGCCTCCGTACTGTTACTGGTACTCCTACAACATCATAATTAGCAAATTTGTGTAAAAATAAATTTACTTCATTTTTTAGGTCAGAGTGTCGTCTTGGGGGCACTATGAAAAAAATACTTAGAAAAATTTCGCGACCAATTTCGAGGTTCGTAGTTGGTCACAGTTCTAACCTAACCTAACCAGGGTAATTTCGAACTGGCGTACATCGCACTCGTATGCTTTCTAACTAACGATACGTCGGCCTTGCATACTTCGCTCCAGTGAACTTTCGAACTGGCGTACATCGAGATCCTGTACTTTAGAACTAACATACGTCGACATTTCAAACTTCGACATTCAGTAGCGGAGTGATGAAATTCATTATATGTATTTTCAAATGCCCAATCATCATTTCCTTAATACATAAATAAGCTCAGCAGGTCAATAAGTAATTCATTAGGTCAGGGCGCCAACCCCTGTCACTTCCGAGTAAAGCAATTAATATTATGCGTAGTCACCATTGTTATGACGTTTTAGAAGATCGATCGTTGTAGGTAAAAGCCTCTAAATATACCTAGTGACAAAACCATTTTTAAAACCTTTCACGATTTGAAATCGAATGTGACACGAGAACCACTGCCGACAAGTTTCGTAGAATTTATAAATGTAAATAGCGAAAATGAAAAAAATATTACGGCAATCCGATTTAATCGTTTTTGCGTCCTATTTTTTCCGACTTATGAAAAGTTATTTTTAAACAAACCTTTTGACCACGGATGAAGTTAAATCTGTTACAGATTTCACCAAAAGTTGGAGCAGCTGCCTTGTATCCTGTAAAGATGAGAAGTTAATTAAATAGTGCAATGGCTAGGAATTAAACATTTTCTTGCTCGCTACACGACGATTAATCTTGGTTTATTACAGACTATAATAAACTTATGGTTCCACAACCTATATCCTAACTATAGTTCTATTAATTACATGCAAAAATGTGTTGGTATACATAAGCTTTCAGTACACCTAAATCGCTGAACGGATTTTGATTAGTTTTGGTACAGAGAAAGATTGTACCCTGGATACTGTTATAGACTCGCTAATGAGAGCGAGAAAGCCACGAGCAAAAGATAGTTTATAAATAAATTATCACCGAAAATATTTACCTTCAAATCCAGCATGAGACCCATAACTCCAGCCAGCTGACGATCCTAATAAACAAAGGCGATAATAAACTTTCATTAGATGATCATCTGCTTAATTCAACAATTACTGAAGTCATAATAAATCTAATTCATGTTATTATTGTCTTACTTCGGCCCCTGGGATTTAAACCAAAAATAACAACCCCTTAATCGATTTGGGACCCAAACAGGGTTGAATTACATTACCGGGAGGTTCAAATAAAACAAAATTTTGTCAAGGTCCTTTTAAAGTGTTGCTATTCTAAGATTTAAGTGATTGGCAATTTTAGCCTCAACAAGATTGATTCGGATAAATATCGAATTCCTAATCCAACAATAGGTGACTATAGATAACATTCTGAATGAATGTAGAAATTACCTATGCTTCGATAAAAAGTGAAACGTAACAAACAGACAGAAACATCGACAATCAGCAGTGGAAAAATATAATAAAAGAGAAATACATTCAGAAACCAGTAAAACGAAATTAAACCTCACAAGAAATGGAATATAAAATCCTCAACACTAATTAGAATTCTCATCAAACAGGAAATCATAAAAGAGCAAGAAACTCAACTGAAACAGAAGCTAATGAAACAATAGACAAACCTCCAGTTCTTCCAATAGAGACGCAATGTGATATTGAATAAAACAGAATTGCGAACAGATAGAACGATGTCGCAAATAAAAATGCCATGACTGAATCTACGGCTGTCGACTCGAGTAATGACAAAAAATCTGTGGAGCTGCGCTTTAGGAGCTTATATTGTCTGAAGTCGTTTGCGCTAGGGATGTGTGGATACTCCATGGTATTTTTTGTTTCTTTTCGTTTGTTTCATGAACGTTGGGGCTTTCATATTTGTAAGGTTTGTACGGGGGAGAGAAAAGGAGGCAATTCATGGTTCATAGAAATTTAACCTAGCTCCGGAGCCAACGTTTTATCATCATCATCATCATCTGATGATGATGATTCATATCAGACTAAAGATGTCCACTGCTGGACATAGGCCTCCCCCAAGTGTCGCCACAACAACCGGTCCTGTGCGTCTCACATCCAACGGCTACCCGCTACCCTCACCAAGTCATCGGTCCGCCTTGTGGGCAACGTTTTATATCTCGTATTATTTTTTACAGTGGCTATACGTATCAAAATAAAAGGCTCGATACGACAATTTTTAAAAGTGAAAGTTGATTATTTGGTAAATAAACGATTTAACTTTTAAAAGTGATCTTATTTCTTCATGAAAATATTTAAGGATTTTTTTTTTATCTTATTAACAATGCCATTTTAAAGGTGAGTTACTGAGCGGTTTTATGGAGCGTAATGTAACATATTATTACAAAGCGAGCATTTGTGCAGTCATTACATGGAAACGATCACGAACATGATGCGTATGTGTTTTGTTTTACACGGATTTTAGGACACGGCGTAACATAACATGCTCGCTGCGAATGTTACATTACGGCTATCTATTAACACAGGTCAGTACCCAGCTCAAAGTTAAGAAATAAGCTTGTATTTATTCAGTTTACATCAATTATTCTGTATATTTTGAACCAAAATGATTTTTTGTGAAGAACGCCTAACAAATTTCCTCGGGCAAAAAAAAATGTTAGCAAACCGATAGAGAGAAAGTGGTAGTATATTCTATTACTACTCTTCTTATTCTAGTATCTGAGATATAAATCATGCCGGAGCTGGGTTAATTTTGTGGTGGACAAACGCATATAAGAAAGCGAAACCAAGCATTAGGATAATATTATAAGATTGTCAAATGTAGGGAATGTTTATTTTGCTCACAGATTAAACTAGTAAAATCTTTGTTTCATTACACTATTGTAGTTCTACATTTTTATATAATACAATAGTCATAGATGTGAGGCGTGCACAAACGCTACCAACGTTTAAAAATTGGTGAAGGAGCATTACCTCTCACTATAGTTTTTCTTCTCCTTTCCCATTTATATGTATATTTGATATTTATTGGTATATTATTTAGTAATGTGTGTATTTTATATAATTATGTCTAATTAATATTATTTATGATGTTTGTACACTGACCGCCCATTGTACACTTGTTTTTTAAACGTTTTTACTATGTTTGTAATGAGGTGTACAATATAGTATATAATAAATAAATAAATAGTACATATTTGTAAAAATAGTAGCTACAAGACACTAAAGAACCTATTCATTTATAACTGTGTGAGAATTTATGCCCAGGACAGTATGCGCAATCTTGGTTTAATATCTATTCCATGCAAACTCATTGAAAAAAAAAACATTCACGAAATCCAGAATAAAACAAACCCAACACATTTCCCGTTATCTATTCAGTTTAACTCCTTAACAGGCGTACCATAAATTTGATGGCTAATTTACCTGGTCCAGGCTAATTAGACCTTTTCTTTCCTGAGTTTGGTTGGTTATGAGGGTTTTTGAAAGCCTGGTGGTTGATCCTAACGATCCAAGGCGAGTGAGCCCATTGTACAACAGGTTGTCACGCACTTCTAAGATTACCTGTAATTTTATTTTTATTTTATGAGTCGAAATGCTGGCTGGAAACTGGGTCTCGTAAATGGAAATCGCTTTAGTAGTCGTGACGTTTATTTGTTTGTCACGATGTTTGTGGCTTTTTTATAACTTGGAGTGCAAAGTGGTTGTAGAAACATCGTAAAAATTTTCAGTGTGGCAGAGTTCCCTGCATAGGTAGGTCGTTCGGCCTGTGCAGTTGATTCCGTGCTTATTTTCTTTATTCGTGACAAGGGTTGAGAACACGGCATGTATTACTTAATTCAGTGTTTGATGCTAAATTTCTAATTTCTATTTAATGCAACCGCCTTCGCCACGCTACCGCAGACAGAATGTCACTTGTCTAGAGCCTTAGGTTAAAGTCTAAACATCAATATTTTAGGGTTTATAACAACTCGGCGATAGTGTACTTTTCCAAAAAAGTTTATTTTTTTAATACACGGATAAAAGATAAAAAAAAAACAATTTTACCCCTATTATTTTAGTTTAGATTGGCATCGACAGTCTTTATTATAATCCTCTTCATAAAATGTTCTAACTGCCATTTTACAAAGTTCCTATTCTATCTTCGGGAAGGTTTCGATCAGTATGCATCTTGTGTTTCCTTCATGCAATTGTCTCTTTTCTTTTGTCGAATTGTCAATTGAATGTAACTCTATTATTTTCCAATGCGATGCTTAAGTCTTAACGCGCTCTTGGAGACCATTTCTGGCAAGAGCTTGGTCGTTGATAAATTGTAGACATTATGATATTAATTTTTTCGATTCTAGGAGGCGACTGAGTGATAGGTTTAACCTAAGTATTAATTAATTAATTAATTTAAACTTAATGCACAATAGTGGTACAAGGGCGGACTTAATGCATCAAGGCATTCTCTACCAGTCAACCTTTGGGTTATAAAGACTACACTGTATTAATGGCAATTTCTTGTACCAAATATAACAAATGATATCGACTTTGGTGTAACTAATTCGCCTTAAAGATATCAATTTAGTTTAACCTTGCCTGGTTAAGTTTTAAATAACAAACTTTGTTATTAGTCCAAAATGCACTTAATTAGATTGTACTGTGACGTAGGACCAAGATTATCGATACAGAAAGCAGTACTTTGCAAAGTGACTATATAGTTTCACAAACTTTATTTCTGCAACAACAATCGATTCTTAACTCCTCAGAAACATAAATAAATCGAAGAAACTTCGAGTGAAAGTCAAACGACCCCTAGGTCCCTTGCACAAGAGATTCATTTGTGATGCAAATTAAATCCAATTCAGCGAAGTAGCCTTATTTTGATTCAACACTTACCCCCTTTGACATACCTTGAAATGTCAAAGCTAGAGTTAACTGCGACCGGTTGCAGACCCTAAGTAAATTTGATTCGGGTTCAAGGATTGGTACTCGTAACAGCTTCGCTATACAAGTTACGATGTGAATCTTAAACGAAGTTCAGGGATGGATTAGACATGAATTCTGTTTTTGAAATTTCCGAAATGGAGATAAGCGGGGCAATTATTAAAACTTTTCTTACGAACACTCTACTATATTTATAAGTTATATTTTACAAGTTTTAAACATATGTAGATTGTCGCTGTGATAATATTTAATGCGAGTTGATTAAAACTATATGTACACAAATATAGAACAGTGTATGCTTTGCAATGTTCGATATTTATGATAGTTTTAATCCTGTGGTTACTTCCGACACTTAAGGCAATGAATATGTTAGGTTAGTTAAGATTCTTAGACAGGTTATTGATTTTGGAATCCAGCATCCTCAGAGACATATTTTTAGATACATGAGTTAAAATTTCAAAAGTCTTTGATTACGAACGATCAATTTTATTGCAATTTGACTATATATTTTATTTTGTCAAAATTAATCATCCTGTAGATTTTGTCTGTTGATTAATACATAAGTTAATTTGTTTTGTATAGTGTCGGACGTAAAAGAATAGCACCATTCCGTCACTTCCCGTGGGTGTTTTTTTGAAACGGGTAGGATTTCAAGATAGATTTCCTAAGTTTCCTAAGTCAATGTAATGTCTTAGATTTCCTAAGTCAACGTTAGGTCGAATCAAAGGTAGTAAAGTTTTGGCATACAATATCATCAATCAACCAACAAATCGCGCCATTCAACTGACTTTACAAACTTTCATGAAATGTGACTTAGCTTTTCTTTTATTCAAACATCAGAAAACGACAGGTTACGAACAAACCCGCAAAAAGAATTCTCGAGTTTATACGATCTACAAAGAGGCAAAAGAAATTTTTGCCCCTTTTACGGCTTGCAAAGACTGGGAAGGAAGTTTAAATTTACTTGCCTAGAAAGGAATACCTTCATGGGTGCCTGATATAAAATAATACATTTTGCAAGAACAACAATGTTTTCAAGCTATTATGTTTGAAGGAATCGCCATTGGAACCAGTTGGTTAAGCTGAAGTAGGATTTGAAGGGTCACAACAGGGACGGTTGGACCAAAGTCATTACGCAGTGGAAGCCAATGTACGGGCGTCGTTGTCGAGGGAGGTTTAGGAAAGCGTGACGACTTCGAGGCGTTTACAAGAGATTGGTCAGAGGAAGCAAACCACCAGGAAGAGTCGCCAGCCACCAGAGAGGCTATCCTTCGACTGTTTTGCTTTCTGTGGGAAATCTTTCCCCGTGTTTCGTCGATCCCATGTCACATCAATTGACAAAATCAGGTTAGAAAGAAAGAAAGAGAAAATGGGAAATCATCAAATGTCTCCTTCCGCTCTGGGCGGAGCGGAAGGGAGTGTCTGACTCTTACTGACTAAAACCCATCCATGTTCCTCCAAATACCCTTTGCGTTCCAGGGCCGCGGTGACTCTGTCGAACAAATTCTGCAACCCTGGCAGATGACATATACCTTTTATGTGTTCAACAATATTGAATTTTTTTGTAGTGTAATTCTTAACACAAACAGTGCGGTCCTGTATTTCAAGAGTTAATCTATTTTTGTGCAAGAGTTTTAAAAGTTAACAAGCTTAACAACTACAAAGTAAACGGAAGAAGGTCTATATTTAAACCAAGCTATTTTGGCGGAACTTATTTTTTATTAGTATTATTGGTTGGCTCATTTTTACAAGCGTTTATTTAACTTACAATGTATGTATGTATGTATCTATTTATGTAACTATGTTTGTTCGAGTAGACTCTTGCAACTCAATTTTGAAGCAGATATGTTTAACCGATTGAGCTGATTTTTTAATGTTCTCCTACAATATGAGTATCAAATGAAAGGGCTTGCTAAGAATAACTTGAAAAATAAAGTGACGTCACCCTAAATCCAATATAGCGGACTTCTTAAGCTTGAAATTATATTTTTAAGCAGATGCATATATCTTCAATGGGGTGATTCTTGAATCATCACACAAAAAAAATTTCATCAATATCGGTCCAGCCATTTAGGAGGAGTTCAGTGACATACACACGTACACAAGAAATATATATATTAAGATAAATTGTTTAATGACGTTATAAGTTGATAGTAAAATGTTTAAAGATTTTCTTTTTGGTGCATTAAAATAAAAGCTTATTTTTTCAAAAGGTTTTTTATTTGAATTTTTTATCCCAATCTTACTTGATGGAAAGCGATGATGTGGTCGACGATGGAGCACGCTTGCTTATATAATAATCTATTCACTGTTAACTTATCTTGTAGAAACTGGGGTAAGTCAAACCTAATTATTATTTTTAACTGAGTGTGTTCTGAACGATTTTGATTTGATGAAAAAAGCTGGACAGAACACGAGAGTTTTAATTATTACAAAAGTTTTATCTCTATAATTTGATTCCGTGTTCATCACTAAGAGTAATTTGATAAAACAGCTCCAAGCGTTGCTTGTTGCCAACTACATAAATATATTTTTTCGTTACTAAAAACGAAAAGCAAAGTTGAGGTTTCCGCACACAGACCCTGTGAGACAATGCGACAACGTTTCTTCATCTATTCTATACATATATTAAAAATGTAACGGATCGCTGTCTGTACATGGAAGATACATGAGAAAAAATATTATTGGGACCTTTATCAACACAAATAGCACCCCAAACAATGATTGTTAGAATTTTTGTCTGTTTATCTGTTTGTCTATGCGTTTGTGCACGCTAATCTAAAGAAACGGCGTATCACTAATACATTGTGGTAAACTTCACTTAACATTTAGTGTTTGTTTCATGTCAATCGGTTCATAAATAAAAAACTTATTCCAATTTAAAGAATCACGTCGAACATTTGTTAAATTATCTACGAGTATATCTAAGTATCTTTTCTTTCTCTGTTCAGTAGCATTGACTGAAACTTTACTAAACTTTATAATCTTAAAATAAAAATGTCTGCCCCAAGTAACTATTTCACGCGGACGAAGTCGAGGGCAAAAGCTAGTAATATATTTTTATATTTATATTAATATATATATTATCGATTGCTCCGATCTTGTGAAAAGTTTGTGCTACCTGGTCCCTCGCACAGTACAGAGTAGAGAAGTACGTTCGCGATGTTTGTTTGCCACTAATTTTTGTCATACCAACTCAGGCGCGCGCTCACCGCTGCACCGATTGCTCGACACTTATAATAAAAAGTTTGGATCAATTGATATTATATTTCTGAATAAGAATAGGTTCAAAAAACAAATTATTTCCACTTTAAAGGAACAGCAATAATTTTTGATGTTACTTAATTCTGATTCCTACACCTCATGTATTTATGTAGCTTTAAGTTTGTCCTTTTTTTTTTCTCTTGTTTTTACATGTCCCTAGTATTAAGACGCAGATATTATTAGGCTTTTTCACTCTGTTTCATGTTTTCGAGATTATTTAATAACAAAGTGAGTAGTCATTTTAACTTTGTAATGTGTACCTTTAAGTTTGCCCTTATTGTTATTATTAAAAGTAGGTACCTATGCTAAGTATTTTATATGGTAATCTGAGGATAATGTCGTGAGTAGTGTATTTGTTAATTCTATTATTTTAGTACTCCAATCATGTGTAATATTTAATATACTGCTGTTTGTTGTCCCTAATAAAGAAAAATAAAAATAAAATTATATATACTTTTAGTCGGTAGAACAATTAAGAAATGAAAAATCACTGTCGCTTAGTAGCGTTGCATCTATCTGCACTAGTCTAGCTTTAATGTCTTTTAAGCACGGAAGACAACAAATAGACTACGTGTCTTCAACATAGTTCCAAAGCACTGAATCTGCTAGCTAGTTTAATTGTGCAAGCTGACTCAAAACTTGCAGTAACCTTTGTTTTAGCTGTTAAATCTTCCGGAATTTGTCTTGCAGTTAATGTTTCCACTGCAGTTACTAGTCGTTTCAGCGATTTATGTGATAAGTAGATGCTGTTTTGTAATTTTACTTTCTTCAAACTATTTTTCTGATTTTGATGTCAGAAGAAATTGATAGCGTGACCCTAAACTAAACAAAGTGACATTCTATCTAAACTATAACCTAATGCACCGCTAGTGCTCTAAAATAAATAATTTAAATTTTTAATTGTATTCCCGATAGAGCACCAATCAAAAATATTGATTGGTGCTCTATTGGGAATAGTTTTGATGCTCTAAACATTGGTACTCTTAAAATCGGTGCTCTAACGGAAATACTCCTATATAATTACACAAAAGGCAAACTGATTGACTGATATATCAACGCACAGCCGAAACTATTGGGACTTGGAAAATGAAATTTTCGTTTTATGGTGTAGGTGAGTTTTGTATGGTATCGGACGTAAAAGAATAGCACTATCCCATCATTTCCCGTGTGGGTGTTGTAAGAGACTCATCGTAGAATGGGCACCAACATTCTCTGTAAATTGCCACTTCATTTTATGATATAGGCGAGTTCTGAATGGTGTCGGACGAAAAAGAATATCACCATCCCATCACTTCCTGTGGGTGTCGTAAGAGGCGATTAAGAGACTCACCAAAGAATGGGCAGCAGCATTCTCTGTACATTGCAACAGCTACACTGCGATCGCCAACCCGCCCGCTAAGCGGGGCGATTACGGCAAACCCCCTATATATATTTCCTTTGGGTGAGACCTATATCCAGCAGTGGACGTCTTTCGGCTGATATGATGATGAGCACTGAGAAAGGATGTTGCGAAAGAAATCAGCAACAAAGATTGTCAAATTTTTATACCACGTGATATTTTGATAGCGCACGTGACACGTCAATCCCATTTTTGTTTTGTTTTGAAGGATAGGAAATCTTCAAATGACTCCGCTCTGGTCGGAGCAGAAGGGAGTGTCAGACTCTTACTGACTAAAACCCATCCGCGTTGCTCCTATTGCCATTTGCGTTTCAGGGCCTCGGTGACTCTTTCGAACAAATTCCGCAATACCGGCGCGCGTGGATACAACGCGCCACCGACCCGTGCCTGGTTCTGATCGGACCTCGAGCCACCCAACGCTCACCGATCGCAGGCCCGCGACCTTTTCCCGTCTATGTTGGTTGGAATGCTAGTACGTGGGAATACTAGTATTTCACATAGAGCCTACCTGATCTTCACAGCCGGACAACTGGGTAATACGAAACCTCTTGGAAAGAGTGGTATTACATTTTCTGGCTTCTGACTACTCGTAACGACTGCCAAAGATGTTCAAAGAACTCGCTATGTTATAGATAATCATCCATCCACAGACAGTGCTAGTGTTACACTAGTAAAAAGTTTAGTTTCGACAAACAAACTTTAAACCAAACTTTTCTTTTTCATTATTTTCTCCGTTTAGTGTTTTGGTCGGATACACTTTTCCACATTTTGGACGTTTTGTCTTTGTATAGATTCTCTTTAGTAACTATGACATGAAATCGATCAAAATCTAGTTGTGTCTCTCGGTCTCAATACCCTCGATACATGCATGCATAAGCTCTTCTAATATGGGTTGCGTGCCGATTCACCCGAGTGTTAAGCGTGACAATCTTGTCGATATCACGCACACGTGCTTAGCACCAATGCAGTGTAATTGTATGATATAGATGTTTTGTATGATATAGTTGTTCTGTTGGAAATCGAACGAATCACGAGCTCATCAAGTTTAGTATAAGTGTCGAGAGTCGAACCATTATCACTAACGCCAGTGTCTAAGTGTCAAAAGTGTGTAAATTTGTCTCAAAAAGTACAAAAAGTCGTCAAAAAGTACAACGTTTTTAGTTTCCTTTTTGTTTTACTTTTGGTGTACAATAAAGTTTACAATAAATATTAAATAAACGTTAGCAAAACGTCTTGCCATGATATTTCAGTCAGATTCCTTCAAATCAGTCTTTGTGAATCCGAATGTATGTAGCGTTACTCGCAAATTCTAATTATAATCTCAACAAAAACTATACTTTAACTAGCTTTTGCCTTTTTCGTTCGCGTCAATAAAAATTCTCCAGGGTCCCATCTCTCTTAGTATCAAATTTCATTAAAATCAGCGTTAAAGGATTGAAAGCGTAACAAACAAACGTAATAACAACAGAAAGTATAATTCCCAAACTCTCAATAAAACTCGCCAATTAACAATCTCCAATGCCACACGTAATAGATCAATCCCTAATGATTAAAGCCATATTGAATCGTCGCTACTGATGCGCTTATCAAGCGACAGCGTAATGAATGCACGAGTGTTTACTCTATATGTGGGTGAAAATGAATAAATGTGGAGGCTGTATTCGATCAGACAATATTTGCAGGCAATTTTCTTTTATTTTTAGATTGTTTGGGACAACTGTGAATGACTTCTCGCTTCCGGTCGTGGTCCAGTTCATGGTCGGAAGCGAGAGCGCGTCAGACACCGAGTACTCCTTCTGAGAGGAAGTGATGGTCAGAAAGGAGACTGAGGAAAGAAAACGGGAGGATACAGCTTCTCTCCCATTCCGGGTGCCGGAGGGCGCGCAACGATCGCCGGCTGCCATACTGCCACAGGATGGGCCTGCAGATGTGCCTGACAGCCTTGCGAATTCGGTAGCCTGATCAAACATAGATCCGAGTTTGGTGATGCAGTGTTTCGTATGCACTTCTCAAAAGGAACTAGTGGGTAACGGGGCCGGCACCCCGAGCCGTTGTTGTATTCTTTAGTTTCCGTGTTTTGCATCTGTAGCGGCGGGTCTGTCCGTAAGAGTCTGACAGACCCGTCCACTCTTCTAAGGGCTACGATAGTAAGCAAAACATAAATTTGGGCAAATGGAAAACTGCTTTGTCAAGTATTAAATGACTAAATTATTAATTAAAGCTAATCGGAGTGGGGCAAGACAGTCATGGTGAGTTATATTTTGCTAGAAGTGGAGGCTGAGATCTAATTTCACACATTTCGCCCAGTACTTTATAGAGCTCTGAAATATTGGCGCCAAGTGCCATCTACCGGGCACAAACCGAGACTACAGGCTGGTCCTGAGTGATATAAAAAAAACATTGTACTGTTCTATGACTATAATTATTAAAGGGTTACCAATGTGAAATGATACGCTTATCACACGACATCGTTATGAATGCATCATTGTTTACATTACTTGTGGGTGAAAATGAGTACGATGGCTATCTTTATTTTGGAAGCAATTTTCTTTTATTTAATAGTTTCGGTCAATAGGAAGGAAACTGCTTGGTAAGTTATTAATAGAATCCTGTCTATACGAGTTGAACAGTTTATTTTTGTTTGGAGTCTATTAGAGTTATGGTCCCTGAGGACTCGAGGCTAAATAGTAATAACCGCACGGGACGGTCTTCAATGTTAAGCAACGATTGCCGCGGTTAAGATGTGGATGAGTGACCATCCTTGATGTATATATACACCTCCATACCTTGGAAAACACGAAAAAGCAAGCTAAGTTAAAGATCTAACAATGCCAACTGGGATGAATCCCAGCTGTCATTGTTAGATCTTTAACAGTCGTGACGGGTAGTCATAAGCCAGAAAATCTGCATCCAGTTTGACTGAAAGCCGAACCCAATATATTACAGGAAAAAGACAAGGCAGTGTAGTGAAATCCATAAGTAATCAATCGATCTATCGTCGATCGATACCATCGATCTACATTGATCGATTGGTGTAGTAGCTTTGGCTGATCGACGGATACGGGGCGATAAACAATTGATCTACCGCCGATCGATACCATCGATCAACGTTGATCGATTGGTGTGGTAGCTTTGGCTGATCGAAGAAAGAAGTAGAAACTTTCGATCGACGTCGACTAATTCATTCTAATATCGATCGGTGGCGTCGATTGGTGTAGTAGAGACTACCGATCGACGTCGACTTATCCATTTTAAAATCAATCGATGATCGATATATTGGTGTGGTAACACCCTAATTCATACTCCGATAAGAAAATTAATTAATTAAGTTTTACGCAATTCCTTGATTTTCTTATTTGTTACAGTAATAGGTATGCTTGAAACCAAAATTGAGTAGCATAAATGTCCATTAGCGACTACTTTGTGTTGACCCTTAGTCTTACTGATACCTTCAGCAAATAAAAATAATAATATGTTATTCACCAAACCCAAAATAAATAATTTCCAGACCATTTAAATCTCAAATGAACAACCGGAACTTTTTCGTTTAAATCCACTCATAAGTATTAAATTAATTCTGAGAATTCTACCAAGGATTGGAAGATGGATCAGAATGAACTGGTCCTTTCAAATACAGTTCCAAGTGTCCATTTCATTTGGACCTCCGGTTTTTCCTAATGGAAATGAAGGAATTTTAAATTAGGAAGTTTTAGTGCCTTTTTGTGGCGTTAAACTGAAGTTTTTGAACAGAACGGAGCTGAGGAACCTGAAATATCATTTTAAGATTTAAATTACGCTTTTTTTTTTGTTTTTGTTAAATTTTTATTCCATAAATACTTAACTAACTATACATATACACTAGAAATAAAAATAAAATCTCCTAACTAAATAAACCCTAAAATATGGCGTCAAAAAATTCATCCGCATCGCTTTCGACTGGAAGTGTACCCAAAAGACTGGCAGCATTGCCACATTGTATGGCAATGCTTATTCTTTGACCAAGGTAAAAGCCAGCCCTTGGGTCACGTGAAGTGTCAACTAAGCGCCTTGAGACATCTTTAAATAAGTTATGTGCACTCGGACCCCAAGACCCGAGAGTTTCAACCCCAAACGGCTCGAAAATATAACTACCAACAAGTTTATTATATTTCCGCCGCTTGTGCAGTTTCATCATCATCATCATATCAGCCGAAGGACGTCCACTGCTGGACATAGGCCTAAAACACAGATTCGCTACGAGTTTCAAATCATTGTGGAGACTGTCGCAAGCCCACCTCAATTGGCCAGAAGTAAATGCAGTCGAGCTACGAATAATAATAATGTCGCAGGCACAATATTTGAAAAAAAAAATGGAATATTCATTGCACAAAGTACGGCTTCATTCAAGAGCATTATTAATATTAAACTGCATAACTGATATTATACTAACTCTCCCATTCAATAAGTATTACTGTTTATTTAAATGTAACCGAATACACATACGAACGAAGTAAGTTAATGAAAAGCTTGTGATAATAAAAACGATATACCTACCTATACGAGATTAGAAACCCTCCTAAGTTAGTTTAAACCCGTTCAACCCTAAGATACGAGGATCGCTTTGAGGTTGACCGCAAACCTGAACAAGCGAGGCAGGGGAAATACTCAAACAGACGTAATTAAGCGATTTCCTAATTAATGGTGGGTCTATAGAACTTTCTTCTTCGCTTTTAGTGGTTATCTAAAGTATAGGGTGTTTCAATAATTGGAATAGATGCCAAAACTGTATTATTAACAGAAGAGTCATGCATTATTATATATAACTGTGTATTGTAACACCAGCGGACTCACGCTAGTGCTACTTATGATATTATTTTAAATAAAACTATGTTTAAGGTTTAAACTTCATAATATACCTATTTGGCATCTGCCTTCAATGAACGTTGGTATCGGAGTCCCAAAAAAAAACAAAACATTTTTATATTCCTATTTCAAATTCTTTCTTACTTTGTCTGCCAGAGACCTGGAACTAAGGATATCCTTGTCACAGGGTCAATCATCATCTCTAAAAATAGCCAAGATAAATACATGTATGCGTGCGGGGTATAAGATCACGGTAGTTATTTATATAAGTTGTCAATTTGGATTGCGGCAATGTAGTGGAATAAAAATTTTGTTTAGTAGCAACTATGTATAGGATTTAAATTTCAAAAATTGGCTGGATGTTAAATTTTACATAAATTTGTTCTATTTATTAATTTTTACCTGTGAAACCAAGTTTATTGGACTTGGTTGAACAAGTGAAAATAAGTAGACATATAGAACAACTTAATCTATTCAAATTCTTGCTAAATGTAAAGAACCACTGATTTATTATAAATATTATAATTCAAATGTCTTATGTACAACTTGTTTCAGTTTAAAGTTCTTACATTCACTGAACACGCGAATCTTTATAATACCACTTGGTCCTTCTGGCAACTTTAACTTCTGGAAAATTTACAATTTGGACCCCAAGTTGTCGGGGACAAAATCGTGACAAATCAGCTCTAGTATAAAGTTATAAACCCATTTCAAGGAACACACTTAATTACCAGTCACCCTGTATATCCTGTTACCTGTTTTATATGATCAAAAAAACTTCCAGGTGGAGTTCGATCATTATTATGATGACGGGCTTCATATATTCTCTATATAAATGGGTTTGACCTGACTAACTGATGTATCTCCGCACAGGCTAAACTGCTAGTCGTAGAGAGGCGAAATTAGGAGGACGTATTCTTTATAATGATGTAATCATCCAATAAGAAAGGATTTTTGAAATTTCATCCCCTGAAGGAGTGAAATAGGGGTTGGAAGTTTGTATGAAAAATATGAATCGCTTCTAGACCCCTTCATTTCTTAATAGCTAGCACACGTGTAGACCATGGCATGGATGCAGACATAGATATTTTTTTCCCCAGGAATATGTTACTTACGGCCCATTTCAATAACGCATCAACCTTTTACAACTGTCAAATTAGCTACCAACAGTAGCTGAAAGGTAATTTTTGCCTTTGTAACATGAAGTTTCAGCTACTGTCAGTAGCTAATTTGACAGTTGGTTAAAGGTAGATACGTTATTGAGACGGGCCGTTAAGGATTATTTCCGACTTTAGGTAAGCTCCCTATGCCCTATGTTCCGCTTCTTGGCTAGGCAAATCATTAAACGATATTGAACCAAGTAATTTGTCTAGCTGATCAATTAAATTCCGAGATATTATTTAGACCGCTGATTAAAAGGTGCCGTTCTCTCCGCACCCCGTGCAATCTGCCTGTGTATTTTCATTATCACTACAAGATTGCCCGAAAACCACATGGCAATATTCATAATGTTTTGACAATGTCATAAATAAATAAGGAAATTAAAAATTGTGATTATTTACTTTGTCCTAAGTAGCTTGTCATTATTCATAATGCCCGGGTATTATGCAAAATGCTCCAATGTTTTACTTGGTTCATAACATTTTCATTTGAAAAGTGCTCGACCTTTTCATCTCAGCATTAACCAAGGGCGTATCAAATTCTTTGCTCTGTAATTGGATAGCTCATTTATTTATTCAAAACGAGAACAAACAAGTATCGAAATCCCAGATACCCCTAATAATAGCTTCAAACATCCCTTATTTATGAATCAGGGTTCCTCAAGACGGACTCGAGCCACTACATCAAACAACACAGAACATAAACCCACTTAACTTGAGGGCCCGTATAATTTGCCGGTCGTTCAATTACAAGTCTGTTTGTGATAACGGCTAATTGGCGTGACGTCATTGTTATAAAGTAGGTACCTCTGTTGAGCACTTGTGGACAATGGTTTTATAGCTGTCAAAATATAGATTGACTGTGGATTCTTTTTCGTAGTGAACCTAAGAAAATCAGCAGAAAAATTCTATGAACATCTCACAGTAAAAACTTAGGTAGAGTGAGATTAAGTGAACTGTTATTCCTTGTCTGTATGTTTTGAAAGCTCACTTCATGTTCACTTCAATTTTCCCGATACCCTGAAAATGGGTTCCATTCACGAAGCAGTGCCAATGTCAGTGTTACCTGTATTGCCAAAACTACCTGTTAGAAAATAAAATACACAGCCGATTAGATAAACATACGGTTTAGGCCAAAAGTAGCACTCACACATTTTTGCATCTACACTCGACCTCGTTTTCAAAAATAAGCAAAATGTAGCTGATAAAAATATAGTTCTTGTCATCTTTATTGATCTCAAAAAAGCGTTCGACACCGTTACTCATGAATTGCTACTTAACAAGCTGGAAACAATCAAAATCGCTGGCAATGCCTTAAATTATGTTCAAATCTTATCTATACATCACAACTAGTTAAAATAGATAATAATAATCAAAGCGATGTTTACCTGCAACTTGTGGAGTATCTCAGGGGTCCATTCTAGGTCCCCTGCTATTTTATATATATATACATAAATAACATACAAGAACTTAAACTACAAGGCCATCTTACTTTAAATGCAGTTAACACTTGTTTATTTTATTTAGGATCGTCCATTCATGATTTAACTTTCCAAGCTCAAGAAGACTTATACACTCTTATTTTCATGGTTTACACATTTATGGCATTAACTATAAATATCTCTTAAACATGCTATAAGTATTATTTCTATAGTTTTTATCTTATTCAAAGCTTACAATAAAGTAAAACGCAAGTTTTACTTTATTGTAAGCTTGTGCGTGGACCCTTAAATATTAACAATATTCATTCACAGCAAAAACTTACAAAACATTTTTTTGGCTTTATATTGGATAGTTCACTATCGTGGAATGCTCACCAAGAACATATAAAAACAAAGCTTTCGTCACTACTTTGATGTCTCAGAAATATAGTTCAATGTATTCCACATCCACATAGATTGCGGCACACCATCTATTACGCCCTAGTTAATAATAATAATAAACCATTTATTTTCCAGTTACAAACCATACCTGCTATATCTCGTTAAAGTTTGAGGCACTGCGGCCAAAACGAAGCTAGATAATTTCCAAGTTGCATTAAAAAAATAATAAAAGTTGCCATATTTAACACCAACAAGCACAATATATGAAGAAACAAAAATTATGAACATTAGACAGCTATATATTTACAACATTGATCATGTATTTTTATTCGAAAAGCTCTTAACAAAGTATACACACAAACCTATCGTTTACTAAAGTAAAACAAGAAACCTAACATAGCATTCGTCGAGCTAGCTTACTTATGTTACCAAATATGAGATCTAAGTTCGACAAGAAAAATTTACATTAGAAGGAGCACAGATGAATAACAAAATACCTGATAATAATGCATAAAAAATGTACACTCATTCAATGCATCTAAAAAGTAAGTATCCCAATATTTAATAAATTAACAATAACGAATAACTTTCAATTACTCATTACAAATAAAAGCACGTTAAGCCTGGTCCCCCTGCCATTTGCAGATCTTTGGCAGTCGTTATGGATTGGCAGATCCCGGAAAATCTGAAACCCTGACTACGGGCGCTGTGGGCGTATTCTATTCCATATCACCGACGGACTTACGATTAGCTCCGATCCCGAACTAAGAATGAATGACAACGCGATTTGACAGTAACTGTCAAATCGTGTTGTCATTAATTCTTAGTGGTTAGGTGCTACGGACTAGAATACGCCCGCAACTAAGCTCGAAACTACGGACTTCGGGCTTAGAGAGTAGCCCTATCTTGCCAAGAAGTGCCGTGTTGTAAAAACGAAGTCAAGTAATGTGACCGACTAGAATACGCATTCAGTAAATCAACAGTAAATTTGACAATTTGTCCCAATCAGTTATTGATCATTTTTGTTCAAGAAATTTAGTGTTCAGAGGTTTAAAGACCAGTGTAAAGCTAAAATAATGCCAGGTATACTACCGCTCAATACTATTAGGCCACCCAGAAAAGGGTCATTCATAGTTATTATCTATTCACAAAAATCAATACTGTTTTAAAATTTGACAGCCATCTTTATTTTACGACGGCTTCACAAAGCTATGGCCTCAAAATCCAGGAGGCCAAGTTTACCTGTACTTTTCTGCTCCAGATAAGGTAGCTCCATTTGAGTTGATTGCGGTGTACGTTTCCTAGTTTTTCGCATGAGCGTGTCAGTAATCAAAGTGTTGTCAGGTTAGCGACGGCTGTTTCCAACATATTTGTTGTAGCGGAAGGCCACTTTCTAACTACGGTAAAGTTATTAGTATGAGTATTCGTCTTTTTAATCAAAGAAAATTAAGAGGACTTACAGAAGATGATATTTTGTTCCGGGTTTCTGAATGTATGTGTTAGTTAATGGTAGTTGATTTTAGTATGGTGGCTTCTGTGAGAATATTGAGTATTTGCCGGCCAAGTATGAGTTGGACTCGCGTGCAAAGGGTATTCATTTTTTTTCCAATAGAATCGGTTCAGTAGATTCGGAGCAAAGTGGCTGAGACAGACGGACAGACAGAAAGATAGCCAGCCAAACCGACAGATACACGAGTAATCATAATAGGTTTCCGTTTTTTTTATTTTGAAGTGCGGAACCCTAAAAGGTTCCCCAAGAATTCCTTAATGGCAGCCTTACTCCCACTGAAGATCCACGATGTACATCACGCTGTTGGTCCACCTAGTGGTTCAAAGCTCCCTGTAACTTAAATGCCAATGGTTTATTACCCTGTGCAGGTGAAACACATAATAGGTACCTAATAAATTAACATAGTAGATACAATAGCCTATCTGCTTAGCAAGCGTGGCAATTAGGGCAACAGCTGAAGTGGTCGTTAGAAGCCCATGTACAGTAGTTTAAGTTTATGGTCTAATATTATGACATAAATAACGTTAAGTACGGTAAATACTACTTTGAGATATTGTAGAAAATAATATGTATAATATAATATATTCTTATGTTAGCTACATCCTTAACAATTGTCGCGTTACTTATATCCGCAAGTCATGTGATACTATTGAGTGTTTAAAATTTTATCACTACAGCTGGCGGGCGTTGACAATATTTGTCACTTTTTTTTTGCGATTATGTTCGTTCCAAAAAACGAAGAAACTCTTGGGATCTTTTTATTTCAGTTTCACAGTAGGTGCAAAATTCTTTATTATAACTATCACATAGAAATTGTTACCCATTTGTTCGCCACCACTGTAGTAGCAACAGATGTTTTTAGCGACCCATTTATTCTCTCTTTTTTAGGGTTCTGTACCCAAGGGGTTACCAACGGAACCCTATTACTAAGCCTCCGCTGTCCGTCCGTCCGACTGCCGCGGACTGTATCTCAATAACCGTGATAGGTAGACAGTTAAAATTTTTACAGTGTATTTCTATTGCCGCTAGAACAACAAACAACAAAAAATAAATGAAACATTAAAGGCGGCTCCCATACAAGAAACGTATTTTTCGGTTTGTTGTATGGAACCCTTCGAGTGGGAGTCCGACTCGCACTTGGTCGGTTTTTGCAATTTCTATTACGATACGTAATATAACCTTTGCTACAGTAATGTGTCGGTGTCACAGCATTAATCTGTACGTGGCAGTCACGACGAATGCTTTTAGGTTGTATTCAGAGAGCGGCTTACTCGGAAATTTGAGGAGCCCAATTAGTCTGTTCGGGTAGTGGAAAACTTTGCCTGAAGCCCTACTATGACGTACTAATGCCATCCAATTCCGATGATGTAAACGGGATAGTGCTATTCGCTATGTATAGCTCCGTCTCCCTCTTAGAGCGGAATCATTATCGTTTTAAGACTTCATGGTAGGGCTGAGCTTTGATATAAAACGTGCCAACATTTAAATTAGATGTTTTAACATGCACGTTAACACTGGTAAGGTGCTTTTGGGGAAACGTTAATCAGAAATTTGACTGGTAGACCGACAACCTTAAAACGGCCTATTTATTAAAACAGACAACAGACAATTAAAAATGCGAAAATTTTATTTGTTTCTTCCGTCCATCTTGCATATTTTCCGCTTAGTTGATCAGAACCTGTGTTTGACAAAAATGTCAGTTATATAAAATAGGGTCCGGTTGCTTGGTAGACCGACAACCTTAAAACGGTATATTTATTAAAACAGACAGCAGACAATTTAAAATGCGAAAATGTTACATTGTTGTTTTTTCCATCCATCTTGCATATTTCCGCTTTGTTAAGCAGCATCTGTGTTTGACAAATATGTCAGTTACGTAAAATAGGGTCCAGTTGTTTACTTCAATTCAGAATGCCGCAATAGGTGACAATAATCTAAGGCCGACTAAACTAACACCGACATCCCGTCCAATGAAAAAAACACAAAGGACAACCGATAATAGAGTTAAGAATTAAACAGCTGATTTATGCAAATAAAATAACTACTAGAAATACTATAGACACTTCGTGCCTTTGTACCAGAGATGTGCTATGCAGCTATGCATATAATGAGAATGTAAAAGCTAAGTTACAAAGCTATTTGATCGTTTCCACTGATGCTAAGCTATGTAGCGGAGCGAGTAAGATATGCTTTGAAAATGCGCCGCCGCACGGTAGCTGTGCGAATATGATGCACAGCTCGAGCATACTGTTACACTGTTCTGCACATAGCTACAATATTCGCAACCATCCATATCACGTACCCATAGCTCGCATCCATAGCACGCATACACAGCACGCATCCTTCGTAATAAAAACGTAGCTTAGTTGAATCAGTTTCCACCAGAGCTATGCTATGTGGACCAATGTATATGATTGATGGATATCAAACGCATCCATAGCAACGTTGCATAGCACAACCATGGTGGAAAAGCAACCTTACACTTAATCGGCGTAGCCTATTAAACTTTGTTTATTAATTATTTATTTATTCATTATCACAAATTATATAATTACATATTATTTTAAATATACATTTTTATTTATTTATTTATTATTTTATATATGTTGGGCTTGGCTTCCAGTCTAATCAAGGCTACTCTCTAAACCCGAAGTCCTAGTTTCGGGCTTAGTTGCGGGCGTATTCTACTCCGTATCACCTTCGGACTTACGATTAGTTCCGAACCCGAACTAAGAATGAAAGTCAACACGATTTGACAGTAACTGTCAAATCATGTTGTCATTAAATCTTAGTGGTTAGGTAATACGGCCTAGAATACGCCCGCAACTAAGCCCGAAACTACGGACTTCGGGCTTAGAGAGTAGCCCCTCAGATGCAGTTCAATACCAGTAGTAGTAGTAATAGTAGTAGTGGAGCGACTGCCCATCTGACCGAGTAACACGATACAGTCAAATGACAGCCGGGACCAACGGCTATCCAAAAATATCCGGACACGGACGTGTGTAACAAGTTCATATAAAATGTACGCATCGATATTTTTTTTGGGCTCTTAACGGACCACGGTCCATCCACGTACCGGGACGGCCCGCATATTAAGTGTAGATTAACCTTCGTACTCTCCGAGATAAAGAGGAAACTTGACTTCTTCTGACTGGTTAGTATAATGTATGTTTAGTACATGCATATGTCACAAAGAAGCAGCAAGACAAAACAAGTGTACCCGTCGTTGTCTCGTCCTCAATGATGAAGCATGTTACTAAGGTAGTATATTTCCTTGTTACCTGAGGGCGTTACATTAAGTTTAAGTCTCAGCTACTACTAGTAAGTGGTGACGGTCGGGCGTTTTGGGGGACTGTCTTTATGTAGAACTTTGACGTTTAAAAAGTGCTGTCACCCTAATTTGAATAAATGACCTTTGACTTTGAAATAATAATTCTCGTATCCGAACGCTCCCATTCCCAGCTCACCGTCTATTATCCATGGATTTTATTTAGTTAACAGCCAAAACATATCTGATTGCTACAACCAAAAGGGTTCATCATCTTCGGACGAGACAACAACAGGAATAATTTCAATCGAACGGCGCTTACCGGTAATCTAGTTTGTTTGCTCAAATATTGTGTAATGGTTCGTGAACAACACAAATTATATTTTTAATCAAAAGTTTAACAGGATGCTACTTACTGTTTACGCCGAAAAAAAATCACATAGTCATGCCAAATAAGGGAAATCCAGTGTCCTTATCGATACTTAATACCCCCATTACCTACCTACATCCATCGTATCTATGTCAGTGTCAGTTCGTATAATCTACAAACAGTAGCGTACTTATCTGCGTGCATAATGCATAAAGTAGATAATCCTCGGTGAGATGTCCACGAGTGGCTTTCTGTTTATAAACTCTGTGTAATTTCACTATTTATTGAGTGTTTTTAAAGTTTTTAGTGATATCATGTGATTCATTGTTTTGCTTGTTAATGTTGAGTAGGTAGGTACTTTGGTACTCCTGCCAGGGTTGCGGTTTTTTTTCGTATTATTACTATAAATATATAATAGTCACCGTGGCCCTGGAACGCAAAGGGCTTTAGGAGGAAAACGTATGCGTTTTAATCAGTAAGAGTCTGACACTCCCTTCCGCTCCACTGAGAGCGGGACAAGTCATTTGATGATACCCCATACGTAAATAAAATGATTGTAGTACTAGAACTTTTAAATAAGTAACGCTTCCACAATAATATTAGAAAATAGAAAAAAGTTGGAATTACTTAGTAGATAAGCAATTTTGCGTGACCAGAGGACTGGCTCGTTCTTTGCCTGAATAAGCATTGCCATTCAACATGGTCGAATAGCTTCAACTTGCTGACTGACCGAATCCTTAACAATTTCTAAGTGTCTGTAAATTGTTTTTTTGAAATAAATACTTCGAATTTAATTTGCAACTAGTTAAGAACAGACCAGTTTTGAAAAAATGTGCCATGGGGAGACTCTATGTCTAATATGGGATGATGATGAAAAATTTAAATTCTCAGAACAGGTACCTAATAGTAAACAAGCTTTTGTGTTCTATTAATTTGTTATTAGGAATTGTACAAAGTTAACTCATATTAAAAATCAATTTTGGAAAATCATGACATCCAACCATACAATATACTTCAGTATTTATAGAAGAAATATACCACTCGCCTGTATTTTTGATGTTGATTTTCATGAATTTTTCATAGATTATTCGGCTTTTCCCAAATAAGAAGGTAATACCTACATAGAGGGCGGTCTAATGGAAAAATGGTTTCTCAAGGCTTAGTCATGGAATTTAGCAGGTATATAATGTATTTTTATTTTTTAAAAGGAACTCCTCACACAATTCGCAATGTGGCACGGAGCGGTGTCACCGTTATTCTTTTGTTTTGTTTTAGAGCGTAGTGCAACGATCCAGCCTGGATATTTTTTTTTAAATTAACGAGCCACAGGAAACTAAAATGGGTAAGAATGAGTCGGGCTTGCACACAAGGTTTCCGATATTCAGTAGTATTTCTTACTATATCTTTATAAGTAGACAAAGGGGTTCATTTAAAAAAAACTAACCATTTACTTAGCTGATAGTAGATGCCTTATTCAAATTCTTTATTTAAACTATGTAAGTAGTTGGTTAATAAGTTTTTATGAATAAGGCCTGTAATTGTTACATGTATTGTTCTGGTGTTATAAGCAAATAATGTACCGAAATTTTGTAAGTAGATTTCAAGTAAATAACTTATACATAGAAATTCATAAATGTTACGGAAAAGGTATTGACGGACGGGCTGTGATCCTATAAGGGTTCGCTTTTCCTGAGGCACGGAACCCTACAAAAACACAACAAAAATAAAAGTACAGCAACCGCGTTCACCGTGTTCTTGTGTGAGAAAAGGTCTTTGTCCAGCACTGGTTCAGTTTCAGGCTGGTTGACATAAACGCATTGCATCGCATCGCATCGTATTTGGTGTGTAGAGAACCTTACAGAATCCTAAAATAAAAAATCCTATCAACCTGACCTCGTATCGTTAAGCTTCAAAATAAATTGGATGCTACTTTATTTTGTGTCTTCTTGATTAGGTTTTTAGCCTCAAGTGATTTTTAACGATTATAGGATAATGGAAAGGAATATTCCTGAAAATATTGAAACAGGTATCAGATACCTACTTTCTTATAAACAACTCGCGGACGTCACGCGGTTTCACCCGCGTAGTTCCCGTTTCCGTGGGAGTACGGGAATAAAATATAGCCTATATTACTCGCTGATAATGTAGCTATCCATTGCTAAAATAATTTTTCAAATCGGTCCAGTAGTTTTTAAGTTTATTTAGTTTATTAAGTTACATACAAAAATACAAATCTTTCCTCTTTATAATATTAGTATAGATATTTAATTTTACCACGTTCTGGTTCAGACACTTAAAAGGTATGGAAACAACTGACGTAGCACTTTTGGTTGGGATTGTCAAAAAAGTCGGATATCACACTAACAAATCAAAAACATTAAACATAAATGTCTCATTAATTTGCCTTGTTGGGTTCAATTCCCAAACTGACCACATGAAACTGTAAAATAGAATGTTATGTAAAGCGCCTGCTTGCTTTTTCTTCTCTTTCTATAAAAACCTCTAGTTTGAGATATGTTAATGAAATATGATCTAAAATAAATATGAGCTACATCATCGAATACCTCATCGTTTAAGGTAATAAGTACGAAAAAACATAATAGCTGTTCAGTAATTTTTTTGCGAGTTATGCGCACATAGATGTATAGGGCAGAAGATTCGTTTATTCTATTACACGTTGTAAAATAACTTTTTAACCAAATGCTTAAATTAAATTAATATCTACTGATTAGTAGATTCTTCAGAGAATTAGAATCTACTTATCAGTATTTAAAGTAACCATAATAAATAAGGCTTAGGTTCCGTGGTTATTTTTATTAGTGCCGATAAACTTTAACATTTATTGGCACTTATTCCTTACATTGACCTACTTGTTATCTCCGCCTTTACGAGTGACAATGGGTTTGATCACGTCGTCATAAGTATAATTTTTTTTTGGCTACACAACAAAGGGCGTCTACAAGTAAATTTTATCGTTTTGATCTATTCCCATCTAATACCAAGAGGTTCCGAATTTATTTTCTATTCCCAACGAGTACCACATTTTTTAAATAAAAAATCTATTACTAACGAATACCAAAACGTGACTTTTTGTACACTCAGCTACACAAAATTTCTTCTATACATATAATAAAAAAGTAACGGATCGCTGTCTGTACATGGAAGATATATGAGAAAAAATATTATTGGGACCTTTATCAACGCAAATAGCACCCAAAACAATGATTGTTAGAATTTTTGTCTGTTTATCTGTTTGTCTATGCGTTTGTGCACGCTAATCTCAGAAACGGCTTATCCTATTTAGATGTATATGGTAAGCTTCACATAACATTTAGTGTTTGTTTCATGTCAATCGGTTCATAAAAAAAAAAGTTATGCCAATTTAAAGAATCACGTCGAACATTTGTTTAACTATCTGTATTTATCTATATTCTTTCTCTGTTCAGTAGCATTGACTAAAACCTTACTAAACTTCATAATCTTAAAAGAAAAATGTGTGCCCCAAGTAACTATTCCACGCAGACGAAGTCGCGGGTAAAAGTTAGTACCTATTTTAATATTTTATAAAAAATAAAACTCCGTCTATTACATTTCCACGACTAAACCACTGAATTAATTGTGATAGTTAGTTACACAGATAGATTGGGTCTTGAAGAAGAACATTGGGTTAAAATTACCCAATGTTCTTCTTCAAGACCCCAATCTATGTATATACAGGGAGTACGTTCCCTAAATACAATTTTCTACATTCACATGAGCAGAACCGCTGGCAGAATACTATTAAAAAAACTGGCCAAGTGCAAGTTGGACTTGCACACGAAGGGTTCCGTACCATAAGCCGAAAAAAAAATGTTTTACTGTATTGGGGCCTCTTTTTATTTTATTTCATTTTTATTATTTAACAATAGAAATATATCATCTGTCAAAATTTCAACTGTCTAGCTATCACGGTTCATGAGATACAGCCTGGTGACAGACGGACAGACAGTCAGACAGACGAACGGACAGCGGACTCTTAGTAATAAAAAAAACGATATTAACTTCGTCAGTTTGTAACGCTATCACGCCTAAACTGCTGAAACACTTTCGAATTATGCGATAAAGATGGATTGCACCTTATTGATATAAACTGACGCGAGTAAGGGTCATAGTCTTCTATATAGATTTAAAACGACCACGGTCTGTTCTTGTCGACATAACATGGAACCTTATCCCATTGACAACTTCTGAAAGTTTCTTCAAAAGCCAATTAACTGATAGCATGTCTTGTTAATCTACTAACGATACGGTTGGTACAGAATTGTTATTCTGAAAAAAAGAAACATTAATCGGTCCAGCAGATTCGGAGCTAAGTGGTTATGACAGATGGGTAGAAAGACACCAGAGTGATCCTAAAAGCGTCCCAGCATTATGCTGAGCTGTCATTTTCTGCGTGGCGTCGGACGTAAAAGAATTGCACCATCCCATCACTTCTCATGGGTGTCGTGAGAGGCGACTAAGGGACTCACCAGAGAATGGACAGCAGCGTTCTCTGTGCATTGCAACAGCTACACTGCGATCGCAAACCCGCCTGTCAAGTGTGGCGATTATGGCACTGCTGGACAAGGTTCTGCTGGTTACCCTCCGGGTACGGAATCCAAAAAAATAGCCCGCGTTTTCACCCCCCATGGCTTATCTTACCTTATCTACACAAACCTTGCTCTTTTCCAGGTTAAAATAATTTATTGTTAGGATTTCTATTACTAAAAGAATTCACGAAATCTGATCAGTAATTCCAGAAATCACCTCCCACAAACATACATACAAACAATTGAAACTCGAAGAGACTTTGAAATAAAAATCATAACCTTCACCACGAATTGAAACAAAGAAAAAATGTTATTTTCTCTCAAAGACCAATTCTGAAGTAGATACCCCGGATAACTCGGATTTCATCTATAATTTAAAATATCCGGGTCACAAGAAATTTCATCTTAGTTTCAAACAAACTATTATTGAAATCACAATTTACATTTTCAATGGATTTTTTACTTTGAATATTTCGATTATGAAAATATTCTTTACTTTTCTACCCACAGTTTTAAACGAACTAGTTTTCTCGCAAGAGCGTCTGTCTACATGAGGATTTTGTTGAATTTAGTTATTTTTCTTATTATTTTAAAGATTAAGCTGAAGCTTAAAGTTGTAAGCTGAAGTAGTAGGTACAGACGCCAGCATATCAAGCTACAATAATCTGTCAAATTTCTTTAATAGATTTTCAACTTTATTACAAAAACATTAGGCTTCGAAGTTGCAAAGCATGATGTGCCGCTGGCGTCTGTACTTAGTAAAGTAGTATACAGAGTGACTATACCGGTATGTATTCCTTGAAATGTGTTTTACTTGAGCTAATTTGTATGTTCTACTACCTTTATTTTAAGGATGGGAAAAACTCCAATGACTTCTTCCGCTCTGGGCGGAGCGGAAGGGAGTGTCAGGCTCTTACTGACTAAAACCCATCCGTGTTCCTCCAAATGCCCTTTGCGTTCCAGGACCGCGGTGACTCCTTCGAACAAATTCCGCAATCATATTATTGTTACTCATCATCATCATATTAGCAGAAAGACGTCCACTGCTGAATATAGGCCTTCCCCGAAGGGAGGGGGGGGGTTGCCATATTCGCCAGGCTTGGCAGGCGGGTTGGCGATCGCACGAAAGTTTGTGAAGATAAATATAATATGGATGTTTGTTACTCTTTCACGCAACAGCTACTAAATGGATTTTGTTGAAACTTTACAGGGAAATAATTGCTTACACATCAGAATAACACCTAGCTAGGCTATCATTTATAAATGGGAGATGTTCTCATTCCACACGGGCGGATTCGTTAATGAACTTTGAAAAAAGACTTATCACAATTAGCCGTTTTTGGTTGTGACGTGGAAAATATCACAAAATTTAAAAAAAGTTGGATAACTCTAAAATAATCCAAGTTGAAACCCAACTTATCCGGGTCGAAACCTCTGCAAATTAGCAAGGAATGCAAACAATTAGTTACATAGTATACTACTGTAAAGTTAGGTAAGTGTAGGACGATTCAAACTTAATGATGTTTGTAAAGTTTGCATCTCACTATACAGTAACCCACCCCTCAACCCCGCTGTCATAAAATATGATTTATTCGAAACCCTATGCGCGCTAGACCGACTCGCACTTGACCGGCTTACAAAACTTTGAACCAAAAGGTTTTAAAAAAAATGTGTATTTTATATTCCCAATAAGCTCATAAAAGGCTCTCAGTGAACAGCTTCTTTCAAGTAAGACATATGAAAGTATCGAAAAACTATCATAACTTTCATTATATTGCACCATACTGAGTTCAGTCACTCATGTTCAATAACTAACAAATTCTTTCAGAAAAATCTACTTTTAATACTCCTCTCAAAAATATTTGATGAAAACCAAACAAAAAAATGAACACCATTTCTCTTTCGATTCTTATTTTAAACTTTTACACTTTATTTTGACAGTTCGATTACATTCATACAGTAATGATGTGATCCATCACTTTAAAACGTGTTAAATGTTTCGAGATAGTTTTCAATGGTCATTACCATCATCTCAGTCAACGCCCGACCATTCAAACGTTTACTTAACCTTCGAGTGACAGCCAGATTTATTATAGGCAAAGGTATTTTGTAGAATTTATTTTTTCAGTTGGCAACCGCACGGCTAATCAGCCGCCTTGCATTACCACAGCACAGGCACAATAGAAAAGATGCATTCACGGTGAAAGCTTTCCCCATTTTTCTTCGCTTTTTACCCCGGATTATCTTAGTCCCGAACCATGCGCATTAGTCCCATTTTGTACCGAGTACGAGTTGCTAACTCCAGTCTATTCTGTGAGACTCGACCGCGTGGCCGCCTCCACACAGTCGCGTCAGAATGTTCGCAACTTTGAACGCAGCGTGTCTTCGCTACTTGTTTAAAAGCGTCGAATATTTTCGAAATTGAATACAGAATATTCTCGTGTCTCATTCTAAAGCAGAAAAAAAAGTTTTGTTACTTATAAAATATTTTATCGAATATAATTTGAAATAAAATAAAATAGTGATGTGCGTCCGTGTTGTTGAGTGAGTGCAGTTTTGAAAAACCATTTCCAAATAATTGAAGTACAATGAAATTGTTTTCAATATTAATTTAAATCTTTGATCTCACAACTGAATATTAATTGAAAGTACTTTAATTGCTATTTTGGTTGAAGTGCGGAAAGTTTGTTGGCTTTAGATGATTTATGATGCGGACGACATCGCGGAGTCGGCGGTTCGGAAAATTTTAATGCTCCGTAATTGACGTGACTTTCGGTAAGTAACAAAGTCAGAAAGGACTTAAAATTAATTGTTAGAATTATTAATTTGACAGGATCTGAGAGTTTTCGGATTTGTTGAGTGAATTTATACTTCTTTTACATTGTATATTAATTTTGATAATATTAGGAAGGTAACTATAGAATAGAAATATAAGAAAAAAAGAAAAATATGCGTATCATCATACAAACGGTACTGTTTCACTAATTTACTCCTTATATCAACAAATAACATATACACACCATTCATAATTTATACCAAAACACCATCCCCATTGATGACTCCTTAGCAATGTTTACCACATAATTACATCCCAATCTCTTTTTTATTACTAAAGATATCAATAAACATGTCTAAACTACAGACCAGATGCAGAATAAATAGCGGCTACTCTGCGTACTATCGCAGTAAGTATTTAAAATAAAACGTTAAAGAAACATCTTCTTTTCGCTGTTTGAGGATTGTACTTGGCCTACTTTGCTCTGCAATCGCCACGTTCAGTGGAACGCACTTGTGAAAGTATATTTGTTTTGTAGGAGTATTTTATTACGTTCTGAATTATAGGAATATTTATTTCACAAACGGGATAATGTTTTGATTTTTAAATGTGTGTATTGAAGACAAGAATGCTACTAGGTACATGTTCACATTTCCATACAAAAAAAAACTTTATTACTAGACACGTAGACACTCATAAAACATCGGTTTATACAGTGCTTAAACAATCTCGATTTTCTAATAACGTATTGTGAATTTTCCGTTTTTACTTATTTAGGTTTTGCGTTTCGCCAAACCTGTAAATCCGACGCATATTTGCTAAATTCTGTCTCAATAAATCAATCAGCTCGGTTCATCGTAGACATAAAATGCTTTTCGCAAAAACAAGGCACAGTTTTACTATAGAAACATTCATAACTTCCGTTGGCTTTTGTTTATACATGTTTAGTACCAGTTCGTCATTACAAAGTATAAACAGAGTATTTTTTTAAATTCTCCATTAACATCACTAGTGGAGAAGCAATCACTGGACGATCAACGTCAATTTTTCTTTATCAAGTATTATTTATTTATTTATTATTTATTTAATATGGGTTTGCTCTTGACTCTAGTCTAGGTCATAGATGACAGAGACAAAGTCGACGATGGAGCGAGCTTACCCAGAAGAAGCCTGTTAACTCTAATTTTGAAGAGATTATGGTTGTATGCGTTCGGAAACACAGACGCAGGCAGTGTGTTCCACTCCTTTGCTGTGCGCATTATAAAAGACGTTAGTATTCATGAAATAGCAAATTATGGTTCTTATTGGTGGTTAAAAACTTTCGTTTAAAGATAAAATATATCTATAGTAGATTCCACCGATGTTTTTCTTTTGTTTATCTTTCAACCCGGAATCTCCGTATTTTTTCCAAGAATGCGGGTCGGCTTTTAATGTAACCGAGGCTGAAGTACCTCATCATTATTTAATTCTCATAATTTATTATTTATTTATTATTTTAAAGGTGAAGATTTTTATAGTTTAAAGGACACAGAAATAGTAATTATAATTTCTTAGAAAAGCAAAATGCGAACAGATTGCAGAGAATAATAAGAATAAATGGCAGTCGTTCCGTGAAATTCATCTCGTTTGAAACTCAGCTGCATCTGGCTACGTTTACTGCCGGTCTAGATTAATCAACACGTCATTGGGTTATCGAGAATTAGTTGATTTTGATGACTGTTTAAAGAGTTACTTCGAAACTCACCTACTGCACACGATTCGATAGCTAGGTACTTAACTAGTTTTTTTTTCAATGTAGCCAAAATAGCAATATACCAACATTCAAATTCACACAACAAAATTTTTCAAAAATAGATGAATAATTAAAATGATGGAGTTTCATTTGATTGTATTGATACTGAGATTTAAATGTGAACAGAACATTCTTATAATAAGATAAGTGACGTTTTATAAATAAGCCCCTTTTTAACCGACTTTAAAAATGAGCAGGTTATCAATTCGGATGTTTGTGTATCAAAACTACATACATCTATATTATGTTTTATTATTTTCGGGCATACCTCCGTCATATATACCTACCAAGACACATTTGCAAATTTTTTTCAAAAGAGGTTTATTCTAAAACTATACCATTTAAATTCCATAAAGATCTGACGAAGAACTTCGGAGATAGACAGCTACATAGATATGAACCGGTTGGAAATTTAACGAGGTAGAAAAAAAACTTTTTAACAAAAAAATACAAACCACAACAAAGGAACCACTAAAACTATTAGGAAGTCGGTTGGTTACAATCTGTAGTTGCTAAGCCAAAGGCCAATTCTCGTACTCATCACGGCGACAAAATCACTATCAATAACTCATCAAAACGTAGAGTATGGGAAATGGAGGTATTTTTGACTAATTGAGCCTGACATACGAATGCGCACGTAGATTTGGTCCTCAGATGTTCAGTGGAAACTATGAAAGCTTGTACATGTTTGCTCCGTCACAATTCAAAGGATTATCCAATCGATACCAAGCTATTTGGTAGCTGAAAAGCGAAAATCGCTAACACTAGACGTACCATAATACGTACGGCGATGCGCCACCGGTACATGGTGGACATCCCACCCACATGCACAACCACGACATGCATCTACTTTCAATATTTTTTTCTTATTTAGTTTTTAACGTATCTTTAGGGTTTAGTTTAAGAAAAATAAAATTAAGTATGTGGGTGGGTATGTCGTTTTGTGGCAATTAAGTACTTTTTTCTTTCTTTCTTTACATGCACTAAACGTATTGGGAACACATTCATTGCGCGAACAGCTAAGGAGTGGAATTCCTTGCCAGTGTCTGTGTTTCCTGATAGCTACAACCTGGGAGTCTTTAAGTCAAGATTGAATATGTTAGGCATCTTCGACCACATCATCGCTTACCATCAGGTGAGATAGTGGTCAAACGCGTGCCTAACACATTAACAAGTAAAAAAAGAAAAATACCGAACCGAAAACGAATTAACTTAAAAACTACTGGACCTATTTGAAAAATTCATACAGCAATGGATAGCTACATTATCAGCGAGTAACATAGGCTATATTTTATCCCCGTACTCTCACGGGAACGGGAACTACGCAGGTGAAACCGTGTGACATCTGCTTGTCAATAGTAAAAACGAAAAAAAAAACACTATTGTCCATTCTGCCCTTAACTCGAACTAAAATCCTAATATTAGAATGGTTATCACTCGTTCTACCTTAACTGAGTTCAACTTTGCTCCCATGAGAATTGACATCATAGCTTTACTTTGAGTTCACTACAGTACCTTCACCCCTGCTAACCCTTGGGGATAATCGTGATATTAACTGTATGTTGATTATCTACTACCTATAATTAGTTCTCGAGGGAAATAAGGTCGACATTTCTTTTATGTTGTGATAACGTTTGATATACCTACTTACTACCATCTTTATGAGAGTGATGGAAGAGGGAGTGCACCTGTGTTTGCGCAAACACTTGTGCACTATAATATGTCTCGTGCCAAAAGCTAGTCTCGGTTAAGATTGGCTGCCATGGCCGAAATCGGTCAGGAGGACCACCTTTAATTTTATTGTGCTATATTAAGTTCAAAAAAATATTATTCGAATGTAAAACTTACAAATTTCAATCATCTGTTTCTTAGTACCTATTAATTGTCTTAGAAATTATAATTATTCCGAACTGACTATATTATAAGCCATCAAAGGCTCCTGTGGTTTTTAGCATATAGGTATATTTGATCATCATCTGCCTAGCCTTTTCCCAATTAGGTTGGGGTCGGCTTCCAGTCAAACCGGATTCAGCTGAATACCAGTATTTTACGTAGAGCGGCTGCCTACCAGATCTCCACAACCCATTAACTGGGTAACACGGTAATCCTTGGTAAAACTGGTGTCAGATTTTCTGGCTTCTGACTATCCGTAACGACTGCCAAATATCTACAAATGACAGCCGGGACCAACGGCTTAACGTGTTTTCCGAGGCACGGAAGAGTCTCGGTATGTTAACATGGTCACCCATCCACAGACCAATCTCGGCAAGCGTTGCTTAATCTTGAAGCGCGACCCGTGCGGCTGTTATTATTTAGCCACGTGTATTGATACTCTGTGGTATATATTTTGAAATTTAATTTAAAAAAAACGAAAAGACTTGGGAAACGATGTGTATGGAGAGAGCTTTTCGATGTTATAGGTGACAGTTTCTACAGTATTTTTCAATGTATGCCGCCCACTTCTGTGGTTGTAGTTCAAGTGTCAAATGTCACTTTGGAATGGGAACGTTTATTTCAAATTTATTAACGTACCCTTTCGTTTTGTCTGCGGTCCTTAGAGTGAGGTTTGAAGGAGAAGTACCTGCTACTACAAAATTTGGACCTTCTTGTAAATCATAGATTGAATCATTGCAATTGCTGCATTTCGCAGAATTTTTTAACTACAAAAAATACCGATGGCGGTCACCTGAATCTGCCTAACTTTTTTTTTATTTACAGAAACATGTCATACCTATTTTTATTATTCTATATTTAGTCTGTCAGTCAGGTACACAGATATAAAATTACTACGTAGAAAAACAAATATACGGAAGACAAGCAAAATTTTTTTTACATAAACACACTCGGTCACAGTTGTATATTATTGGCAGACGGTCGATGGAACAGACATGTGATAGAGTGGAGACCGCGTTTGGGTAAACGTAGTATGGGACGCCCTGCGGCACGATGGATCGATGATTTGGAGAAGGTGGCTTGCAGCGGATGGATGCGGACCGCTCAAGACCGGGATGGTTGGCGCTCTTTGGGAGAGGCTTACGTTCAGCAGTGGACGGCAATTGGCTGATGTGATGACCCTTATTGACACAGAAAAGCATAAGAAATAAAATTAGTTCTCATTTAGGAGACCGTAAACAGAATAATATTGTTAAAAATTAATCCTTAGTTCTGGAAATAAAGAAAGAAAGAAAGAAAACTAGTTTATTTGGCACACACACAGACACACATTGTAGATACAAATAACAAGCTTGTTGGCCTCTATAAATACACTCTAGGGCTCTAGGTCCAGATTCCTCGCATATTTCGTGCCTTTGCCTCGAAAAGGAATAGGTTGAAATTCCTGTTTTTCCTTTTCCTCGGTCCTTGAAGTAAAGTGTGAACTGAATCGACTACTATAAATACTACTGAACTATCTACTAGATTTGGACCATTTGACAAACCAACCAATCATACGTGTTGTCAGTCAGTCACACAGTAACGGCAGAGTTTTATAAATATTGATTAACAAGTTACAATTTTTTTTTTATGAAAAAGCATTGCCCCACAGTAGGAATTTCCCCTGTATCGTGGGTGCGTTTACAAACATACAAAGTCACATACACAAACAGCCAGATCCGGAACAACTATCTGTAGGCCATACAAATATTTGTTCCGTGCGGGAATCGAACCCGCGACACCCAGCGTAGCAGCCAATCGCTCAACCACTGCGCCAACCGTGTCATTGTCATAATCTTTCAGTGTCATAATATTGAAACGCATAATATTATTCTCTACTCGACACAACTAAGAAGACAGTTATAATAGCTTGTTATATTTTTTTTATTTAGGTTTTTCCGTCATAGCAACTGAGTCGATTGGATTGGAGGAAGTTTACTTTTTAAGTACTTTATTTATTTACACTTCATGCATAAAGGTACAGTGGCGAATGAATTACCTCAGGCATTCTCAACTAGTTAACCAAGAGTGGTTAAAAAGGTGCGTTGACTAAACCAAAAAGTTATAGATGGGTATATTTAAATATTACAAGATTCCCCACAAGGATTTAGTTCCCACAGTCCCTGTCAAAATTATTGAATGTTTGTCTCAAAAAAGGCTAAACATCCCTCTATCACAATCATATAAATATTACAAGATTCCCCACAAGAATTTAGTTCCCACAGTCTCTGTCAAAATTATTGCATGTTTGTCTCAAAAAGGGCTAAAACCCCCTCTATCATTCTGAAATCGCACTTTGGTACCGTCAGCAAAACCAACAAGTCCAATCTTTTTAATTTCCCTCAGGGAGGGTACAACAGATTCTAATCGACAAAATTATATCAATCAACGTCATTTCTCGTGTTCGATCGCCGATCGACCAATCAGATTGCGTCATTGAGCACGCGTAACGTAGTAAAGTTTTTACCGCATTTTGTTAGGATTTAGTGGAGTTACGATTTTATGTGTCAGAGAAAAAAAATATGGAAAAACAAATTCAAAATAAGGTTCAGTTGAAAACCAGTGCCAGGAAACTACTAGTTGTCTGGCATTTTGCTGAACTGGACCTATTTGGCGCAGTTTCGGGGCACACAATGTAATTGCTTTAAAATTAAGTTTCCTTTTATTAGTACATATATTGTGTGTGCCAAATAAACTACTTTTCTTTCTTCTTTGTTTCTTTCAAATTACATCCTCAAATAAAGTAATTGAACTGAGACAATGTGGCTTTCCTCTGACTGCCACTCTATTATCACACTACTGATGACCATCCAAAATGTACAGAAGCGAAACTTTGGTGAGAGAAAATATTCAAAATCGAATTTCTATCTAATCTTAATGTTGTAAATGTCCAAAGTTGTTGTTTTGAGGGTTTCGGACATCCGTAAAAAAATGGAACACTTATAAGATCACTCGGTTGTCTGTCTGTCTGTCTGTCTGTCTGTCACAGCCAATTTTCTCCGTATCTACTAGACCAATTCTGTTGAAAATTTGGTACTCGAATGATCTTCCGTGAGTTTGGGTCACAGAAGATCACATGTTCAATTTTACACACACGTTACGTAAATAAATATATTGAGCATGGGGACAAACTTTTGGTGACTTTTGGGGCCTTATTGACTTATGGGGACTTTTAGGGGACAAATTATAACATTTAAAAAATTACTTGTGGTAAAAATAACTGAATGAAGGTATTGTGACTAGATGGGCAAGCACGCAAATTGGTTAAATTGGTTATATTACGAGTGTCTCAACAATTTATAAAATTATAACACCAATTAAAAAGCCCTAAAAGCAATAAAAAAGCCATTTTAATCGGTCCACCCGTTTTGTAGTTACACCAACATCCTGACTAACGGCTAAAAATAATTTCATTAAACGTTCTACACAATGATCTAGTGGCTGTTATGCCGCACAGCTCAAATTAGTTTATAGTGTAACGTATATAAAAAGAGTGTGAATTTCAGTATTAAATGCCATTTTTGAAGTGAAAACTTCTTTAGGCTCGTTGAGCACTTTTTGGGTGAACAAAAATCTTGGAACTCGTGTCATCGTCACCGAACGCTTTCCCTGAGCTATATGTACACTGTGTATATGTGTGCTTTTTGGGTAAACAAAAATCATGGAACTCGCGTCATCGTCACCGAACGCTTTCCATGAGCTATATGTATACTCTGTATATATGTGTGCTTTTTGGGTGAACAAAAATCATGGAACTCGTGTCATCGTCACCGAACGCTTTGGGTGAACAAAAATCATGAAACTCGCGTCATCGTCTCCGAACGCTTTCCCTGAGCTATATGTACACTGTGTATATGTGTGCTTTTTGGGTGAACAAAAATCATGGAACTCGCGTCATCGTCACCGAACGCTTTCCCTGAGCTATATGTACACTGTGTATGTGTGCTTTTCGGGTGAACAAAAATCATGGAACTCGCGTCATCGTCACCGAACGCTTTCCCTGAGCTATATGTACACTGTGTATATGTGTGCTTTTCGGGTGAACAAATATCATGGAACTCGTGTCATCGTCACCGAAAGTTTTGGGTGAGCAAAAATCATGGAACTCGCGTCATCATCACCGAACGCTTCAGCTTTCGCTTAGTTATCACTTCTATCGGCAATCCCCAAAGACTGCCCGGCATGTTTTTTTTTTTGTATTGCGAAATTTGATCAATACTTTCATCAAATATGTTTATTTGTGCACACGGGTACAGAAAGGTGTAACAAATTCAGGTCGTTGTGTCCCGCCACACTAAGCGGCATAAAATATAAATTCTTATGGCGACAATTAGTAACTTTAGTTATTATGAGACGATGATTAATGACATCATAAAGCCATGAATTCATTATTAATACAAACGTAGCTGGTTTAATTCAAGTTGACAAATAAGTCTTCCGTTCCTAAGATCCGTAGGTAAACTTAACGAATTTTAATCTTCCTCCTCCTTCGCCTTAACTAGTTTAAATTACCCAAAAAGATTGACGTGTAAAAGTGTTATGTTTAACCTACTTACAAAATAAATATCACTGCTATAATAATTGCAAAAGTTTGAATGGATAGATGTTGTTGCTCAATCACGCCAGAACAGCCGAACGGAATTGGATGAAACTTGGCACACGGATAGACCATGTCCTGGATGAAGACAGGACTTTTCGTCATGGGAGTATAGCCTCTTGGGATAATTTTAGATATACACGCGAGCGAAGCCGCTGGCAGAATCTAATCTATTAATATCATCTCATATTTAGTGTATTGCGAACGTCAAGACGATTTGTGATCATTATGCCAACAAGTAATCATTAAGGCAAACGGAACTGGCTTAATTCAAGTGGACATATTAGTCTTACGTTTCTTTGATCTAAAGGTAAATTTAAAGATATTATAAACTCTGATTTATATGGAGAGGCATTAAATCAATTAAACATTCATCAACAATTTGGGTCACATACTAGGCTGACCGCTTATACAATATTCAACACATATGGCCTTTACCACCTGAATATTAAGTTCAAGTACTAAAATTAGTTTCATAACATTGTGGTTCCCACTAAATTAATACCATCCTTTCAGTAACTGATGTCGACTTTAAATTTGAAACTGATAGCCTGATTGATTCAAAATTGGAATAAAATCTTGATTGATTCAAGGCTAAAATAAAATCTTAATTGATTCAAAACTTGAGCAAACTTGTCCAGTAATTAAACCGATTAAATAACAGTTACCAAAGTCCAAAAAGGTTTGCAGAACCTTCTAATCGTTTGTAGATTATTACAGAAATAGAATATTGACTTAGAGGTTTGACCCATTTTCCTAAAAATGCTGTTTCCATTATGTAATAGGCAAAATCGCTTATTCTTGGTTATAAAAATCGAGCAAATATGATGATAGAGTGGATTTATTACATTATTTCACACATCTTTGTTTTATTTACGTCATCTTTAAGCTAATTTGAGCCGCAGAAATATAAGCATATGTCAATGAAATTATTTTTATCTGTCTATCCGGACGTTAGTGTAATGCTACGAAACGGCTGGACCGACGGGAAAAATCTATTTTCAGGTACGTTGTGCTAATGAATTAATCAGGCTAATTTTAAACGATACTTTTATAACTAAAAGCTCAAAGGCTGGGGTATCGAACTAAGAAACTCACCTAAGGAACTAGTGACTTGTTGTGAGTTCAAAACTCATGTGTTTCACTGTTGCAATGACTTATTTCCGCTTCGACTTTTCTCATGGCTGGGCAAGCTGTGTATGCAATGATAGTAGCAAATGAGAATTTGCTAGTCGGTGAGCAAGATTGGTAGTAAGGTTGACTATGGTTAAAGTTTAACTGCCACTCAAGAGATGCACAGCTGAACGGTGAATGCTATACAGGGCGTAAGAGATAAGTGTAGTCATATTTTAAAGACTGTTTCCGTCCATGTAAATTAATAACTTTCTTTAAGGAAATCATAGTCAATTCCCAAAAAAAAATATGATACATACAAAGCTATCATCTATCAGCTCGTCAAAATTTGTATGGAAGGTACATATTTCCGTTGCACCCTTTAGCTGGCGTACATTCTCCTGGAATAGTTCAGGGCTTTTTTGCACACCATCTTTTTCACCATCCTAATTTTAAACTTCGAATCTACAGAAGGTTTGTTCTTAATTTGATTGATCATCACTTTTCTCTCTGGCGACTTTAAACTCCTTATAATCTGAATCCGCCAACTTGTTCATTCATTGTTATTGCCTGGTTTCACAATTCCAAGATTAATTCTATTCTCATTCACGTGTAAAATTCGCCTGTTAAAAGTTGAAATACTTTTGCTCGAATGCTATCGGATTTTCTAATTGGAAATGGGATTTGGGGAGGTGTAATAAAACTTAAATAGGCTTCATAATATATCTATTATGAAACCTTTTTAAGTTATAAGATCCTGACTATAATATTATACAGGGTGTCCCAAAACTCAACGTCAAGCCGAAACGGGGTGACAGGATTGATCATAACCATCACGAGAAAAATCTGAAAAAAAATCTATCCCATGCAGTTTAAAAATTATGGGCATTTTAAGAAAAACCTAGAAATTTGATCAAACTGTACCATTTTTCGGTTATTGTGGTTATTCTTTTTTATTTTTGTTCATTTGAACTTTGGAAACGTAATCCTAAATAACATTTCTAGAATCCCAATAAAAAATAATGACACAATTGCCTCAAGTTTCCGAGAATTGAGACTATTTGTTAAACTACGAATTTAAAATTTTCAAGATTCGTCGACTTTGACAGGCCCTCCTATAAAAAAAATGTACTAGAGTGCCTTGGCAAGTGGCATTAAAAGTTGGCGCATTTAATCAGAATTCTAAAATGGTACAATACTTGTTAGTTCCATACAATAGAAAAGAGTAAAAAAATTAAAACCTCAAGTAACCCGATTTTTGCTATCTCATTTTACTCAGTTAAAATGTTTTTAATTCACACAAGCTCTAGGTAGGTTAAACGGTTCCGTATCAGGAAAGGATTTCTTTTTGTAGAACAATGCTACAGAGGCATAATGAGAATCCCCAATTCATCCAAAAAATTCTCTGGTCAGATGAATCGACATTTAAAAAAGATGGTTACATGAACTTGCACAACTATCACGAGTGGCATGTGGAGAATCCACATTTAATGCGAGAAGATAGATCCCAGTATCGTTTTAAAGTAAACCTGTGGACCGGAATTTTAAACGGTAAAATTATTGGGCCTATTGAACTGCCTGAGAACTTGAATGGAACTAATTACCTACATTTTTTAAGAGAAGATTTACCAACCCTGTTAGAGGACGTACCACTAGCAGATCTTCGCGACATGTGGTTTCAACAAGATGGCTGCCCAGCGCATTTCGCAGTGCAAGTAAGAGATTTCCTTGACCAGGAATATCCGGGAAGGTGGATTGGACGTTCGGGCACTATCTCGTGGCCCGCCCGTTCACCAGATTTAAATCCCCTGGATTTTTTCTATTGGGGAGTTCTCAAAGAAAAAGTTTACTCAAAGCCCATTGAGAACGTAGCCGACCTGCGTGAACGCATTTCTCAAGCAGCTGAGGCGATCAACTCTCGAAGATATGCCCGACTAATAAAAGTGAAAAAAAGTTAGTAAAATTAGTAAAATAATTAGGTTTGTTGGAATAAAAGTCAGATGATAGAGAAATAACGTTTTTTATTACAATAAATGTTCAAATTGTTTACCATCAGCCTCAATACAAGCCCTACATCTTCTTAAAAAAGATCTACTTATTAGTCGGGCATATCTTCGAGAGTTGATCGCCTCAGCTGCTTGAGAAATGCGTTCACGCAGGTCGGCTACGTTCTCAATGGGCTTTGAGTAAACTTTTTCTTTGAGAACTCCCCAATAGAAAAAATCCAGGGGATTTAAATCTGGTGAACGGGCGGGCCACGAGATAGTGCCCGAACGTCCAATCCACCTTCCCGGATATTCCTGGTCAAGGAAATCTCTTACTTGCACTGCGAAATGCGCTGGGCAGCCATCTTGTTGAAACCACATGTCGCGAAGATCTGCTAGTGGTACGTCCTCTAACAGGGTTGGTAAATCTTCTCTTAAAAAATGTAGGTAATTAGTTCCATTCAAGTTCTCAGGCAGTTCAATAGGCCCAATAATTTTACCGTTTAAAATTCCGGTCCACAGGTTTACTTTAAAACGATACTGGGATCTATCTTCTCGCATTAAATGTGGATTCTCCACATGCCACTCGTGATAATTGTGCAAGTTCATGTAACCATCTTTTTTAAATGTCGATTCATCTGACCAGAGAATTTTTTGGATGAATTGGGGATACTCATTATGCCTCTGTAGCATTGTTCTACAAAAAGAAATCCTTTCCTGATACGGAACCGTTTAACCTACCTAGAGCTTGTGTGAATTAAAAACATTTTAACTGAGTAAAATGAGATAGCAAAAATCGGGTTACTTGAGGTTTTAATTTTTTTACTCTTTTCTATTGTATGGAACTAACAAGTATTGTACCATTTTAGAATTCTGATTAAATGCGCCAACTTTTAATGCCACTTGCCAAGGCACTCTAGTACATTTTTTTATAGGAGGGCCTGTCAAAGTCGACGAATCTTGAAAATTTTAAATTCGTAGTTTAACAAATAGTCTCAATTCTCGGAAACTTGAGGCAATTGTGTCATTATTTTTTATTGGGATTCTAGAAATGTTATTTAGGATTACGTTTCCAAAGTTCAAATGAACAAAAATAAAAAAGAATAACCACAATAACCGAAAAATGGTACAGTTTGATCAAATTTCTAGGTTTTTCTTAAAATGCCCATAATGTATATGCGAAAGTGAGTTTGTTTGTTAGTTATCTCATGGCGTGTAATGGCCGGTCTCAATAACGTCTACCTTTAACCAACTGTCAAACTAGCTACCAACAGTAGCTGAAACGTCAGTTTTGAGAGGCAAACATGGCGTTTTAGTTACTGTTGTTAGCTAATTTGACAGTTGGTTAGATACGTTATTGAAACCGGCCTTTAACGACTAAACGGGTTGAACATGTCCTGGTATAGGACATAGAATACTTTTCGTTCCGGGAGTATTGGGACAATTTTCTTCTTTAAGGCGAGCGAACTAGTGTTTCCATAAATCGAAATAATAATAATTGTGTTTTGAAGGTACTTAATAATATTTTTTACTTTCTATAGTAGAATAGAACTTTTATCGCTAGAACGATCTCTAACCAAAGTAAAATATTTTTTACTATGTAAGTAGATAGATTCTTTAATAAAATTAGTAAAGTACTTTGATCACTCCACCATTAGGTAGGTAGATACTTGTTTTTTTATTTTAATAATGTAGGGCTAACGATGGTCTAACGTGAGTTATCGTAGGTAATTTATTATCAACTTCAGCAGGACAATGGAAAACACTTGTCAAACAAACAATTACCAGAACTAATCGATGTTAAGCCGTTGGTCCCGGCTGTCATTTGTAGATTTTGGCAGTCGTTGCGGATTGTCAGAAGCCAGATAATCTGACACCAGTCTTGCCGAGGAGTACCGTGTTACCCAGTTAATGGGTTGTGGAGGTCTGGTAGGCAGCCGCTCCACGTAAAATACTGATATTCAGCTGAATCCGGTTTGACTGGAAGCCGACCCCGATATAATTGGGAAAAGGCTAGGCAGATGATGAATCGATGTTAATGTGAAGGCTTTTTTTACGGTACCAATGTCAAAACTGTGTCATCAAACAATTTACGAAATAAATGCTTTCAATTTCAAAGTTTTTCTAGACAAATTGTTTTTCTATTATCGAATGCCATTGTCGAAATTCCAAAATATAAGGCATTGATTACCTGACATTTCGCCAGCGTTTATTGATCCCGTAAACTATGATTATATCTATATTTGATAGTTTGACAATCGCCTTCGTCACGCTACCACTGACAGAATATCACTTGTCTAGAACCTCTGGTCCATATTGACACACGGTGCTGCCTCAATTCCTATGTAAAAAATGGAAATGCCAATACGATATTTCATTAATTAAAATAAAATAAAACTATCTAATAAAAAATCGTGAAATCAAGGAGAGAAGATGAGAAATAGAGAAAAGAGAAAATAAATGATGAATGAAGCGCTTTTGAACGTAAGAAGTCGTTAGCACTGAGTGACCTGACATCACTGTAGCGTTATTATATATATTTATCATCGATTAAATTTAAAATTTGCTTAGACGCTGTAGTATTATTCTTTAATATCTTATTTAAAAATACTTACCTGTAGCATATAGCTTGTATTTTGTGTTGTATCTTGATTATATATCACTCCCAATGTATCTTCCCAGTTTATGGATTCATGTAATCTAACTATTTAGCACTATTTTACAGTTTTTATGACTGTTTTTAACCCTGGATGACTTTTGTTATTGTTATTCCTGCTATTAGTACGTTCATATTGGAAAAACATTGCAAAATATCACATTAAGAGATATTTTGCCTTTTTTTCTTTTTACGAATCTATGATAAACAAAGTAAAACTTTAAAATGTCGTCAAAACTGAACGCACATAGTTTCAGGTTAGGTTTTATTTATTGGCTAAGATTTATGGTACAAAGATACACTTCACCTATTATTTTATGAAAAATTTCTCCAGCTCGAGAATGTTGTCAAACTGAGTTTGAATTTAGTATAGAAGCTGTGACTTACGTCGATTACACTAGATTTAGTTATTTCGTAGTCCATCATAGTCGAGTGACCGGCTCTTTAACCTAAAAACCTGTGTTTTATTAGAAAATCCTAAAAATCCTGGAGGAGTGGTGCTTAAATTGACAGAAAAAAATCATTGGGAAATCTTCTGGGTCACTGGGTCTGCGAGGTGGATTATAGTCCTCCTCGCATAAAGAGAAGGCCTGTAATCCAGCAGTTCCAGCATTCTAGACTTGTATGAAAATGTAAGAAATATTATGGAAAGTATTGGTCTTCTAACCAAGTCTGGGTTCACCGTGGATACTCTCATCATCATTTCCTTGCTATTATCACAAATTGTAGGGCCACAGTCTTTGATACTTCTCTGTTAGTCTCCATCTTAATAAATCAACCATTTTGAAGTCATGTCTTATTTCATAACAGTCCGTTCATCGTTTCTTTGGTCTTGTCGACTTATTTTATTCATATTATTATTTTATTTTTAAATTTGTCTTGTTTGTTTCCTAATGATATACTTATTCTTCCTCATCACATGGCCATAGTATGAGAAATTATTTCAAGAAAGTTTTTCAGTCACCGGTGCCTTTTTCAGACTTCCTCGTGAATACTCATTTTTTTTTTGGAATTTCTTCGTTTTTCTATAGTTGTTCTTGTTATTTAAAGTTCCTTTTTCAAAAGTATATTACTTAAATTTTCATTACCGCTATGGTAATGAAAACTTTCTGAAGAATATATTCGACTAAAAATACTTCCAAATTTTATTCTCTAACTAGGGTTGGAGCAAACAGTTTTCAATGTGAATATGAGGTAAGGCGAGTGGCACGTTCCGTACAATTACGTACGGTACATTTTATAGACCACTCAAACATTCACAAGAAGCTTTTTAAAACGGAAAGTATTTTCCAATATTAGAATTGTAGCAACCGAACATGCTTTTGAATATTTAAAATTGTACCATTCACAAAAGTTCTTGTACGAGTAGCTACGAACTGTATTATACTTCAGTTTTGAAGACAAAATTATTCACTTTTGCATTTTTCTTTCCAATTTTACTTTGTTCAAGTACTTATCAACATTCAATATCTCGTGAATGTTCTTTGAGAACTTTGACATGAAATTATCCAAAAAGTACGGAAAATCATGTGTCTGTTTTCGTTCCGCTTGATGGGAGAAGTAAGGGACCAGTCTACGTGGGACGATGGGGGAAGCCAATGTCCAGCAGTGGACGTCTTTCGACTAAAATCATGGTACATACATCATTACCACGTGTTAAGTGTAGGCATTAGGATTTCACAAAGGCGAATAACTGCGGTAGTTTTAGTGAGGTTAAAATCCCATAATCTAGGCGGTTTTTGCAGGTAAAAAAAGACAGATTTCACAGAGATCGTTAATTATTTCTAACTAAGTAAAGTTACGTATTACAGGATGTTTTCCACCCCCTATTGAAAGTATGAATTAAAACCAGCTATCAGTAACTACATGTTCCGGTGGGAACTTTCCTTTCTTTTGCAGCCCACACTCCAGCCTTTTTTTTCAGGTTTCACCTTGATAAAAAAATTTGATAAAGATCGTAAATTATTTCTAAATAAATAAAGTTTCATATTACAGGATGTTTTCCGCCCCCTATTGAAAGTATATGTAGCGCTAGCGGTACTAGAACTAAAACCAGCTATCAGTAACTACATGTTCCGGCGGGAACTTTCCTCGGATATACATTACGGCCTGACAATGTTGGGATGTCCTACATAAAGTTCCGATGGGTTGTAACTAGTACTTGGAACTTCTACGGTTTTACCCACATTACAAGTATAAACCGGTCAACTCTAAGTAGGTTTTGTTGTCAATAAAGTTATTACGGATTCGAAGTCGTGGTTTTTAGAAGTTTTGAAAACCACAGCTGTGTTGTGATTGGTCGACCGTGATAATGATAAGACATTGATGAGACATCTACTTGTCCTAAAATGTGTCTTCAGACTGCCATTTCTTTCACCGCCTCCAACCAACCTTCGTAGTGCGCGTCCAGGACATCAGATCTTGCCAGCGGTTTCTAGGTCGGCATCATCAGACATACTCTGACATCTGTCACGAGATTTACCTAAATATATATTTTTTGATAAATTTGCCGGTCGATTCTGTAAACATGTCGAAGTTAAAGGCTTGGGTGAAGTGATCACGAGGTGAGCTGTTAATCCATATAATCAGGAGGGAATGATAGCTCACTTCGTGATCACTTCACCCAAGCCTTCACTTCGACATGGTAACAGAATCGACCGGCTGGTAACATAGTTGGACGTAAGTGCCAAGTTAGAATTGTCATATTTTTGTATTATTAGTTCGCTCCACCAGATGTAATTGTACAATTTTGACCGTCCGCTGAATCACGATCGCGAGCATGTTACTGAAAATAAACGTATCTCGTTCTATGCTCGGCGTCTTCTTTGGTACAAACCAAAAATGCCTTAAAGTCAGCTCCGACCTTTTTAGGATTTTGTACGAGAAGTATTGTTTGAATTTGGCTACTAGAAAATCTTTCGGTTCTCTACCAAATACCTAATAATTCGCTGCCGAGAAGTTTACAACTATATTAAAACTTAGACATAATAATAACAGACAAACTATTGATATTTACCTTCACATCTCCTAATTAACATACTTATTCAGAAAAGACGATCAATAAATCACCTCCGGCTTCGTCTAGCCAAAAAATAAAAGACAAAGTGTCCCATAAAATTAGACCCATACTTAGACAAGGCATCAATATAGCAACGCTTATAAATCTCTAGTGCTTAGTCTGCCTCTCACGTATGATGCCTAAACAAAGCCTGTTTTTATGATTATAGCCCAAACTTACCATAATTATTATTACAGTATTGTAGTGTAAGTTATTGCATTCAAGTATGTGGTCATGACGTCATGCTAGGATCACTATCTGACTGGTAAGCATGATGATTATGGAAATGGTCATAAACAATTCAAAAGAGTCATTGGGATACTACTTTCGGATTATAGTAGTGCATGATTCGTTAGTGATTAACAAAAGCCGGAATTAGGTAGAGTTATTTATGTACTTGCATCGAAATGTTGATATTAATATGGATCTTCCCGGGATTTCTAATGGACAATCCCGTGTGGCCAACAATATAACAAATAAATAAAAATAAAAACCTCAGAGATAAGTGAATGAGCTGTGTGAATGAGTCAACCGATTTATTGCTAACAGAAAGTTTGAATGCGGTAGAAAGAGACAAAATTTAGTACATTTCGTTAAGCAGGGAGTGCTCCGCATTTCCGCTATTGTTTTCTTTTGTTCTCACAAGTGCGAAGTTCTATGTGCGAACTACAAATGTGGAAACATCGCGCGTGTGCGCATTGGAATTTTACAACTTCGGACATCCGACGTCGTTGATGCAAATTTGGCAACGTCGCGCGTGCAGTGTTTTAAATTGTGTAAAAGTAAATAAATTTTTTATTTAATAAATAACGGGATTTTTCTGCTCTTTAAAATTAATCTCGGGATTTGAGGCATATCCACTTTATTCTTTCGCTGTATGAAATCAGTGTAAGTACATAAATAACTCTTTTCTACGTACTAGTTTTGTACTAGTGTTGTAACTATGTACTAGTTTTATGTCATTGTCGTCACATTATTTTTCTGACATATTTTTGTTTACATAACTTATCAAAAACTTCAACTAGCTGCCGTCCGCGGCTCCGCCCGCGTAAATGTCGAAAATTATCCCAAGGGAACGTACTCCCGGGATAAAAACTATCTTATGTCTTTACCCGGAACTCAAACAATATTTATACCAAATTAAATCTAAATCGGTCCAGCCGTTTGTGCGTGAAGAAGTAACAAACATACACCCACACTCACAAACTTTCGCCTTCTGTAATATTAGTGTGATGATAAGTGTGATAACTGATAAGACACTTATAAGAAAAAAAGACGTAAAAAAGAGATTAGTGGCAGTAGTCCCTTAGGGACTTCAATTAATTAACTGACACAGTAAAGAGGTCGAAGTGAAACCATTTAAATGCGACCATATTTAAAGTAATGATAAAAATTTATACGGACTGTGATAAGCTGAGATATTGACGATAGAGGTTAACTTCCTACTAAGAACTTCTTTCGAGATATTCCGAACAAGATTCTGACATGAAATTCGCTTCCATAATTCTTCAACACGTCAAAATATTGATTGTGATGAGATTTCGTATCACATCCGAAAGTTCCAATAACATATCTCACAATCTACTCACATATGTCTTACAAGGCTGTTACAATAAATGTTATTTGTCTCATAACATTCTTGCCCAATAAAGATGACAATAACCGCAAACTGCTCTAGCCAATAAAACTATAAAAATGCGTGTTATAATATTTATGAAATGATACATGTTTGCCAAGATAGAGATAGATTTATAACATGAATGAACGATGACGTATGAAAGATAAGGACAGACATATGTTTCCCAAGGTTCAGGAAACCATAAATTTATTACTGCCGAACAATTTAGGATATATTTACGCTCATTTAACTTTGCGAATACCACAGTAATGTTTTTGTGTATTTTGTTGGACTAAGTAACCCGAGAAATGGGATAAATGGAGTATCATTGGATTTGTCTTGTTCAAAGTTTGAGTTTCAATAGTTTGGGATCCAATATGTGACCGCAAAACTAAAATTATCAGTTTCCGAAGTTGAGGAATCAGTTGGATAAATCTTGGGGCGATACCATTTGTGTTATAACTGAAGTGGACTTATAGTTATACAAATAAATATCTTATCGCTCATAATCTTACCTTTTCAGCCATGTGTCTTCCAGTCCCTTCGATCAAACAATCTTGATCTCTCGGCTAATTTTCCGTGCGATGTTTGTATTTGCATACTTTTACTTCGAGAAAGAGGTCTACCGTCGAATTCGACTCGGCTGGGCGGCATTCGGGAAGTTGCGTAGACTCGTCTCGTGATGACTTATGGAAACGAAACGTGGTCGCTCACAATGGGCCTCATCAGAAGGTTTAAAGTCACCCAAAGGGCAATGCTCGGAGTTTCCTTACGTGATCGAAAAGGTCACCGACATAGCCCGAAGGATCGCCAAACAGAAGTGGCTGTGGGCAGGGCACATTGCTCGCAGAACAGATGGTCGATGGGGCCGAAAGTTCAGTAGAGGCGACCGCGTACCGGAAGACGCAGCGTTGGAGGGCTTTTTTTTATCGGTGGGAAATCCTCATGAATGTCCTCCGCCCAGGGGCGGGTGGAAGGGTCTGCCAGACTTACTGACTAAAACCACCCCGGTTTTCCATCTCCCACCTACGCCGGGGATTGCGGGCACGTATGCGACTTCCGTAATCCCCGGCTGGTCCGCCAGTGCGGGCCACCTCGGGTCGGCGGGGGGAGTGAGGTGTTTGACTCCCCCCGCGACGTCAAAGAGAAGCTCACGGGAACACCACGCGTGCCACCTAGGGTGCGGATGAATTAATCGAGGGCGACGAACATCCCCAAGTCCACCGTCCCTGGACCCTGGTTAGGGTGGCCGGAGGAGGACAGCGTCCTCCGACGCCTGCACCTGCTGCGGGTTGAGATTTCCCTCTCCCTTTCCGCAGCCTCCTTCTGCGTGATAACTGTTTTGCAGAAGGAGACCACCGCGTCCCAGGACTCCTCGCCGCTGACCATAGAATGGACTACGGCCGAGCGTTGTAAGGCCTCCCACAAGGTAGACTGATGACCTGGTGAGGATTGCAGGTGGCCGATGGATGCGAGACGCACAGGACCGGTTGTTGTGGTGACACTTGGGGGAGACCTATGTCCAGCAGTGCACGTCTTTTGGCTGATATGATGATGATGATGGCTTTTACTTTAGTTGTATGTTGGGATTCTGTACCTTTTTATACAAACGTATTTTTACTGAAACGATGATATTTTCACCAGCTTTTGCCTCTTGGCTTCGCTCTAACTGTCTCTTGGATTCCATTTATCTCTGTATCCAAATCTGTTCAGCAGTTTGGGCAGGGAAGCGGAACAAAGAAACAAACTCACTTTCAAATATGTAATTATTGTCCCCGAGACGATTTTGTTCTTCTTGAGTCGTTTTCCTCGAGGGCTGAGGCAGACATAAACTTAATAGGTATTCTAAATATGACTTAGCTTATATCTACAGGATGTTCCAGAAGTGTGTGGTCATATTTAAGGTTGGTGTTCTATAGCTGCTATAGAGTAAAGAAACAATATCAAAATCAAAAAAAATATTGACCTTTTTAAAAAAAAAGCCCGACCTCGAAAAACGACTTTTCAAGCAGCCTGGTGCAGTCGGTGGAATCGTATGTCTGTGATTGAACTAAAATGAAAATTACTAACTGCATCAGATCCTTTGTCATTTTTTGATGTCGTGTTTTTTTTTAAAGTCAATATTTTTTTATTGTGATGTTGTTTATTTACTCTATAACAGCTTTAGAACACTATTCTTAAATATAACCACGCACTTCTGGTACACCTTGTATATCTATATACTCTGTTTGCTCTGCCTCTTCATATACATTTCAGTTACAATGAAATCTAATCCGTACGCTCGTACGTACGTACTGAGAAAGTAAATACCATCTATATTTATTTAGGATTATATTTTATGAAATGAAATATAATCCGATATAAGAACGGGCATCAGTGTCATTGCCCCAATTAATTAAGACGTATCTACTGATAATTTCGGATAACCTAATATTATTACTCAATTGGAAAGTATATTAATTTTATGTTCTTTTTAATTTATTTATTTATTATATACTTTATTGTACACCTCATAATAAGAACAGGACAATCATACATAAAATAAGTGCACAATGGGCGGTCTTATCGCACAAGGCAATCTCTTCCAGACAACCTTTGGATGGATTGAACGAAGGGAGATAGATTTAGGGCTGTCAGTGTACGCGAGTGTGTAACGTTTTAAACAATACTAATTAGATATAATAATATAAAATACATAAATACAATACCAATTTATATACTAATATATATCAAATATATAATTGAGACAGGAGCGGAAAAGTTAAAGTGAAAGGTAATGCTCTTTCACCGTTCTTTTAAACTCTGGTAGCGTTTGGGCACGCCACACTTCTATGGGTAATGCATTCCACAAACGAGCCGCTTGTATACTGAAAGATTTGTCAAAGAAGGAAGTGGAATGCATACGAATACTTAGTTTTAGATTCTCCGATGATCTCAAAGACCTAGAATGTGTGTCACAGAGGAACTGAAAGCGTTCTTTAAGATAGAAAGGAGCAGAAGGATTAAAGAGTACATTATAAAGTAGAGAAAGTATGTGGGCATTCCGACGAAGGCGAATAGGAAGCCATTTGAGCTTAGTACGAAATTCAGATACGTGGTCATACTTGCGCAAGCCAAATATAAACCTGATACAGAGATTTTGAAGTCGCTCAAGCTTGTCCAATTGATCTTGGGTGAGATCAAGATAGCTGGCATCAGCATAGTCCAGGATAGGGAGAAGAAGAGATTGTGCTATCGCAATTTTAGTGGTGATGGGAAGAAAATTGCGAAGACGCCTCAGGGAGCCCGCTGAAGCAAATAGTTTACGACTTACTTCCTGCAGTTGCTTAGTCCAAGAAAGAGTGCTGTCGATATAAATTCCCAAGTTCTTTGCAACGTGACTTACAGGAATGGTGGTGTTGTGTTGATGGTGTCATCGATAATACCTAATCTGAAGTAATACTATGTAACTATGTAATTTATGCGTTTTGGTAATCTTTTTGAATCTTAATTTGTTTTGAAAACTTCTTCGGAAATTTTAAAGCTGTGGGTTAAAAGAACCACTAATTGAGTCCCTTTCAATGCTAGGCAACACTGCGGCAGACAAGGCGAAGGTGGAGAGACGAACATGACTCTTACCGGAAGGATTGGCTCGCAATGGCAGAAAGCATATATGTGGAACAGGGAGAGAGAGGTATTTGCCCAGCCGTGGAACATAACGGGCTAATATAGATTAGATTCGGAAATTCATGGATTTATTGCAAAATTACCAGAATTAATTAAAACAATTTCTAATATCTTAATGCTATTATAAGATCAATGAATATTTAAATGATATATTTTAAAATTATTTACATCTTTTTATAAAATAATAAAATAATAATTAGTACAGTTATAATCAACTAAGCAGTCAAATTAAAGCCCTCTTCCTCGCTCCTACTTTTGCTGTGCCCGACAGGGTCCACAATGATCATATTTTTTGTAAAACCTACGTGAAAGCAATAAACATATTGAGTATTGAGTAAAAATAAATGTGCAGTTAAAGTGAGTACTAGTATTAAGATAAAAGACGGTAATTACCGAGGCGCATAACTTAAACTATATATCGTTCTCAATTTGCAAAGTACCACTGAAACTTGGAGAATGGATCAGCTTGCTGTTCCTAGATTGATTTGTAGGAATATACTAAGAGCGGGGAAAAGCCGAGATTACGGTCGCTTTTATCCTTTTGTCCGGCTTAAATCAGTGATAGATCTATCTATACCAATGGCGGATTAGATTTCAGGATGAAAGTGTACGGTCTCTCTATCAGGCCATTTGTAATATTTAGGTAATTTGTTGAGAATGAACATTATTTATCCTTTTTATTGAATTATTGTATGAATGATGATAGCACTTTTATTTTGTTAAAGACTGTGAGAAGGATGAAATAACTTGAAGGGTGGTGAGAAGGGGGAGATGGCGAGAAGGGGGCTACTGAGATGATGATGCTAGAAGAGAATGGAAGAAAGAGACATGTGAGCAGACCCCAAATAAATTGAGTTAAAAAGTATGATGTTTTTTTCACTTTTTGTAGCTTTTAATAATAATAATTAGGAAATGCTTTGAATAATCGGTCATAGTGCTATGCCTTGTAACAGATGTTATGTTATCTGACTGGATGTGGTTTTCAGACGAATTTAACTGACATCATTGTTATAATAAAAGGAATGGATTGTGTAAGGAGGATATTATGAAAGAAAAGGGGATAAATGATAGCTTTTGATAGTTATGCGGAGTAACATGGTACAAGGACAGGAAGAGGATGATGTTTATAGCATATAAGAAAATAACTGAAAGTTCAGCAAATAAAACCGAATAAAAAAGTTAGGCATTTGTTCGACATAATTCCCCACACAAAACTCTCTTCAGTTAGGCACGCAGAGTTTAGTTACCTAAAGAGAAATGAATACACTGCGAGAACCTACGATTTGATTGGTACGCTCTATTTCTCTACGGTACAGTCAGCGACAAAATGCCATGAGCATCTATAAGTTCCAAAAATCGTCAACACCTTAAAACAACAAAAGGCACTGAACATCTTTGGCCACGATTGTTTGACATTTTACTTCTTATTTAAAATACACTTCCGCAATCAAATAGTTCGTATACGTTTTGTTTTTTTGTTTCCTTTCTGTACTCCGTTCTATTAGCAAATAATCCTGGACGACAGTTAATTCCAAATTCAAAACAGAATTCCTGTTCTATCAAAAAATATTTTATTAATTGAATTAAATCTACTGCGTTGAACGGTCAAAATTGCACGACTCTATGCACATTGACATGATTTCAATAATATTTAAAACATCCTAAGTGCCCATGTGTGGAAAAACAAAAAAAAGTCGGTGAGCTAGAATATCAATTTTACAAAAGGTAATCGTACTTTGTAACATTGATCTGTTTACCGCATTTTGTGTCCAAAGCTGTTCAGTGACGATTGATGTTTTAGGTGTTGACGAATTTTGAGTCTTTGTACTTGCTCATCGAGTATTGTCGCTGACTGTACGTTCCTATGCTTTATATTTGTATTCAACGTACACATTCGTGAAAGCGAAAGCACATGCGATTGATAGATTGATACGTCGATTGATAACCTCGGTTGGATTGATTGGCGTGAATGATTTATTGAAGCTAATAGCAGAACGGTACAGCGTTAAAATGTTACTTTCTTGTTTTATGTGTACGGAAAATGAAGCCGTTAATTAAGTCTGTTTCTAAGGCATGTTGATGTTTTCAGTAAATATTGAACTTTCTGAAATAGATAAACGTGGGTATAATGAATAGCTCCCAACAAAGCAACGCTGTAGGCTAATTTGAGAACTCATAACTTTATACTTAATTTATTTATTTAAACTTAACGTACAATAGTGGTACATGGGCGGACTTAATGTATCAAGGCATTTTCTACCAGTCAACCTTTGGGTTAAGAAGACTACACTGTGGTAGGTTTACAACAAGGAAATAAAATTGAAAATAGAATTTTGTCTCGGAAAGAATACACAAATAATATATAATACTAATAAAATAATTATTTATATACTAAAATAATAAACTTATAAAAATGATATATATAGTTCTGGACACATCTATTGGCCCACCTTGTATTTTCAGTTTCGTTTGGTCCTAGCTAAAATTTTATATTAGGTCGAGCAAAAAGTTTTTATGCAGTTTTGAACCTGGCACATTCACAATTTCATTCAATAGTCTTTTTTTGAATTTCGAACACAGAATTTAAAGAAACACAAGACAATTTGGAGCCTGTTTGTTGATATCAAACAATCGAATACTAAGAAAACTTGGTTTTATTGGTTTACTTGGATTTAATTCTTGAAAAAGTGATTGATATCTTTGGTTTTGCAACAAACATTACTTATTCTTAATATTAAGGTGAGGTTCTATCAATAATCTATGGATACTTCACCTGAAGTCGCCGCCCAAGCTGTGGCACTTATTCAGGCCGGACACAGCCAAAGAAACGTGAGTGCTCAACTTAATTTAAGTCGATCTGCGGTCCGAAATGTTTATCGGAGGTACCTAGAGACTGGCGGCTTTGTTCGTCGCCAAGGAAGGCCACGATCTCGGGTCACAACTGAAAGGCAGGATCGATTCATCGTGACGACCAGCTTGAGAAATCGTCACCTTACCTCCATTGAGATACAAAACCAACTTCGCGACTTCCACGGAGTATCTGTGAGCGCTCGAACTGTTCGGAGAAGGTTAAAAGAACGCGATATGGTACCACGCAAGCCAGCTAATGGGCCCAAACTAACGCGAGCCCACCGAACAGCGCGCCTTCATTTCGCACGCAGTCATTTAAATTGGACACAGCAAGATTGGAGCCGTGTACTCTTTTCTGATGAGTCTAAAATTGTGTTACATGGCAATGATGGAAGGAAGAAGGTCTACCGACGTAAGGGAGAGCGTTTCGCACAATGCTGCTTTGAAGAGAGGGTTGCTTATGGCGGTGGCTCATGGACTGTCTGGGGCGGTATATCCGCGAGCGGCAAAACTCAACTTGAGGTTGTTACAGGACCACGGCTGCCAACATTAAATGCTGAAAGGTACATTCGTGAGTGCTTAGAACCTCACGTGATACCATACGCGGACTATGTGGGCCCAAATTTCCTTTTTATGCATGATAAAGCAAGAGCCCATGCGGCCGGCATCGTCAGGGAATATCTTCGGGATGTGAACATCACAGTTATGGACTGGCCAGCCAGAAGCCCAGACATGAACCCCATTGAGCACATGTGGGACGAGCTAAAAAGACGTGTTAGGGCTCGTCAGCCAGTTGCCCAGGCGATGCAGGAGTTGAAAACTGCCATAGAAGAGGAATGGGAGATGATCCCTCAAAATTGCATAGAGCGGTTGATAAACTCTATGCCTAATCGTATGAGAGCTGTGGTAGATGCCCATGGAGGCAACACGCGTTATTAAATTAAACCTTTATTTGATAAAACATGTTTTTTATTCAAAAATCAATTGCCTTTAACAAGGCGCATATCCGACTTGTTAGGCGTAGCTCCATGTCGTATGGTATTCTGAATTCAAATTTAAAACAATACGATCGAAAAAGATGGTAAAATGTATCAGGTTTAAAACTGCATCAACAGTTTTTGTTCAATCTAGCAATCATATTTCGGTAGGGGCCATCGAAACCTAAACTCTAAGGTGGGCCAATAGATGTGTCCAGAAGTGTATAATCTTACCGGTCGAACTAAGAATGACAAGCTTTTAAGTAGTGTTTTCGGATTTTACGCTTAAAGGAAAATTTAGACTCCAACTTTATGTCGAGGGGTAGCATATTCCACAGTTTAATGGTAGAGATAGCGAAAGAACAAACACCCGGCGCGGTGAGAAGGGATATGAAGAAGTAAGATTTTAGATGCTCGAAGGTTGAGACTGTGAGAACTGCCCAAGACTTTAAAATATTGTTTTAAATAATCAGGAGCACAAGGATCGTTTATAAAAGTGAAGAGCATGCAGAGGGATCTGAGGGATCTCCTCTGACGGATAGGCAACCATTTAAGCTGAGAACGGAAGGAAAAACTGTGATGATATTTACGAAGGCCAAAAATGAAACGAATACAATTGTTAAAAAGTCGATCCAGCTTGTTCAGAAGTTCTTATGTTTTTTTCTATACTTTAACAGCTTAATAATAACAGCCGCACGGGTTGACGTTGATTCAAGACTAAACAACGCTTGCTGAATTCGATCTTAATATATTATTGAGATTCATCCGTGCCTTGGAAAGCACGTCAGGCTGTCCTCCCGACAATCCCGACTGTTCTTTGTAGCTAAGCAATTTCACAGCAAGTCTTGCCAAGAGGTATCGTCTTACCCAGTTACTGGGTTGTAAAAGTCAGATATTATAAATAGTACACAGCTGCATCAGGTGAGACTGGAAACCGATCCAAATATAATCGGGAAAAGGTTAAGCAGGCAGATTAGAAACCTTTTTTACAAAAGAATACAACCGGCTTCCAAATAAAAAACACTGCAAAGTTTAAAATAACTTTAATTTCGGCAGTTGGTGTTTTTGGTTGTTTTTTCGTTTTTTGACACCGACTTCCGAAATAAAATCATAATTGACGGAATGATCGCTCCTCCTTTTTGGAAGTCGGTTAAAAAATATTATTTATTTTTCTGTTTTTTTTTTCCTATAATCATCTTTACCAAATGCAACCATTGTTTTCTTGGCATTCCCCCCCCTCATCTTTCAGCCAAACGATTCCTCCATAACTTTTCAGACACCGGTAACAGCAGTGTTTAACTAGTGAAATATTTCTGAAATTCTTACCAACTAGAAAAATACCCCAGACTTCAGATCTTACACTGAGAGCACTGAACCACACAACGTCTGTGGGTCAAACAGTAACGTTGAGTTTTACAGTAAAATTAAACTGAGAAAGAAAAAACTGGAACTAGGTCAAATACCAGGAGATTAGAAATACGGTGGAGGAGCTACTTAACTAGAATCAGTCCTATTTGAAGAGTTGAATACTGTTTTCACAATCTTCTTCAATTACACTGAAGAGTACCCTCTAGCTGTGACTCGTGAGATGGAATTAGAACCGAGGGAAATTCAATGCATTGCACTTATTGGTTTCTTAATCTTTTAAGGTTTTTCTCTTGATAACAGTATTATTAGAATGGGTTTCGTCGAATAAACAGTCACAGATTCGGACAAATATACACTTGTAGTGTACATTTATTTGACCTATCGCAATATACGCGGTTTTGTGAATAGCATTCATTCTTTCTTCATTCTAAGGCTAAAAACCTTTGATTTATTGTCCTTTCTGCTAAGTCTACTGTTGGCTTACCCCGTCAGTCATAATCCTCATATCCTGCCGACGTCGTCACTTTGTGTACAATAGTGTAATAATATTTTTGTAGTTTTGATAAATTAGTATGATAGTCTGTAAGGTATATATGTGATGAGTCTTTGTTGTCTTTGTTATTATTATTATATATACCAAAACTACTACAAAATGCTACTATCAAATATTCGGAAAAGGCTAGGAAGTGGCGCATTTTGTGCGACTGTTTTCTATTTTGGTCCCAATCGCTACGATAAAATACAAGTACCGAAACCCAAAGATCAACTGTCAGAGTTTCAGGGTTTGAATTGTCCGATTCGACTGACACATTAATTTGTAAGGTTGGCGGCACCGATGGCTTACCACGCTCTGTGACCATCTATATTGTACTGGCATGGGTTCCTATGTTGAACCTATCGGTACTGGCCAGTCGATTCCATTTTATTGTCCCTTTCGCGTCATTCTGTTTAACGTTTACTATTTCCGGGAACATTTAGGTGTAATTACTATTTATTACCTGTAGTTCATGTCAATTTACTTGATGTTTTATTTTGCAAGATCGGATGGCGGCTGTTTGTAGTAAAAAATGTTTATCGTTGTTTAAAAATAGTACGGTTTTAGTACCTACGTGAAGTCCACCATACGCTCATTTATTTTGCTCGTTCTGAAGTGAAATGAAGCTACTATCTGGGAAACTGTAATGTTCTAATACAACATACATCAGATCAACACCAGAGACAGGTTCAAAATCACAATAAATAATAAAATAACACCAATTATGTTGGGCTTGAATTATTTTATGTGTCGAACAAAATGCAAATGCATTGACTATAGATTTACTTTCGGTAAATAATTTTATAAACAATTAATTGATTTGCTGAGTGCACAAAATTATTCTTCCATGCAGTTATATCTGTTGTCATCTTAAACTTCATCATCTATTAATAAATCCTTCATAATTATTAAGAAGATGATCATATTATCAAGTGATCATATTGTTTAGTCTAATCGTCTTCTACTTCAAGATTGAACATGGTGGAGACCAACTTGCAGATAAAGGTTTCTGGACCTACCAATATTTTTTCTCGGAATGTTTTTTGCTTTTTGTGAAAAAAATAAACCGAAATCCAAGCATTTAATTCTCGACTGGCGTCTTCTCAGACATGACAAAGGTTCCTGATTTTTCCTCCGTTTCCTTCCAAGACAAAAGTGGATGATTCTTCTTCATCGTTGAGCGAAATAAAATGTTCTTCAAATATCGGATTGCTTTCTTAAAGTCCGTAGCTTCTTACCCTTCAGTTTTACTGTTGTGTTGCATGATTAGTGTTTTCATGAAATATTTTTACTGTTACGGACTCAATCAATCTGCCTAGACTTTTTTTCTCAACTATGTTTGGGTCGGGATCCATTCTAATCGGATGCAACTGAATACCAGTATTTAACACGGAACGACTGACTTTCTGACCTCCACGACCCAGTAACTGGGTAACACGATACCCCTCGGCTTGCTTGGATAGACACAATCCTTGGATTGTGTTAAATTTTCTGGCTTCTGTCTAACCGTTACGACTGTCAAAGATGTTTAAATGACAGCCGAGACCAACGGCTAAACGTGCTTTCCGAGGCACGGAGGAAACTCTGCTCCTCTCTCGGTTCTGTTTTTTTTTCTGCTGCTATCATAGGCACTTATTTTGTTACTAGGACCAACTGAAGTTGTATATTTAACACTGTATATTTTAGTACTGAATTCGTGTTAAAAAATCAACTTCGGTATATTGGAATTGGACACTTATATTATTTTAATACATAATTCAAGATTATCAAACATAAATAAATGCTAAAAACATGCGTACAGGCAATAAATTCACCTTAAACAAAATACTGACAAAACATTTCTACGTATAATTTATTGTTAGTTGGATTTAGGACCATAGCGAATCATAAAGTACTCCAGCAAATCGAACATTCAAGGGTGTTCCATATCAGTTGACCGACATTTTTTATAGTGATGTCCAATTATTTTACGATGTGTTATATTTTATTACGCCTCGTAATTCGTAAGACTCGTATTTCTTTGATATCTATCTCTTTACGATCATTGAAATATTTTGTACGTTACGGATGGGAAAGCAATAAATATTTTTTGTCGAATACTCTGTAAAAATGTTGTTAACGATATGAAGAAGTAATTCTCAATATTATATTATTTTTTTATTTTTACATTTCTAGTTTCAATGTAGATACTCGTTGCTTGGGTTTTTAACAATGTACAGTCAGAAAAAATATTTTTATTTGAGATTAACGCACTACCTAAATTTGCCGTGTTATAATCATGTCATACAACTGTCAAAAATGACAGTTGTGATCAAAATATAAGATCTGTGAATTTCCCTGAATTAACGCTTTATGCAATTACGCCCGACTTATTGGTAAAAATAAAAAAAATATAGACATTTTTGCTAAATACAAAATTAACAATATAAATCCATACCCTTCATTCACTTTTTCCAAAAACACTCAAGTCTGGACTTTCAACATCAAATTCTTAATTTATGTCCAAACAAAAGTGTTTTGGAAAAAAGTGTTTTTGAAGTAAGTTTATGATTATAGTAAATTGAGCAATCATTAACAATGGTAATATTTGCCTGATAGTTTGTCAAAGTCAGTGTAATAATTTATCATGCCTCATTGTTGGAATTTTTAATGCTTTTACTTATTATCATTAACATGAATAGTGATGACAAATATATTAAGTAAAAGCCTAATGGACGAATTTTATTTAATTCAGTAATGATAAAAAGATTTGACGAAGAATTGGCGACAATTTCTTATCATAACTTGACAAATTACACTAATTAATTACAAAGTAAATAGGTACCTAAGTTAATTCATACTCCAAACTAAAATTATAAATACCAAAGAAACTCTGTGTATCTGTTTGTAACCTTTTCACATTTTAACGGCTAAATAGGTTTGGATAGAACTTGGCGTACGGATAGACCATATCCTGAAATTAGACAAAGAATACTACGGCAGAAGATTTTTGATTGATTGATTTACAACTATATTTTATCAGTGCCGTCGCCTTCACGAAAGTCGAAAATTATGAGAATGGGATCAACCAGGATCAAAAGTATCTTCATCTATGCCACTTTTTATTCAGCTTATCATCTACATTATGTGTTGAAAGTCTGCATCGCTGCTGGTATACGTATATTCGATCACGCCTCAGCGATTCAACAGATTGGACAACTTTGGAACACAGATTTTACTTACCTGTGTTCCAAATTCGTGGAAAAACCTAACCATACAGACTTTCAAACAGAATAGACGCAACTTTGGAAGGACTCCCTCAAAGTGGACCGATGATTTGGTGAAGGCCACAGAAATCCAAATCCAACGGCTGAGAGACGCATAGAACAGGTCGATGTGGCGACACTTGGGAGAGGCCATTTTGTAGCAGTAGAAGTCTTCCGGCTAAAGTGATGATGAAATGACTTGGAGATTGTTTTTTTTTTTAATAAGTTCGGAATATTATAAAATTTTAACAAAAATATTTTTGAGACCCTTAAAATGAGTCGTTTGATTTGATATGTCACACGGTACAGTTAAAAACTTTTTTTATTTGACCACCAAAATGTGACCCATTTGATTAAATGTGTACCAAATTTCCACTGAACCGCTACAGTAGATTAGGCAAAAATCGGCTGTGACAAACGAACAGACAGGCAACCGAGTGATCTTATAAATGTTCCATTTTTTCATACAGAGCTTCGGAACCCTGAAAACTTCATATATTCGTATAGGTATGATACTGGGAATGCATATTTTGTGTTCCTATGTTTGAACCCTTTGAGAAATTTAGTCAAAGGGTTTTAAAAGTATATCAGTAAGTAGCTGAACCTGTTATCTACTGTCTCTGAGCCAATCAATACTAAGATGGTACCACCATACTTGCTTACTGCGTGTTTGTTTCCCATTAAAATCAGGTTTCTTCAAAATGTTTTCTTAGTCAGCGATGTCTCATTAACCGAGAAAATTGCATGTCATTTGAAAATCATATTGATGAACACAAGCTAACGAAAAGGTTTAGCAGTATTTTTAACCGACTTCAAAAAAAGGAGGAGGTTCTCGATTCGGTTGTTTTGTTTTTTTTTATGTTTGTTACCTCATAACTCCGTCGTTTATAAACCGATTCGATTTTTTTTTCATGTGAAAGGATATACGTTCCGATTACTTCAATAGAAATTAAATCAAAATCGGTTCCGTAGTTTGGTTTTTAAATCAAAATAGCTGGGGAAATCGAAAATATATCATCCAAGTAAACAAAATTGCGTGTATTGCTTTCCTGTGTCTTTCCAATGGTGTTGTTAGGGGTATCACTAAAAAGAGCAAACGTAAAAAAAAACATCTCTGGTTGCGTTGCGGTTGGTTAGTTGGCTCTGCTAATTATCGGAGCGAGACGTACTCGAAAAACTAACAATTATCATGCACTTTGCCTAGATCATCATCTCCCTCGAACTTCGCCACATCGACCGGTCCAGTCCTATTTCCGTGCATTCAGTGAATTTCTGCGGCCTTTACCGGGTCATCGATTTACCTATGGGCTTCCCACACCTTTAAACGTCTTCCGGTACGTCGATTCTAACCTATATATACAAGTAAACAAAAAGTGTTTAACCTTGTCATTCTGTGTCTGTTCCGTGTGACTGGGATGTTCTTCGAATTTCAGACCAATATTATTCAATTTGATGCCAACAAATTTTGCCTTATTACTAGTTATCACTTTTCCCCGAAAACTCAATATTCAGCAGGCGAAGGGATTATTTCGCATCGACGGAAATTCAAGCCCCATGAAATATAACAATCAACAGCTTTTCAGGTCAGATTTGATTAGATAGGTACTTTGTGATATAACGAGCTGTCTATCCTTTGTCTACTTCCCTGTAATTGTGTAAATTTATCTCTGGAAATTTTCCTACATATACAATATATTTTTCAAATATCACTTGGTTATTTTCGACGCGACTTTCTTAGCTACAGAAACCATTAATATCATTGCAGCTGTTGATTTTATCGGTTGTGCAATAATTTCAAACTATGCCAAGATAGTAAGAAAACTTTGAAAAAAATAAGTTACTTACCCATAACTACGTTATTTCTTTCATCCACTGTCATACTCGACTTATCCTAGAAATTTTAAGTAAATCAAATTTTTATTGACGTTCACGTCATATGCGAATTTTTATACTATTGTCACGACGACTGAGTCCACTGGAACGTAGAAAAATCTAAACTAAATCTAAACTAAAAATAATACAATAATTATTTATTTATTTATTAAACACATTATGTACACACATTTAATTTAAAGATAAGAAGAAGGGAACAGGAAAAGGTACAAAGGTGATGCTTATTTCTACAGAAATCTCTTCCAGTATACCTGCGAAAGAAGAGTCAAGTTTAAAGAGATGTAGACATCGTGTGTGTCTACATTATTAACTTAAAACATAGGCTATATTTGATTAAAAAAAAATAGAGATCTCTACGAGAATTGCAATAATGTAAACCAAAAGTAGCATTTTTTTTTCCTAATAAATTTATTACTTGGCGTGTGCTGAGAAAACTATTGATGAAACATAAGAATAATTTACTACATAATTAAGGTACTCATTATCAACTATAAAAAGTCTACAAGGTTATATGTCTAACTATTACGGTTAAGTCACAATGATTGCTTTTCGTTCAAATTATTCAATCAAGGCCCGGTTGGAATGGAAAAGTGGTGATTTTGGTATCATGATTTTAATCCTTATCTATTTAAATTGTTTGATAATTAAGGTTGATTATAAACATGTAAAAACACTTTAAATTATTCAAATCGGACCTTTCGTTTAAAAGTTACGACGGGTATAAAAATGCTCTAAGTAAGAAAAATGTTGCGGTTTGAGCGAACTGGGGAGAATCTTAATCCAGTGTAGTTGAAATACGGCAATAACGATTTCGATAAAAAAATGAGAATAGCACAATTATGTTTGGATTTATCGAAAATAAACTCCTGAAGGGGCGAAAAGGGGTGATGAAGTTTTTAGGGGAGGACATTATTGCTTACTTCATACGCGGAAATTTTGATTGAAACAAATCTCTCAATTTCTGCACAATCAACTCCTGACGGGGTGAACGAGGTGGATTATTGCGCTGATCCTGAGAACACAGAATCACTGTAGAAATGGTTGGATAAATTAACCTTTAATGGCTGGATATACAAAGCGGACAGGGTGCGTGGCCAGGGCGCTGACAAGATAAAATGTATGGCGTCAAAGGAAGGAAATATACTTAGCGTCGCGGAATCGCGGGCGCGCGGACAGGCGTCATACATTTTACCCCGCGCGCCCTGTCCGCTTTGTATATAAAGTCCCTAAAAGGGGGGAGAGTTGAAGTTTATGGAGTACCTACTAAAGCCGCGCGGACGAAGTCGCGGGCGAAGTGCTAGTACTTAAAATATATGGGCGTCAATTTTACAGAATCTTGTGTCAGCCAATTCAATATATTATCAAATTTAAACGTCACTCGCGACACAATACCGAAGCCTCTTTAACAAACTTAGCGTCAAATGCATGACGTCACTATACGTCTATATGAAGATTCCCCATACAATTAAACAGTGTTCACTACTTTAGCAAGTAAATAGGTTAGTGAGGTGCATAGGCGAAGAGCTAACATCCAGTGTGTCCTATTTGTCAACCTACACGATCAATGAAAACTGACGTAAGTTGCAAATTGCTTTTTATATGGGGTGTTGTACTGCCACTGATTATTGCCAAAGCTTTTTAGGGGTTCGTGGCTAAATTATAACAGCCGCACGGGTCAAACTTCAAGGTTAAGCAACGCATATCGAGGTCAGTATCTGGATGGGTGACCGTCCATTTCATAACGAGACTTAATTTACGAAGCCACACATTGTTCGAAAGTTGTAAATTACGCACCATACATTGGAACGTGCGGTAAAAAATGCACTCTCATATAAGTACCTGTTTCAACGCAGTCCTCGTTGTATAGCGCCGTGCGTATTCTTGCCGGTTTTTTTTAATTACCATTAAAAAATATAAGAATTCCACCAAGGAGTTTCACATTACTAGAAAAAATAAGCTGAATGATCGTACCTCCTTGGAAGCGCTTTTGCTCAATACGTTTGTCTCATTTTAATACTAAAGAGAAAATGAGGTAGTTCTAATTTTTACCAAGCGCACGTAGCGCCTTTTGAAATTTCCGCTATTTTCATATAAGGAACTTCAAAGATTGTTGCGACTTTTCCGACTGATATCTAAAAACTAAAAGTTTGTTTCATTCCCAATAATGTACTGTTTTCTCGCAATTGTATGTCACACGTGCGGAAATTGGTTTTTACAAACTCGTGACTATGACTACTGGTTTGTACCAACTTACCGCACTAGTATCATAACATGCACTAAATCAAGACCGGTTTACATAAAATTCATTATTCATTTATCAAAAACATAACCAAACTGAAATTGGGACCCTCAAAACTAATCAGAATACCCAACTATTTTATCACATAGGAACAGCCTGTATACATCCAATGAATAGTGTATAGGAAACTGAGTTGACGCTTCCCGTTGGAGTTGAGTTACCTCAAGTTTTAGTAGATACTAATATATGCTGTGTGGTTGCAGCCAGATAAGCTGCTTCATCGCTTTACAGCGCTTCAAGCGGGTAAAGGATTTTATCGGGAATGCAGGTGAAATGGAAATTGCAAAGTGTTTGCGCAAACTTTTGCTGTGTTACTTTGTTTTGATTTTGGACTGAGATTTTGAGAATCACAATATTAGTGCTTTCGTTTGGGATTGTGTATTTTGTCTTGTTATTTCATAATGTTCTGTTCTGAGAGTCTATAAACAGACGTCTAACAAAAGGATAATTTTAATCTCACTTCTTGTTTCAACTTGTGTCCTACTCAGCTTTCCCATTTACCTATTTCAGCGATAATTAGTCCAATAAAAAATCCATTACGAAATGCATATTGAAGGAAAATTTTGGACAGCCAAGGCTTGGAAGCTGAATAAATAGTTTTTAAACGTTCTCGCTATTAGCATACGACCCTTTTCACTCATCCTCAATTTCATAGTCCCATACCATAACAGCCATGGGGTTTGATGTGATGACCTATTCACAAGCAGAGCCGAGCCGGGGAATTGCAGGGATAGCATGAATTCCTTACCACATACGTACAAATGTAGTTAGGCGTGTGTACATTTAATCATGCCGGGATCGTGATAGTTGTGTCCGTTTGATTTATGGGAATATAAGCCCGTATCGACGCGGAAGGAACGTGTTTCCTGCATTTGCAGTAGAAGGGACTTTATTTGATTGAAGGAAATTTGTTAAGTTGTGAAAAGTTCTCTTATACGTCTTTACTAAGAAATAGGGATTCAATATGACCTAAAAAAAACCACTACAGGAGCATGATCCAAATCGAGTTCTTTTTGGTTGAGCTCCTTAGAGTTCTAAATTGAACTACGGGATAACTGGCAAATGTTTGCATTGTCTGGACTGGTCAATTCAAATCTGTGTGGTGCTTTCTTCAAATGACCAACTCACGCATTGACCTAGACGGTTCTCATACGATTTGATCTTACATTAATAGGGATTCCTGAGTAAACAAAATATGATTCTATTTATTTCTAGATATCGTAAAATATTGGATAGGTATTTCTTTTTTGTTTTATAAAATCTATAAAAAAATACAAAGATGAAACACATCGAAGAGGGGGTTTGTGACGTCACTTTCTGGTAAAAAGTGTACCGAAATATGACGTCACACGAGTTTTCAACGTACGGTATCGTCTTCATTTTTTGTTTAAGTGAAAAAAGAAAAAATACGTGTCCAATATTTTTAAGAAATCGATCTGACGGACTAAATAGATTTGTTTTAGTCTTCTACCCTAATATATGAACTTTAAAATAATCTTTGATCTTTTAGATTGTTACGTGTTTTTTCTCAGAGTATTCAGCTAAAAAACATTGGCCTCATCTAGTTTATACAACTAGCTTTTTCCCGCGTCTTTGGTCGCGTTAAAGACCAACCTACATTTTCCAGGGTTCCATGTATCTCTGTAGTTACCAAATTCAATAAATTTGGTTTGGCGATTTAGGCAAGAAAGCGTAACACGCACTGTGACACACATTTTAGGTCCTTAAGATCATCGGAAAATCTTAAATTAAGTATTCGTGTGCATTCCACATCCTTCCTTCTTTGACAAATCAACTATTCAAGCAGCTCATGGAATGCATTACCAATAGATGTGAGGCGTGCTAAAATGCTTCCAACGGCAACGTTTAAAAAACTGGTGAAAGAGCATTACCTCTCACTATATTTTTTTTTCTCCTTTCCCTATGATATATATTTGATATTAGTCCATATATTATTTAATATTGCATGTATTTATTTTACATTAGAATAGAATAGAATACTCTTTATTATGTACACCATTTAAGTTACAAAAAAATCATATGAAGAAAAACATTCAAATTAAAATCAAATTCAATTTTTTTATCGTTTTTAACCTTTATTAGTAAGAACAAAACTCTTGATAATTAATTACGATGTAGCCTATAAGACTAATAAGCAATTTAACTCAAACTTAAATAAATAAATAAAATATTTTTATTTCAGACCTTGATCCATATGATGTTAGTAATACACGCTACTTAAAAAACTATGTTAGTAACAGACACAATAAAACACTACTTTTAATTCATATATTACTACTGTATTATTATATTACTTAATATGTTACGTGATAGATTATGTTAAAACTAAGAACAGTGTCCATTTACACTTTTACACAAGTGCGTAAGTACTTTCTTAGTCTGATAATTATATAAACATCATCAATCTTGATCATGTTTGTAAACTGACCGCCCTAAATCTAACTTTTTTTCGTTCAGCCTATCCAAAGGTTGTCTGCAAAATATTGCCCTGTGCGATAAGGCTGCCTATTGTACACTTGTACACTTCTTATAAACGTTTTCCTGTGAAAATTATTAAAGTATATTATAAATTTATAAGAAATTCACTTTTGCTGTGTAATATTAAGAAGGATTATTAGGACAGAAACTATGACATATTTTCTATTACTGTCATAAATCCTTATCCTTGAAGTAATAGGATAGAAAACAACAACAGATAATATAAGAACAATCTCTTAATAACGGTCACAATATATGAACAAAGATATTGCCATAATCTGAACGTGACGACGGATTAGTGGACGCAAGATATTATTATTATTATCAATTTATCACACAAAGGGACAAGCCGGCTCTACAGATAATTCTATCTTTAGTTCCTTATATTATTCTAAGGAAAAACTAGTTTTTGTTATAGTACGTGGTTAAATAATAAAATCCGCTCAGGTCGATTTTCAAGGTGAAGCAACACTTGCCGAGGCCGGTTTTTGGATGGGTTACCCTTCAGTGCATACTTCCATGCCTCGGTAGGACGTTAGGCTGTTGATACCGGCTGTAATTTGTTGATCTTTACAGCCGGGATCAACAGCCCGGCTTCTAACGGATAGTTAGAAGCCAGAATATCTGGCGCCAGTCTTGCTACGGGGTATCAGTAGGTACCTGGCTTGTGGAGGTCAGACAGCCAGTCACTTTATCTAGTCAAAATACTGGTAGCTGAATTCGGGTAAAAATGGAAGTTGATCCAATTTTTAACCGACTTAAAAAAAAGGAGGCTCTTTATTTTTTTATGTTTATAACCTTGTAACTCCGTCATTTATGAACTGATTTGAAAAATTCTTCATATGAAAGGATATACGTTCCGACTGGTCCCATTGAAATTTCATCAAAATCGATTCAGTAGTTTGGTTTTTAAATTGAAATAGCTGCAGGAAATAGAAAATATATCATCCAAGTAAACGAAATTGCGTGTTTTGCTTTCCTGTGACTTTCCAGTGGTGTTGTTAGGCGTGGATACCACTGTGTACCACTAAAAAGTGTAAAATAACGAACTTTCTTACAAAAAAATACAAACGACTTCCAAATAAAAAATGTTAAAATACGAAGAAACAACCAAAAAGATCGACTTCCGAAATTAAAGTTATTTTATACTTGATAGTGTTTTTTTTTTTGGTCGGTAGTATATTTTTGTAAAAAAGTTTTTTCGTAACAAAACCAAGGTTCAACACTTGAAAACCTGGCTTTAAGGTTCGGTTACACGCTCAATCTTGCTTGCGCAAACAGCTTGTGCAAACCATTGGCGCAAAAACATGTATGCTAGCCATATGTACTGTCGTCTTTTTCTTTTAAAAGAAAGGAAATAATATAATGACTTCTTCCGCCCTACGTGTCACTGGCTAAAACCCATCCATGTTCCTTCTAAAGCACTTTGCATTCCAGGGCCGCGGTGACTCTTTCGAACAAAGTCCGCAACCCTGGCGTCTTGGGGTCCCTGGGGTCTTAACGCACATGTTTGCTTGCACAAACAAGAATTGGTGCAAATAAGATTGAGCGTGTAGCCAGGCCATTAAACTATTCATCGGTAATAACGAATCACATTTTCTATTAGATTTTTCTTTGAGAAAGAAAAGCCTATTTACTTTTCTTGATCGTGGCAGTAGGATTACGAACATTAATATTGGCTACGTTTATGTTATTTAACCTTGACAAACACATGAATAGTAATTTTTCATTTCGGTTATAACATTCACAAAATATGTTTGTACGTTGGCGAAGGTACATAATAATTTTTTCGAGGATTTCGATTGGGAGTTGATGTTTTTGGTTCACACAAAGTATTGAACTATATTTTACGGTCCTTCTGGTCATATAAAATTAATCACTTTGTGTGTTTTATGTGTGCAGTATCTGTGTTATCTTAATGCCACTCTCGGATTAGTCTAACTTGGATACATATCGGTACAGACAGGTCGGTACTGATCGGTGCAGGTAAAAACTATATAGCAAATCTGTCTGTGACTGTAACAAATCAACCTGTGTCAATACCTGTGTACATACACGAACAGATTTGCCATACAAATTTTACCTGCATCGATCAGTACCGACCCGTACCAACCTGTCTGTACCGAAAACCTGCTTCTTTATGAACGCACCCTTAGAGCACTTTTGTTACACAAACGCTCCCACAGACGTTCGCAATGGTGCGATACAATGAAACAGCCTTTAAAAGATTCGTTTCTACTGTTAGATTATGCGAAAGAGTAAGTAAAATAATCCTGACCGAATTTCAGCCACGGTGGCCAACCTCAACGGAGTCAAGCAGGAGATATTATAGTACACAATTAACTGCGCAAATACACTGTACTATTTGTTCCTTTACTATTATTGTCCGTTGAGACGGCAATTCGACACGACCAGCGGTTGATCAGGTGCATGTCCAACAGCTTTAGATGCTCTCCGAGGAACGGGGGAATCACACTTTTGACTTCAAAACTTCAGGCTGCTGCTGACAAATTTCATTAGAGAAAAACCCAATAACACTTTACCTGACTGAATCCAATCCTAGACCGCAAATACTTACGCTCAGCAGTCGTGGTTTGCAACCACTGGAACAAACCATTTGTTTACCGATAATCGTAGCCTAGATAACATCGGACATATTTCAATCTAAAACGATTGTAGCTATTTCTGATGAGTAAGACTCATGTCCTTCAAAAATGTCTATCTGCGTGAATCATCAATGAAAGATTTTCGCCATTTCTATAAATCTTGCAAAATAATGGAATTATTCAATTTAGCATCAAATAAAACATTTTTTACGGCTACATAAAAAACATACTACACAATAAGGGTGTTACGTTCAAATCTAAACGTTTACAACCCGTTGATATGAACTGGCTTGCTCGCGTGACGCAGCCCATAAAATAAAAAATGGTTGCTGATTGCTTCTATTCACGGGTTTGTGATACGGCTAAGTACAGATTGTATGTTACTATAACATTGCTATAATACTGCTTATCATACCACTTTGTAAATTATTGGTAGCCTTCACGTGTGGCTGTTGTGGCCTTGACAATAAACTCCACTTCCACTTTGCAGACTTGGTGCAACTGGATAGCATTTTTACTTGGATATATATAATATAATATAATATAATATCTTGGGACAACTCACACGGTCATCTGATCCCAAACTAGGCAGAGCCTGTGCTATGGCAACCAGACAACTGATAAACATACTTATATATTTCTAAATACATAAATATTATAGACAAATTACACCCAAACACAGAACAAATGATCATGCTCATCACACAATGATTTGTCCTGGGTGGGAATCGAACCCACGACCTCCGGTTTTGCAGTCAGTGTCACTAACCACTCGACCAACAGGACAGTCATATAAAGTAGGAGCTCGAGGCTAAATCATAAGTGCCAGCCGGGTCGATAATCAAGGTTAAGCGACGTTTGCCGAGGTCAGTCTGTGGATGGGCGACCATCTATTGCATACTGAAATTCCTCCGTGCTTTCGAAAAGCTTGTTAAGCTGTTGTTTAACATGATTTCCGAAAGCAAGAAGAAGTCGGCCAGCCGGGAACCCTGATTCAGTATCAGGGATCAACAGATCCCGACTGTTATTTGTAGATCTATCTGAAAATCTTACACCATGCTATCGTGTCACCCAGTTACTGGTTTGTGGAGGTCAGGTAGTCAATCACTCCATGAAAAATACTGTCACTCAATTGCATCTGGTTAGATTGGAAGCCCCCACTAAATGTATTTCTCAATCAATAAGGAGCTTAGTTTTTAAGAACGTGGTTCGTGCCAATTCGACATAAGGCGACTCAACAATAAAAGGCAGTTATTGAAGTAGGGTTCAGGGTCTCGATGATAGAAGCCGTATAGAACCGGAGATCGATCTTTGCCGTTCATGGGTGGATGAGCATTTTAATATGTCGTGACCTAATCACGCTTCAGGGAGCACGTTAAAATCATGTCGGGTTCGTTTCTCACACTGCGATAGTTACAGGTTCCGAAGCCGGTGAGTCAAAATGGCTGTACTCTGATATTATTTCAGGATATATTTTAGTTGCTTAAACTGCAAGTTGAACTAAACCGACATGGAAAAAACCAGTCAAGTGCGAGTTGGACTCGTGCGCAAAGGGTTCCTAACGAATCATATTTTTAACATGAAATTGATTTTAAAATCATACTTCTTAGTGTTTTCCTGTAATTCACAAGTAAAGCTATTTCTTATCTCTATTAAAAAAATGCTTAATAGTTTCGGAGAAAATGGGGAATGGTCCGCAAAAAAAAACGCTTTTGAAGTTATTCTTCAATCATTGTAACGCAAATTTTTGTTCGTACTAGATGGTGCAAATTTTCTATGGCAATGCTTGTGAATGACGTCACACGCAATCAGTGCTATCTCTGTTTATCATAGATTTTAAAACGCTCACAATTTAGTAATTTTTTTGGGATGTATAAACATTTTTTAAGGCGTCTTATTTGTTCTTTAGGTTTTGAAATGCAATAAAAAAATCCAGTCAAATACCGCTATGCACACAGAATGCTGCTGCCCATTCTCTGGTGAGTCCCTTAGTCGCCTCTTACGACACCCACGGGAAGAGATGGGATGGTGCTATTCTTTTACGTCCGACACCATACAGAACAATTGGTCGAAGAAGCCAAAACACCGGAAAGAGTGAAAGGCTAGGAGGGGGGAAACCTTCGCCCAGCCGTGGAACACGTGGAATACAAGGTGGTGACGATTATACGACAATAAATCAAAACACTGGCAGTACTAGTTCATACGAATGTTTTGTCTTCTATCACAGATTTGATGTCACTAACTGCAAAAGACTGTTTGGAATATTACGTCAGAATAGTAGTCACTATCCTTGACTAGTTTGAGTTTTTTTGACGTTTCATGCAATTGGGAAGTTTATTTTTAATTACGGTGACAGAATTTAAAATAGTTAAATTTTTCCTATGAACCAGTATTGCCAGTGTTTTCATTTATTGTTGTATTGATGTATTCCCATTGTATATTGATTAAATAAAATAAAATAAAAAACTTAATCTCACGAGCGTATACATCAGTAGAAGGGGACCCTCACTTTAATCAAGCTTCATCTAATAGGACGCCGATACTAACATATGAAAGAGAGATAACATCACTGTTAACAAGCACTATTGTATGTAATATCATTAAACGAACATGTAATACACAATGCTTCTGCGAATCCAATACTAAAGATATTCATTAGAACCTGACTGAATTTGGAGTTTTGGCAACCGACTGTGGAGTTGAGGGACTCATGTTCATTTTAATTGCATCACAATTTGTCATGCAGCCTCCAAATTTGTGGTACCCAATTACATAAAGCTATAACTATTCAATTTGAATACAATAATTTGACAGTGACATAGTGTCTATTGACACTCTAACAAGGGTTTCAGAGGTCAGACGGCTCTTGTTTATGTAAATTGTACATAAGTAATGGCAGACGTTTGAAAATGATGTAATTGATAGCAGACGCTTGAAGACCGCAAAAATAATTAAGCAATTACACATTGTTTATGTCAAGTCATGATTAGTTACCAAAATTGCAATTTGATTTTCAATTATTGCAAGTGCTTGTACCTTGTTTCAATAAGCGTTTCTCGGTGATTGAGTAACCAGAAAAATAAAATTGACTGATCCTGACCAAAAAAGTTTGTTACACTTTAACTTTTTGCACGCCATCAGGTATACATGACAAGCAAGCGCGTGCCCTGAACGCCAAACGTCACAAATATGTGACACAAAGTACAGCGAATTCGAGACTTGGCGTCGGGGACACGCCGATGCGTTTATGCTCTGGCTTTCAAAAGGTTAACGCCTAAACTGCTGAATCGATTTGGATGAATTTTGCAAAAATCTATCCGCGAGGCCGCGAAGTGGGTAACAGCTTATGTTTACGTTAAGTAACTTATGATTTTCTGCAGATGAGCGAGTCATTTATTTATTTACTAGCTTCTACGAACGACTTCGCCCGTTTGAGAGTTGGAAATGAATTTCTGAAGCTGGTGTCGGTTGGTAGTTTAAAAAGATGTCTGCTTGTAGGTTAATTGCAAACGGATAAAGTCTTCTTCATATGAGCGTGGTGCTACAAAGCAAACACAATGCGACAGCGCATCTGCTTATCTGACATCTACAACCCAGTAACTGGGTAGCACGATACACCTTGACAAAACTGATTTAACAGGTTTTTATCTGGCTTATGACTAGCTGTAACGCCAGTCAAAGGTCTAGAAATGTCAGCCGGGACCAACGATTTAAACTGCTTTCCGATACACGGAGGAGGATCGGTATTTAATGATTAGTCACCCATCCATGGACCAACCTCGGCAAACGTAACTTAACCTTGAAGATCGAATCGTGCTTTTTTTAAGAATGGGGAATCATCAAATGACTCCTTCCGCTCTGGGTGGAGCGGAAGAAGTCATTTGATGAACCTTGCGAACAAATTCCGCAATCCTGGCAATCGAACTGTGCTACTGATATTATTCTGCATCGAAGTCTACATGGTATCTTTAGTCTTAGTTACTTAAATGTTTTCAACCGTTGCGACTAAATAAATAATTTTAAAATATCCGAACTGTAACTTCGCACTATCGCGTCACCATTTTTTTCTGAGGGCCTAGCACGATTTTTGTTGACGTATAGTAACGTAAATTTTAATATAGGTAATTATAATACTCGTTTCGCACATAATATTTACTTGAATTGAATACATATTCATATTTTTGTTTGATACAAATTGTGTATGTCGCATAAAGTTAAACTCGCACAAAATTTTGCTTACTTCAACGATACTGTAACGTTACAATACGTCAAAACATTCGAGTTAGGCCTTAACGTTACGAGATTTATTTTGCAGACTTGGGCTAAATTAGGTCTTGTCTTGACACTTGAATTAGTTAAAATTATTAGTCGTGCTTAGTATGTATTTAATGTTTGTTGTTTCTTTGTTTCAGGGTAAGTCTTATAAATGGCTGGGTAACACTGGAAATGTGCTTGGACCTTTTTGGAAGTCTTCTGTTTTATTAACGTTTATTGGTAAAAGGTAATTTAGATATTAATTTACTAGCATTACAACACTAATACATCATTTTTATTTAAAGTTTGTCCTGTATATCCAAAGATATAAAGGTTATATCACTGTCAGCGATAACACCGCCATTTTATTGTAGGTACGTATTTTTAAGTAGGTAGGAGGAATATCGTTTCAGAACTTATAAATATCTTTCTCTTTCATACTTTAATCTTCTTGACTGCAGTTTAACACTAAATGTCTACAAAATTGTTCTCGCTAACTCCTTTGAACGCGTCAGAGGCACGAAACCGCTCAAATCAAGCACCGGTGACGTTTAGTTCAAAGACTACGCCAGGTATGCTCATGCCTCGACCCAACGCTCTGTGGTTGTTCTCACTCATGTGAGAACATCCACAGAGCGACGAGTCAACGCTTTTAGCCTAGGCAATAACTTCTCACTGACTTATGACCCCCTGGTACAATGGATGGGCGGAAAGGAGGTAACATTGTTGGATACGAACCTCCATGGATCAATTCACTATAGATTGATTGATGAATTTCCGCATGATAAAACTGTTACGGAAACTATAGGATATGTGGAAGAGAATCCATCAATACTGAGTGAATTATAAATTTAAACCACCAATCTAAACTGTTTTGTCGATCGATGATGAAAAAGTTTAACTAGTACTCAAATATAGTAGTAGGCAATTAATACTAGTAGTTAAATATTCATAGCACTAATAAATTATTGGTTAACGACCTTAATAGGTGACAGTCAACCTTGGAAAATGTTGGATTTCATGCTGTATCTGGAATTTAGACTATTGGGATGAACGGCTCTTTATATTTTTATTAAGTTAGGTACATAATAATGTAAAATTCTAATTAATTTAGAACAATGACCTGTATTCTAACCAAAACAATTGGTTTTTAGAGGCGCTGTTTTAGTACTTCGTCAGTCCCAGGGACCCTGGGAAGACGCGATAATGCTAGAACGCTTTTTCACAGAATTTGGTTTCAAAAGCACTTTTTATTCTACTTTGCTTCACTAGGCACCGCGCTCTACTAGTGAGGACAAAAGACTGGTAACAAAATTGGCCTCATCTCTGCTCTACTAATTGATTTTAGTGGGGCAGACAACACTCGCATAAACCTCGTGTACGCATGTCTTAAAGTGCATGCGTATAATGTAAATTTATTCATCATCATCATATCAGCCGAAAGACGTCCACTGCTGGACATAGGTCTCCCCCAAGTTTCGCCACAACAACCGGTCCGCATCCATCGGCTACCCGCGATCCTCACCAGGTCATCGGTCTACCTTGTGGGAGGCTTTCAGCGCTGCGTCTTCCGGTACGCGATCGCCACTTCAGAACTTTTCGGCCCCATCGACCATCTGTTCCTCGAGCAATGTGCCCTGCCCACGACCACTTCAGTTTGGCGATCCTCCGGGCTATGTCGGTAACATTGGTTCTCTTGTCTCGGATATCGTCATTCATATGAATGTCACGCTGGTGTTTTATGAAATCTAACACTGTCGGCAGCAAAAAAATAGAGGTACATAAAGCTTACGCCAGTGTCATCTACCCCACTTAAACCAATTAGTGGGGCAGAGTTGACGCCAACGTTGAAAGCTCAGTCTCTTAAGCCCCACTAGTTGGAGTAAAGTAGAATTAATAAAATTTTTAGAACTACATATTTCTATGAAAACGAGTTGTTACATTGTCATGTCGGTTGCGAAATAGGGTATTTGACTAAAAATCCAATTAGTCCATCAGATAGATTTCCAAAAAATATTGGACACGTATTTTTTCTTTTGTCACGTTAATAAAAAATGAAGGCGATACAGTACGTTGAAAACTCTTAGGACGTCACTTACCGGTACACTTTTTACTGAAAACTGACGTTACAAGCCCCCACTCCTGATCTTTGATGCGTTTTATCGTAGTATTTTTTCATTAATTGATAAAAATAGATATCCAATATTTTTCTATATTTTATCTGACGGACTAAATAGTTTTTTTTTTTATAACCCGGGCAACATCCGTATTATTTGAAAGAGTAACCCTGGAACGCAAGGGCATTTGCAAGGGACACTGGTGGGTTTCAGTCAGTAAGAGTCTAACACTCCCTTCCGCTACAACCATAGCGGTAGAAGTAATTTCACGACTTCCGATCCCAATAATAAAGTTGTCACGGTAAACAAAATCAGGCGTCAAAATCTCCCTTTTTTCAAACGGCTTAAGAGCGCTTACTCCACTTACTCCCCACTGTGCTTCATACAAACTTTCAAGTCCTTATTCTTGGAAATGAATTAACTGATTTTAATGAAACTTGGTATGTATACGCTGCATGTCCAAGTCTAAATAGTTAGTTGAGAAAATTTACGAAAAAAAGTTTAGAGGGAGAGAGAGAGCGATTCAAAGTTTTCTATAGAAAGTGAAAAATCACTATATCTTTCGAATGAACTCTTTTTCGAAAATGTTCTTAACTATCTATTTATACCTAGATATCTAGCGTATGCTATACTAAGTATTAAAATCACTTAAGTAATTCATTTCCAAGATACTTGAAAGTTTGTATAAAAAATCGAGAGGAGTAAGCGCTCTTAATCCACATTTCAGTTTCGGTCCTCTTCAAATATGTAGGTACGTCATTGCGCGTGATATACACCACACTCTGTTAGTGAGAGCAATTTCATCGAATGAATTATTACCGGTATCGATTTGACGTTACTCGTAAAACTCGATGTGTTATGTAAACATTTTCACTGAACTGTGATTGACAATAAAATAAATCTTCGATATTTTTAGGCATTCCTGTTATTGGGTGGTTTTCATATTATGTTTGAGAGATAACGTTTTTATTTAATTTTATGCTTCCAACGAGCTTTTTTAAACTTATGTTAGTGGATTTGCTCGTGCTAAAGCTCGTGGCTAAAGCATATCAGCTGCACGGATCGATCAAGGTTAAGCAACGCTTGCCAAGGTTGGTCTGTGGATGGGTGACCATCTAAACTTACCGAGTTTCCTCCGTGCCTCGGAAAGCACGTTAAGCCGTTGGTTCCGGCTGTCATTTGTAGAACTTTAGCTGTCGTTACGGAATGTCAGAAGCCAGTAAATCTGACACCAGTCTTGCCAAGGAGTACCGTGTTCCCCAGTTAATGGGTTGTAGAGGTCTGGTAGGCAGCCGCTCCACGTAAAATACTGATATTCAGCTGAATCCGGTTTGACTGGAAGCCGACCCCAATATAGTTGGGAAAAAAGGCTAGCAGATGATGATGATGTTAGTGGCTTTGCCTGCGTGAAAATCTTACAATATTCCCCAGAGATGTGCTGCTGGGATAAAAGTATCAAGTATCAAATGTTCTATTCCTGGTTTACTCGTGTACCAAATTTAATCGAAATCCATGCAACTGTTGTAGCGTGGTTTATTAATATAAGGCAAACTTTTCACTTTAATAATAGGTGGTTGTTTGTTATGAGTACCCAATTACATGGAACTTAAGCATTCTGGTGAAATTTGGACGTACCAAAGTTACAATCTTTCGGGCTGGGTTGTAATCCTTCCGGGAAAACAAGCGTGGCATGGCAAACTAATATCAGTATACCATAGGTGGCCATATTATTAGGGACAGTGCAGAGATTTTTGCATATTCTATTTTAATTGAATTTCTCGAACAAATAGTTATTTATATTATGTAGGTAAACAAAATACTTAAACAAAATTTTAATATTTTGTGATTATTTGAAGGGTGGCCCTTTGCTGCTATGAGAACTATGCGTCGAGGCATGCTGTCAAAACCTTTGCCTGTTCTCAGAGTTTGACGTTGTGATGCCATTCTCTGGTAAGTATTTACCCAACTGGCGCTTGGTGGTGATCACTTCTGTCACAATCGCCCGTTTCGTGAGCTCCCATGTTTTCTATGGGGTTCATGTCTAGTGAACTCCCTGGCCAAGAAAACACCGTGTTTTTTTTTCAGCTAACACTGTTATTACACTTCTGGCTTTGTGGCACGGTGCCGAGACATGCATAAAAATGTAGTTTTATCTTAAGGGAACTATTCATTTGCCTGAGCCAGTAACTGTCCAGTAACTGAACTGTAAACGATGACGTTCAAAAGTGCCGTTTAATGGCCTAATTGAAATTGTTTGACTTTGACTTTGACTTTGAACTTCCAGTAACTTGCCTCATTATCCCTTCTACCTACGAAGTATAGGGGACCCATGCCTTGGCTGAGATGACAGACCATACCATGACACTAACCGGGTGTCTTATCCTCTCCACAATGCAATCTGCATTAAACTGTTCTCCAGGGCGCCGTCTAACAAAAAATCTTATACATCGAATGTTGGTTGTAAACCAACATTCGATGTTGTAGACAAGATCGAAACGACTGCAATGGGCTAGAGCCCATTGCAGTCGTTTCTTTCTCATAGTGTCGCTCAGGCGTTGTTTTTATGTAGGCCGTCGACCCATCTGTTTCTCTTCGACCAACCGCCTCCGCATTGTCCTTTCCGATATGCTTACACCCTCGTCGTTCATCATCGCGGTCAAATGGATAACGTTCTTTTTTCAATTTTTCACGCAGATGTCCCTGATTTTGCGATCGGTCCGAGAATTGGTGATCGTTTTCCTGCCACATTTTCCTACACGATTTGCTTTGAGCGGTTTTTTGTTGTCAATTTTTTAGTTTTTATTCGGTTGACGACAGATATTGAGAGCCCTGCAATAGTTACGATCTCTTTCGGAATGTCTGGAATGCAGTAACAACGTTTGAATATTTCTACATTTTCTTGGAGAAGTGTCCGAAGCCTTGCTCATTCTAAAAAAGTAGTAAATGTGATGTTATTACGTCGAACTATTAATATAATTTAAAACATTAATAAACCATATCAAAGTAAGAAAAAATACTTTCCTTTTGATTATTTTAGACAAAAAGGTCGGTTAAAATACTAAAAAATTCAAAGATTCGTATAAAAAGTCAATCCGACGAACCGCGCTTTTTACCCAATGAGAAGAAATGTTATAATTGATAAATGACGCATGTATCAGTGATCCCGCTTGACAACAATAATAGGTACCAGTACCAATATCAAATAAAATAAAATCTGAAAGCCACTTTGTTTGTTCAAATAAATGTTAAAGCTTTAATTTACTGAAATATGAGCACTATCCCTAATATTATGGCTACCTACGTATGTAAAAATGCAGAAGAGAGGTTTTCCCGAAATTCCTACGGGAACGGGAAAAAAACGGGATATGTGCGAACGAAGTCGCGGGCAATTAGGACCGAATGTACGATAATCAAACCTTAACTAATATTTTAAATGCGAAAGTGTCATACGAAATTGCCGAACCGATTTTGATTTAGTACTGAGATAAATGAATCTACATTGCATTGACACGAGGGAAGTCGCGAGTAAAAGCTCGTGATATAATCCACGGACAAGTCAGGTATCGGTGCAATGAATAAGTGTCAGTGAACGTGGCATCATTTTTAAAGCCCTGAATCTGCCATTTTAAATACGAATTATTTTTTTGTAAAGAGTCATGCATGATGCTCAATATTGATTAATAGACTCAAGAGAAGATAATATTTTGATTGATAGAAAAACTTCCAATATTAGTAATGATAAAGTGATTGATATAACTTGCTGTTATCTGTATTCCATAAGAAACATGATTATGAGAGTGCGAGATTGAGACAGTTTTTCTGCATCCAAATCACCTTGTGCTTGACTTTTGTAAAGTTTACCCATTAATATTCTTGTCAACTTAGAGATTAATGCGAACATCAACCACTATCATATTGGTTTTTTTAATTGTTTATTTAGTCTACATAAATAGAATGTCAAAATATCTATGAATTTTAGCATCATCGAAAGTTTAATCTCGCTATGATAATAAAATTATCGAAAATAATGTGTATTTTTTAATAATATTATCATACCGAGTAATATTGTACTTTTTCTTGCATCGTTGTAATTATTTATAACTGTTTCTTTAGTTTTGCGGTCGCAAACGCGTCTGATGAGCGTGTGGTCCTAGGTTTGTCGGTCGGGCGAAATGAGTTATTGGGTTTTCTCAGTGAGAAATTTATCATCGATGGCCCGGACTTCGCAGCTTGGTGATGTGACATCGTGCCTCAGAAAGCACGTTAAGTTGTCGATCCAGTGCTAGATCTCTCTCCGGTCGTGTCCGATTGCCGTCCCATCGGATTATGTGAATGATGAAAAAGAGTGCCTCTGTATTCGCGCACACACTTCTTGTGCACTGTACTTGTATCTCTAGCCAGAAAGGACCAGGGCAGCGCAAGCTCGGGCAGACTATTAAATTTTTTATTTATGGCGTAGCGGCATCAATGCCGCCACATGAAAAACTAAGAAAAAAAAATTGTACGGCAACAAAAAGAACTGCAGCGCCATCTATCCTGTCAGCGATGAACAACTGATACTATTGTTACGTGAATGCGCAAGTTCCAAAATTTTATGGAAATGTCAGGACTTCAGCAGACTATAACATCGGTATTCCTAGCATTGTTACGTTTAATGTGGGCCGATCCCGGCGGCACTGCAATGCCGGGCCGACCCGCGACGGGAGTGGAGCGAGCCCCTAACATCCCGTCAGCTTACAAAAATCAGTTTAATATACTGGTCCCTCAGTGAGGGAACTTTCAGATATTAAGCTGAAAAGAACAGATACTACACTTTGATCTTAGCCAAAAGGCCGAGAAGCGATACCTGTAGAACCGAAACTCCGGGGTAGTCATTCACTCGCGGAGAATCTTAACACCGCGATTCAGAAACGTGACGTCAGCACACAGCGCCATCTATCGGAAAACAGACAAACTATATTACAATGAGGTCACCCTCGTACTCGGCTCGTACATTTTGTCAGTGTGTGTAATAAAACGGAGCCCATAGTAAAACCGACTGTAATTCGAATGCTCCGGAGACTAATCTCTTCCGTATTTTGGAAGTTGAAGCAGAAAACAAGTTAATCGAGGTTGAAATTGATACAATAAACTTTGAGTATAAGATAAAAGTCGAACACAACATAGAAAAGAAGATCACAACATTGTCAACCTCAATATTGGATAGAACAGCGCAATAAGAATGTACTAGCGCAAGCATCAACTTATATCAAACTGTTGTATGAAATATAGTCGATCAATAAATAAGACCGTTGCCGTCGCGTAGTACAAGTAAAGTGATTTTATAATTTCTTACACAAATAAAATTGGCACCTCAGACAAGAATTTTATGTCTAAGATTAATCGTTACGTGATCGATAAATTAAGCTCTATTTACGGCTCCGTCGTTTACAAGTGCTCTCAAATTTATTACACATTATGTTTTGATTCTACCGCATTTAGTATGGTCATTAAATTAATTGATTTCAGTATCGAAGCAAGCAGCCCTATATTTATTTTTCATTATAGACAAGAAACTTTGAAGTGAAATTGATGAGACTGTTCTCGTTGAATAATAATTATCCATTGCTTGTGTTACCAGAATTTACTGATTCGATATTTTTGATTGCTTCATTGGAACTCTATTGAATAGAATAACTGTGGAAGTAGATTACATATTTTTTAAGTTTAACGTTAGGATTTTGCAATTAAGAAGATTCTTTCTTCGTTTAATGTAATTTTGCAAATGTATTATCTCATTGTCCTTCACCTTGATCACTTGAGTCACAGGACAAGGTATTTGTTAGACTTACGATATTTCAACATTTTTTTTTTCCATTCTTGCTATTTCGGTACTATGATTAACGTCTTCCGCTTTTCTTATAAGAATTATATGATGTATTTCTTTACTATAACGTTCGGTTACAATAGAATTGAGATCAAATTTTGTACTGCTAGTGTCATTTATATTGAACTAGTGTCTGTTAGCGGTGGAATCGGCCCAATGGAACATTTTCCTCCATAAAAGTATTAGATAACATTTTAATACAGGTTATAAACTAAGGTATCCATACATCCAATTTCTACCTTTCATGTTTATAACATTAAGTAGGACTTCCGGTATCAGTACCAACTGTTGCGTTGTCAACAGTTTTCGTAGAGCAATCTAACACTGCTAAGCAAAACATTACGGCAAGCGCGTTTTAATTTTTTTTTGCAGTTTTATTTGATATTCAAGGTCTTGTTTATTAAACAGGATAGTTAAATTAAATAGATACAACCTTGGCGGTACTGCAAAAGCTGGTTATTTTAGCCCTTTGTACAGCTTCCTCACAAAAAAATGCAGGATCTATTTCTTTGTCAATAAAATAATATCTGGTTTCTCACTATTGGGTTTGAACTTAACGTGGCAAGTCTCTTTCAGCGTTCGAATATGATTTATTTACTACCCATTCGTTGTTTTAGTGATAGAAGTTGATTTTATTTCTGTCTTGCGGATCCGGTGATTGATTTATAGCTTGAAATATAAAATGGTTGATAGGTACGGTGTTATGACTATTGAAAGGTCGTTGCGTTGCTCTATGGCTACATGCCAGATTAAGGCTAACCGCTCATACTGTTTCGATTAATACAATCGCACCTACCATTGTTTTTTTATCTCAAAGTTGCGTTTTAACATGCTTTGGTAATTTTTCACACACATTTAGGAGTCACTTGAAAAATAACTACTTCATCAACCAATTTTTAGCAATGGATAATTTTGCCAGAAAGCTAGCACATAATACGTATTTTAATTCTTGTCATGGTTCTTTTTAATAATTAATACATTATCCTTATAAGATTGATATAGTATTCTATTTATTCAACATGTTTAACTATTAGATGAAAATTGACTTAATTTTCATCTCAAAGTTAATATTTTTCTAAAAAAATTGCTGGTTGCTAATGATTGCGACAAATAATGTAAGAACGTTTTCATCGTAATTATAAAAATAATATTTCCCCACAGCACAGAAGACATCAATTTTCTTTGCGCATTTTAATATTTCCAGCCCATTAATATTTAGAAAGAAACAAGAAACATTAATTTCATGCGATGTTTATTATTCAAACTAAGTGAGATAATTATTTTAATAACACAGAGTAATTTTCTGTTAGATGTTTTTGAGTTTGTTACAAATATTAGGTCGTATATTACAGTTTCTTATGAACAGAGTGGAAGCAAATCTTTAATATTTTAGGTTGCTGAAACAATAGACGGGATGGCAGTAGCTTTTTGTCATGTTCACAAAATGTCAGAAGTTTACTTAAATCTAACACCAGTCTGTCCACATCCATTGGGTTATGGAGATCAGGCATGCAAACTCTCCTTGTAAAATACTGGTACTCAGCTGCATGTGGTTAAACAGGAAGCCGACCCCAATATAGGAAACGGCTAGGCCGATTGCTTAACGACGATGTCATGGTTAATAGATGGGAAAGTTTTTTTAAAAAAAGAGGTTTGACAAACAGTCATATGATTTTCGAGATTTAAATGGCAAAATGCGTTGCTTTTGGTGTTTATTTCGAGTAACTATTTAGATCCTGTAGATCTAGCCAAGTCACAAGTTATTTGTCTTATTTTTTCCAAACTATATCAGTTTCCAGTGTAACCGAATGGAGCGGAACCAGTATTTTGTCTGTCTCGGCTCTCGCTCTATATGCCTATTTTACCTCGACCTAACCTCGTTCCTAACCCCTAATTGGATAATAAAATACCACGCTAGCCAGGTGTTATATTAGGTACTAAAAAATAGGCCTAGTTTTTCCATATCATTTTTTCACACATCCTCTGGATCCGATTTCCGTTTTCTCTCGATTTTTCGTGAAGACATCTTTATTTTTATGCTTTTCGGCCTTCTGTAGGCCTGACACGGGATACCATTAGCTAGCACACACTTTTCGTTTTGGGTCGATTTTTCGTGAAGACATCTTTATTTTTATGCTTTTCGGCCTTCTGTAGGCCTGACACGGGATACCATTAGCTAGCACACACTTTTCGTTTTGGGTCTACAAACAATACGATATTACGTAAACTAACTGGCGTAAACGTGCACGCTCTTTTGAAATAGTTTATTGGTGATAAAAATTTAATACGAAATTTGAAAAAAATCTAGGCAAACGTTAGTCTAACTCTGTCGAAGATTAGAAAAGGTCTGTGGGATTAGGCACTTTGGTACTCTAAAGTTTAAAACTACCTATAAAACGATTTTACAGGTAGTTTGAGCTTTATAGAAGATAGTTACTTACGTTAATAGCTGTGACTATCCACTGTTATCTACACTATTCTAGGAAATGTGCTCGTAGACATCACAATAGATCTTTACAAATCCATGATCCCTCGAGGGGCTTCCACAAACGGGGTGTAGTAGAAAAAACTGCCATTGTTGTCCTGAGAATCGATACTGTTCTTCAATAAGCGAGGGAAGTTGACGACATAGTTGGATGTTAGGATTCCTAGTCGAATCTTGTACGTATATTTAAACATCAGTTATATTCTGTAAACATTAGTTGAATGGATTTGGATGAAATGTTCGAACAGGAATGACAGTTCACTTCATGTTCACTCTACCTATAAGTTTACGGTAAGATTTTGACAGAATAGACTGGCTAATCATATTTGTAAATTAACAAACAAGAAAAATGACCAAACATAAATTCTCAAAAAAATTCGGAAAGGTCTATTAGATACGAAGGCAGAACGAATAAACAAAAAGAATTGAGGTACAAGGAGCTGTGAAAATTTTCCACTCTTAACGAATAGCGGATACAAAGTAAATTTGGCAATTTTGTCGTAATTTTCTCGTTAAATCAATCGAAGACTACAAGCTTGCTCTTAAGGGAGTCAAATATACACAATCGAGGAAGTACTTTGAATTAAATGTTAGAATAAGATTAGGTTTCATCTGAATATTGCTTTTCGGGAGCAAATTTCGAATTTCCTGAGGAAACTTTGTTGGTTCTGCCACACGTCATGAAGGTTGTGTGTATTTGTTGACCCCGAAAACTAAATTCAATTTAGTCTGTCGTCGAGTTTCATGTCCGTATTGTGCACAGGTATAGTAGAAAGGTAGACCGTAGGTAATGATCGGCGAGAGTTATTTCCGCCAACCAATCACAATTCTTATCCAAGCTAATATTATAACAAATGCGAAAGTCACTCTGTGTGTGTAACAAACAGACATTCAGAGTTGTTTTCGCATGTAAAATATCAGCTCCTCTTTATGTCTGAACATCTGAACGGATTTGGATGAAACTTGACACATGGGTAGACCTCGATCTGCCGGTCGATTCGGTGAACACACACAAGTGAAGGCAAAGTGATCACAAGTGAGCTGACAATCCATGACAATAATAATAAATATGGAATGACAGCTCACTTCGTGATCACTTTACCCAAGCCATCACTACGACATGTTCACTGAATCTACCGGCTGAATTCTTCAAATTTGTCAATCACTTTAAAATTTTATAAACCGTGAAACAATCCGCATTATGGACGAGTCTTAATAAGCGAAAAACGAAATACTGATAATGTGCCTGACTTGGCAGACAATTGAGTCTATGAGTACCGTGACGACCACAAGCTAGTTGCAGACCTAAATTCATTGAAACTTACTGCTCGCATATCGTATAAGTTATGAAGACTAGCCCAGCAGTCTACAACCCGTTGATACAAAACAAGCCCTAAGTCTGCTTGTTTGTTTCAAAGTAACTTCTATTTACAAAAGTCACTCATAATCTCATATATCTCTGCAGACTAAGGACCCTTTCTTTTCATCAAGATGGCGTTATTTTTTCCACCCTAACAATCTTAAGATGTGAAAGTGATCCCATGGCACTCGTTGCTGCGTCTTCATATTGATAGGTATAGCGGCAATCAGAAACGAATCGGAGACTTATCCTTGCGTCAATAAACAAAGTGGTCAATATTCTATCGAACACCAGCTGTTTCAAGTACCTGATTGACGCACGCCGTTTGCAGTTCTGCTTATATTATATAGTAGGCGTAATATGAAATGTGGATAGTGGAAAAGTAGTCTAGGGAAATTTATTATTAAAATGATGATAATATTATAAAATTAAAACAAACATTCGCTGTAATAAGTAGTCGTTGTAGGTACCTACTAAAGCAAGGCTGGCTATTACTCAGGACCCCAACGGACCGAATGAAAGATTAAATGCGGACAAATAAGTCCTTACAACTGCCGAACTACTTACTACTACCGTAATGTGGCGCAACGTTTATCAATCAAAAAAGTTTTAAAAATCCTGTACTTCTGTTAGAAGGTAAATTAAATTGAAAAACATTATGGCAAAATAAATTTTAATTTGCCTCATCCAACTATAATTTGACCTAACTTAAGAATGAAGAAAGATGACTAGATATACTGCAAAATTCCAGAAGTAATTTAATGTTACTTGTAGCCGAAATTGTAACACGTGTTTTTTAAGTGATTTCGATACTAAACAGTGAAGTAACTTTGAAAACATTTCTAAATTTCTTGCTCTGCTAAAGGTTCGCAATTCAGAAAAAACGCGAAGATTTGGCAACCAGCTTAGCATAAAATTACAATAAGAAGTCAGACACAGACGCGGTGGATAAAAAGGGGTAATTAGGGTCCAACTCGTTACAGACGACAGTCAAACAAGACTTAGAAAATGGCAGATTATTACTGCATTGTATCCATTATAATTCCATGTATGATACCTATTGATAAACAACTTCTTAGCTCTCATTATCATCTGATGTCTGACGCATTTGGGAGCATGCAAGCATGTAAGAAAGGAGATAGATATAAATCAGCCCAATAATGGACTTAAAAAGTTGATGTGTAGCAAGTACGAATGCTGAGCATGAGGTCTTATATTCCATTCCGAGTTTAATAATAGTGTTTCTGGATTTTTCCAATAGGAATTATTTAGGAGCCTCTCGAAGTTTATTGATGTTGGTCATGCCCCAGGCCTCCGCATGGTCGTGTTGGAAGTCATCCCAGTGGTCTATGGGAGTGAGAACAGAGGGAGTATCGCAGTGTACTATAATATCTCATGTGTAGGTACTTGGCTAGTCTCTGCTCAAAATGTGATGGCAGATGTCAGTGAAACCATCATAATAACAGAAACATCAAAATCCCTATCGTTACTATCAATGTAATGGATTTTATATCGACTACTTTGGCGATATACAGATTTGACGTCATAGCAACGTTGGAAACCCAAGGTCAAGATTTCTATTAAATGTTGAAACCTACGTAGAAAAAATCCTAAAATTGTAGTCTTTTATGAAATGGTTATTATAATATGGATAATAACGGTGTTCTCAACAATACATTTAGTTAGGTTTTTTTTACTATTGATAGGCACACGTTTGTCTATTATCTCATCCATCAGGTGCAAGCTTGCTGCGTTTGGTGATGCGACCACATCATCGCTTACCATCGGGTAAGTGATGATGTGGTCGAAGATAGAGCACGCTTGCCTAGAAGTAACCTATTCACATCTAGCCGTCGCATTAGTTTTAATCAATGCTATATAGATATTATTATCGATGAATTGCCATGAGATCCTCCATGGAAAGAACTCATCTTAATATATTCCACGGTTTGTTTGTCCGTTTGGCGCCAAGTAATTATTGATTGGAAAGTTTCAATGTTAGACGTCTCTCCTTTTGTATCTTAGAAACGAAAACGTTTTCGAATAGAAACATCAAACAAAACGGTTCCCGATTGTGAAGCTTATTTATCTTTATGCTCATATGTATGGAAATTTTCGCCATTTGCATTGAAAAAATAAATACGAAACGGAATTATTTCCATTACGATAAATTTGTGTTGGTCTGTCGCGTCGGTTTACGCTGAGGACGGATTCTGTTCTAAATGACATGAGTGAACTTTTTTTCTTACTTTTACGATGTCAGCAAAATGATTTATGGCCACAAATACACGAGTCTCCATTGAATTCGCCAGTTTTATTATGATCCATTACTAGATTTTTTCTCGTTAGCTTTAGTGGAATAAGATAGTCTATGAGCAAGTAAGCACTTAAAAGTATTATGGTATGGTGGAGGTATACTCCATCTTGTTTTTACAAGTCTGTGTGTTGTTTTTTTCGAGTAATTTAATGGAAATTGTGAGTTTTAGATGGGCTATAAAGGCTGTAACGAAAAGGTGTAGTCATATTTTTAAAACTGTTTCTGCCTACGTAAATGAATGACTTTGTTCAAAAATTCAACTAAGTTTCTTCAAGTTATATAATTATTCAGTTCTCAGAAATGGATTTTTGATTTCTCATACACATTTTATCATCCGCTGATCAAAATTAGCATGGAACTTACGATTTGTTTTTTGGTATTTTACTATTTTTCTCTTGGAATACATGGGCACTAATAGTTTTTAAAATATGACTAAACTATTTTAAAGCCCCGTGTTTGTATCAGTAGGTACTTAAACCAGTACTAACAATAATATGTCTAACAAACAAAGTTGCCTTTTAGGTTCTCTTTCCATCTAAAGACTTATCTTTTCATAAGATTCTCCAAGCAAAGCAAAGATTTAAGAGGAAAATAAAAGGCTACAGTTATTGTATCGCTGCTTGCATCCGGAAACTAAAGAAGCTTCATATTTTATTACTAGCCAGACCACGTTTCTGCCTGATGAATAACACAATAAAATTCAGCTTTTGTTTGTACAATGGCTTTATTGTTAGAAAATAGAATAAAGGTTGGCTAGTACAGATCCTAAAAGAAAGGTTTCATGTAACAGCCCATATTGCCGAGTGACTAGGTAAGTTAGATGGGGAGCTCGGGGCTAAGTAAGCAGCATGGGTCAATCGCTTGCCGAGATCATTCCGTGAATGGGATGTCAAGACTCCTCCGTACTTTGGAAACTACGTTAAATCGTTGGACCTGGCTGTCATTTCAAGATCTTTGGCAGTCGTAACGGAAGTCAAAAAATCTAACACAAGTCTCGTCTAGGGGTATTGTGCTATCCAGTTACTGGGTAATATAGGTCAAGTGCTCCGTTGATCTCATGGTCGTAAGCACGACTGCCGAGCATGGAGTCCAGGGTTTGAAGTTGTCATTCAAAGAGTCCAGGGTCGGGCACAAAAATGTCAATGGGTTTTTCCAATATGAATTTCAATAATTGAAAGCGCTACATCAATACTTGGAGAAATATGTGAAAGCGCTACATCAACACGTGGAGAAATACGTGAAAGCGCTACATCAACACGTGTATAAATACATGAATCCACTACATCAACACGTGAAGAAATATGTGAAAGCGCTACATCAACACGTGGAGAAATACGTGAAACCGCTACATCAATACGTGGAGAAATACGTGAAAGTGCTACATCAATACGTGGAGAAAAATACATGAATACGCTACATCAACACGTGGAGAAATATGTGAAAGCGCTGCATCAACACGTGGAGAAATACGTGAAACCGATACATCAATACGTGGAGAAATATGTGAAAGCACTGCATCAACACGTGGAGAAATACGTGAAACCGATACATCAATACGTGGAGAAATATGTGAAACCGCTACATCAATACGTGGAGAAATACGTGAAACCGCTACATCAATACGTGAAAGCGCTACATCATCAAAAAGTTTGATGATGTAGCGATTTCACGAAAGTTTTTATTTAGATCTCCAAAAATTCTGATTGTTTCGCTGATAATATTATTAGCAAACCAATCAAAACATTTGGAGATCTAAATAGGATTTATTTGGGGTTCAATCAAAATTATGACCTTTTTGGTTCTACTAATTAAATGGGAAAGGAAGACAAGGACTAAGAAGACGTCTTTACTCGCGCGTCAATCATCGCCTTGAAAGATGTGGGAAGCTGTAAAAACTCTATCAGATTCAATACTTCGAGTTTAAACTGCCTGATTAAAACGAAACCTTAGAACTGATTTATATAGTTCAATGAATAAATGAATTTACTATTACTTTCCATACTTACATTTTTTCCCTCTGGCTAGAGGTGCTTAGTATATGTACAGCTGCCGCCCGCGTGAATGTAGAAAATTATCCCAAGGGAACATACTCCCGCGATAAAATATCTTATATCCTATGTGTTATTCCAGACTATAATCTACCTCTGTGCCAAATTTCATTAAGATCCGTTCAGCCGTTCTGACGTGATTGAGTAATAAACATCCATCCATCCATCCAAACATCCAAACTTTTACATTTCTGATAGAAGTAGGTATAGATTAATATAATATTATGAAGAGGTACAATTTGTTTCTAAGTTTGTATGCAACTCTGAAACTAAATAAACTAATTTTGAAAATGTTTTGACACATGTTTCTTTAGTTTTTTAAATTATATTTACACATATCATATATAACATAAATAAATGTGTTTATATCATAAAGAAATGTGGATGGTCCATCCATCCACATTTATTTATGATATAAACACATTTAGGGAGAGGGAGGCCAAAGAAAAAATGGATGGAATGTGTTAGGAGTGATATGAAAGAAAATGGAGTTAGTGATAGCGTGACGGCTGACGGGACAGAATGGAAGAAAAAAAACGTGTTGCCCCGACCCCAAGTAACATGGGATAATGGCAGGAAGATGATGATGACATATACATAACGTGCGGACGAAGTCGCGGGCAAGATAAATACTGATTAGATACCTATTATAGGTTTAAAACGAATATATATCACGGCAATAATCATCTATTGTTAGTCTGAATTTGGAATCGTAAATGCAACAGGCCTATTATAATTGGGTTCGATTGTACACAACATTGTCAATTTTTGCTTCATAAACAGATTTGAGCAATCACAAGTATTGATGTTTTTTTTTGTTTCAATGTAATTTCCAATTCATATATACTCTAACATCATAATGTAAATGTATCCAATGGTACGTATTTACAAAAAAAGAAATGATTGCTATTCCAATATCACTAAAGATAGAATAGATATGTCACCGGAAAAATGCAAACGGCCGCCGTAAGATTGTAAAATATCGCGTGAAATAGTCAAATAATTTTTCCTAACAAGACACGGATATATTGAAAACTATTGAATTTGGATGGGATTTTTTTATACAAAACGATTTTATCATCGATAAATTATAATCTAATAAACATTCATTATAACCTTACGGGGTCTGCAATTGTCCGGTACAGATACACACACCGTAAACAATACTAAAAATTTTATTATCATGTAACTCATTTTTATGCCAAGCACCGAGCACGACTGCCAGATAGAGTGACAACTTAGTTTAAAATTCTAGTCATGTCCGGAAAACATGATGACATAACAAATCAGAGTGCCTAGTAAAAGTCAGATTATATCACCAATAACGATTTCCGAAAAGTAAAAGGATTGTCATGCGCTACCGAATATGTCACATGGTCATTTTGGTAATCATTATTGCTTTTTTAACCGACTTCAAAAAGGAGAGGAGGGTTATCTATATAGGAGGGTGTTTTTTTATGTATGTTTGGGTATAACTCCGTCATATACAAACGGATTTTCGAAATTATTTTTTTGTTCGAAAGACGTTTGTTTCGAAATGGTCCCATTTAAATTTCGTAAAGATCTGATGCAGAACTTCGGAGACAGACAATTAAATTGATATGGAATGGTTGGAATGTTTGTAATGCTGGGGGTTACAGCACTAAAAAGTGAAAAATGAAGAACTAATTTACAAAAAATATAACTGTCTTCCAAATAAAAACCACTTCAAAGTACGTTGTTTTGTACTTTGCAGTGGTTTTTAATTTTTTTAATGGCACTGTGCGACCTGCACGGTGCCATTAAAAAAATCTCTGGACAGATTCTACTCAGATTTCACCTCGAAGAACCTCAAATGATCAGCTTGTCTAATCTCCAAGGAGCTTTTAAAAAACAAAGTCGCTTTTTTGCTCTATCTTTTGCTTCGCTTACTTCTTCTAAACCTTGCAACGAATATTCATTCGGTTTACTATAATTCCTTAAACAAACCAGTGGAATGTTTAGCTCGTGTTGCTCAAAGTTTGTTGCATTTTGCAGTTTTTATGAGGATCGTTGTCTTAACTAAAGCCGTGGCCGTGCTTTGATATTTGATGCTAGTATTGCGTTGAAATTCTTTGACGTTGAATTTCTAGTGATAAATTTACTGAGGTTCGTTCAGAAATTCTTGATCAAAATTATCTGAACTACAAACCACTGTTGCTGTGTCATTCTTAAGTTTCACAATCATTTGACAATCATTTGACGTGCACGCCATACTTTGTACCAATATTGAAGTTATCTTAGTAGGAGTTGTAAAGTAAGGCGTTCTAGAGTAACTCTAGATCTCGAATCGAACCAAGCCTTATAACTGTTATGGAGTTTGGGGCTCGATTCGATATCTAATAACTATTAAACAGTGAAAGCGTCATTGTACTCACATATAACCCTCACATGTGAGTCATGGCAGCCATTTACTGTTGGTTTTTAGCGGGAGAGGTTTTACTGCAACAATAGATTTGTGCCTACTTATACTAAACTAAATAAAAAATCTGAAATAATCGCAAACTGAAGACAAAAATAAAACAGACGACGGTGTCTAACACCAAATTTATAAAGCAACAAGCTTTGCCCGCGACTTCGTACGCTCATATCCCGTTTTTTTCCCGTTCCCGTAGGAAATTCCCGTTCCCGTAGGAATTTACCGTTCCCATAAGAATTTCCCGTTCCCGTATAGTCTATAGCATTCCTCATGAATATGGCTATCATTCACAAAAATATTTTTTCAAATCGAACTGATAGTGCCAGAGATTAGCGCGTTTAAACAAACAGCTCTTCAGCTTTATTATATTAGTATAGAATTTTAAGTTAACAAAACCAGATATCATAATGTCAAATCATAAATCTATTGTTTGTCACGACATGACATTTCAAAATGGACGGGCACGAAACTTTTCATTGAAAAACGATTTATTCAAGCTAAAAGTTTTGTCACACAAAACACGTAACAGATGACGTGTGTGACAGCACCAATTTAAATGCCACAGATTTTCTGTGATACAGAAATGGAGCAGTTTCTATTGGAACTTTCTATTGAGTGTCGATCATCAGCAGTGATAGACTTGTTGAGTCGAAGCTCCAAAGTCTTGAGCATCGACGCCGATTTGCTATTCTGTCGGTTGCATTTTGAGGAGTGTGTGACGTATTTGCATAGTCTTATTCCGCCAAAAGTAAAAAAAAAAGTCAAAAGTCAAAACGTTTATTTCAATTAGGCCATTAAACGGCACTTTTGAACGTCAGCATTTACAGTTCAGCAAAATAATAATATTACATTAAAGTGACTCTACTGTCCATTCGGAAAGGTTCGCCAAGCTCGTTCATCGGACTACAAGACGTACGGCAATGCGCTACCGTTACATGGTGAACATCCCACCCACACGCACAAAACGTTTTGGGAACAAATACATTGTACGTGTGTTCGTGGAATTCTCTGCTATAGTCTGTGTTTCCTGATAGCTACAACCTGGGAATATTTAAGTCAAGGGTGAATGGGTTACTTCTAGGCAAGCGTGCTCCATCTGCGACCACATCGTCGCTTACCATCGGGTGAGATAGAACGCGTGCCTATCAATAGTAAAAAAAACATGATTTTTCGTATTTAGTCCCCTCTCTCTGAGGTTCTAAAGTCGAAGATAGACTCCCCTTTCTATTTTTATTTCACGACTTTTTCTTTTTTTTCTTGCTCTGTTCTATAAATACATTTGTGAGTTATCTACTGCGGCAAAAAGTAAACGACCATTAAGTAAATATATTTTGTACATAAGCAGTTTTATAATAAATAAAACAAAAACTGCTAATTTGCTAGTAATTGAAAGTTTTGGTTAATCCTACTTAGCAATCAATTTTTAGGGTTCCGTATCTGAAGGGTAACCAACGGAACCCTATTACTGAGCCTCTGCTGTCCCTCCGTCCGTTCGCCTGTCCGTCCGTCCGTCTGTCCGTACGTCCGTCTGTCTGTCTGTCTGTCAGCTGGCTGTATCTTGAGAACCGTAATAGGTAGACAGTTGACATTTTCACAAAGTGTGTATTTCTATCGCCGCTATAACAACAAATAATAAAAATTTAATTAAATAAAAATTAAAGGATTTCCCATACAAAAAACTTGTTTTTTTTTCGGTTTAGGGTACGGAACCCTCCGTGTGAGAGTTCGACACGCACTTGGCCGGTTTTTCAAAACTTGAGCAGGGGTTCAAGTATGTTTTGTACTTTGACTTCCAATATGATAATGTTTTTTTCTGAGTGCTTTCAGTTGTGCCTAATTTTAATAATGGTCGAGGTCGCTTGGTATGTAAAATAAACACAAAACATGCGCGCTTCCCCTAATTTGAGAAAGTATCAAAAACGTCTTATTTATTTGCTTGGGTTGAGAAATTATTTCTCACCATTAAAAGCTTCAGGAGATAGGAGGTTAAATAAAGCGCAGTATACTTTCCAATGCTTCGTTATATTTTTCATAATACTCCATTTAATAAAATTATTAACCAAAACATGTTGAACATTTCATGGCGGGAACAATCACGAATGCCACAGATTAAAAATCCCCGCCACATAAAACTAATGCTCATTCGCTTTAAGTACTTTAAATTCAACTATATTAAAAATGGAACATCCGAAATAACTACTTAATGCTTGTTCATTTTAAGGAGTTTGATGTTCATATTAAAAAATAGAATATCAGCGAAATAATGAAAGATGTTATCTTTTATTATTTTCCATGTTAAATGAAAGACCAAACAATATCATTTTAATTTCATTTCCAGATTGGCATGAAGAATATAATTGTTTCACTAAGAACATTTTATTAAATCTTGAAACACTTTAAGAATTTAGCAAAGCGATTGTTTGAAGAGATGATAGTAGCATCCAAAGCTGCGTTAATGGAATTTCCTAAGACTGTAGTCATTGTTTCTCAGGTATTCTTGGCTACGAGCAATGTTTTAGAGTGACTCGTAGTTAAACGGATAGTTCGAAATAATAGTTTGAACAGAACTTGCTACGGACATATTTGGAACCCCTTTATCTTTAATGCAGATAGATTATTATTTGCCACCTGTGTCATGATTTTATCATAGGAACTGATGTGCACGAGCCTCTGACGTTTTTTAAGTTCCAATTTGTATTTTGAATTTATTATTTTGAATGCAGTACTCTCTCGCTAATCCACACCACAAAATTCCATTACATTGCGGATTAGTTACTGATTTCGACGGATTATAGTCTGGGTAAATGAACAACCACATTGAAATATTGAAATTTTTATGGTTATAATACCAAATTCGTGTGTCCGTTGCACAGCGTTATGCTGCGAGCCATGACCTGTTTCTGTCTAGTTTCTGGTATTTCCTTTTTCTTATCCTATCTTATGTTACCAGTCAATTACGTTATGTTAATTATATCTACTTTTTGTCTTTACTAACAAAATAATAATAATAATAAACGTAATACGTTTGCTTTCTTTCTAATTGTCCCACTTGAAACCAACAGCGTCTTGTCAATAGCTACAATAATGTTCTTTGAATTTATCATCGTCATTTCACCCGAAAGACGTATGCTTCTGTAAATATGCCTTCCTTAAACGTCTTTTTATCGACCGGTCCTATGCTCTTTCTCGCATTCAGAGGATTCTGTTTCGTGATCTAGTGAAATATATTGTTGTTGTTTATTGTGTATCTGTCTGGAAACATTACTGAAATGAACCTTCTTGGTGCAGTCGTGAGGCACTGTATTTTGTTGTTTTTACTGTCCCTTTTTTATTTTATGTTTTGTGTGTTCGCGGACTGTCATCAAATAAATGTTTATTCTTTATTATCATTGTCCTTTAATCCGTGGTGGTTGGCAACTAGGCTTACCTTGATTGTAAATGTCTCTCAGTGTCTATTGGCTTAGCTCTGTTCTGTTTTCTGCTTGACAAGCAGGGAAGTGGAAACTCTGCTGTAACAGCGAAGAAGTATTCTACGCTGTTTTTTTTGTGATTTAATTCGTTACGGGATCCAATACAGTTAAATTGTTTTTCCAAAATTACCCGCTGCCAATATTTATAATCTAGCGTAGCCTTTTTCCAACTTTGTTAAAGACGGGTTCAGTATAACCAAATATAGCTTAATCCCAGTATTTCTCTTGGAGTGTCTGCTCTGAGCTCCATTATCTACTATATGAAAACAAGCAATAATAATAATGTAGCATTTTTAAGCTCCTAAAATCCTTGAAATGTTCAATCGTTTCTGACCTTTTAGTGTTATTTTATAAAAAAAACACGCTGTATTGTTATTATTTTTCGCCTTGTATCGGTCACCCCATAACGTTTCTTTCAATAGTTCCATTTCTGTCAAACCCTCAATTCAATGTACAATAGAAGCTATCGCAAAGGGTTCCACCCCGTCAAGCGTATATTCTACCAAAAGAATATCGTGATCGTTCATTATATTTATTTCTTTGAAATTTTTAGTTTATTCTCGAATATATATAATATCTTTGGTATTTTTGTTTTCCACTCAATTATTTTTTGTCTCAGTAAATTTTGTTTTAAATGTCGTCATTATGTCATTTTAGTTGTGTTAGTATGTTATATGATTGTGTTTACTATTTGACATTCTTATTTTTTAACTAAAATTCAATAACAGATTTGGTTTTAACTGTTAATAATTCTAGTTCTTTTTATTCTTATAGCATGTTTTTTTATTGTAATGCTAACCATTATGTTTATGTATATCGCACCTTTACTGATAGTACTTGCGATTGTGCGTCACCCACTTGGTGTTAAGTTACTCCATTCAATGATAGATGGCGCTGTGCTCTGACGTCACGTTTCTGAATCGCGGTGTTAAGATTCTCCGCGAGCGAATGACTACCCCGGAGTTTCGGTCCTTAGGTATCGCTTCTCGGCCTTTTGGCTAAGATCAAAGTGTAGTATCTGTTCTTTTCAGCTTAATATCTGAAAGTTCCCTCACTGAGGGACCAGTATATTAAACTGATTTTTGTAAGCTGACGGGATGTTCGGGGCTCGCTCCACTCCCGTCGCGGGTCGGCCCGGTATTGCAGTGCCGCCGGGATCGGCCCATATAATACTTATACAATGTTCACATAGCTGACCATCGACAAACTGACGAAAGTGACTCTGACTGTACTGTCATTTCAATAACGCCTACTTATTGAACTGATCGCAAAAAAATCGGTCCATCAAAAAAACACTTGTAAAATTTCAAAATGTTATATCTGTGTGGTTTGTACTATTCCCATTCTTTTGTTTTTAGGACGTTCTGCAAATAGACGTTTTGCGACTTGGTTGTTTAGTTCATAGGACGTTTTACTATGTAGGCCAATATTTGAGCGGAAAAAATCCTGTGCTATATATCTCGTAAAATGCACAATATTTCAATACCCCTCCTTACTTACTTCCACATTAATTATATTATGAAAGTATATTATAAATAAAGGTAACTCGTATCCAAAAATACCAGAGCAGCTGTCCATTATTTTTGACACACAAAAGAAAATTCTTGAAAGCAAAGCCCTTTTGTGTTACTCAAACTTTCATTCTTGTACCGTCCTATTTATATAATGTTAATAATTTTCGCTAATGTTGGGTTATATAACAGTGTGGTATAATAATAGGACCATTATTAATAATCTAGCCATTTTTGTGTGGGCCGAGACTTTTGTGAAATATTTGGAAGCAAAGGATAATTAAAGAGTTTGTTTATATAATAAACACGTTACGAGAGGTTGATTCAATATTTGCTAATCTGATATTTTAAGGTGGAGATGACGATACAACAGTAAATCTAAACACTGGTTATACTAGTTCATACGAGTATGTTGTCTTTTATCACAGATTTAATGTCACTAACTGCAACAGACTGCTTGGAATTTTTCATCAGAATAGTAGTCACTTTCCTTGACTAGTTTGAGTTTTTTTGACGTTTTAAGCAATTGGAAAGTTTATTTTAATTTCGGTGACAAGATTTATAATAGTTTCAAAATATTCCTATGAACCAGTATTGCCAGTGTTTTAATTTATTGTCGTATCGATGTCTCCACATAGTATATATCTGTAGGTTTTGTTTGCTAAGGTTCTAAAAAAAATACCCTCGATTTCTGGAACTTTTGTTTTAAGAACTTTATTTCTCACAAAGAATTACATTCAATTATATGAGAAGAAACTTATTTCTAATAAGAATACATTAGGCGACGCAACGGTTACACAACTTTGACTTGTTAAGCTCTAATTTAACCCGAAAACCTGGCAAACTTTCACATAAATTTGACATGTAACTGCTATCATTCAAATTACGAAACCTGCACTCAAACTCAAAACACAAAGTTAAAAAATAAAATTAATGTTAAGTTCTGGGTCATCAAAATCACAATGTAGTAGTGAAGTTGGTTTATAATAATATAAAGCTGGCAGCTTTCACATAAAATAAAATAAAATATCACAGATAATAAGATGCCTACACAATGTATGACCTATAGATTATAGCTAAAAAGCTTGAATCTATCATTCGAAAAGGACAAAAGGTATCATTAAAAAATATCGCTGAGCCAGGCAGTCGGACCGGCTGAAGCATAAAACGCGGTGAATATCTCACGAACGTATCGTTAACGCTTTTGATATTGCAAGACATTCGCAGAATATTATTCTAGTCACGACTATACCTTTGTTGTGTCAAATAGCTTCTGATCTAGGAAAACTGAAACGGGTAACAGATGGCACCTATATACATATTTATTAGATTCGCAACAGAAAGAAAGATAAACGATTTATTCTGCCAAAAGAAATCACACGAAGACTTTTTCTTAACCAGGTGGTTAAGAAAAAGTCTTCGTGTGATTTCTTTCGCCTAGCCTTTTCCCAATTAAGTTGGGATCGATTTCAACTCTAACCGGATAAAGCTAAACTTAAATATTTCCCGCGTTTTTGCTTCCATGGCCATAGCCTATTCCACCGGATTCGTGCATTTGTTCGTAATAAAAAAATTGGTTGTCTGAAAAATCGGTTTACGGACGATAGTTTAACGTGACAACGTCATTACAAAACATTGATGAAATCCTTTTTTGTGCGTGCAGCCGGCGTTCATCGATTTATTAGACGTTGTCACGTCGAAAGCCAGTCATGGCACTAAACGGCAAGCTTTCTATTAGTGAAAGAAAATCTTAATCGCTACCCCAATTGCATGTCTCATAAAATCACATGATCTTTAATCGAAATGTTCACCAGAACCATTGTTTCATATGTTTAAAAATCGTCTGCTCGACAACGTAAAATACGCAAGTAATAAAGTTGCATTGTCAAAATGAATGCGTCCGATTGTATTCATTTCCTTAATTACGTCATATTTTGCAGGCCAGAACTTCCAAAAGCTTCCAGAAACAAATGAAGCATACAATTTTATTTCTTTATTATATAAGTTTTTAGAATTTTAGAGATGGTAGAGCGACTGCCTTTACCTGTAAGTAGTATTGTAAAGGAGTATCGTGCACCCAGGGAAATCAGCTTCGATACCTCAAACCGGGCTTGTTACGTAATCTTTTTACAACGGTGCCACGGTGGCGTATAGCTATTCTCTTATTAAAGCTTGTTGATGAATGAAGTGATTTTTTTTTTTTTTTTATATCTTGGGACAACTCACACACGGTCATCCGATCCCAAACTAGGCAGAGCCTGTGCTATGGCAACCAGACAACTGATAAACATACTTATATATTTCTAAATACATACATATTATAGACAAATTACACCCAGATACAGAACAAATGATCATGCTCATCACACAAAGATTTGTCCTGGGTGGGAATCGAACCCACGACCTCCGGTTTAGCAGTCAGGGTCACTAACCACTCGACCAACAGGACAGTCAATATAAGGGATATGTACGAATATTTTAAGTTGGGTTCTTAGTTCCTGCAATAACTGCTTCTCCAATTAGGTCTCTTTCTCACCGCTCAAAATACAGTAATCTTAGTCGTAAAGTTTTTATATGAGCATTATCGGAATATAAGGTTCCCCCTGCTGGGACACGGGCCCTGTTTAGGAGATGTAGTCAATATTTACGTTTCCTGTTTCCCGAATAAACCTTATACAATTCTTCTTGAACACAACACATAACTATTGGTTTTATTTATTTAAGAAAACCCAACTATGCGTCGTTTTATGTCTATAATTCTCTAGGTGGTATTTTCGTGTGTCAAGTTATTTAAATACGCACAGCTCGCAGTCGCGGCAGAGTCGCGATTTGGTCAATGATATTTTGTAAATAGGTTTAAAATAACATATTTACATGTCAATCTTTTTTGGTCATTTAATCTAGATCAGGCCGATGTTTTCTAGCTGACTGGCCTGAGAACACCGAAATTAACTCAGAGGTATATTTACGTCCGTACTATATATAAACACATAAACATACTATATAGTAAACATGTATACCTGTATATATGTACATGTCCAGATAGTGCGAGCAATTATCGTGTAGCTCAACAAATACACAGACTTTCACAATGTAGAAAAATAAAAAATCTCCCAAGCTTAACTCTTGGTTTAGACTAATTGTTCCGTGCAGAGATTTAAGCTACTCAAAGCGCTGTAAGCTACTCGCTTTAAATAAAGTTTTGATAGGTCAAGTTATCTTTGGATTTCGTTATGTCATCTGCATCAGCGCTTTTAAGTCGGGTTTGTTTGAAATTATTTCCAAAGAGATTTCTGCTTGAATTAACTATGCTCGTGATCGTGGGGTCTGAATGCTCATGCACTTTTTAAGGTTCTATTCAAACCTGCCACATGACGTGGCAATGCCGATAGTCTTTTGGGAAAACTTTCTGTCGACAGTGATGCGGAGGAATATTTTGACGCCATATTTTGAAGTTAGGATCTCGTGGTTAAAAAAATAATAGCCGCACGGGTTGATCTTCAAATTTAAGCAACGCTGGCCGTTGGTCTGTGGATTGGTGACCGTCTTAATATACCGAGACTCCTGCGTGTCTCGGAAAGCACATGGTCCTAGCTGTCATTTGTAGATCTATGGCAGTCGTTACAGATTGTCAGAAGCCAAAAATCTGACTTCAGTCTTGCCACAAAGTACCGTGTTACACACTTAATGGGTTGTGGAGGTCTGATGAACAGCCGTTTCACATAAAATACTGGCATTCAGCTGAATCCGGTTTGACTGGAAGCCGACCCCAATATATTTGGGACAAGACTAGGCAGATGATAATGATTTTGAAGTTAGTATTCAATATAGGTAAATAATTAAAATTTTAAAACTACAAACAAATAAATACACAACAATGCTGTATTTAAGAATAAATAAATCGTTGAGCGCCTTTTGTTTTGAGTTGAGCTACACGATGACTGACAAATGCGTGCACCGTGATTGCACTCAAATATGTGTGCTTCTTTTCAAAAGACCGTCTCTCACCAAAATATTGCTTCGACTTTAGAAGAGACGGTGAGCATTAAGTTGGTTTCTATGTTTTCTATGTGAGCAGTCGAACAAGACACACAGACCTCATTTAATTTTATGCTTTCATAAAATATATAAGTTTTTGTGGTGAACACAATTCGTAATTAAATACTTTTTAGTAAATCACTACTAAACACTAAACACTCTTTTCACCTTCTTTTTAAATATGTACCATAATTGCATAGTTAAAATAAGTTTCGATTTTGACAAATATGATTCATAAACACATTCTGATAACTGTGTCTGATTGGTATCTTCTTTTTTATCAAAAGCTTTATAGCTAAAACACAGCATTGAAAACATTCTACCTATCTTTATACTAAACACTGACTTCATCTAGTTTTTAATGGTATTGTATAAGTAATTATTTGTTAATCCTTTGAGAGGTTGAAAATACCTGGCATTAAGCTCTCCTTTCTACCTTTGTGCATGAAGTATTTAATAAATAAATAAACTCTATTATGAAATTGTTTTTTTTTCAAAGCTTTAGAAAAAAAAAAACTTATTAATACAACTATAGAACACTGAGACTTGGTGTTTGTTTAACTCTAATCGCCAGTTTTTGGCAAAGAAAATGTCACAAAAAGCTTTGTAAATAGTACCTTAGTTTTACAAAACCTACTTTAGAACACTGAAATTGAAATGATTATTTAATCATTTTTTCTCAGAATCAACCACTTTGAACATCGTATTTTATTTTGTACTACCGAACTCTGTTCCATAGAATTTTATCTCCGACTACTGGCAGTTAGTTCTAGATCAATGAGGTTTCAACTTTGTTGAAGTATCTCCGCTATTGCATTCAACTTTTCTTGCAAGTACAAACTAAATAGTTACTTGATTGTTACGGTAATATGACTTTATTGGATTAAAATAGTTCTTGCTTTGTGCTTCTTTTTTTTTGAGCTCCATTTGTTATACCGATTTTTAGTAAGTTTGTCAGTATAGTTGGTAGGTAGGTACCTTGTTACTAAAATGGAAAAGAATAAGTATGAAATTAATAACCGGCGGGCTGAGGTGTAAAGTGAGATACTATTTCAAAATTAAGTGTCAAAATTTTCGAATTGTAAACGTATTGGATTGATGTGTGCCACTAAAATGCCTCGTGGTTAATCTTTAGCATTTTGAATTTTCGACAGTTTATAATGGTGACATAAATCTATTTATTTTTTTTAGTGCCTCAACGATAAATAAAAATGATATTCGTACTGGCTGAAACTCGGGCATGATGGCCGAGATGCGAACATCACTTTGGAGTATTGTGGAGTATAATAGTGGTATGGTGTGCTGTAATAAAAAATGTGCTTATATTAGATGAGGAATAGAAACTCGAAGTACGACTAGTCAAGAAAACCACCAAGTATCCTGCAGTACATCTAGTAGTGAAAAGAAAACTTAAAGTAAGTTTCCCATAGTGTTAAAAGATCTTTACTTAACACCCAATATCTAAATATTTATAAAAAGTTGCCTTGATAAAAAAGGCACTAAATTAAAAAACCGTTGCAATGTTGATTTAGGATAAAATTTCCTCTACCACAGCATTTCCTTTGACAAAACCCACAAGCGCACTACATAGATATTTATCTTCTTAACCTTAATGCAGTGGCTGCAACGAACGGACGAAGATATGTAGTTAGAACCACAGAATAAACAGGTACAGAAGGCCAACTCCATGTAATGAACGAAAACGCACGTGCACATAGACACGCTTCATGCACAGAGAGTGCAAGAGCACTTGCGACTGGCATTTGTTTTCAGGTGTCATCGTATTATACAGACTCTTGATAATCTTTGTATAATCACAAGCATTTAAATGGGGACCTGGTGTCCTGAAATACAGGCTTCGGCTTAGTTTAGGCACCAGTCACCCACAAATAAAATATTTTTTCAATATGCCGGTGTCGGGAGCAGAGTCCAAGCTACCGGTGGTTAGGGTTCCAGAGAAAGGAACCTCCTCACAATACGAGCCGTATCGAGGAGTACTGCCTTCTGTATCAGGCCCTTTACCCAACTGCATAACGCCAACTTCGACAGATGGTCGTCGAAGCTTTTGGCCATCAGGCCATTGGCCGTAACGACAATCGGCACAATGACAGCCGATTCCACATTCCACATGTCGACAACCTCGTGTGCCAAGTCGAGATACTTGATTTGTTTCTCTTTCTCAGCCTTCACGAGGTTCTCGTCATGTGGGATGGTAACATCGATTATCATTGTGCGGCGCGCTAATCGGTCTATCACCACGATATCCGGCTTATTGGCAACAATAGTCCTATCAGTGATGATAGACCGATCCCAGTACAACGTGACATGGTCATTTTCGAGAACTGGGTCGGGCACATACTTGTAATACGGTACCTCAGAATCCACAAGATTGTATTTCAAAGCAAGTTGCTGATGGATAATCCTGGCCACTTGGTTATGCCTGTGCAAGTACTCGCCGTTAGCCAGACGAGAACAACCAGAGATAATATGTCTGATGGACTCACCCGGACGGTGGCATGCCCGACACATGTCAACCGTCCCGTCCTTCATAATATGTCTCCGGTAGTTATTCGTCAAGATAACTTCGTCCATAATCGCACAGACAAAACCTTCGGTTTCCCCGAAGAGATCTCCGAAACGTAGCCAGGCCACGGACGCTGAGAAATCTACATCGGACCCATGAAGAGCCCGATAGAAGCGCCCGTGAAGCTCCTTACCTTTCCATACCTCCTTGCGGTCATCTGTAGTAAGTATCACAGGTGTGCGCCAGTTTTCTTTAGCCATGGACAACGGGGTGAGTCCCTTGTCCACTGCGACCACATCTCGGTGCATACCCACATCGGCTTTGATAAAATATTCTCTGAGACTGCACATCTCGCGGTTGTGGAGAGTCTTAGCATTTAAAAAGCCTCGACCTCCACACTTCCGCGGGATGTACAGTCTCATCACCGACGATCGTGGGTGATGCATCCGGTTTGCGGTCAGCAGTGTACGGACCCTTCTATCCAGGGCGTCGAGTTCGGTTTGAGTCCATTTGAGTATGCCGAAAGTGTACATTAATACCGGCATGACCCAACCGTTGAAGGCGCGCACCTTATTTCCACCCGACAAAAGGCTGTTTAAAACCTTTTTCAGGCGGCCAAAGAAGCGCTCCCTCAGCGATTGCTTCATGTCAGTACCGTTAATGCCCAACGCTTCCAACATACCCAAATACTTGTAGGTTTCGGTTGAGCTGAGGGATCTATCCTGTATGGAATCCGAGAGGTGAATTCCCTCAGATTCCATTATCTCCCCTTTCTTTACATGCATGACTGCACATTTGTCCACACCAAATTCCATCCTGATGGCACTACTGAAGGTTTCAGTTACCTTTAGTAGCTCCATCAGTCGCAAATTGTTGGGTGCAAAGAGTTTCAGATCATCCATGTAAAGAAGGTGAGATATGGCCTGACCACCTCTTCTCAACCGATAGCCTAGGCCTGAATCCTCCAGCAGTGTGCTTAGAGGATTCAGAGCTAAGCAAAACCAAAGTGGACTCAAACTGTCGCCCTGAAATATTCCCCGTTTAATCCATACAGGCTCATCACTCCCTTGGATCGGTCGACATCCTGGATAGCGAAGGACTGTTTTCCATTGCCTCATACATGACTCAAGGAAGGTGCGTAGAGTTGCGTCTATTTTGTACAACTCCAACACCTTCATGAGCCATGTATGTGGCACAGAATCATAGGCCTTCTTGTAATCTATCCAACATGTCGACAGATCCTTGCGGGATCGACGAACCTGTTGGCTTATGGCCATGTCTATGAGGAGTAGCTCCTTAGTGCCGCGGGACCCCTTCCTACATCCATTCTGAGAGGCGGACATAATTGAGTTACTCTCAATGTGCTCATTAATTTTCACTCTCAGGATGGATGTAAGAAGTTTATAGACCGTCGACAAACAAGTAATCGGTCTATAATTCTTGGGTTCCGCGGGACTACCTGTCTTATGGAGCAGGTGGGTAACGCCAGTTGTTAGAAACTGTGGTAGCGACCCAGAATCTAAGGATGATTGGAATTGAGATGCCAGGAGCGCGTGTGAGCTGCTATACCACTTAAGCCAGAAGTTGTGCAGTCCGTCCGGTCCAGGAGATTTCCAATTCGGTAACGGACGGACTGCTTTGGCTACATCCAATGTTGTTATGGTAATTTTTTCCATTTGTGGTATAGCTTCGCACACGCGCTCGACATCGCGCATCCAGCCACCTTCAGCGTGACAGATGGGCACCGACCAGATGCTGCGCCAGAATATACTCGTGGCGACATCATCCGGGCGGCACACGTCTGTCACACTTTGTTCAGGTCGCTCCCAAGCTCTGTACACCCACCTCTCATCGCTCTGGAACATGCGATTCTGCGAGTATCGATCAACCCGCCGCTTGTACCGCCGAATACGGCTTGCCCATGCACAAACTTTCTGCTTCAGGAAGTCAATGCGCTCTGTGACACGGGACGTGAAATCTCGAGGGCTTATTTCAGTCCCCGAAAACGCCCGCCTCACAAAGCGCATCACACGTGGTCGTGTATTGCCCTCCCTGAAGCAGTATAGTTTGCCGATGAGTGCCCTAGTCTCATCGATACGCCGCTCGATCCTGCGCTGCCAGGCTGGTGCAGCTGGCTTTGGTCGTATAGCTTCGTCACACCCAGGAAACTTTACGTTTGCTATACGACATGCCGCAACAGCCCCGCAATACAGGATTGAGTGCGTATCAACGAGGCTCTCGCTGCTTTCGAAGATGTTTTGCAGCAGCGAGTCCAAAGCACACACCAGCGCCCTATTCTTTTTGTGCATAGGCAACCGTGGTAATCGGGGCCGAAGTTCGGTCGGAGTTGATCTATACTCACGAAGCGCATCCTCCAGCGCGCTCCTCAGTCGATCGTTGCACTGGCTACTTACCGTGACAACCCTATCATCTACCTCATCGCTAACATTATTGGGCCGCGGTGTGATCCTACCATTAACTGGTGCTTGTACCGCGGTCTGTGTCGGGGTCGAGATGATAAGGTTGTTCAGTACCTCTGAGCGCAGCCTATCAAGTGCGGCATCGTCCAACCTGTGATTACGTTGAATGACCCGCACCTGATCCGACAATCGTTGGGCCGATACGTTAACAGTTGGTTCCAAGTCCTGAAACAGAGACAGCATTCTGACACGGTACGCAGTGAGGTTAGTTCCCCCCTCTGTAGACCCATAGTATGCGCGCATGACGTTTTCATTCATGGACTGCGTCCATCTCATGCGCTGCACACAACCACCGGTAGCGGGGACCCGGCTCGGAGCCGGTTGGCCCCTAGGTCCCAAGCCCCTCGGTGGCCGGCCTCTCCCTTGCCGACGTACAGGTGTTGGCGACGTCGGCGGGGAGAAATACTCGTCACTCGAGCTCGACGCAACTGCAACCGCCGGTGACAATGGTGATCCGATGTCCGGCGGCGGCGAGGCGGAGCTGAGCGACGGGTCCGGAGGTGGTGGGCGTGCGCGTTGTAAAGCTGCTCTCGTTAGCATAGTTATTATTAGCATATTATTATTATTATTAATTTGTTACGAGTCTCCAAAAAAAAAACGTGTGCGTCTCGGGACGCCCGACAGAAGTGATAACTTAAACTAATCTAAGTTGAACTATTTAATATGAGAAGCGTCTGTCAGGAATACGACTAGTGCTGTGGGTTAGAGTGAGAGAGGAAGAGCCTGCCTACCGCTGCCATATGCGTGAGAAAAAGGGAAGCCAGACAGACTGGCGCCGTAACGCGTTACGTTACGAAGCAGTTTACCCTCCCATAAGAAGTTATCACTTCAAAAATCATTTTACAAACTATTGGTGACAATATTTTTCAAATAGTCCAAAATTTATGGGACTGACATGTGATTGGAATGACAAGTAGTCACTTCGGAACATTTGGACATTTCCGCATCTTATCGGGAAGAAAGAGTTTACAATTTCACGTGATTTATTAGAATATTAAAATACAATACAAAATAAATTTCACTCAGTACACACATTTATTTACTGCCAACCTTTCAAAGAGGCTTAAGCCCACACAGCGAAAGCGTTTTTTCTCACATTTTAATATCATAATACACATTCCCAATTAGTTTTACCGCTGGTAGATTACCTACAAATTAAAAATCATTCTCTTGAGCCAACTTTCTGTAGTTATTTTTGTGGTCTTGCTGAATCGAAGTGATTCCGATCTATGCGGGTACTATTCAGCTACACCGTCTACTTATTGCTGTGAGTAGAGGGTAACTAGCTATCATGCAACTACGCCAGTTTGCGTAGTGACGTAGTAGCATGATAGCTAGTAACCCTTCTAGATATAAATAGTTATTTCAGAAAAAAGCATTTTTTTCCAGAGGATGGACGGCGTTGCCAAGGCCGGCCAAGAAAGTGGTGATGAGATGACCTGAACGCACACTATAAGCTGGTACAAGAAATAAATGTCTGGAAAGATAAGGGAAGACCTGCCCAGCTGTAGGACATTTAAAAAATATTTTTCGAGTTTTTAAAGCAGTTCTTTCCTTCTAAAATGAAAGCATTTTTTTTTCTATTTGAGATGAGTTTGCTCTTGACTCTAGTCTAGGTCATAGATGACAGAGACAAAGTCAACGATGGAGCGAGAAGCACTCTCATTTTGAAGAGATTGGGGTTGTAAGCGTTCGGAAACTCAGACGTAGGAAGAGAGTTCCACTCCTTATGCAAACTTGTGGTAAAAATAAAATAAATAATATCTTACGGGAAACAAAGCGACATTATATCAGCGATAACGTTTCTCGAAATGTCCAAAATGTATGAGATTACATTAGCAAAATGTAAAAGTCAATACTAAACACGTTCGACTGTCACTAATCAAATGACATTTTGACGGGAATTTCAGGCCACCACTGGGTTAATAACCCAAACGTACGATACGGGATTAACAAGACTTAAAAAAAATCGCAAACGCATGCGACAAGTTTCTGCAATCTTTCGAGAAGTTTTTTACAGAAACTGGATGGAAGTGAAAATTAAGATATGAATGAATTAAAAACTGGCCAAGTGCAAGTCGAAAAGGTTCCGAACAAATCCCTTTTTTAAAACATGTTATTTTTACTGTTTGGTTTTCCTGTAATCTATAGGTAGTAGTTTCGGAAATAAGATTGGAATAATAATTTTTCATCTAATTATTTCTTGAATAACTTCAAAACTATTTATTTTAAAATGATGAAAATATATGATTAAAACCCCTGTAATAAGTCCTTTCATGAATTTGATATGTCGCACAGTACAGTTTGAAAACAATTTTTGGAATTTTTATAGTTTGTCCCCCAAAAGAAATCCCTTAGTCAAAATTTATTTATTTACTTAATGTTTACGTATTTGGGCAACAGCAATTCATATGTGCACCAAATTTCAACATAATCGGTTCGGAGCTTCGAAGAAAATTACCTGTCAGACAGAAAGACAGGCAGATACCCGAGTGATCCTATATGGGTTCCGTTTTTGCGGATGTTCGCAACCCGTAAAAGAGTTAATGAAAGCGTAAGATTTAAGAACTCCAGACAGAATAATGGTTTAGGGGCAAGCAGAAGTGGAGTCACAAACCTTTAAAGGCGATTGATGCAATCCCACCAAAATGATAAACATGAAGTTGACGTTTGCGTAAACAGATTTATTGATAGAAATCGGAAAATTGTAAAAGCTCTTTTAATTTCACAATGCTGAAATAAAATTGCACTCTCCAGCAGTAAACTTTTATAAAGTTCAGATTTACGACACACGTTAGAAAGTGTGTCGCTCTGCAGCTGGTGATTTCCTGAAATAATTTCAGAAAATCACCAGCTGTTAAATTGTGTAAAAAGTTAAACGAGCTTTTATTGTCCCTTTCTAGTCATTTATTTAACAAACAGAACTAAAATATTAGGCATGGCTGTGCGTTGTTTGACGGTCACTAAGTTACTTACGGAAGAATTATATATTTATTGATGGTTCCTCAAGCTTAAAATTAACAAATTTGCATAACGCGTCCATTAGGATGTCCCTTAAATGAGAATTTTTCTCTTTTTTTTAATCCGAATTGCATAGATACCCTCTTTTTTTATAAATTTTAAAACACACTCAAATATGAAATTTCATTTTTCTAGCATTAGTAACCCGTGCCGACCGAGCTACAAAGTTTATTAAAAATCGTGTTTTTTCTTGATATTGGGTCAGCTAGAAAACTAATTTAAATGAAGCAAATAAGTGAATAAGAGTTGAAATAAAATAAGAAAAACATTAATCTTTATTTAAAGATATCAAATAATAACAGTCAGCAAGGGTAACTTCTCTTTAGTGTAGTTTTTAACAATCCGAAAACAAAGTTTTATGTTCCTGGACATATCGCAACAAGAACTGTTTTTGCTCTTCTTTAGCTTCAACGGACCAGTATTTTTGGAGCAAATTGGCTTTGACATACGGAAAGACAAACACAGGAGAGATCCAACAAAAGCTCAATTTTTTCATACAGACATTCGCAACCCTGAAAAGGTTCAACATTTGTCACACCCTTAACAAATTTTATCAGGCAGATTAGATGATTCTGTTTTATCCTAAACCTAACTAGCATTAAAAATGCGAAAGGGTATTTGTTTGTTTGTTACGATTTCACGACGAAATCGGTGAACGGATGTTAATTGATTTTGGTACAAAAATAGACAGGCTGTTTAGGTGCGATAAGCAAGAATCTGTTAGTATCAAAGCACGGGGCGTATTGCTAGCGTAGGGGTTGAAGCCTGGGCACGCCACAATTGCGGCGGAGGGGCCCCTCTTTGAGGAGTGGCTGGAGAGGCGCTACGGCGTCCTCACCTTCCGCCTGACGCAGGTGCTCACCGGACACGGCTGTTTCGGGAGGTACCTGTTTCGGATAAAGCGGGAGGACACGCCCGGGTGTCAGCACTGTGAGGATCGCCCGGAGGACACGGTGGAGCATACGGTGGAGATCTGCCCTGCTTGGGCTGAGCACCGCCGTGTCCTCGTCGAGGCGATCGGCGGCGGCAACCTCTCGCGTCCGGCCCTGGTTGAATCCATGGTCCGGAGCGAGGAGGCTTGGGAAGCGGTCACCTCCTTCTGCGAAGCAGTAATGCTAGCGAAGGAGGAGGCGGACCGCGCGAGGGAAAGGCAAGGCCTTCGTCCCAACCGCCGCAACAGGAGAAGACGCCCCGGGCGTCGGGAGTCGCAGGGCGATCCCCGGCCACCGTAGGCGCGGGCCTGCGGACGGCGAGCATTGGGTGGCTCGCTGTCCGATCACCACCAGGCCCGGGTCGATGGCGCGTTGTGTTTCACGCGCGCCTCAAAGAGATGTCAGCATAGAGGACGGGGCCCGCTAGGGCCAGAGCCTGCCAGGGTTGCGGAATTTGTTCGAAAGAGTCACCGCGGCCCTGGAAAGCAAAGGGCTTTAGAAGGAACACGGATGGGTTTTAGTCAGTAAGAGTCTGACACGCCCTTCCGCTCCACCCAGAGCGGAAGAAGTCATTTGATGATTTCCCATCCTTAAAAAAAAAAAATAAAAAAAAAAAAAAAAAAAAGGATGGGATAGATTATATCGATACCAGAAGTATCAATTTACGTAAGGGACATTTACTTGCAAATGCCAAAATACCCCTACGACAGTAATTAACGTAAGGTTCATTTACGCAACATGCCAAAATGTCCTTTACGTTAATTGATATTTCTGGTATCGATATAAAGATGTTATAAGCTAATTTTTTTGCGAAAAAAAAATATGAACGTGCGGGAAGCCGCAGGTAAATAATAGTAAGTTAGTAGTAAATAGTTCAATGTACACCTGTTAAGTCTTTGAAAAATAGATGTGCGTGTGATGTGTGTAACAGATGGTCGATGGGGCTAAAAAAATCTGGAGTTGCGACCGCGTACCGGAAGACGCAGCGTTGGAAGGCCTCCCACAAAGTGGCCCGGTAACCTGGTGAGGATTGTGGGTTGCCGATGAATGCGAGACGCACAGGACCGGTAAGTTGGTGTGGCGACTTGGGGCAGCAGGCCTATGTCCAGCAGTGGACATCTTTCGGCTGATATGATGATGATGAAGTCTGTAAATCTGGAAGACAGTGAATAGGTACTTCTAGGCAAGCATGCTCCATCTTCGACCAAATCATCGCTACCATCAGGTGAGATAGTGGTCAAAGGCGTACCGATCAATAAGTAAAAAAAAACAGGTTTATTCCAAATTTCACCTTTCAGTCTAGACAAACGATTTTATAAGTAGAGACTATTTTACTTACGGGATGATATGATTACTCAGCCTATATTTAATAAAACCTACTTATCTAATATTATTCCCAAAACATTAAAAAATGGAATCTGCAAAATATCAATACACGAACCAGACACATGGCGGGCTAAAGCTCCTTAACGGAAAATGAAGTACAAGACGAAGATAAATCATTTAATCCACTTGCGATTCATTGAGTGCCAATTACTGACACTTCATTTATTTCTTAAAGATTAAGAATAGTCCCTGCAAAGAATAAGTCGCCATTTCTTTCGTGTTAGCAAAGGAAATAAGTGATTTTATAAGGAAGAGAAATGTTTTGGTTTAGTACATTTGATTTTCATTTGATTCATATTGGGTGAAATTCTGTTGATTCAACTTTTTCATTGAATGCTTAATAATCTTTTATCAGCCAGGGTCTGTTATTTAGTGTTAATAACGTATTGGAATTTAAGGCTTCCACATACAGGTGCGAGGCGATAATATAACGGTTGACCAACACATATCAGGACCGTGACCGGAACGTGTCCGGGCCGTGGTCTGTCACGTCTCGGGACAGCTCAGACATGGATACCCTTGTGAATGAGTTCATATAAAACGCACCGATATTTGTTAAAGTTCCGGACGGACCACGTCCCGGACATGTGTAGATTTTACACTGTATTGTAGCAAGTGTTTGCAAAAAGGAATTTACATTTTCCGTCTAAAGAACTTTGAGATAACCATTTTTGTTTCGATTATTTGGAAATGAATTCGGAAAATCTTGAAACAAAATGTAATTCGTCAATCCGCCAATGTAATAAGCTAAACTGGCAACAGTAATATGTCTGTCGCTGTCATTCCACACAACCTTGTTCAATAAACCGTGTTTTTTTTTGCGCCTTGCTCTCGTAATGAAAAGTAATAAAATTGCAAAGGCTTGTGAAATATTGGGTTACGTGTCTCGGATTTTTTTCTCGTATTGTTGCGATTTTGTGTCTTTGCTTTTTGAAAGATCCATTTATGCCTGTATCACTGGCGTCTACCAGCTACTACGTCCGCGAAAAGTGAAAAATTATCCCAAGGGATTATATATATACTCCCTGAAGTATTCTACATCCTATTCCAGGACATTGTCAACTCATGTGCCAATTTTTATCCAAATCCGTTAAGTCGCAAAGAGGTAACAAAACAGACGGTCTGACAATTTCTTTTACATTTATTACATTAGAAAGTATGGATTTAAGAGATTTTAGGTAAAGACTCCTCATCATTTGTTGACTATTCTCTAAGGCATTTTAAAGCATAACAGACAGCAGCCCTACTATGACGTGCTAATGCCAATTCCGATGATGTAAACGGGATAGTGCTATTTGCCATGTATAGCTCCGTCTCCCTCTTAGAGCGGAATTATGATCGTTTTAAGACTTCATGGTAGGGCCCAAGGTGTCAGTACATTTCTAGGTACCTATATTTATTCTTCTACACCAATATTATAAATGCGAAAGTTAGGATGTTTAGATAGATGGATGGATGGATGTTTGTTACTCAATCACGTCAGAACGGCTGAACGGATCTTGGTGAAATTTAGCACAGAGGTAGATTATAGTCTGTAATAACACATAGGACTTTTTATGCCGAGAGTATGTTCCCTTAAGATTTTTTTGCGACATCCACGCGTATAGCTAGTCCTACGTAATGGGTACCTACTAGATAATATGAAGTCGATGCCCATGGAATTATCCAGAACCTCAAACTGAAGTTCTGCGTGAAAAGCCTTCTAAGGGTACTAAGGATATGTCATGAACGTTAAATGTTCACTCTCGCATAACTACAATACATTTCATTTTCATTTGGAAACGATAAGTAGGCTAATTCAGGCATTTTATTCAGGATTTCAGTACACAAAAGTAGGTATTCGTTAGATTCAACAGAAAAACTTGTAGGTACCAATAATGTGCATTGCAATAGCCTTCACAAGCGGCCAAAAAAAAGGAAACTTTGGTTAACACCAACAACACTAAAAACCTAACCTTAAAATTTACAATTATACTGTGGGAGACTGGTGCCTAAGCTAGACAAAAAGCCTGTATTTTAGGACACCAGGACTCCCTCTCATTCGGAAATGGTTACATTTTATAAATTATTATGTACTCACACATTACTAAGTGCGGCAGGTTATTAATGACTAAGCATGTTTACAAAAAGAAAAAATAATAATAATTATTTTGGTTAAGTTAGTATGTAAAGATATAGTCTTTTATCTAGTAGGTTAGGTATGTATATATGTGTCACCGGGAAATGACAAACGCCGTAAGATCTTAAAATATCGTGTGAAATTGTAAACATTTTTTTCCAAAAGACACGAATATATGAAAGCTATTGAATTTGGATGGGTTTTTTTTTTTTTGAAACGTTGCCCCACACTTGGAATTTCTCTTGTATCGTGGGTGCGTTTGCAAACATACAAAGTCACAGACACAAACAGCCAGACCCGAAACAACTATCTGTAGGCCATACAAATAATTGTTCCGTGCGGGAATCGAACCCGCGACACGCAGCGCAGCAGTCGGCAGCAGCGGTTGAGCGATTGCTCAACCGCTGCGCCAACCGGGCTGTCAAAATGTTTACAAAATAATTTTTCATAATATATCGAGAAATTATAATCTAATGAAGATTAATTACAATCTTACGGAGTCTGCAATTTTTCGGTGACATATGCATAAACCTCATTATGCTCGGGGTACACGAGTCTAGTTTTTCAAGCAAGAATAGCAAGATGATGAAGTTTGGTTTCTAGCACAATCGCTCTGGCTTTGTAAGTGAGTAGGTACAAAACTCGCTTGTTAGCCTAACTTATAATTTTATTATTTTTCTAAGCTCACATAAAGTCTTTTAAAAACTTGACGGAGCAAGATCCTTCAATACCAAAGCGGTTTTACTTCCAAATTATAAAAACTTTAACAGAGTAGTTCAACATATCAAATTAGGGAAGTTTTTCATTAAAAAAATTGTTTGTTGGCTTGTAAAGGAGAAGTTTTAACAAGTTGTTGTTAACAACTGCTTTAGATTAATTACGCAATTTTTTAAGCTCGACTAAGTGTAGACGCTAATTTTAATTTAAGCATAATTTGGGCAAAAAATAAAACTTGGTACTTATATATACCTACCTAGCCAGTTTTTATGATTTGATTTCTCGTAGCAGCGGGTTTTTTTTTCAGAGAAAAATACAAAATCGTTTCACGTAAATAGGTCCGGTAAGGATTGCCTGCTGAGGGGAACCTTGCAGCAGGCTGGCAGAAAAATAGTTCTGGATTTGGACATTCATTCGAATATAGAATCGGTTTCAAATAGTAGAACGTGCCGATTAATAATTTTGGCGGACATTTTGATTAAAGAATTTGCGAATGTAAGGAAGTTATTTGATTCAATATTTTTTATAATATTTATTTATTGAAGATGCCAAACCTGGGATTGACACTTTTCACGATACAGTAGTTAGTGTGTTTTAGTATAATAAATCTCTATTTAAAATAAAACTATTCGGTCTTGTTATAAATTACTCGTAAGTGCAGATAATTTGCGATTTTAAAAGAAATAAAAACTTCATAAACTGTACTCACTTAATTTTCATATCATTCTAATTTCTTAAATAGGAATGAGCGTCAAATTCCCATTATACCAAAGTTCTGGGAAAGCTATTACATTCTCGTTATCGAACTTTTAATTATACCATCTATTTACCGCGTCCTACCCCACAAAAAAGAAGAATGCTCGTATCGAATCGGAGGCTTATTTATTAAAACCGACACGCGACAGTTCTTGTTGGCAATCCGACATTTTATGCTTTTAAAAAGCAGCTGTTTCACAAAAGAGACAATTCTGTCATCTTCTGACAAAATTGTCGCATTGTGGATTAACCACAGACTCTTCCTTATTGTGAAACAATTTTAGAGGTTGACTTCCTGACAGTATTTGGATTGCTTTAACAGTATTTTACATGGGACGATTGCCTATTTGACCTCCACAACCCAATAAATGAGTAACACGATAGCCACCACTTGGCAAGATTGGCGTCAGATTTTTTGGCTTCTGACCACCCTTAACGACTGTCAAATATACTACAATTTACCAAAAATTACAGCTTGAAGCTTAACATGCTTTCCGGGGCACAGAGAAATCTCAGTATGTTAGGAAGGTCACAAATCCAAAGACTGACCTCGGCAAGCGTTGCTTAACCTCAACCCGAACAGCTGTTATTGTACAACTATGTCGCGTAATAGGGCCCAGAAATCGTTTGTTGTTGTGGAAATTGTTTGCACCTTGCAAATAGACAAATAAACAATTTTTATGAATAAAGTCGACAACGATATCACATTCCACAAGTTTGACAACACTGGAAACACAAGGAAATTACACTTAGCTTTTCCCTGTGTGTAAATGACGCATGTGATTAATCACAGGTCTCCATTTATATGATTAAAATTCACACCTAGTTATTAGAGATAATTAAATCTGTTGACTGAGGCTGAACTGAAACCTACTTAATTAGTTTTAGAAGTAATAACTTACTTCTAACATATTTACTCATATTAGCATAGTTTAAATTGGTTGTTTGTGTATGTGAGTTTGTATGTTTGTAAACTTACCCACGTTACAGGAGAAATTTCTAGTGTGGGGCAAAGATTTAAAAAAAGAAAAAAAATATAGTCAGCTTGTAATGTTCTTATTGCTGGGACACAGGCCTCCTCCATATGAGAGGCAGAGGGCTGTAATACACGCGAGCCCAGTGCGGATTGATAGATGATAAATGTCTTTGACTTTTAGTTCTAAGACATGCTGGCTTTCTAATGATGCTTTCAGTCACTAATTGGAAAGCAGTGGTGATGAAATAAATTATTCATAGTAATGCGTCTGACTGGGGCCACCACTGGCCATTCTCCACTGTTATTCGTATTAACAAAAAACATTATCTTCCTGCCCCTATACCAAATAATTTAGGGTTAGTGAACCCTGTCACCTTCTTCTAAAATCACTGTATTTTGCCATCATCTCAATGATACTTAACTTCTCTTTTGGCCCAATCATCTTTCCATGTGGGTCTATGTTTTTATGCCATACTAGCTGCGGCCTGCGGCTCCGTCCACGCGAATGTCGAGAAATATCCCAAAAGAACATACTCCCGAGATAGGAAGTATCCTATGTGTTATTCCAGACTATAATCTATATCTGTGCCAAATTTCATCAAGATCCGTTCAGCCGTTCTGACGTGATTGAGTAACAAACACCCATCCATCCATCCAAACAAGATACAACCCATACAAAATATAGATTATTGCAAACAAGCACGTGGCCCTTCTGATGGTAAGTCGTCACCGCCACCTGTAGATGGACATGTTTGATCTTCATCATCGGTCGTCATCAACAGTCCCACTGCTGAGCTTAAACCTCTCTGTTCTTGTGCCAATCAATGATGACAACAATGGCCTCTGTCTACATATCTGTGGATGACCAACATCTCTTCTTCCAGTTCTTGGACGCCACTCGGTCTTTGCCTTACTTCATCTACCATCGCCGCGCCTTTCCCGGTGTCCTGCACCATTGAGTTGCTAAATACGTCTTCGGATGACGGTAATCTTCGCCTACAATCTTTAGTTTACATTAACCTAAATAAATATCCACATTAATTATTAAACCTTGCCTTTTATTTGATTGCTTATTAACAAAAGTAATTATTCTAGATGACTTTACATTCATGACTATTTTTCAAGGGGCGAAAGTAGATACTTATGGATAACTATGTATAAACAACTTTTCTAATGGGAAAACTCTGAAATGGTTGAAAAAGCAAATATATTTTTCGATTAAACAAATAATTCTATTTTGCAATTCCAGAAATGAATTCGTTCACGCCTGCAATTGACGACACGTGTTTAACGTGTTTGAGGAAGAGCTAAACAATCATAATTATCAACACAAATACTTCATAAACTCTGTTACTGTCACACTCACTGGTTAACCATGTAATCATACAATTAAATACTGAAATACACTATTTTCAATCGTATTGTAACGTTCTAAAGTTCAAAGTTCCTCTTTGAACGTAGTTATGATTGGCACTAAATAGTTTTTCCTTAATGGAGTAACTGCAGGAATAACAAAGCTCAGTATTTAGCTAATATGCTCGGATTTACACGTTATTTAGCAAAATGGAGTTATATTATTTATTCTTTATAATATTAAGTGTCCTAAGTAGTGCTCGTTCTAAGCCTTTTACTATTATTTCTAGTAATACAACAAGGGAAATTCCAAAAAGTAAGTACTCGATTTTTTATGTGCTTGTAAGGATTTACAGTGGTAGAAAATGTTTGGGAAACGCCCAAAATCTGCTCATTTTCAAACTTGTTTGAGTATTTTAAGAGACATACTTACTATGATAATTTTACTAGGAATCACTTTGGTCATAAATGGATAAAATGTTTTTTTATTAAATCAAAATGAACTCAGTAGGTTATAGAAGGTCTATTTTAACCGACTGCCCAAGAAGGGTAAATGTTGTTATACGACGATATGATGCCCATATTATAGCCATTTTACTATTAGGAAAGAATTTTATACTTAAAAGAAGAAAAATACTTCAGTGATTTTTATATATTATAATGTATTATTATAAATTATAGCCTGTGTTAAAATTTATGAACAATCGGTAAAATACCAATAAAAATATTGTTTTCCCCATATCGTCACAATTATACTTTTAAGAACGTAATAGAAAAAAGTTTGAATTGTTGAATATATCAAACTGAAATTGGTGACTAGAGTAATGTATCATCGTTCTTCAATTTCAGGTTTAGCACTCGTCGCAGAAGATACGGGCAGACATGAACCTCACGCAAGAACTGCTCAATCTAACACCGTTGAGCTGCCAACTTACTCAATTTATCTAATTGGATTTACAATTTTCTTCATGTTGATAGCCATAATTGCACTTTCCGTGGCTTTATACTTAGCTTTGAAAAGGAAATCAATTTTTGGGATTAATGCCAGCAATAAACAGTATGTCAGGCAGGAGTCGACGGGCGTTACACCATTGTGCAATGCCAGTTACGATGAACAGAACAAAAACAATGGAAGCACACTAACTGTGAACAGTGGCATCATACAAATAAGTGAATCCAGAGATAGCAACCCAGTAACACCTACCCGAACTGAAGACTCTAAAATCATATTTGCTAAGAAACCTCTAAAACCGATTGTACCAGTAATGCATCGAGGACAAATGGACGCAATATGTAAAGAAGTATTGAAAAAAGTGGCTAAAAGTGATTCAGCGTGTTACAGGGATCTGCATGATCTCTTGAAGTTTGAAAATAAAGATGATAATTCTAGTATGAAGAGTGAGGATATAAAAGAAAATAAAAACGAAGAAAAGACGGAATTTGCGGCACAACTACTCAAATTAAAGAAACCTGAAATAAAAAATACTGAAAACGAGATTAAAACAGAACCACAAAATACAATTAAAACAGAAGCACAAACCGCAATCAACACAGAAATCAAAGCTGAACATAAACAAGAAATCAAGAATGAAACCGAAAATCAAACAAAAGTTGACGAAAATAAAGACGTACGGATTAAAGTCGATACTGTTGAAAGTGACAAAAATGAAAATGGTAGCGACTCAGAGACCGAATATGATACCGTTCCAAGTCCAATCAGATTTAGGCATTCTGGACCTGAATTTGAACAGACCATGTATGATACTGTCCCAAATACAATGAGATTCAGGCATTCTGGACCTGAACCAGACCAATGCATGTATGATACAGTTTCTAGTCCAATAAGATTCAGGAATTCTGGTGCAGAAACTGACGATGATCTCGATGATATCCCTCTCTATGACCTTCCACCTATGCGAGGTCAAGATGGCCCTCCCAGAAATTTGATACAAATGGACTCGGAAAGCCACTACTTAATGCCAATTTCACCAGAATCAACAGATTCATGTTATATTAACGCCAAGAGACACTCATTGAATGCGCCAAAGTCGTAAAATTTTGTTTTACATACAGACTGACTTTCCATCATTTGGAAAACTTTTGGATGCTTTTTCACCCTTCAGATTTAATCTTAGAATAGTCTATACTTACATGTACCAATTTTGTACGCTGAAAATAATGAGATTTTTGCTTTGAAGTAGCGTGTGAAACATGTGTTTCTCAGGTTTTTATCGGGTAAGCATCCATTGCATTTAGATTTGAAACAGTTGTTTTCTTTCGCCATTTCAGAATTCATCTCATAACGACAGTATCGTCTTGTCAGTCTATTATTCCTTGAAATGAAATCCATAACCAATGAATTCAATTTCACCTGCACCATAATAAGTTTGATGCTAATATAACTGATTTTGTCTGATTTTTGTGATTTTTGTAAATATTTTAATTATCATCATCCTCCTGTTTCCCTCGCGATTTATTTAGAATGCGCAGCATGTCTATCTCTATCATACGACTCTAGTCGATTTATTTCATATCAATGATACGTACTCCTTTCTAACCTGTTGGTCTTGTTTACCTTGATGTACCATAGAGACAATCGATGGACCACATGTAAACATTTAAAGGTTATGTTGCAATTCATTGTACTTAGGTAGTTATTAAAAGAAATAAAAATGAGTAGGTACTGTGTCGAAATTAATGTAAATAATTAAAGTTAAGTTAAATTATAAATAAAATATCTTTTACTTTTAATAAATTATGTTTGCACTTATTAACATCGTTTCTTATGATATCATAGTTAATACCTATTATAAACATATTAGTAATATTGTAAGTCCATAATTGTAATATGTAATATGTAGTTATCTGTCCATATTTTAATGTTAAATACATTAAAATATGGACAAATTCCAAAATAATAAGTTATTTATGTCCACACATTGCTAATACGTAACAATAATTTATTTAATTTTCCTTGTTCTCCTCGCTACAATTAATACAATATATAATATATGGTAATAATTGTAGTGGAATGGAAAGCAATAGTGTATGGGATACCTATTTAATCAAAAATTATCCTTCTACTTAAATGACAATGGACAACGACATAACATTAATTTAAAGAATATATAATTAATGCTTGTCCTCTGAATGTTCTTTCCCGGTATCAGCTATATGTAGTGGAAGTAGCAGTTAAAATTGAAATTACGGTAGTTATTTCTATTTAAACTATAAAATTTTAAACTTTTACTAATAAACACTGTTAAATTATGGCAAGCTAAACAACAAAAAATTGATTGTTGACAAACACAAAGTGTCACGAACAAGATAAATTCTTCAAGATTAATTTATTAACACTTTACGCACACAAATGTACAGAGGCGGACTTAATGCCATAGGCATTCTCTACCAGTCAACCTTTGGGTGATGCAGAGAATGGTGGTAGGTGCAAAAACAGAAATTCAAAACAAATACAAAAAAACAACTGATTTTTCTTATTGCATTGCATGCGAAAATGTCAATGACACTTGAGATTTTCACATGGCAACTATTTCAAAGGCTCTCTTTGGAACCAAACTGTTTCGAAGAATTTGAAATTCTAGTATTATGGAAATTATTTCTTTATTTTCAGTTCCAGTTATAGGATTACTTAACTGGTACGTAAGTAATATGAATCGAGAGATGGAGATTTCTTTTAAGACGATGGCACGAGACAAATTCTTAAAAATAACTTGTTCTGTAAAAAAACTTTTGAATTGTATAGTTTTGTTACCTGTCTGAAGATATTTATAGTTTTTTGACTGTTTATTGTACCTCTATTTCTGAGAACTTCTTTGTATAAGCAACATGTTCAGAACTTTCTTGCTGTAATTTTTAACAACACATTTTTGAGTAAATCGATAAATTGGTGTATATTTTGCAACTAGCTTTTGCCCGCGATTTCGTACGCGTATATCCTGTTTTTTCCCGTTCCCGTGAGATTTTCTAGAAATTATCTCTTAATGCTCCATACGGAGTTAACCTACGTAGTTAGGAAGCTACATGCCAAATTTCAACTAAATACGCGTTTACGCGTACGCGTTGTCTGTCAGTCACTCACTCAGTAACGGAAGAACTTTATATATTATACTGATTGATTAATTGCATTGTCTTCGTAAATCACTTGTTTTGCATGCAGTTTGACCGTAGCCATGTTTTAAGTCCATCACTAATTAAAAAATAATTTCAAACGATACTAAATAGGAAGGAGAATTACAAAAATGTCAGTAACAGAAGCTTTGAAAGTTTCAGAATTCTTTTATAATAAAAATTAATTTCCACGGTTCAAGAAATGTCTAGAAGATGAGCAACTTAAAACTTATTTGTTTTCTGTTGCCAGTTAAGAACGCTGGGGTAGCTTTATTAATTAAAAGTGATTGCGTTCAAGCTAACTTTTTTCATCGTTTTTACTTCCAACGTCATGTTTTTATCACGCACAACTATCACTGCTGTAAAGTTTAAACGGTAGATCGACACTGTCCACTGTTGTATAAATAATGGTAAATTTATAAGCAAGACACTGGCTCTTAAAATACAGGTTAGCCTAGTTTAAGAGGCAGGGTTACTATAATTGTTGTAAAAGTCACCGCGGCCCTGGAACCCAAAAGGGCTTTAGAAGGAACACGGATGGGTTTTGGTCAGTAAGAGTGTGACACGCCCTTCCGCTCCACCCAGAGCGGAAGAAGACATTTGATGATTTCCCATCTTTAAGAAAAAAATGGGTTACTATAATTATGTACAGAAATTTTTGCAACACACTGTAATTCCCACAATAAGTCTACTCGTTAGATGTACCTACTTATGTACATTTCTGTAATTATTTTGGTAAATAAACTTACTATTATTATTTCTTACAACTCGGGAACGTCTATGTGTCGTCTATGTGTCGTCGTGTTATCGTATCATCTTAAAAAACTGTTTTTTTTTATAAAATAAAATTTGGCTGACAGTTGCGTTGTAATAATAATATACTTACAAAATTAAAAAATGTTGTCAAAACGTTTCACTAATTTCATGCCTCCCATGTTGAACTTCAGTATTTATATTTGGCTACATTTAACCTTCTATAAATGATGCTAGTATGCTAGCATGAGGAATTAAAAAAAAAGTATTTAGTTACTTCAGTCAAATTATAACCTATTATTAACCGACTTCCAAAAAAGGAGGAGGTTCTCAATCCGATGGGTATTGTTTTTTTTATTTTACGTATATCAATTACTCCGAGATTTCTGATCAGATTTACGTGTTTCTTTTTTCGTTCGGTGCGGTATACCTACTTGCCATTTGGTCCTGTAAATTATGTTCTAAACAAATCACAGAACCAGAAAAAAAATTTCAGAACTCCAACAGTTATAAAAAATCATGAATAGGTATCTCTGCGTTCAATAAGAATAATTCTTTCTCATCAAAAACCAGGGTTCTATTTGACCGGCAATCAAAATTAATTTCGGATAATGGATCAAATTCCACAAGTCGCGTTAACTGAATTCCTCCTAAATCTAATTACTTTAAATTCCATGTTACATCACTTTTCTCTCCTATAACTAGATTTGAGAATTTAATAAACACACACGAAGACTCGTGGAATGAGAGATTTAAATTGAAAACATTATTTGCAGAAAATTGCGGTGCAGGGTTGACATTTAGTTTGAATGTGTTACTCAGAGTTAGGGATGTGCAAGTGCATAGAATACAGGGTGTTCCAGAAGTGCGTGGAAAAAAAAATGACTTTGAAAAAATACCTGGTCGAAAAAGGGACTAAAAAGTAAAAAAAAACACACAACATTTTTTTTTTAAAGTATACTAAATTCTTTGTTGCATTCCATATGTATTACATATATGGTATAACAAAGTAAAAGATCAACATAGACCCTGTCGGGCAGAGGCGAGAGGAAGAGGGCAACTAAAGAAATTCAACTAAAGAAATTCAATTTTACTTTAAATTATTAGATATGTTCAATTGTGTGTATAATTATGTATATGTAAAAATATATAGGTTATTTATTTTATGTATTGCAAAGGAATAGTGCTACGTACTTTGACAACTTGCATTATGAACTATAAGCTTCTGCCAGCGGCTTTGCCTACATGTTTGTCGGTAGTTATACCAAGGGAACATATTCTCGGGATAAAAAGCCTATGTGGTATTCCAGACTATAATCTATATCTGTGCCATCCAGATCCGTTCAGCCGTTCTGTCGTGATTGAGTAACAAACATCCAATGTTTGAATGTCAGGATATCCGTCCAAACTTTTGCATTTATAAGATAGCAATCCCTTACCAGGACCGGTTCTCGTGGCGACACTTGGGGGAGGCCTATGTCCAGCAGTGGACGTCTTTCGGCTGATATGATGATGATGATAATGATGAATCTCTAAATTGGAAACATTACCAGCTTTCCAAAAAATATGGCTAACGCTCAAAGACTTCTCTAACCACAGAAAAACATGGGAATGGTTGAAAAAAATTGTAATTTTGTAAACCACAAACAGGTCTACAAAATTACTATTTTTATTAACTCTAGCATTTGAGATTGATTGAGACAAAACATTTGCTTGGGTTAGTTTTCTATGAAAGTATCATCTCTAGTATTCATAAAATGTATGTTTTTTTGGAGAATTTTTTTAGTGAAGCTAGTTCCACACTCGTCTCAATCAAATTTACAGCTTATTATTTGAAAATAATCAAAGGGATTCCAATGGCATGGCGAATCGATTTAAGTGGAGGACGTTACCTTCCCATGTACAACTTCTACCACTATACATTAAAATGTACACTTTTTAATCGAAAAGTCCGCTAAAGAAACTACAATACCTGTTACATAAACAAAATAAAATAACTGACATGATTGTAAATAAATAAAATTCTTCTTGAATATCTTAAATCCGGTATTAAAACCAGGTCGTTTGATTTCTTACATTTGTTTATTTATGTTCTATCTCTTTCGCACGGTATTGATGATTTAATACAAATGGGATAGTGTTTTGTGAAATGTTAGTTGATTTAAGCCCACTTAAAACTAACTGGGAATAACAGATCATCAAATACGTGTTTCGATCGACGAGAGATGAGAGCCATTGCTGAATAATACATGCTTGTAGCGGTAGCAAGTCAAGAGTTAAGCTGAGTTAGTTTAACTTAGCTTGCATAGCTAAGCTATTATATTTACAAAGTGAATGGTCTGCATACAGTTAAGAAAATTTTCCTCAACCATACTTGAATCAATAATTTAGAGAATATTTCAATCCATATCGCCACCAGCTCAATTATTGACTTAAGCATTGTGTATTTTGAGTGACCATTAGTTTTAAAAAGTCCTTTGACACAGAGTAGTTTGTTTCGTTTGATAATTATCTCAAACTAGTTGCCGCCCGCGGCTCCGCCCGCGTGATTATCGAAAATTATCCCTACGGAACGTACTCCCGGAATAAAAACTATCCTATGTTCTTTCTCGGGACTTAACAATCTCCATACCGTGAAGAAGTAACAAACATACACACACACTCACAAACTTTCGCCTTTATAACATGATTGTGATAATTATATAATATCTTCATTTATAATTAAAATTCACTTACATGAGAAATATTAAAATTTACACAAAACATTTTGATTGGCTTGTCTACAGTATTTGCGATTTGTAATTTTTGTAAGAAATGTTCGTATTGAAAAGTAGGACACAGGTTAATCTATCTCTGGTACAGAGTGGAGATGGTCTGATCTTGATGGCTCGTGCAAACAAGTTACGTTCTTTACATAGGTCCTGTACGCCCAACCTAACAAAGGTCTTGTGAGGCCGCAGTAATGTTAAGAGTGTGGCTGTACATGAAAATATATGACAAGTTAAAGGGCTCAGACCTTACAACCTAACAGTCCCTAAGACCCTAAGACCTATAAGTCCTACAGCCCTTGTAGCGGCATCAATGCCGCCACATGAAAAACAAAGAATCGAAATTTGTACGGCAACAAAAAGAACCGCAGCGCCATCTACGACGAACTAACAACGAAATCCTGCATCGTACAAGCAAAGTTTTCCGTGCGATTTGAACATATACAACAGTCCGAATATCAACTATTGGGCAGTTACCCACCATACACAACAACCGTCTGGCTCGGAGGATCCTCCCATTTTCAGTGGAGGTGTGCGGGACTTTACTCTCTGTACCGCATACCTCTATACCCTTACCTACCATATAAAAAATAAATGTAAATATATAGATAAGTTCAGGATGTCTGCACCATGCGACCTAAGGTTAGGGGCAGGATTTTCAGGTTCGGGAAGGATACACTCACTGCCAAACACTGCTAATTTGAATAAATGACTTTTGAATTTTTTTTCTTAAACCAAAAATATTGTACATTTTGTATCATTGCTAACTAGAAACGAGTCTAAAAATATGACACGTAGCATTGTACTCGTGTTCTTTTGTTTCTCCCTCGCTATGAGTTTTAACTCATCCCTGGCTCATGAATAAACTAACTCTATATAAACCCTACTTTGCCCGTGAATACGTTTCGCTTTCAATGAAAAAATGTTTTGTGCGAATTTGATTCATGTTTAGAGCGACACTGTGGCCATTTTTGCGTCTTTTTGTTTTGGTTTTGAATAACAGTTGTTTTTGAAAGTGCTTAGTTTATTCAAGCATGGTGTTATGCAAAGAGTATTATAATACATTAGTTGGACGTATGTACTTATGTGGTAACAGAAATAACACCTGTATTTTCATGAATACTTGTGTGTACTTATGTGTAGGCAATACAGTAGGTTGTTTGTCAGCATTGACTTATATAATAAGCACCGGGTGAACCTCGCGTTTTTCTGACGCGACAATTGGACCAACATTGTCCCGACCAGACAGAAGCAAACTTGCCACGCGGTCGGCAGTCTTCGGGAACGATGTTCTTTACCATTTAAGTCAGTGACAACAAAAACAGTATGTAGAGGTATAAGCTGGCCTGTTATGTCATTGGAACTCTGTACATTGCAAGGCTAAATATAAAGCAACGTACACGGTATGACCTACTTACAGTACATGTACTTTTAAAGGAGCTTTTGAAATTCACCCCCTGAAAGACCATTTTCAAGACGCCTAGACCAGTATAAAGTTTAGTCTACCTACAAATAGCAATCCATTGTTGTGAGTAATACAAGGAAATATGTACATTGAAAATAGAATAAACTCTTAGTTTGCCTACTCGTAATAAGTGTAATATTATGTATAAACAAAATACAAAACATCCGTGGGTATTGTGTAATATTCATCCTTTAAAATATGAAACGGGAGTTCCCTTTGTCATATTTCGTACGATGTTTTTTGAAAATTTGGGACAATCCAGGATGACACGACAAAGCAAGTGGTCCCGTTGTTTTTGGCGACCGTTTTCAATTTTTATATTGAATATTGTCAGCCTTTTGTGCGAAAATGCATAGAATAGGTATTTTCTTACATTTTTGTCAAGACATTCCTTTATTGTCGTTTGAAAGGCGAACTCTAGAAACGAACTCAAATCTGTTGTTCACATGGATTTCTCTGCAAATAACAAGACGTCGCAGGAATTGTTTTTGACAAGTTTAAACTTGTTGTTGAAAAGTTATAGCAAAATATTGAGTTTACGGTATTACTTTTGAAAATTATGTTCAAAAGATGAAATACAGATTGGTGGATCGATGTGGCGTCACTTGGGGGAGGCCTGTGACCAGCAGTTTTTCCGTTGAAATGATAATAAAAAACATATATATAATAGAAACAGTTTTACTTTCAGAACTTCACGCCTACTCCAGTTACAACTTATTGCGCAGATTTTTAAATCACCAGCCATTAAATTGTGAGCACTTGTATCGAGACATACATTGTGTCTCGCAGAAGGATAGTGTACTCTAGCAAAGATCTTTTGATTCCTAAAAAAAGTAAAAAAAAATCGCCGTTAAAAATAAAAGCAATCAAAAGTTTTCCCCATCTACCAGACATATCCTGCACACTGAAGACCACCCAGAAATTAATTTAGCGGAAATTTTCTGCAAATGACAACACAAAGCATTAATTTAGCAGAAATTTCTGCAAATGACAACACAAAAGAGTGTGTTGATAGTGAATTGAGACTACATCCCACATATACACATACCCTACCCATCATGTTGTAGTGTATTGTTTTCCCATCTTACCTTCCAGATCGTCTTTGTCTGCAATTTCTTTTCATTCAAGGAGTGCAGTTCTCCAACTGAACGTTTCAGGAACTTGTATGAAGTATTTGTTTGAGGAATTAATTGCATGGTTGTGTTCAGGATAGATGATATTTGAGCAAGATTATTGAAGTGGATATGAAATTCAACATTGACGACATTATTTCGTGACATAATGTAATTTACATGGCAAACTACCTGTAATAATTACATTAGAGGTAGTTTAAAAGTGGCGCCAAGAGGAGGGATGAAATGTATGTAACTAAAAGAGTTATGAATATAAATGTGGATGGTAAGAGAGGGAGAGGGAGACCAAAGAAAATATGGATGGATTGTGTGAGGAGTGATATGAAAGAAAAGGGAGTTAGGGAGGGAGAAGGCGGACAGGACAGAATGGAAGAAAAAGACGTGTTGCGTCTACCCCAAGTAAGGTGGGATAAGAGCAGGAAGATGATAATGACTTAAATGATGCTAATCTACTTGTCTAATACTGTCCCAAAGCAGAGCCGAGGCCTGTCTCATTTATTCTCCTAAAATTCACCATTTCTGATATATAACGATTCAAAAAGTTGAAAAAGTTGTGTTTCTCACAGTGAAAAAAAATAAATAAACCACATTTGTTGACTTACCTTGTTTGACTTGATCTGAAACTTATTTTAAGAAAAATAAATCTTCCTAGTTCTTTTCCAACTATATTAGGATGGTCATCTAGTCTAACCACCAGTATTCAGCAAAAAGCCACTGCTTTAATGTTCTTCACAAACCAGTGCAGTCACTGAATTGTAGAGAACACTAAGTCAGCATCGTGTTACTCAGTAGTATCACAATACCCTTTGGAAATACTGGTGTGCATAAAGTACAGCAGGTTGTAATACGCTTATTTTTATTTAATATGTGTTTGCTCTTGACTCTACTCTAGGTCATATATGACAGAGACAAAGTCGACGATGAAGCTAGCTTACCCAAAAGAAGCTTTTTCATTCTAATTTTAAAGAGATTAGGGTTTTATGCGTTCGGAAACACAGACGCAGGCAGAGGGTTCCACTCTTTTGCTGTGCGCATTATAAAAGACGTTTGGAAAAGTTTAGTGCGAGTTGCTTTCCATGTAATATAAAATAACAAGGAAAGTTCCTTTGTCATTAATCAGAGAAGAGTCTCGAATATCTTAAGGCGTCGTTAAGGCTTGTGTAGCTACAGTTTATGCAGAATCATTTATCTTAACTCGTGCGCTGATAGGTTTGTCTCGTGTAGGCACGAGTAATATGAGTTTATCTCGTGTCGATGTGACAATTTTGTTTGTTAGCATGAAAGGTAACCTTAACGACCCATTAATTAGGTACACCCTACTTCTTGGTGAGACTGTTGTCAGAATTTTGGCTTTTGACTTCACGTAACGGTCGTCAAAGATCTAAATAGTGAATTAGTCCCGTGTCATTTTTGTTTGACGTGCTTTTCGAGTCATGGTGAAATCTTGGTATGTAATAAATGGACACCCATCTACGGACTGACCTGGAGTAGCATTGGTTAACCTCGAAAATTGATTCGTTCAACTGTTATCATTTAAATGTTATCTTTAACAACCAGGTCGACCGTTTTGAAGGCCTAAATTATCCGAAAATTATTGGGTTGCGTTAACCTGAAATATTATTATATCGCCAACGATTCAATATTCTAATGCGATATTTTATGAAAATATTATACCGTACCGTACCAAATGCGAAGTAGTATTGGGAAATCGACGGCTTCCTCTGACATTTCTTTAAATTAAAACGTCTCTGCAATCTTTGATGCGGATTTTATCTGATAGAAGTAATATTCTGTTTATGGATTTTAAAATGATTCTTGAACTCTTTCCGCACATATTAATAATATGAATTGGGATAATACGAAAAAGTATTTTTCAGTTATATCTTTTCAGTTATAAAATGAAGCTGCTGTTGAGGTAAAACGACGATTTCATCATATTATAAAACGTGTAAGTTTACAAAATGGTAAATAAAGTGAATGGCACACTCACTTAATTTCCCGAATTCGACAACCTCTCTCGAAAAGAAATATATTTTTTATTCAACACTCCGAGTTAAATGAATGGAACGACATGAATAATATAGAAAAGCGTACACCCGACCCGAATACACAGTGACATTGTTTCATTTACCCACTTAACTTCACAACACCCGGTACAGAAAATACAAAATATTTCCACCCTAAATGAATGAAACAAAAACCCATTCACAGTCGTAGCTCTAGTTACGTAACATCTACGCTGTCTAGCTGCCAAAAGAATGCACTGTGACACTTCATTACACTGCATTTGTAATGGTTTCTCTTAGGCTGTGACTCTGTGAATCACGTTTGTTCTAAAGCTCTGTCGCGGCAAATTCTGCGGAGAGTGGAGGTATGTTTTTTAATGACCGGGTCGTTATTTCGGTGTTAGTACTGGACAGTTTTTGGTGCTTTTAATTACAGTGTTTTGTTTTGATTAGGGGAAACGTTTGCGAGTGGCAGTTGTCATAATCATCGTTTCAACCGATTACTTCAATTCCAAGACATCAACGCCTTCTCTTCCTAGCGTTCCCACATCGAACGATCCAGCGGAATCCGCTGAATGTACTAAGCTGAGACTCCAGGCAGTCCCAAAAATATAAGGCATTGATCTCGTGACATTTCGATGGCGTTTGTCAATCCTATACATTTTTGACGTTTAGACAACCGCCTTCGTTAGGCCTCTGATCAGTCGACAACCCTGTGGAAAACCTTCCAAAGTTACTCTTTCCTGTACGTAAGCATCCCAACTTCAGAACTTCTTGCTCACCATTATTATAATGTCTTATCGAGACCTTTAAGTGAAATTGGATAGAGTGGGGTGAGCTGTTATTAAGTGAACTTGAAACTAAATGAAACCTAAGAAACTAATGACTCATTGAGAAATTCTGAAACAGTAAAGTGAGGATTCATGGAAACGGTAAATATTGTAAAAGTAGCTATACTTTTAAATATTGGATAAGAGTATTTTTCGTAAAATATCGTAATACAATACAAATATAACATAAATCAACAGCCACCTGAGGTAGAGATCCAAGTTTATTAGGGTACCCGTATAAAAATAAAATATAGTGCATGGAATCCATTCATGATAAAACGGTAGCATATAAACGTAATGGGCCGCACTTTTAACAACTGCACTTTCTCTCTTTCATACTTTTCTACCCTTATTATATCTATTTCCATGCAAATACGTCAAAACCATCAGGATATTGTTTGTCTGAAACAGCATATTATTCTTTATTCGAATACATTTGCACAAGAAAGTAGGACGATCTCGTGGCTAAATAATAATAGTCACGCTGGTCGAACCTGATCAAACCAGCAGAGAATGGGCAGCAGCATTCTCTGTGCATTGCAACAGCTACACAGCGATTGCCAACCCGCCTGCCAAGCGTGGCGATTATGGCACTTTTTAGTGACGTTTTTCGGCTGATATGATGATGATGACGTAAATTAGTATAAATGTACTTGATTAGTTATTGATGTCTTATATAAACAGTTAATGATCAAGTATTGTCTAAATTCTCAGAAATACGTAGGTATATATAATCACTTCAAATCATATTATACTATATATTGATGGATTTAAATCAAAATAAAGGGCCAAATAAAAAACTAAACTTCCTCCGCCTCGCTTTGAAATTGACCTCAGTGCGACGGTGCCATAATTTCCGTAAAAAATTGGCCAAAATGAGAGTTTTTGGCTGAAATAAGAACCGAACCTTCGGTCAGTGTCAATCCGTAACTGTGATTTTGTTTGAAATATAATATAAAAATTTGTTAGTATTGACGACTGATATGACTAGCAAAAGTTCTAATTAATTAGATACTGCTGATAGTAGTGTTAAAATAAAAATATTTTGCTACATATTCATTACTCTTTTAACTTTTGATTACATCAAACTATTGCAACATTGAGTATTTCAAAAGTAGCACAATACATGTTGGCGGTGCTTTACTTTATGCTATTATTAACAAATACTTTTATTTGAAAGTCTGAAAACTGAATGTGAATCAATTAAATCTTTGCAAGTGACGTTCGCCATGAATTGGTACATATTCAATCATTAAGTGCGTTGTGACTGTTCTGACACTAGCAAAGTTGATACACGGCGCGGTATCATGGTGCATCATGAAGAAATTTCCTACTTACAAAAATTATGTATTTCTCAATGCAATTCTATTAAACTTTTTGTACTCCAGTATGTTTAAATATAATAATAATAGTAGGTATAGCACAACCTTCCGCACGAGTGCGTAAACACACGCATTGTGAGCCTTACAGTGATGGATAGGAAGCAGTTTCCGAGTTGCTAGGAACGTTGGTAAATATTTAGTTTGTTTGCGGCAAGGTAATTATTTATTTTAATCAAACTTTATGTACAAAAGTGGTGCATGGGCGAACTTAATGCAACGAGGCTTTCTCTACCAGTCAACCTTTGGGTTAAAAAGAACTACACTGTGATGGATCTACAACAAATAAATAAAATTAAAAAATAAGTACTGATTCGATTACGATTTTTCCCAGACAGAAAACTACACTATTAGAATATACTCCGAATACAAAGATAAAATAAGATAATATTTATTTGCTTAAACATGTGTCATACAACCAAGAAAAGACTTGCATGCAAGATGGTAGCAACATTATTAGGTAGGTGGCCTAAAGTTTGTTGTTACGTCAGTAATTTTAAGGTCTATTATAACCACTTAAGATCTTTGTCAACCGTTAGCCTAGTCAGTAGCCTGAAAATTTGACACCAGTCTTGCCCAAGGGTATCATGTTACGTAGTTTCTGATTAGTGGAGGTCAGATGGGCAGACGCTCCATGTAAAATATTCGAATTCAGCTATACTCGGTAAGATGGTTAGCACAGGTTAGGCTGTGCGGAATTTGTTCGAAAGAGTCACCGCGGCCCTGGAACGCAAAGGGCTTTAGAAGGAACATGGATGGGTTTTAGTCTGTAAGAGTCTGACAAACCCTTCGGCCCCACCCAGAGCGGAAGAAGTCATTTGATGATTTCCTATCCTAAAAAAATAAAAACATGCGGGGCAGTCTTTGGGGTCTGCCAATGACGCGAGTTCCATGATTTTTGTTCACCCTAAAAGTGCGCAATAAAGAAGTTTTCACTTAAAAAAAAACAGGTTAGGCCAGAATCTTCAAATATTTATACACACGTAACCTCTGCAATCAGACGCGATTCATCTCGATTATAGGCACATATCATCTTTTCTACGGTCATCTGTCCTACAGCTCCTGTCAATTGCAACTTCAGCTTGCCTGATTCAGTGAGCTATGTCAACAAGCTTTAACTTATTTTGAAATTAGGGCCTGTATGGATTAATCTTTCTCTTTACGATTAATTTTTGTGATCGACGTCATTCTGTCAACGATGGTTGTCGCTGAAAATCAGCGTTGTGGCTCTGTCTCGCACATAGCCCAGCGTTATGCTGAGCGATTGCCGTTTTGAGCGAATAACTTTTGTAATTTTTTTTTTTATATGCGTCATGCTTGTTGCAAATAAAATCTTTTTCTCCCATACTTTCATAACTCAGATACCACAATTATACAATGTGGAGACATCGATACGACAATAACTGAAAATACTTGCAATACTGGTTCATGGGAATATTTTGAAACTAAATTAAAATTAAAAATAAACTTTCCAATTGTATAAAAAACTTAGACTGGTGAAGGATAGTGACTACTAATCTGACGAAATATTCCGAGCAGTGTGTTGCAGTGACTGACATCAAATCTGTGATAAAAGACAACATATTCGTATGAACTAGAATACTAGTTCCAGTGCCAGTGTTTTGATTTATTTTCGTATCGTCGTCTCCACCTTGTATACTGAACAAAAAAGGGTTCGACTATTTATATTTTAGAGTTAACTTATCCCTTAGAGGTATAGTTTTAGAACTAGGAGCCTCAGGGATTATTAACTAATTACTTTATGAACTAAAACGCAAATTAATCACTTCTCAGACCGTTTTGTCTTGGTACTCAGACTAAAACACGTTTTGTGCGTAATAATCATGACGTGAACATTGAAATATTTCTAATAAAAAACGTGTCGTGGGCGCCATTACTCATTAAAACAGACATCTATATCATGAAACAAATATTTTGTAATGAAACTAGGAATGAAATGGGAGGAATAATGCTCTACAAGAGAACGTGTTAGGATTTATATTATTTTCTATTTTTATACTAGTTTACTTATGCTACATATTTACAGTTTTAGACTTAGTATAATAATAGAAGGAACACGGATGGGTTTTAGTCAGTTAGAGTCTGACACGCCTTTCTGCTCCACCCAGAGCGGAATAAGTCATTTGATGATTTCCATCCTTAAAAAAAAAAGGCCGGTCGTCATGTCATCGACACCGCTCGAAAAATGGCGGTAGACCGTCGTTAGGAAATTGGCATGTCCTAGAAGTAAAAATTTGAAGTCATGAGACATTGCCCAACCCACACTGTGCCGGTAAGGTGGAGCATGGCCCACCACTTTGCATTGAAGAGGCCTGTATCCCAGCGCTAGAAAACTTGATCTTTACATTGGCTCTCACTTGTGTGAACAAAATTTGTATAAATACCTGAATGTGCAGACTGAAAAACCGAGACGCACTGTATTTACAACTGAATTTGAACAATATTCGAGACAGTTCATTTTAGCAGTAGGACAGATATACATCTTATTCTACTACTGAAGTTACTTTCTTATAATTAAAGGAGGTGAGACCTTCAGAATTACTGTAGTATCTGGTGTTCTGTAGTTGCTATATATCCCAATGAGAGATAAGTGTGAGTTTATTATCTGTCAAAATTACATACTTCTCTTACCTTCTTATTAACCTTTCATCAAACCTTTTAAAGTGAAATAGAGTGCCGCTACCTTCCAAACAGAGACTCTTAGCAAAATATTGTCATAAAAATATCATTAGCGCTTGTATCAAGTACCAAATTTCAAACAATTGGCAGACATAAAATGTTACTGTTATTACCAACAATTAGCCTATATTTAACAAGTTATCGCCCCAAATAACAGTAATACGAAGACACGAAGTATTCAACTATAAATAAACACAGAGAATCTCCAGAAGCCGTTATAAGGCCGTAGTATCAAACAACTTGGACTAACTAAGAATAACGGTAGCAATTACAGAAGTTTGTGCGATCTCATTTAAATGAAAGTACTCGTACAATTTAATTGTTAAAACTATTAGACATTGCCTGCAGTCATTTGAAAGGCTATAAGTAAATTAGGTTGTAACTGCTTTGGATACTGCTAATCGCCTGAACTTTGGTCGAGGAAGGTTTTACTCGAGCTGTTATGAGGTGTCCAAAATTGTAATTATATTCCTGAAATTGAAACGTTCAAGTGACCATAAAATGTTTCATCATTTTTTGTGGATCATGAAATCGAAATTGGATTTGAATTCCAAAATTAAATAGGGAGCTAAACCACAAACCGAAGTTAGTGTCAACAATCCATTATGAGCAATTGGAGGTCGCAGCAATATGTTATCGTGTATATGGACGATACTGAACGACTTCACTTAGTATGTACTCCTCAATAAACTGTACTAGGATTCCTTTACTGTAATAAATGGAAGACATTTATTTCAGGTCATGAATGTATTTTGTGGAGGTCTGGTAGGCAGCCGCTCCACGTAAAATACTGGTATTCAGCTGAATCCGGTTTGACTGGAAGCCGACCCCAATATAGTTGGAAAAAGGCTAGGCAGATGAAGATGTATGTATGTTCAGACTTTTATTCAAGTTTTTTAACCCTTTCTAAGACAGAGGGAATATTATTACCACCATATTTCACAGTTCATAAATTAATGATAACGTTAACATTAGGTATTATTTGGTTTTAAAGACATAAATCATTATAAAAAATATATACATTTATTGATTTCTATCCACAATGCCTACTGACCTACAACAATCCTGGCATATTTTTTCGATTTCCAAATTGTTATGCCTGTTAAAGGGTTAAGGAAACTTCCTCCAATGCAGTCAGCTTAGTCGCCATGACAACGAAAACACCCTCGATAAATAATGTAATAATTTTTTTTTGAGTCGAATGTAGGAAATTATTTTGTTTACTTATAAATTAAGTACCTAAGTGTCATTAAATAACACAGACAGTTATTCACGAACTATCATGTTTTTCACATCAAGTTCCGCTGGTCTTTCTTTTATTATATCAAAGAATTGTCATCCAAAAATCTGGCAGCATAACAAGACTTACAGCTAAAACACAAAACATTTTCTTTCGCTTACATAACGCAATAGCTGCAGTCCGCGTGAATGTCGAAAATTATCCCAAATGAACATACAACCGGGATGAAAAGAATCCTATGTGTTATTCAAGGCTATATTTACATCTGTGGCAAATTTAATTAAGATCCCTTCAGCCGCTCAAACGTGATTGAGTAACATACATACATCCATACAAACTTTGGCATTTATAATATTACTAGCTGCACCCCGCGGTGTTACCCGCGCAGCTAGTATATACATATATATAAAGATAATAGCCTATGTAATAATCCAGGATGTCAGCTTCCTACATACCAAATTTTATCAAAATTGGTCCAGCCGTTTGCGCGTGAAGAAGTAACAAAAATACACACACTCACAAACTTTCGCCTTTATAGTATTAAAATTAATATATAGTGTGATAGTATAGACAGTGTATAGTATAATAGAACCTCTTTATTAAAATAGATTAGCTTATTCGCCATCCCTTCACGAAGTGAACGACCCAATAATGATGGCAAATTTTAATACACGTCAAATTCGCATATCAATTTTCCCCAGACCGTCATAATGCTTTGGACACGTCCACTCGTCCATAACAGCCTGTATCTACGTCACAACAATGGTGAATATACACAATATTACTGTTTTTGACATCACCCAGTCTACGTGAATAAATCTGTTGTGTATCGACTTGAATTGACAGTTGTGGTTTCATTGTACGTCTATTGGTTTATAGCGATTTGTTTGTAGGAATGACGTAGTGATTTTTTTGTCGTTAGGCAGGAAAAATGATTCTGTTTCTATACGGATTTGTGATGTCTTTTTGTTTTTGATCTCCCCTCTCAGTCGTTCACACTTGACAAAGTGGTCCTCACGATGTGCCTCCACTACTATTTCTATTATTTATGTAACATTATTGTCTATAGAATAAATTAAATTGTAGTAGTCATCAGTCTCTACGAATTCATTTTTTTCGAAAAAGTTCTCTACTACTTATATTAGGTATGTTTTTAGAGTTCAATACCTACATAAACTGTTAAATTAAATAGCTTAGTTTTCGCGCAACTCTTTTTTCTTTGATTCTTCAAATTAATAATTTGTAATGATACTCAAAGTCCAGTTCATGTTGTTATAATCCCGGGTTTTAATCGTCATGATTCCATTTTTGATTCCGGGATTTAACAGGATAACTATGTTACTTACTTCCACGAACATTAGGTAACCTACCCACCTATTCCGAACTCTGAATATGACACACGGCTGCTGCGTCACCAGTTCCTTTTTCATTGAACTTGGCTGGACACGCTGCCGCGTGTCGAGAACAGTAGAACTGAAAACTGGAAATCTATATAACTCACTTTTTTCTTGTTCGTCCTCCTATTATTTTAGTTGGGCGCAGCATATTTTCTTCCGAACATTACTGATTGCCACCATTTCAATAGTCACCTCCTTTCTAGCCATAATTATCACCTTTTGGATAATCCACCATCGTTTAAGAATTATGAATGGTGCGATAAGACCTCAATACATGTAACTTGCATCAATACTGTATATACGGGTATTTAAAGTATCAAAACAGTTCAGTATTTATAAACTGAGTGAAAAGCAAAGCGCTTAAGTTTAAGCTACAACTGAACTTCTCAAAACATCTTCTAATAGGCCATTCAGTTGAAATGCGGAAACTGAACTTGAAAGGAATTTAACAATCACGTTACAGGCCAATCATCCAATCCAATTACTTTTTCCTTTCACACATCACAAATCAAAAGACTGGCAGTAATCCAATTTAATTAACAGAATCAAAGGTCACATCACTGATTTTAGGCTTTCAGCGGCTCCCATAACAAATGAAACGTGAAAAAAGCAACCCAATTCCGATGTGAAATTATCAGCTTTTCGCAACGCAACGTTTAATACAATTTACACAAAGGAACAGCCTTCCAATAAAGGGTGACATTGGATTCAATTTAATTTGTCACCACTCGACATATCCGATTGCGAATCGATTGGCTTGATTTATTTATCAAGACCTAGCAAGGCCACATAAATAGATTTCGTAATTTTATTTTATTTGTTGTGAAAATTGCGTAGATTTTCACCGTATTCTTTTAACGTGAACTTATTAACAACTGACACTGTTTAGGTGCGATAAGCAAAAATCTGTTAGTATCATAGCACGGGGCGTATTGCCAGCGTAGGGGTTGAAGCCCGGGGCCCGCCACAATTGCGGCGGAGGGGCCCCTCTTTGAGGAGTGGCTGGAGAGGCGCCACGGCGCTCTCACCTTCCGCCTGACGCAGGTACTCACTGGACACGGCTGTTTCGGGAGGTACCTATTTCGTGTTAAGCGGGAGGACACGCTCGGGTGTCAGCACTGTGATGATCACTCGGAGGACACGGTGGAGCATACGGTGGAGGTCTGCCCTGCTTGGGCTGAGCACCGCCGTGTCCTTGTCGAGGCGATCAGCGGCGGCGACCTCTCGCGATCGGCCCTGGTTGAATCCATGGTCTAGAGCGATGAGGCTTGGGAAGCAGTCACCTCCTTCTGCGAAGCAGTAATGCTAGCGAAGGAGGAGGCGGGCCGCGCGAGAGAAAGGCATAACCGCCGCTACAGGCCTGCCAGGGTTGCGGAATTTGTTCGAAAGAGTCACCGCGGCCCTGGAACGCAAAGAGCTTTAGAAGGAACACGGATGGGTTTTAGTCAGTAAGAGTCTGACACGCCCTTCCGCTCCACCCAGAGCGGAAGAAGTCATTTGATGATATCCCAAACTTAAAAAAAAAAAAAAAACAGGGTTTGAAGCCACGTTCATATCACATTCATGCTGCGTAAAGGCAAACGTTACGCTATTGTCAGGGCTTAGGCATCATCGTATCGATACTACATTTGATTGACGCGGTGGTGTTTAGCATCATTATAAGTAGCGTTCACATCCCGTACAGCCTGTTTACTTTTTAAATACCTCACCGTGAAAATTAAGGTGAAGCGAGCATGAAGTGATCTGCCGGTCTATTCTGTCGACATCTCACCGTGTACATTTTGGTGGAGTGAACGACAAGTGAGCTGTCATTCCATCTTATCTGTATGGTTTGACAGCACACTTGTCGTTCACTTCGCCTAAGTTTACATTTCGACATGTTTAAAAAATCGCACTGCTGCCATTGTTCGTAATGCTAAGCGTTGACAGTTCATTTCACGAATTGTACTATTAGTCCATGCCACCATGATTCGGTTTTTCAGAAAGGTTTGTTACTATTCGTGTTGTAAAGATCTGTTTCTCTGTCGCACTAGAAATATGGTGGCTTTGTCACGTCACAGTAGGAGGACAGGATTGCGTAAGCCTACATTTTTATTTAATTATTTCAAAACAGCTTGTTGTGGTCTCAATAAACGACTCTTTCCTTTATGGCACAGCTCCAAAGGAATCGCCATAACCATTTCTCGGAACAGCTACCATTATGTTGACAATTTAAATCTCGTAAGCTTAATCCTGTATATTAAAATTCTGTATAAGTATGTACGCAAAGGGGAACAATTAGATTTTATCTTTTACCCAATTGTAACGATAAAGGAGCATACAACAGTCTGAAACAATAACAGTTTTAAGTCCTATTACATACTCTGAGTGTTATGCCCAATATCCAAGCTGGCGTTGTTAGGCCTATAATGAATTTTACTGTAATAATGTACGTTGGCTAAGTGCTGGTACCTATAATATTGGGATTTTTAAAATCCACAGGGTGAATTTTAATTCATTTATTTGTTTCAAGGCATGAATTTAAAGTATAAAACATGAATATGAATTTGCTCAAACTATCTACAATCGATAAATAAATGTTATTGCTGTAAAAATTAACTAATGAGTTAAAACGTTTCCAAACGTCTTTTATAATGCGCACAGCAAAGGAGTGGAACTCTCTGCCTGCGTCTGTGTTTTGGAACGCATACAACTAAACCCTAATCTCTTCAAAATTAGAGTGAACAGGCTTCTTCTGGTAAGCTCGCTCCATCGTCGACTTTGTCTCTGTCATCTATACTAGAGTCAAGAGCAAACCCTACTCAAATAAAAAAATAATGTCGTCTTGTGTGTTTATTTCTCTCTTTCTTCTTACTATTGATGACTCGCATTTGACCATAACCTCATCTGATGGTAAGTGACGATGTGGTAGCTGACGGATAACGCTTGCCTCGAAGTAACCTATTCACACTTCACTTAAAGACCCATAGATTGTAGCTATCAGAAAACACAAATTCCAACAGAGAATTCAACTCCTTAGCCGCTTTCTTCTTTGTCCAAAATCATTTAAGTTCTTTATCTAATAAGATGCTATGAACCTGCATTATTCTCGAGTAGAAAAGTATACTTTTCATGCTAAAAAAATGTACGGTCGGTGAGATTTTCCAAATGGATGAGACCCCGCCTGTGGTTTATGTTTTTAAATTAAAAACCACAACATTTTTAAATTAAAACACTCATTTTCTAAGTCCTTTTAAAGGAAACTTCCTCACTCTAACCGACTTAGTCGCTGTATGTGACAACGGAAAATACTCTCTAATCGAGTCGATATTATGATATAATATGGTATAATGGTAAATTTTACTGAGGCTAACTAAAAGTTTAAGTCAAGATGAAAAGAATACTAAGGATATTATCACCGCTGACTCTTGACTACCAAAGAAGTTAGAGGTAATTCATTAAAGCTTTTCCTCAAACAAGAACTAAACTTGAACTAATTTGGAATTCTGTGCCACTGTCTTCATCCATGAACGAACTTTCCTTTCAAGATAGGTAATAGAAGAATAGGGTAAATTCTTATCGAAAAGTAAAAAAAAACAATCGTATTTCTTACGTTGATTGTAGTTGAATGCGAGTCTAAAAGTTTTTTTTTGTACGATGACCACTCGCAGTTCGGCCCAATAAGGCTGTTCACTGCTTAACCGGACTATCCTGTGGTGGCCTCAAATGAATCTAAGGCCCCCAGCCTGGGCTTACAAACTACATTGCGACGGCATTCAGACGTCGGGCTGAATTTCTGAAAGAAGAGTTATGTTTGTGTATAATGTGTGTTAGTGTTATGTGAGGAGTGAATGTTGTAGGTAGTAGGCCTGCGATTAATATAATTTATTTACTATCGAATGCGTAGGTAGTGAATTTTGCACTGGGGATTGTTCTCAAAGTTAAAAAATGGGTCAGTGTTTGACGCAATCCTATCTTACTACCTCTATTATAAATGCGAAATTTTGGATAATAATATATGGATGGATGTTTGTAATTAAATCACGATCGAACGGCTGAACGGATCTGAATGAAATTTGGCACAGAGATAGATCTGAAATAGCTTATAGGTTTTACCCCGGAAGTATTTTCCCTTGGGATAGTTTTAGATGCTAGACTTTGTTCATAACCCTAAACCTTTACAAAGCACAAGTCCGATCCTACATGGAGTATTGCAGCCACCTTTGCGATGGCTTAGCTAAATATCAACTTGCCGCACTTGACTCGGTGGAACGCAGAGCTAAGAGGTTCATCGGCGACGTAAAACTGGTGGATGTCAAGCTTCACAGCTTCACTCATCGCCGCAAGGTTGCCTGCTTGTCGATCTTCTAAAGATTCAGGTATTCAGGGAGTGTCCAGGAACTCCACGACCTCATTCCACCGGCTCCCTTCTACCATCGGACATCTAGACGCACTGCAAGTTACCATCCCTACCTCGTTGCTATTCCGCCAATTCGCACTAAACGTTTCCAAACGTCTTTTATAATGCGCACAGCAAAGGAGTGGAACTCTCTGCCTGCGTCTGTGTTTTCAAACGCATACAACCCTAATCTCTTCAAAATAAGAGTGAACAGGCTTCTTCTGGGTAAGCTCGCTCCATCGTCGACTTTGTCTCTGTCATCTATGACCTAGACTAGAGTCAAGAGCAAACCGATCTCAAATAAATACAAAACAAAATCATTGAATACTCGATACTTAACTACCACGAGCCCCTAACTCTATTATAACGAACGATTAAGAAGAGATTTCGCCATTACAAGCCCGCTTATCAAGCGTCATAATGATCCCTGTATTACGTCATTAATGTATAAACATAAATGTTTTTGCTCGTCTTCCTACAATCGCGTTTTACGACAGCTATATAAAATAATCTGAGGGGACGTTCGTTTTTGGATATGAATTTGGTTAGTAATATTATGAGGTGACTATATGGGTGATAAAACTGTCTTGGTGTTTATCGAGCTGCCAGCTTTACGAGAAGTATTAGTAAAATTTTGTGCAGTCAGCAGGATACCATACTAGGAAAAAAAATGTAATAAAAAACTTTATGCGGTTAATTTTCACAATAATAAGACAATAATTCGTTACATATTATAAGCGTCATAAGTGCGAGGTTAATAAAAAAGCAAGCAAGTCAGTCTCGCGCACCGAGGGTTCCGATCGAATCTTGATTTTTTCCGAGTATATATTATACTCTATATATACCTACGGAAGTTCGGAAGTTTATAAACTATGAAAGCACTCTCATTACTCTTACCAAAATATAGCAGGTTAGATTGAAGGACAAAATTAACTTTGTTGTTGAAAAAATGTTCTTCCATACATCAATGTACGTCACGGTCAATTCTTCAGCAGAAAATATAAGTTTCTAAAACAAAAAAAAAATGGGATAAAACTAGAAATTTCTAATTTCAGACTTTTTCCTGTCCTTGCACTGTAAGATCTATCTTCTTGCCAAATTTCATGACTCGAGGTCAACGGAAAGTACTCTATAGGTTTTGATTCCCATGCGAGCGTCAAAAAATGCGCCATAAACGGCCAAATGTTTAGATTGCGTTGACCTAGAAGTTTTATTTTTTTCACTGTTCCAAGGGATAGCAGACCTGAGTATTTGATATTAATTTCAGCTTGATTCCTCCAGACAGACGGACAACAAATCCGTCTGGTTATTTTATAAGAGTTCTGTTTTTTCTGACTGAGGTACGGAACCCTAAAAAGTTTAGTTCTGCCAGTGGCTTCACCCAAGTAAAAAATTGAAAATTATCTCACGAGGACCGCAGATTAAAGTATCATAATCATGTCGTGATCCAGGTCACGGTCTATCGGTATTCCATATTTCATTCAATTCCATTTAGCCATTGAGGAATAGTTAAATAACAAACGTACACACGGTCACATTTGTAATATCGGAAGGAAAATTACTTTTGAAATTCACAATCATCACTTAACTGCTAAAGTCAATTCAAATGAGCGAAGGAAAATCAAGAAAACCAACGTTTTCATACTAAATACAATACTTTTTGCATAGTATGTAAATTGTTTAACAATGACGTAAAACAATTTACATACTATGCAAAAAGCCTTCATTAAGCTCCACAGTAAGTTCCTAAAACAAATAAATTAATTAGAGTCTGCTTTGCTCGTGGATGTACAAACTAATTTAATTCTATATCAACAACATGTCTCGACGAAAGTGTCAGCAGATGTACTTAATGAATCACATGTCTCTACTAAGGGATTTCTTCTCATTTTAACCGATTATAGAGAAAGCTTTTGTTTTAGACGAAAAATGTTAATCTTGTCTTAACCCACTATTTAGGTTGGTCAGGAAGAGAAGATGTTAAGCAAATGATCAATCATATACGGATTATGAATATGTCCTACTAAGCGAGCACATGTCACCTTTTTGAACAGTCATTAGCGATACAATCGCATTGTTTCGGTTCAATATAGCTACTACCGCGGTGCCGTTTTGAAAGATATTGGCATCGCAACTCGATTGTATCGCGATCTTTAGTGATTGTATCGCTACTGAATCGATATAAAAAGTTTAATCAAATGTTAAGTTTACGAGTAGCTATGTTCTTGTCATCCTCATTTTTGACTATATACATACATCCTTTCTTATTGATTCAGGCTTTCTGTTGACATCGAGATCATCTTCATGTTCTTGTCTACCATGTTTTACGTCACAATGTGAAGCCCAACTTATTTTGTCGTCGAATTTAAAAAGCAGTTTTAAAATTCCAATATTTGCAGACTACTTACATAATGGAAATTTACATCAAGGAATATATTAAGCTATGCTGAGCGTACGATGTATTTCAAAGCTTATAAGATGTAAAACAATTTTCATGATCGAATCGACTGCTGTTGCTAGGGGTACTTTGGTATAATATTAGTAAGTTCTTAGAGCTTCGAATTATGAAAACTTTGATGTTTTTTTGTAAAAAAAGCAAAAGGCCCTACACAAAGTGACATATTACCAGTGACAGTGATTGTCAAAGTGTGTGGATTGTCATGCGCTATTGAAATTTTTACGATTTTCCGAAGTCCAAAGTATTTAGTGTTGACCACCAAATCACTTTTACTGCCTAGAAAAAAAAATCTTAATATTATCATTTTGAACACAAGAATTAACAAAATGGAAACTACTCTCTTGTGTTGAGTTTTTCTTCATAATTTTACGGCCTTCATAAACTTCACAAATCAAAAGAATGACGCGCAATATGTGTCACAATTTCAGGCATCAAGGGATTCAGCTTGTCTCGGAAAATAAGGAATTTTATGAAGACTAAGTACATGTCGTTTATATTTTTTTGGGGAACACTAATTTGTTGCTGACCTCGGTCAATTTGGAAACCTGATGTTTACCTGATGACGTGTATCACGTTTTTAGTAAGATAAATAGCTGGGTGTAAATGAACTCGCCATGTACAAAATAAAATGTTATTTTTTAAATAAACTTAATAATGCCTTAAAACGCTTAATTTCAAATAATAATAATTGCTGTAAAATAAGAAAATCCCGAAACTACGTGAATCTTAAAGAATCCTTTGAAGAATTTTGTTCTAAAATATATGGTCAACAACTCATCAAGATTAGTTACATAGGTTTTGAGAAAAAGTTGGACATACTAGTTTTTCATGGCTTATTTGGTAACACTATGTTATTTTTATCATGTTTTTTTTAACAGCCACCGATTGTTTAGCTTCTTTTTACTAAAGTCAAATTAGAGACTTTTTGCGAACCATAAATCACAGAGTTAATAATATGATTCTCTTTCCCCGAATTCACAAAGGGCTGCTCACGTTTCTACCACAGTAATCAGAATGTAATCATTTTAAAACGCATTAAATTAATTAAAGGCCACCATCTACCATCATATAGTGTGTTTACTGGAAAAGTATTTAATTTATCTCCCTGTATTGTTCAAGTTGCAATCTGACGACTATACACTAACTATACAGTATACACTCTCCTACGCTTTTAGAAGTTGTAAAGGTCAGAGAAGCTTCGATCAGGACATAGGTAGAAGTAGTGATATGACGTCATTGATACGTTGAAATGGCGCCAAGGTATTAAAAGTCTCGCCTGCTTGTCACCTGCTTCGTTGAGCACGTTAGCCATCCTGAAAAACACTTTCTTTTGTTTAATGTAACATGAAGTATTTTTGCAAGTAAGTAGATATAGTAAGAGCCTACCGCACACCGGGACGGAATGGCAGAGAATTTAATTTTTTACCAAAGGACATTCAAACTTATCTGGTTTGGTCTTATGCGGCATAAATGCCAATGTTTTAAATTGATTCCGTGGTATCGAGTGGGCTTTTTTGACACGGCATTGGAGAGCGCGCTAAGGGATCCCGCGGGTAAATGCCACAGCGCACTGCGGTATGCAAAGGCACGCCGAAGGAAGCCGTGACATGCCCGGGGTGAGGCAGTGCAAGCCGGAATACATGCACACCACATTTGCGACTTTCATTTGCCGTTGCGGGATGTCTTGATAGGGCACCGGAATACTCCAGTATCTAAGCGGCTAGTGTGTGCTGACTGGTGGCCAAGTCCTCTGCCATTCCGTACCGGTGTGCGTAGGCCTTTAAAGGCAAATATAAAATAATGTTATGTATGATCTTTACGTATCACAATCGTGACTGGTTATAACTGAGAATGGCAATGATTTTTATGACATTTCCGATTAGCTTCTAATATAGGCTTAAAATCGGAACTATTCTAGGACCTATCGAATGTACTCTCAGGATAAAAAGTGATCTAGCTATGTCCTTCTCCGAGGCAGTTCATCAACATTGAATCAGAAAAATGTAACAGACAGGCAAAGTTATTTTCGCAAAATATTAGTTGGGATTACGAATAAAATAAAAAAATAGATTTGGCTAAATTAGTGTTAGTTTAAGGTGGTCCCGGAGTTTCTCCGCTTCCTCCATGTAATGTCTCTTAGTTAACATTATGTTACAGGAAAAGCCATGGTGATTACTTGATATCGGGGGATCATCTTGAAAAAATCTTAAATTTTTGTACCCACGTCCATAATAAATGATCTCGATATGATATTGGTGCCAGAAATATTAAACAATGTTAAAAAGCTTATTTACTATGCAAAGGCACTTAAAAATTGCGGGAAATTGTAATCAATGTACTTATAGAATTTACAAAGATACTTTTCAAAATGCAAATCATTTTCATTAAATAATTTCCTTAGTTGTATATTTGTCGTCGAACAAAATCAATTTTTATGTTTCTATATGGCAATGGACCTACTAACAAAATGGAAGGGATTGTCCCTCCAAATGTCCATTTAGTATGCCGGACGTCAGTTGTCACGTAACTTAACAATCTATATCTATCTCAATACTATCGGTATGTATGTCAGGAGGCACACTGAACCGTGCGTTTTCATATTTTTGGCGATATTTATTATTCCTTTGATATTGGGATCGTGAGCATTGTAGCGTGGGCTGAGTTCAACTCATGTTTGATGAATGAGCAAGCCGCGTTTTGTTTGGTTGTGTATTTGTACTATTTTGACCTTAGAATGTAGTGAGTTTTGTTAATTTAGCCTAATCCCTGTAGTACAATGCCTTTGGATGTTTTGATCTTTTATTCGGGCGAAACCGCTGGCAAAAAGTAGCTATGTTTATATTTTTGTTTACCTGACTACGGCAAAGCCTACATAAAGAGTTATGATTTTTGTTAGACTCTTGTGACACCCTCCATTTGTTGCAGTTAAATATTTTAACTAATATACTTTACACCTTTGGCAAACATTACAAATACTTCTTAAAACTATAATCGCTTCCATTTTAAACCATTGAAGCTGCAGAATGGGCTGCAACTACTGCATCATCTATCGCCTATTTTCTTTAGCCCGACTTAAAAAGTAAAAAAAGAACACTTTCAATCTTACCCATTTCACTCATTTTTCCATAAAAACAAACCGTCCAGTCCGCCTGCGTTAGCTGTGAACCCTTTCACTAAAGTTCAGTTACTTACTCTCATTAAAAACTTTTCTCGAGCCTTTGAATAGGTTCGCTTTCAGATAATTAGTTTTTTTTCGAATGGAAGCCCACATTTTGGCTTCGAGAATGTTTTTATTTTCAATCGAGAGTACATGGTAGGGGCTTGTATAATGAATCCGCAGCGTTTGTTAAACTGATTTACGTAAACAATAGTACCATGCCACGGCAAATGTTAGTCGTACCACAAGGCTTATACCTCGGCCCCTGTATGTGTTGCCGCATAACAAGCTCTGCGACTCAATTTAAATGCACAATGATATTTTGTCTAGACACTTAATGTTTTGTCGTTGGTATTTTTAGTTTAATTAAAGTTTTAGTTTAGCGGTTTGCGGTCCAGTGCTTATAATACTAGTATGAATTTGTGCTTGCATTTTACAGTTACACACAGTGTGTATAAATATAGCCACGCGCTACATTAGAATATCAAGATTTATATCACATATTTGCTATTATTCATGTGATCAGATTGTATTGTAGGTGAAGGTCTTCAATGGTGTCATTTTTTTATAATCCACCACCATCATGATGGTTATCAATATGTTAATACGTGGCACATTATAGTATAATCACTTGTATAATATTATCTGTTAATGTCAGTAAACCAATTCGTTACTACATTTATGTACCAAAGTAATAAAACTAACATTTTTCTAATGGTAAAGTTACACCTTCTAAGCTAATAAGGTGTAAATTTACTATTTTTGTAACAAGTGCCATCTGACAGTGACGCTGGTTCAGTAGTAACAAATTAACAACATTACCTACATAGTTAAATTAGCTTTTCCTGGACCTACGCACTTCACGGAAATAAATTCATGTACTTATTTGGATTCACAGGATAATGTTATTAACGGACGCTTGGACAGTTTCCTAAGTGCAGTTTAACATGCCAAATTGCCAATACCTTCTGTCAAAGATACTTGTCCTTTTTTGGCTAACGGTACTTCCCTAAGTGGTTCCCCTCTATCTGTACCTATGCCTTTGAGCTTTCTGGGTCAAATTTAAATTTCCAATAGGTTGTGGGACCTGCAGCCAATGTAAATCTAGCTTTTGCCCGCGACTTCGTATGTCCTGTTTTTTCCCGTTCTCGTAGGAATCTTGGAAAATCCTCTATTAGTGCTCCCCTATACTTCGCAAGGATGGTTCCTTCAAAATGTCAGCTTTCTACGACCAGTAGTTTCGGCTGTGCGTCTGTAGTCACTCAATGAGTCGAATTATTTTATATATTAGGATGATTGATGTACTCGAGCACAGATTGTTCTTGAAGTAAAACGTTTTGATTTTAGTAAAGTTAAAAGTGTAAGCTATCTTTCTGTACTTTGTATCTATCGTGTGAATGCTTTTTAAGCCTTATTGATTTCCACATTTTTCTTTAGATGTGGGTAAAACTGAAACTTAACTAATTGCCTATCAAAAGTCATTTATTCAAATTAGGCTGAGTGCCAGCACTTTTTGAACGTCAAAGTTCTACATAAAGACAGTCCCCCAAAACGCCCGCCCGTCACCACTTCCTAGTGTTGTAGCTGGGAAGAAGAAGTGGCGCAACACATCTGTCTGTTAAGTTTTTAAAAACTTGAATTTATTCAATAGTATGCAAAGTATTTTACAATACATGACACAGAAAATAAAATATTCAAACTATAAATCAAATTAAATGAAATTAATTGACACTTGGTAGCTAGCACACTCCATTAAGCCATCAGAAATAGACAAACTCAAGCATTAACAAGTAAACCAAACTAATGCCTCCGGGCATAAATGTTGTGCCCGTTTACACGTGCAATGGTATAAAATATGTCATACATAAAATCATTAATTTAATTGCATGTATTGTATTGTTAATTGTTATTCAAACAGTACCCTATAACGTTGAGAAAACACATGATAGCTAAAAATAGGCAATATGACAGACATAATAATGAGGTTTGGAAGGGAAATCCCCATAATTCATTTCTCGAATCAAATTTAGATCATTGACAGTAGGTAAAACGACCCTATTTGATTGTTATTCAATCAAAAACAATAACACTACCAACTTAACATCAACAGAAGTGGAAATAGGTAAGATAGTTTGAGTTTGTTTTGATGTTGGGAGACACCGGCCTCTATATTGAATTAACAAAAAATAACGTGTAAATGTATTAGAGATACTTTTGGTTTATTTCCAAAGAAAAATATTTATCATAAAAACGAAGGCAAATCTACTCATGCATTATCGGTTCCTTTCCTTTGATGGTAAAGTAAGCTAATAATATAATACAAGATGGTTGCACTTGCGATTCCTTGTTTTCTTTACCAACTTTGTCAATTTCCTGTTACAATTCACTAACCATACTTTTTCTTTCTTTCCCAGATCGACAATGTACACCAAACAGCCAAACACCTCGGTCTTGATTTACGGCGAAAATCTGACCGAGAGTGACTACACTCCTTACGAGGAACGTCTGGAGACGTACCTCGTACCAGTCCTGTTTGCCATCATCTTCATAGTGGGGGTGCTTGGCAATGGGACCCTGGTCATTGTCTATGTTAGGCACAGGGGCATGAGGAATGCGCCGAATACGTAAGTATTAATGACTTCATGATTATTTGAGTTGAAGATCCTTATATATTCGTACATTCAGTCCACTTACGTTGATGAGGAAAAAAACGTAATCCTTCAAATTAGTGTTATAGTGAACTGTCTAATGAAATATTGCTACATAAAAAAAACAGGTGATGGATTCGTAATGTACATACATGGTTACAAAGTAGAAAGTATATCACAGCTCAACAGCTGTAAATCTTGTTGTATAACGATATTTTCTGGGAACTTTGACACACACCAAAGTTCTCGGAAAACAGCGTTAAACTGCAGGCAGTAGCGTGAACTATTACGTATTCATAGAAATATCTAGTTAATATGCGATACCCAGTCCGTATAAACAAGTGGTCAAGTAACACCCGTTAAAGCCCACGAATATCATTGATTTCTCGGATTTTTCCCTATCCACTGCGTTTCTCAAGTTCCACCCAAATATCCTTTACCTAACGAGCTTGTTTGATAACTATCCAAGTTACGTCTCCATCTTTTATTAGCCCCATTCGTTAAAATGTTTCCGCTATCGAATGTGATATTAGCGAGCATAACTCTTGCCCGATCATTTTAGACTTTGGAGGGTGAAAGTTTTGCCTGTGTCATCGCTTTTTGTTCAGAATTTGCATATTAGCTTTTAATTACGTCATGCCACCCTTTTTGTAATACTTACGTGGTAGAAGCTGTAATAATGTTTCTGCTAGGTGGCCATTATTACAATTTTATCTTCATCGTCACCTCAACTAATTGTTTTTACAAGCTCTATTTTAACTTGCTTCGTTCGTATGTGTCCGGTTGGAAATTAGTAATTGATTTCTTAAGCACTTTCTGACATCCAATGAAGCACAACTTGGCATACCTATGTATCTTTTTTATATGGGCGGACTGCTACAAGAAACGGTCTTACTATTGAGAACTCGAATGAATAAGAAGGCAATTTAATGTTGAAAAACACTCAATTTTCCAGTTTGTTACACAAAGTATTATCACGATCTATTTCAGTTACATGACTCAACCGACAACATGTTATTTTAAAGCAATCCTGATACCAATTAAGCTACCATGTCGCTTGCATATTTCATGCAGCGTAACAAGCAGGCATCCGATGTCCAATACCATCCTATAACGATCCATTGGTCTTCCTTTTTCCCATACATTGCGGTCAGCTGTAGACAAAACCATATATATAACTATGGTATGGTTCTAGTTTATAGTAACAAGTTTCCTGTCCGATGAATCATTTGAACTAATTATTATTAGGTACTGATTGTTATTTCAGTTATTGTGTCTGATTCGCGGTCAATCAATTTATTATATTTTGATGTTACGAGAGCCGCTATGTTTGTTCTGTTTTTTGCATGTCGCAATTAAACTCTTTTTCTTTCTTTCTTTTGCTTGTGAAATGTTGTTAAGCTATTTTTACCATTAACTTCCATCGGAATAAAAAATGAGCTCACGGATGAAATGATTTTGAGGACTTTTTATGTAGTATGTAGATTTATTTTAAGTCTTAGGTACTTTTTGACTTGGGTTTACTTACTTCTTCTTCATAGTCATCGACGTTTCGAATCGTGCAAATAGTTTTAACTTTCCAACTCACTGATTCGTATACAGTTCTAAGATTCCTGTGAGATAAGATACTTTGTGTTTGTGTTTACACCCTCTTATATCAGACTGTCGAACATTTACTTTAAAACTGACATAAAAATGAGCAACTATGCGTTGTTAATTAATGCGAAAACGTTTCGTCCCCAGGTACATATTCTCGCTAGCCTTAGCGGACCTGCTAGTGATCCTAATATGCGTGCCATTCGTGTCTATAATCTACACACTGGAATCGTGGCCTTGGGGGGAGGTAATATGTCGTATCTCCGAGGCTGGCAAGGATGTGAGCATCGGAGTATCGGTCTTCACGCTGACAGCCTTATCAGCTGAAAGATACTGTGCAATTGTAAATCCTTTTAGAAGGCTCCAGGTAAGTAAATTGGATTTTTATACCGTACATTATTTTATCGATACAAAGGGGATTTTAACCGGTTTGAAGGATCGGTTTTCACGAAAATGGATGTCTTCATCCGGGATGGGTTTCTGTTGGACAGCGTTTTAAATTGAGGGTTACAAAATGGACCGAGATTTTGTTTTATTTCTTGCTTTTTATTAAGTGGATTGCTGCTATTTATAGTGTTTACTAACAGTGTGTCCTCAACACATTGAAAAGCGTTTTTTTTATTCTGGTCTTAAGACAGTCGTTGATCAGTTCCAGACGTTCCATCTTCGACTTTTTACTTGATGTTTACAAGAACTAACAAATATTTATTTATTTTCATGTCATTTCTATCGAGAAGATAAGAAACAGTAAAGTAAGTCTTCAGGGACATCTTGTTTAGCTTTTAAGTTGACAAGGACTTGATTAATTGGACAGACAACATTTTACTACAAATTCAACGTTGTCATTTTGCTGCTTTTAAATTCTAGGATACTTGTGTTTGTTAAATTTTGACTGAAGCAAGCTGACAAATTAATCTCGTCTATCATTATTAGCTTTTATTTGTCTGGAGATTCAAATGAATTTTATGCGTAACAACGTTAAAAATATGTCCATTTTAAGGATAACTACTCAATGGAGGATAGTAACAATTTTGGTATTTAATACTATTTTTTCGTTACGGATAATGCGTTAATAAAATAAAAAACTAATGATTTACCTACCTATAATTAAGTGTTGAACTATATAGAAAGTATACGATTGTTAGTACTTTTTACTATCAAACAGTCTGTAATTTTTATCCTGATGCTATCGCTGTTTCGTTTTAACATGACAATAATAACCTAAGCCTACAATTTACAAGCTTTTATACAACGCGTAACAGAATAAACGCAATCCTAAATTTTTTTTTTCGCGTTTTCGGAATTGATCTCATAGTAAAAGTTGTTTGTAATGATGAGTAAAATGACCCTTTTTTAGGTATTGCATTTATTCAGTCAGTCAGTTCTTTTAATCATGATCATCAACCATCATCAACCATTATCTTCATTCACCTTTTTTTTTCAAAATTTAAATATTGTTTTTCATGACTATGCACGGTTAGCTAACTGACATCAAGCTAAATCTAATATGGCGGGGGTCCGCCATATTAGATTTTGAAAGATGATCGGCAATTTTATTTTTTATCCACCCCATGAAATAGGTATCAAATGAAAGAGTTTTAAAATAGTTTTATGTTTTTTATCTAAAAAAAAACTATTGATCTTAGTTTCAAAATTCGAAATCATAAAATAAAGCCACCTCGAGTCTGAAGAGTCTCAGATTACTCAACATAACATGGTTTTACTAACAGACACATAGTTTATCGTTCGAGTTCCCACAAAGACATGATTTTAATGAAAGGGCAATGCCCCCTGGTGCCATACTAAAACGGAACAGCTATAGCACCTGGATAAAATACTGACTTTAATAAAAATCATAGCCGAAGAGAATTTTGGTTTCTAATTGTTATAACTCCTTGTCACCAACGCTAATGAATCCTAACTAAAATTAAGCGTATAATCCCAAGTACCTCACTATCCTAACTACAAAGTGTGAACAAACACACGTGTAACCACTAGTTAGTTTATAGTTTAATAGCTCATAGTCTACTAAAGTTTTGACTGACTTGGAACTTTGTTACAGCTTCGTAAACTACCTCTGGTTTGTGCGACGTTCATCTGGGCTGCAGCCCTTATCTTTGCCACCCCTGCAGCGCTGTTCTCAAGCACAGTTACGATGCAGCTCAAGGATAATGTCACCATAGTTTTCTGCACACCTTTTCCTCCTGGATGGGACAACTATCCGAAGTAAGTTGGACTTTATTTTCTAGTTGATAAGATTGGGATTTTTTAGATAATATGTACCTAATGGTTTGACTAGAGGGCACTGACAAAGTGATATTCTATTTGAGATGATGTTTGTAAAAAAGTTCTCATTATAATATGTAAAACCAAGTATTCGTATGCATTCCACTTCCTTCTTTGACAAATCTTTCAGTATATAAGCGGCTCGTTTGTGGAATGCATTACCCATAGAAGTGAGGCGTGCCCAAACGCTACCAGAGTTTAAAAGAACGGTGAAGGAGCATTACCTTTCACTTTAACTTTTCCGCTCCTGTCTCAATTATATATTTGATATTTATTAGTATATAAATTGGTATTGTATTTATGTATTTTATATTATTATATCTAATTAGTATTGTTTAAAACGTTTGTACACTGACAGCCCTAAATCTATCTTCCTTCGTTCAATCCATCCAAAGGTTGTCTGGAAGAGATTGCCTTGTGCGATAAGACCGCCCATTGTGCACTTATTTTATGTATGATTGTCCTGTTCTTATTATGAGATGTACAATCAAGTATATAATAAATAGATAATTATATGGGATTGACAAGCGCTAGTACCTACCTACCGAAATGTGACGAGGGAAATCTGGGATACTTTGAATGTTTTCGGTGATAGAATATCACAACAATAAATTATTACATAACAATGAATTGAGTAAGAAAATATGAAATTCAAACATCATAATTAGGGTATACGACTCTGCTCTCAAAAGCACTGTTGATCGAATTTTAATGCAGATATTATGCAGTGCTTAAACAAATGGTTCTGACCGCGCCAATTCAAACGCCTGCTGAAACTATTCATGCAATTACACTTGGCATGCGAGTTTAATGCTACTGTCATCAGCATTTTTCATTTCCGCGTAAATTTTAACTTACACATTTTACATATGATCACATCTAAGTATTTTAAATTTAAACCATCCAAGTTATAAACGTGATAGTTTGTCAAATTGTTCGTAACTAAATAGTCCAAAAGCGTCTGATCGGATTGCATTCAAATTCACAATAATGTACTCCGAGTCTGGAATATCAAATTGACTCTGTTAAAATTAACTAATCCCAATTATACGCCCACTATACTTATATTTGTTACTATTTCTAATCACGATCCGAGATCCGACATTGCTATCATTTCCCTTTTCAATACTCATTCAGCATTCGATATTCACGAGATAAGTGCTCCATGAAACATTCACACTACTTTAAAATTCCCAGTCTTGTACCCATAAATGTATTCCCAAAGATATCTTCTCAATTCCCAGACAACTAAAACAATGGAAAGCCACAAATCAAGAGATTATGAGGTCTAAGTTAGTGCTTATAATGGAATTTCCAGTCTTGTATCTGAAACTCGTGCGTATTTTTATTTATTTTATTTATTTATTTATTTACCAACTATGGATGACTTACAGCTAAAACAAACAGAATAAAAAAAAATAGCATGTGAGACTGACAGCCAATTAAAAGTCATCACTTCTATAAAACAGATTGGAAAGAAAGAGTGTGAAAAACACAACACAGGTACCAAAAAAGGAAAAACAGTAAAACTTTTTATAGGTACTCTTGCATAAATAAATTCCAGGTGGGCGGTTTTCTATGAGGAGTCTGCCTCGTGCACGAAGCATTGCGATCAGACTAGCTAAAGATATTTATAGCCCACGCAGAACCTTGGTATTGTAAAATACAGTCTTAGATGCTGCTTCTGTACTACTTTACTAAAGAGGCTTCTGGGCTTTTATTTCTCGCATCGGAACGGATGTAACTGACTCATGCACCATATACCATGCTTAAGTGATAACTTACGTTGACAGGACATCTCAAGCTTGCCATTAAGTAAAAAATAAATACCCAAAAGATAAAAGTTGACTAAAAAAAAACTAAAATTGGTAGCAAAATTGTGGCCACTGCCTTAAAAAAGGTTAAAATAATGTCATGTATGAGATGGCATAACTATAGTAGGCGCCAGATAAATGTGGAATAAAGTATATTGACCTTTCCCTAATAACTGCTCATAGGTACCTGAACAATTAAATATGAATCGTTTTTCATTATTAGACAATGTTAAGGATCACGAGAGATGATGATTCGGGACAGTTTTGTGGATAGTAGGTGGGTCAATGACCGATATTCCACGATTATCTGGCGCCTACTATAGGTGTTTTGAGGCCACTTGTAGTCTACCTAAGTAAACTTAGGTATTTCCTAAGCTTTATATGTAAGGGACTCACCAGAGAATGGGCAGCAGCATTCTCTGTGCATTTCAACAGCTACACTGCGATCGCCAACCCGCTTGCCAAGCGTGGCGATTATAGCCAACCCCCTCCTCCCTTGGGGAGGCCTATGACCAGCAGTGGACGTCTTTCGGCTGATATGATGATGATGATGATGTGTACGGAAGGTGTGAGTATCATGAGTTCACCATAGACTCTTAAAAGTGTCATTCTATCAGCGAGAACGATCGTTAAAAACATCAAAATTTATAAGATTGACTTCCGCTACCGAATGTCACGTAGTCAATCGAAAAAACTGACACATTGGCATCTGTTAGCTGCTTAGAGCCTATTTTTTATTAATAAATTTATATTATATATATATATATTATATTTAAATTTATTATTCAAGAACATACAACGAAAATGTATGACAGCATAGGAATTTTGAGGCGACGTGTAGTCTTGCACACAACGCTGAGTTAATTTTATTATGTCTAATCGAGTCCAGTATGAGTGACTATCCCGAGATCTGGACACATTAATTAAGCAGAATGTTGTGGAGGCGATTTTGAAATGAGCTCTTGGTGAAATGCAGAGCTCCACCAAATAGCTCCACAAATATTTGGCATTTTCATTTCGAGAGCTATCTCCACTGACATGTGAGGCTGAATAAATTATGACCTGTGCTTCGGTCATCGAATTTCAACCCACAGTTGTGTTATTTATGCATGGGTACTAAGGGCAAAATTAAATTAAAACCAGTACTTTATATTAAAATGTATATAGATTGCTATAGAATTCTTAGTTGATATTAATGATTAACGAAAAGACCTTTTCACTTTGCAAAGCAAGTTATTGTTCTAGTTTAGCTAAAAATGGAGAGGTTTTAATCCAAAATTATTAAAGCCAAATAAACACGATAAAGCACTAAATTCAATCGAAACGCATATCAAACCAAAATTCCAATATTTATTAATAACTTACTTGCAAATAATATTGGCTACAGAATATAATCAAAATCTTAGACACATTTATTTATTTTAGCTGCCTGTTCACTGCTAGGTAAACTAGAAATTATTTGGAAAAGTAATTTAACAAGAAAATGTAATTAGTAGCAACTACGAGTCGATCACTCAATTTCGAGTATCGACATCCATCAAACACGTCACTACGAGAGTTTGATAAAAAAAAGCTGAGGTAAAAAATTCAAGTTGCACGGATCTATCTCAGGGTTAAGCAACGATATGGGTGGGCTACTATCAAAAACATACCGAGATCCTTGCAAGCCCCAGAAGCCTGAAAACCTTAAACGCTGAAAACCTCACATTTAATCCGGCCGCGGCTGTATTACGCCCATCTTTAGCAGGGTTGTCAGAAGCCCTAAATACTGCACCGCACTGCAAGTTACCATCCCTACCTTGTTGCTATTCCACCAATTCGCACTAAACGTTTCCAAACGTCTTTTATAATGCGCACAGCAAAGGAGTGGAATTCTCTGCCTGCGTCTGTGTTTCCGAACGCATACAACCCTAATCTCTTCAAAATTAGAGTGAACAGGCTTCTTCTGGGTAAGCTCGCTCCATCGTCGACTTTGTCTCTGTCATCTATGACCTAGACTAGAGTCAAGAGCAAACCCACAAAATAAAATAAAAATTAAAAAAATACTGTCAAGCTGTCATGTCAAAGAGTTTCGTGTCACCCAGTAACTGGGTTGTGGTGTAAAATACTGGTTTTGGGTTTAAATTTTGGGTTAAGAAATAATTCAGCCCCAGCCCCCACATTATGGAGAAACGCTATTATTACCGACAGGCTAGGTATTAATAATAATTTTTATTTATAAAAAAAAATATGAATAAATTAATGTTAACTTGTATTTTGTTATGAATCAATATACAGGGTGGTGAACGACGATACGACAATAAATGAAAATACTGGCAATACTAGTTCATACAAAATATGTTGTCTTTTATCACAGATTTAATGTCACAATTATAGACTGCTTGGAATATTTCGTCTTGGAATAGTAGTCACTTTTTTTAACTAGATTGAGTTTTTTTTTTAAGTTTTATGCAATTGTAAAGTTTAGTTTTAATTCTGATGACAGGATTTATAATAGTTTCAAAATATTCCTATGTTTCAAAGTATTGCCAATGTTTTAATATATTGTCGTATCGATGTCTCCTCATCAATTAATATCTTCTTCTAATATATAAAATTCTCGTGTCCCAGTGTTTGTAACAAAACTCCTCCGAAACGGCTTGACCAATTCGTATGAAATTTTGTGTGTATATTCAGTAGGTCTGAAAATAGGATGTAAACTATATTTCATACCCCAAAGTGATGAGGGTGGTCCACCTCAATTTTTTTTATGATTTGGTATTAAAAATACTTAGGTACCTTTAAATTTTCACCTTTCTACCACACCAACCTCTATTTTTTAATAGCGATATTAGTACTTTAATTATTTTCGACTCTCGGTGGTTGATAATTGATAATTTAAGTAACAGTTTTCCTAAAAAAAACAATAATGATACGATCACAAATGTCGACGGATATCCAATATATCGTCGAAGAAATACCGAAAATGGCGGACAATCATTTACAAAAAATGTCAATAACGCAGACATTAACATTGACAATCGTTGGGTGGTGCCATATTCGCCTCTGCTGAGTAAAACATTCAATGCTCATATTAATTGTGAGCTTTCAGTTCGGTAAAGAGCATCAAATACACAAGTATGTGTATAAAGGAAGTGATATGGCTGCATTTCGTATTGAAAATACCAATGTGAATGCTGTTCCGGTGAATAACACTGATGAAATAACGCTCAACCAAATTGGCCGGTATATCAACTCCAATGAAAGTGTTTGGCGTATCTTTGGTTTCCAAATTCATGAACGGGATCCAGCAGTTATTCATTTAGCCATCCATCTTGAAAACGGCCAGCGCGTATTTTTCACAAACGAGACAACGATTGATCATACTATAAATTTACCAAAAACTACACTCACCGATTTTTTTAATTGTGTTATTGTGCGGATGCTTTTGGTGCCTTGAAATAATTTATATGGCAAAACAACGTTAACCGGGTCAGCAAGTATTATATAAAACTCTTCCGTTACTGCGTGACTGACAGACAACGCACAGCCGAAACTACTGGTAGTTGAAAGCTGAAATTTGGCATGAAGGCATGGGGAGTGTGTGAACGGGATATGTGCGTACGAAGTCGCGGGCAAAAGCTAGTTCAAATATAAACCTTGTAGGTGAGCGAGAGTCGACAAAGAGCCAAATTAAATTAATATTTCCTGTTTTGTTCCTTTGCGTATACAGGATCCGAGCCCCAGATGACCCTTTCGGAAAATCATATTACTTTGAATAATACAATTCGAAATATGTAGCTCCACAAAAGTATTCGACTCTGTAGGGAATTTGCAATACAATATGTTGATAAATGTATTACTGACTTATAATTACACACCCGTCGGACGTAAAAGAATAGCACCATCCAATCACTTCCCATGGGTATTGTAAGAGGCGACTAGGGGACTCACCATGGAATAGGCAGCAGCATTTTCTGTGCATTGCAACAGGTACTCTGCGATCGCCAACCCGTCTGCCAAGCGTGGCGATTATAGCACCCTCCCCCCCCTTGGGGGAGGCCCATGTCAAGCAGTGGACTTCTTTCTGCTGATATGATGATGATCCAATGGCAAATTTTGAAGTATACATTTATATAAACGAAAAAAAAATGGTTGACGCGCGATTACATTTTTAGTCCTTCTTACTCTTGTATGTGTTTTTTTTTATTACACATACTATTTTTAATAAGTACTAGCAGCTGTCGTTGAACTGGAAAATGAAATTTTTAAAGTCAATATATTTTTATCTACCTTATAATATTAATGGCAAAAAGATATCCTGCAGTATAGAACATAATTATGTTTTATATCTGTGAACATACCGTGACTCTTGTCTTTACAAAATTTATAAACAACCTGCATCACCCCGATTCGGCTTCCCATAGGTGCAGGTCTTAAGGTGGGTACTGACCGGTGTTACGGGGTGTAATGTAACGTGTTACAAAGCGAGCATTCATGCAATCAGTACGAGGAAACGAACACGAACATGACGCGTATGTGTTTTGTTTTACACGAATTTTAGGACACGGCGTAACATGCTCGCTGCGAATGTTACATTAAGGCCCGGTCAGTACCCAGCTATAGACACAATCTTAATTTGATACAAATTACGAGTACAAAAACAATAAGCCAAATCGGTAGAGTTGTTCACTTTATTATCTCTTATAAATGCAGCCATTAATTTAATTAATTTATAAATTGCTGCTTTTTTAGAAGCGCCACAAAAACATCTCACTTCTATAATTATTATAAATGCAAAAGTTTGAATGGATGGATGAATGTTTGTTACTCAATCATTCCGGAACGGCTTAACGGATCTGGATAAAATTTGGCACAAAGGTAGATTATTGCCTGGAATACACAGACATTACTCTTTATCCCGGGAGAATGTTCCTTTGGGATAACTTCCAACATTCTCGCGGGTGCAACGTAAGCTAGTAGGTACCATCATAAAAATAAACAACGAGCGTAACAAACAAATATAAACAGCCAATCCTTGCCCAAGCCTATTAATATAATGATGCCAATTTACTCTGGTCGTTTAATATGGATTTCCCGACCGCAATAAATGCCACGCTTCTATCTATGCCACAGAGCAGGGAACACCACACCGGCAGCGAATAGAGCTACCATTCGTAATAACATTCCAAAGGTTGATTGTTAACGATCCCCTTCAGCGATAAAACGGCCCATGTTACACGGTACCCTTTTAACTCTTAAGTTCTCAATCGTGCGGACCTGCGGACGGCGAGCGATGGGTAGCTCGCCATCCGATAAGGACTAGATGCAGCTCCATAGCGCGTTGTGTTCCACTCGCGTCTAAAGCCTGTACATATATTTGTCACTGCTACGCTAAGAATAAAAATAACTGGACCTATTTAGCGCAGTCGTAGGGCACACACTGTTAGATATTGTTTTAAAATTAAGTTCCTTAATTTGTTTCTACATAAATATCTATGACTAAACTCATTGACACACTTGGTTTATGTGGACATAACTTTTGCCCTCGGCTAAGCTCGCATTAATATGGATTTTCCGAAAAAAACCTATTACTATCTCCAGGGCCACATCTATCTCTGTACCAAAATTCATCAAAATTGGTTCAGCCATTTAGGCGTGAAAGCGTACCACACAAACTTTTTTCGAATTGTAATATTAGTTAGCATTAAAACGTTTTGAAAAATCCGTCTCTAGCAGTAGCCACAGAGCCGTCTCTCTGCTCTGTGGTCTACATGCTTGATTAGGGGACACCGATTAATAATAATGCCAATTACGACCATGTTCTTGACACTGATGTATCGGTGAAGCTTCTCCAATGATATAATGAATTAATGAGATGAGGATACTACCCACATACGAGAATATCTAACCAAATGTAGACAAAACTTAAAAGTCTACGGAATGTACGGGTTATTTTTGTAGTTTTGTGAAACATTTTATGAAAATTGTTCTATCTTTATTTAGACTTTAGAAATTGTTCTGCTATCTTGGAGTTTTAGAATAATTTATATGAAAGCGCGTTGACGTTTTGTCGCATCACGCCTGTCTGCGGGCGTCTTTCTGTTAAGGTGGTGTATGAGAAAATTATATCAATCCACAACACAGAAAGGTTCAAATTTTATGTCTCAGATGTACCATTGGAATGGCGTTTTATTCCTATGATGTCACCTGCTATATAAATTTTATTGTGAAGAATATCTCATAAATCCTTCGTCTGAAGTGGGAAGGGCACCCGACAATGATATCGGCCCACCATTACCAGCGGGCAACGACCGTACTGCCAGCGATCTGTCGAGTGATATCTAACCTCTAGCTGTCTCAAAAACTACAGAGAGCCAATTCTACTAATTCTCAACCAGCGTTCGCATTCGCAAACTGTCAAAAGACCTAATTTTTCATACATTTATGACGGATTGCGACTGAGATGCAAATTCGAACGTTGCTTGAAAATTAGTAGAATTGGCTCTCAGAAATCTGCTTTGAACAAAAACTACTCGAATTTGAAACTGATAACTTAAGTGACAATCTGTTAGCGGTACAGTGGTGGAAGCAATTGTCAGAGGCTCTACGATGAAGTCTTAAACCGATCATGATTCCGCTCTAAGAGGGAGACAGAGCTATACATAGCGAATAGCTCTATCTCGTTTACATCATCGGATCGGATCGCTTTAGCACGTCATAGTAGGGCTACAAGACGTAAAAATGGATGGGATTGACAAACGTTGCCGCATTGTCACGTGATCCATTCCTACATTTTGGAATTTCAACAAGCGTCACAATATAAAACTTCCTCTTTAAAACCTCCTAAACCCACACTTCTGTTTCAGATGGATGACCTTAACGAAAGCAGTGGTGTACTACGCCCTCCCTCTCCTAGTGATAGCATTCTTTTACTCGCTAATGGCCCAGCGGCTACTGGCCAGTACTCGAGAGATGCCCGGGGCGCTGCATGGTGGTCAGGGAGAGGCGCAGGCGCAGGCTCGGAAGTCTGTCGCTTGTATGGTGCTGGTGTTTGTTATTGGTGAGTGTTATTTTTAATTGCTAATGGCACAGTGGTTACTGTTACTGGACAGTACGCTAGAGTTGCCCGGGGCGCTGCATGGTGGATAGGGAGAAGCGCTGGCGCAGGTTCGGTAGTCAGTCACTTTTATAGTGCTGGTGTTTGTTATTGGTAAGTGGTATTTTAGTACTATATTTGAATTTGTATGGTGTGGTACTAAAATATCCATACTTCAAATAATGTATTTGATTTTTTTGGACAGATTTAAAAATACTTCGTTGGTATTTACAAAATGAGCCATGTATTTTTACTGTTATCTAAGGCGGCTATTTCAATGCAACACGTTCGTTTGATTGAAAAATTATGATGCGCGATTTATTTATTAATTTCTCTCGATTCATCATCATCCTCGTTCCTCTTTCCGATTTCTCTCGATTCTATTTGCCGTCATCATCTCAATAGCCACCTCCTTTCTAAGAATATGATCTTCCATCACATACATACATACATCCATCAATCGTTTCTTTAGTCTTTTAATAAATAATATTTAGTTTAAAAAATTGTTACAAATAACACTTTGTCACGTCTACGTGTACTTTGTAACTACCCTAAGAATATATATTTTGGCTTCGATCTTATTCTATACATAGAAAGAAAATAAAATGATAGATTTCTATTAGGTATGTATTTAACTATGAAGCGCACTATGCGTTCATTTAAACTACGATAATTAAAACTAAAAGACACAAATTTTAACTGATTTTGATAATATAATAAATATATAGTACTATAGTTGACAGCGGCCGGAAAAAATGGCAATTTCTTTGGTAAACACCCAATATCTGGCTCTACTCTTAAAAACAACCACATGTTTATGCTCAAAAGTCACGACATGTTCCTCATTACTCCACATACATGTCATACGACATCCATATCTAACGAATTTGGAAAAACGAAGAACTAACATAAAATCATAATGACACTATAGTAGGCGCCAGATAAATGTGGAATAAAGTACATTGACCTTTCCCTAATAACTGTTCATAGGTACCTGAACAATTAAATATGAATCGTTTTTCATTATTAGACAATGTTAAGGATCACGAGAGATGATGATTCGGGACAGCTTTGTGTCATTAATTCCGTTTTTCAAATTAAAAATGTCAATAATTGTAGGTGGGTCAATGACCGTTATTCCACGATTATCTGGCGCCTACTATAGATGTCACGAACTCATGACATGGCGTTTGACATCATCATCTGCCTAGCCTTTTCCCAACTATATTAGGGTTGGCTTCCAGTCAAACCGGTTTCAGCTGAATACCAGTATTTTACGTGGAGCGGCTGCCTACCAGACCTCCACAATCCATTAACTGGGTAACACAGTACTCCTTGGCAAGACTGGTGTCAGATTATCTGGCTTCAGACTATCCATAACGACTGCCAAATATCTACAAATGACAGCCGGGACCAACGGCTTGACGTGCTTTCCGAGGCACGGAGGAGTCTCGGTATGTTAAGATGGTCACCCATCCACAGACCAACCTCGGCAAGCGTTACTTAACCTTGAAGATCGACCCATGCGGCTGTTATTATTTAGCCACGAGCTCCTTCAATCATCATTAATTTATTCATCATCAATTTAATAATACAAGCAACGCTGCCATCTCATTTATTTAGATCCACGTGGCACTATACCTAACTATTTCAGCGTCCTAACACCTTTGCGGTATTGTGGTCAAAAGGGTGGGGTTGAAAATACGGGTACATTTTCATCTCGGTATGTCTTTGAGGTAAACATCTGCGATCTAAGCGACATAAAGGTGCCTTTTACAAGCCTAGCATTGATAAAACAAGAACTTTGGGTGAATATTCTAACATCAGTGGCAACCTGCCCTTTTGCTCAGTTCTCAGTTAGTTAGCAAAATAAGCTCCCAGTCGGCATGATTTTTTGCGACTAATGCAACAATCATCGTTTTATTTCAGCTAATTTACTCAGAAACTTTATGATTTAAACACAATTCAAAACTTTTTTTTTTTTTTTAAGGATGGGAAATCATCAAATGACTTCTTCCGCTCTGGGTGGAGCGGAAGGGCGTGTCAGACTCTTACTGACTAAAACCCATCCGTGTTCCTTCTAAAGCCCTTTGCTTTCCAGGGCCGCGGTGACTCTTTCGAACAAATTCCGCAACCACAATTCAAAACCTACTGAACGGATTTTCATACGGTTTCTCCAATGGGTAGAGTGCTTAATGAGCTTCCTCATTAGTCACTCCAAGCAATCATCAATATAGTAATGAATAAAAATCAAAATAATTATGACTTCAGTGAGGGTTTCCAGGAAATTTTACCACAAGTTAGCACCACATAGGCGAGTAGTCCTCTTCATAAATTTAAAAAGTGACGTTAATGTAGATTTAACAAAATATGTCAGAAAACATTAGCGTTTTGATTGGTGCTTGGGCCTGATGACGTCATTTCCGACGTCCTTATTTATTGCGGTTTGGATTTGGTAGCGCATGTCAATCGTGATGTCACTATTTTACATTTTTGATATTTTGAAAATGGTTCTATCGCTGATAGTATGACACTTTTTAGGATTTCCATACCCGAAGGGCGACCAACGGAACCTTATTACTAAGCCTCCGCTGTCCGTCCGTCCATCCGTCTGTCTGTCAGCGGGCTGTATCTCAAGAACCGTAATAGGTAGACAGTTGAAATTTACAGTGTGTGTTTCTATTGCCGCTATCACAACTAATAGTAAAATAGAAATTAAATTTAATTTAAAATTTAGGGGGGCTCCCTCTACAAGAAACGTGCATTTTTCGGTTTATGGTACGCAACCCTTTGTGTGATAGTCCGACTCGCACTTGGCAGGTTTTTTCTAGTCCCTTTTGGCTTCTGACAATTCGTAACGATTACCAATGACATACAGGACCAGCGGCTTAACGTGCTTTCCCAGGAACGGAGGCGTTTCGGTATGCTAAGATGGTCACCACCTGCCTGGGTTGCGGAATTTATTCGAAAGAGTCACCGCGGCCCTGGGGGGCTACTCTCTAAACCCGAAGTCCGTAGTTTTGGCCTTAGTTGCGAGCGTATTCTACTCCGTATTCTCTAACTAAAAATGAATGACAACACTATTTGACAGTAACTATCAAATCGTGTTGTCATTAATTCTTAGTGGTTAGGTGATACGGACTAAAATACGCCCGCAACTAAGTCCGAAACTACGGACTTCGGGTTTAGAGAGTAGCCCCCCTGGAACGCGCGCTTTAGAAAGAACATGAATGGGTTTTAGTCAGTAAGAGTCTGACACGACCTTCCTCTCCATCCAGAGCGAAAGAAGTTATTTGATGATTTCAACGTCCATTAAAAAAATAAAGATGGTTACCACAGACCGACCGCGGCAAGCGTTCTTTTACCATGAAGATAGACTGTTACTCATTATTTCTTCTCCCTGAAAAATGAATACCTACTAAACACACAGCATGTTAAATCAATTTTACTACTAAACGAATGCGCTAAGCTTCAAATAAATATCAGATATTATGATGAGATGTTCTGTTTAATACTAACACATCAAACGACCCAGCCAACTCAAACAAACGGTCGAAAGTAAATGATGAGGCCAAACTATACACTTAACTTAATTAAATTATGTTCTAAGATTTCAATATCACACTCTAACCATGTAAATAGTGCGAATGTAGTAGTTTTGATAGATGAATGTTGTAGTAGTTCACTATTGATATTAATTAGTTGATTCAATATTTGAACTGTGAAGAGGTTTATTTTGTTATAATTATTTTTACTTTAGATCAAGGACTGGCCTGTTGGTCGAGTGGTTAGTGACCCTGACTGCTAAACCGGAGGTCGTAGGTTCAATTCCCACACAGGACAAATCTTTGTGTGATGAGCATGATCATTTGTTCTGTGTCTGGGTGTAATTTGTCTATAATATGTATGTATTTAGAAATATATAAGTATGTTTATCAGTTGTCTGGTTGCCATAGCACAGGCTCTGCCTAGTTTGGGATCGAATGACCGTGTGTAAGTTGTCCCAAAGATATTATTATTATAAGTTGAAAATAACAGAAATATAAGAAAAAAAAATGTGAGCCGTCACGGAACGCCTGGCAGATGTGAAACATCGAAATTATTTTGAACAGATAAGATGTATAAAAGATAGTTTATGAAAGGGTAAATATGACATAATTAAAAATAAAAAAAAGATCGAAATATAACATAATGAAAAAAATACATATAGACTATTATATATATGTCACCGGAAAATTGCAGACTCCGTCAGATTGTAATTAATCTTTATTAGATTGCAATTTCTCGATATACGATGAAAAAATGGTTTTGTATATAATAAATCCCACCCAAATTCAATAGTTTCCAATATATCCGTGTCCTATTAAGAAAAAGTTTACAAATTCAAGCGATATTTTACAATTTTACGGCGTTTGCTATTCTCCGGTGACATATACATATATGTATATACCATCGTATAGCGTGGCAACGCGTCACCACGGCAACAACAGTTGTAACCTCATATTATAATTTTGGAGTGTCCAAGTGCCCTGACAGAGGCACCATTGAGAACCTAATTTCAGTGCTGCCACTATAAATGTGGCCACCTCTTCATCATCATCCACAGCCCGACCTCACCCACTGCTGAGCATAGGCCTCTCTTTTCTTGTGCCAATCCCCACGTTCTTGTTGCCAGCCTCATCCAGGTTCTACCCGCAATGGCTACAATGTCGTCTGCCCACCTCGCTGCCGGACGACCCACACTATAAACGGGGCTACCTTTTTTCTTTTTTTTTAAGGATGGGAAATCATCAAATGACTTCTTCCGCTCTGGGTGGAGCGGGAGGGCGTGTCAGACTCTTACTGACTAAAACCCATCCGTGTTCCTTCTAAAGCCCTTTACGTTCCAGGGCCGCGGTGACTCTTTCGCACAAATTCCGCAACAAACGTGGCTACCTACTGGGTACAAAATGTTAAAGGGTCAGCATCAACTCGAAAAGAAGATGTTGATACCAAAATCAGTTTTTGAATTTTTGATACCAACATAAAGAAAAATAACTCTGGAGTGGTTTCTCATTCAATGTGCACGTTTTAAAGAAAATACTTTAATCTCTCACTTTATTTCGTTTTCAATTCAATCGTTTCAAATATCTTGAAGTTTCTTTCTAATTCATTTGCTGTTTCTTTGTAATCAATTTGCAATCATCAAATCCACCTGACGCGATTTATAATTCGATTTTAAAATCTGAATATTTAATCGTTCATTTCATTTGGAATAATCTTCAAATCAGCTGAGTTGAGACGGTATTCATAAAAACTTCGATCAATTTATTGAATGGGTTTTAAATATTCGAATTAAGTGTTACACTAATAGGTCTCAGACATATTAAATCCTCTCTCAAGGAGTGTTCAGCAAAATGGCTTTCATTAGAAAAAACTTTTTGCTTTAAAATTTTATTAACAATCTTAAATGAAATAGTTATTTAGCTTATAGAAACCCAACAATATATCGAAATTACAGATAATCCCGAGCGCATCGACTCCACATTGTAAAGTCTTTATAAATCTTCGCAAGTACAGAATTTGACTCAGTGCATCCGATTTAGTTTAACCCCACTAAATTCTATAAGTAACGTCTATAAAATTAGCACAAAGATAGCTCCAGCTTTTATCCAGAGAAGTAGTCTAAGCTGACGTGGAATTGACTACCCAGAATCCAGAATGTATGCGATTAGGAAAATCAGGAGGGGCTTACCGGTTAATAAAACCTGGCAGCGAGCCAGAATTGCCGATGGGCCCGAATTTATGGGCTTGATATGGACACTCCATTTGTTTTATGTAAGACTTATTGATTATTTCACCTGATACAGTGAACATTGTAATGGACAAGGTCGAAGGATATCCAATTTATCTGTCATCCAGTTACAATGGATTCGTTCTTTGTTTTATATTTTGTTTTGAATTCATCGTCATCTGCCAAGCCATGGAGTGGTTCCGCACTGCATCCGATCCGAATCAGTGACCAAAGTAGCCATAGAACTATTTGTTTGGTAGTATACGCACTAGAACTGACTTCCGTCATCCGATTTCTCTCCGTCATCCGTGAGTCTTAGACTCGGAAGAAATATTGACGGACCGAAGTAGCCGTTGTACTGTTTGTAAGTACGCTTTCGCATCACTTCGGACTCAAATCGGACAGATTAGCGTGGCTCGACAGCGGATGTGGGTGTATTTGATCTACACTCATACCCTTTAAGTACCCGACAGCTATAAGTTTAGGTCGGCTTCCAATTCAACCAGATGTACCTGAATGCCTTTATTAACCTGGAGAGACTTTTCATATGCTCTCTTCAATTCAATTCGTAAGTGGAGGTGGGATGGGCACACGCACCAAAGGGATCCCGTTCACAAACAGGCCATGGACTGGAATCCTCAAGGGAAAAATAAGCATGGTCGTTCCCGTCAAACCTTCTTCTGCGACGCACCGTGTTGGCAGAAGCGACGAGCATCGGAATGACGTGAAGTGAAGTGAAGCGCTCCCGAAAGAGGACTACTGTGGACGCCCTCTGCCCCAGATAAGGGTCATAGGACCTTAAGTCAAGACTATTAATACCGCCTCTTGGCAATGTAAAAATTCCTACCAGACTTCGTTAGCACCCTCAATCCACGTAGATTGATCTTTGGAATTTAATTTGTCGTCGAGAAAAGCGATAAACCAATTAATATTGTAACGCTCAAATCGATAATAGTGATTAAAAATGAATTAGTTTTAACTAGCGACGACACGTTACTATTGATCAAAATATATTTTGATTAATAGGGTAAAATTGAATTCCTTGAATTTTTTAATTAAATGTGAAAGGAAGAATAATTTAAAATAGATATAATTAAAGCAATTACTCCTACTTCGCAACGGTGCGATATGCTGATAATATGTCTGAAATATACATATATATCAATATGTCTGTACTATTTGGACTTTAAATAATAATGTATTGTGAAAGTATGAGCTCGTGGCTAAAGAATGACAGCCGCACGGGTCGATCAAAGGTTAAGCTACGCTGCCAAGGTTGGTCTGTGCATGGGTGACATCTTACCATACCTAGTTTCCTCCGTGCCTCGGAAAACACGTTAAGCCGTTGGTCACAGCTGTCATTTGTATACCTTTGGCAGTCGTTACGGATTGTCAGAAGCCAGTAAATCTGACTTCAGTTTTGCCAAGAACTACCGTGTTACCCAGTTAATGGGTCGTAGAGGTCTGGTAGGTAGCTCCTCCACCTAAAATCCTGGTATTCAGCTGAATCCGGTTTGACAGGAAGCCGAAGCCGATATATGTAGTTGGAAAAAGGCTTGGAAGATGATGATTTTATTGTAAGAAAACTACACTACAGTCCAGTGTCAATGGTTTTCTTATCACGGACTAGCGGACGTCACGTGGTTTCACCCAACTATTATCCGTTCCGGTTGGAGTATGGGGATAAAATATAGCCTATGTTACTCGCTGATAATGCAGCCAAGAACTACCATGTTACCCAGTTAATGGGTTGTGGAGGTCTGGTAGGCAGCCGCTCCACGTAAAATACTGGTATTCAGCTGAATCCGGTTTGACTGGAAGCCGACCCCAATTTAGTTGGGAAAAAGCTAGGCAGATGATAAAAGTATGAGGTACACGACGGAAAATTAATTATTGGTTCAAACGGAGGATACTCCGCCCATACAGTGTTATCTGGTGGACATTTACTTTTTTTTTTAATTTATTGTGGGTTGCTCTAGGCTCTATAGTAGGCGCCAGATAAATGTGGAATAAAGTATATTGACCTTTCCCTAATAACTGTTCATAGGTACCTGAACAATTAAATATGAATCGTTTTTCATTATTAGACAATGTTAAGGATCACGAGAGATGATGATTCGGGACAGCTTTGTGTCATTAATTCCGTTTTTCAAATTAAAAATGTCAATAATTGTAGGGGGGTCAATGACCGTTATTCCACGATTATCTGGCGCCTACTATAGTCTAGGTCATAGATTACAAAGACAAAGTCGACGACAACAACAACATCCATATCCTGTATGGATGTTGATGGTAGGCCATTGTAAAAGTGTCTAGTCCATAGATATAATAAACAAGTTTGCTGTATTTGTTATATTTCAATGGTCTAGTCGCACAGATAACTCGATGTAGGATTTGAGTGACGTAAGGTATGATTTGTAGATCTTATGTGGCGGTACGAATACACTACAGTATAATTGGTTAACACATTTTGTAATAAGTAATCTAAATAACGATGCAAACCGTATTAATATTCATTGTGTACCTAACGAAAACTAAGTAGGTACACACAAACAGACCCAAAAGCAACTTCGTTTTAAATGATTTATAGGTTCCTATAGATCACAAATTCATTTTTTTTTGTAAGGATGGGAAATCATCAAATAAATTCTTCCGCTCTGGGTGGAGCAGAAGGGAGTGTCAGAATCTTACTGACCAAAACCCATCCGTGTTCCTTCTAAAGCCCTTTGCGTTCCAGGGCCGCGGTGACTCTTTCGAACAAATTCCGCAACCCTGGCAGGCACTGGCTCTAATATCTCATTATCATTGCCCATTCATCTTCAAACTTTGGGCTACTAGAAACTAATGACAAAATATTCTATTTCATATTTACTACAAGGAACTTGTAACTGGTTGGTTTAAAATTTACATAGTAACCAAGCCAAAACTCGCTAGCAAGTTTGAAGCCATTTTCAGTTTAAGTTTCAAGTCTTGAGTAATCTCTTCTTACCGCCTAGCTACCTACCTTAATTGGTTGTCTTCGGTTAAGGATTTTCACTGTCTATGGACTGTACTTGTTTCTTTTTAGCATGATAATAATAGGGTCACTGATACAAGTAGGTACATTCATTGACATTATATTCACAGACAATACTTTATATCTAGTTTATTGTTCGGATTCCTGAGAAGCTATAAGGAAAAGAGGACGAAACAAATAACTAAGGACTCGAGGCTCTGATAAGACAAAGTGACATTTTGACAGCGGTAGCGTGGCGATTGTCAAAACATCAAAAATGAATAGGATTGACAAATGCGATTGAAATGTCACATGATCAATCTCTTATATTTCGCTTCGCTAATAAAATGGTACAGACGCCAGCAAATCAAGCTAACTGTCAAATTTTCCTAATTAACCTTGACCCCTATGCTTTGGCCATAAAGTTGAAAATGTATTAAAGAAATTTGACAGATTGTTGAAGCTTGATGTGCTGGCGACTGTACTTTGTCTAGAGCCTATACAAAGTTAATTTAGTATTGCCTTTTTTATCTCATTAAATTAGTAAACTGCTATTCATTAAATTGAGGTACCTATAAAGTACCTAAAAGCTGCCGATGAACTCATTTTAAAATTTACGTTTATTTAACTTGTCTTAAAAAAACACTAAGGGTTAAGGCACATTGTCCAGTGTCAAAATTAATAACAAAAAAAAATGCCAATTAATTATCTAGAGAGTTAAAAACCTAGTCACGCCGAATCAACCGTATGCATTCGTCTATATATTTTTATGGATTTACGCTTCAACTACGCAGTCGAAGTGTAAATATATAAATCTATCTGCCTTATCTATATTGAATATCCATAAAATCAAGTAAAAATCTCACTGTGAAAAATTAAAAGACATGCAGTGAGCTGTCAATCCATACAAACAAGATGAAAAAAAAAACAACAGCCGGTAGATTCTGTAAACATGTCGAAGGGAAGGCTTGGGTAAAGTGATCACGAGGTGAGCTGTCAATCCATATAATCAAGATGTCACGTGATCACGAAGTGAGCTGTCATTCCGGCTTGATTATATGGATTGACAGCTCACCTCGTGATCACTTCACCCAAGCCTTCACTTCGACTTGTTTACAGAATCGACCGGCAGTTCACTTCAAGCTCATCTAAGTTTTCACGATATTTTTTTACAAAATAGACCGGCTTTAAAGAAGTCCGTTTGTTATAATGACATTCTTTGTTCCAGTGTTTTTCATCTGCTTCTTGCCATACCACGCACTAGAGCTCTGGTACCATCTGTCTCCAACGGCGCTAAATGATTACAACGACTGGACGCACGCCCTAAGGATAATGGGTTTCTGCCTGAGGTACGTGATCTAATCTAGCGTCAATTTTAACTAGCATTGTTACGATTAACAATACAACTGGGAGAACATCTCTAGAATTCTGATGTTGGACATCGAACTCAATTAAAAGATCCGAAATTTATATCTGAACTAATTTTGCTAGCGTCTATTCCAAACACGAATTCTGTCCCGTTTTTAGACGAAATATAAACATTTTATAAATTTCTTTTCCCATTTTGAAAGTCTAAATAAAGTGGCTGGCATGATTTTAATCAGTTTTAATTATTTAGGGTGGAAGCTCAAAATTGACGACCATTTTATGAAGTTTGGAAAGTACTTTGAAAATAAAATTAAGTCCAATTATAAGTTCAGCTTTCAACAAATTAAAGATTTATTTTCCTGAATCAAATTGATTTAGAAGAACCAGAGGGATCAAAATCTTAAGTTTAGATGAAAAAGCCATAGGCACATTTTAATAAATAAAACCGGCATTTTAATAAATAAAGTACGTGTGTGACCACGCATAGTGTAGGGTTCCGAAGTTACCCTTCTCCTTCTCCTAAACCATGGCAGAAATATAATAAGATATATTAAACTATTGTTAGATTACAAAATAACAAAAATGCACTTGGTTTTAAGTAATTTTCTATGGAATTATTAGGATTTATTTACTTACCCAGTACCATTTTATAAGTTGGTCGACTAATATTCATTAGCTATTTTCACTGATAACTTTTAACGGATCCACTTTTATCATTGTGTTTTCTGTTTTTTTTACTTTATTAATAACCTCCCTACCTAACCTAATAATGAAAATTAAAAAAAAACCCAGAATATTCCGATTCTGAGCATTGTTTTTTATCGGATAAAGTATATCCCGAAGTTGGTTCCATATTTTGCTCCTCTAAAATAGAAGACTATTAAGGGTATTCGTCAACAGAAGTGTTAGCTAGCAACTAGAATATTTACCGTTCCTTCACTCGAGTACAGTCAACTAGACAAAGCTTTCGTGACCCTGCCTCTGACTTTGTCGCTCTTTGTGAAGATTAGGTGGGTAGGTACACACGCAGGGACCCTTGATATATGTAGGTCTGGTGTTATTTATGGGCAGGTCAAACAATTTGTTTGAATTATGTCACATTCCGTCTCCCCGACGCTGAAGTCTTGAGGGTCGAAATCTGACGTACCTGCTTTGGAAATAGTTTAAGCAAATATTTAATGTTGTAAGAAAGTGTGGTGGTCATTTCGATTACCTATTATATGACGGGCCAAGAGACATAAAAAAATCCTTGGTAGAATTTGGCATTACAACGTGGTAACAACGTCATAATCTATCATCATCTACAAAATCTACATAGACTTTTCTGAATTCTATTTTAGGGTCGCCTTCCAATATTACTGCTTATCAGACCTCCAATCCAGTTGCTAAATAAATTAAACCTTGCATATACAACCTGAAACAGAATAAATGCAATATCTCTTAAGGCGTCATTGTACTTATCATTTTTTATTAAGTATAACTAGAAAGAAAGAAAGAAAGAATAATATTTATTTAGCACTTACATGAAACACGCACGGTAGGTACGTAGAAATAAAATTAAAAAAGAAATGTAGGTATGCTAAGAACTAAGTGTGTGTCTCACGGCTGCTCTAAAAAGGTCCATTTCAGCGATATGTCAGACAGACTGATGCTGTCTGACGCTGGTTTTCTAATGAACCCTTAAATGGACGAGTGGCGGTTCATTTGAATCCATCAAATATAGTTATATTCTTACATATATATACATATAGCATATAAATAAAGTAAATTAAATAATAAACAGATATAATTGAAACAATGTGTATGAATGTGTTTGTGTACGTGTAATGTGTTAATGAATACTTAGAGAAACAAATACTTGAAACCAAAAACAAGCCACACGGCCAATTACAACAATAACAAAACTTTTCACTGTTCTTAATATTACGCTGTGGCGAGCCCGGTGACTCACAAAGCGATAACTAGTAGTATCATTTTATTATACTCTAAAAATACACTAAAAAACTTTCTTTTATCCAGTTTCCTGAACTCCTGCGTGAATCCAGTAGCCCTGTACTGCGTGAGTGGAGTCTTCAGGTCGCACTTCAACCGGTATCTGTGCTGCCGTCGCGGGACCCTGCATCCGACCTGCAGCTCCAGGCTATCAAGGACTGCGGTCTGCGAGACCTCGTTCAGGAGTACCCATCGCCATCGGTGCAACAGGTTGGGTTAACAAGGGTTTTTGTTATTTTGGATGTAGGTAGAAAATAGTTAGTTGAAGTAGACTAGTCAGTAGATTTATATATGCCACTGGAAAATGGCAAACTCCGCAAGATAATAAAATAACTTGAGAGATTGTAAACTCTCGATAAATTGTCAACTGAACTATTGGAATACTTTTTTTTCGCATCAAAATTTGATAGTCTACAATGTCACGAAGTCATTCGGAAAAATAGATTGACACAAAACGTAACATCAAATGGCGACCAATCAGAGCATAAGTCTACAATTAATCCGTTTTCGTGTGATAGTGAACTTGGAAACAGGTCTCTCATTGGTCTTTTCAGACGTGAGCTCACACCAACAAAGACCAATGACCAAGTTTCCAGTTCAACTATCACACCAACACAAAAAAATGTTAGGCCAGAGTGCTGATTTGTTGCCAGTTTGTGTCAATCCACAAGAATAAAGATATTACAGAATACAAGATTTTGATTCGTATATTGTATGAAGCAACAGAGTCTTGATCAATATAGTGAAAGTACCGAGGTGCAATTTAGTTAGATTTATTATACTCTAAAGAAACACTATTACGTTTTATTTATCACAATGCCTTCTCGAGTTCCAAAAGAAAACTAGCTTCACTTTTTTATACCTCTCTTTATTTTCTTTTACATAAGGTAGGTACTCAATAAAACCCATCATTCAATTCCAGACCCTTTTACTTTTTAAAGAAAATAAGCCCGTATTTTTTGTAATCCGAGGGTGCTGATTTTATTACGAAGGACTCTTAGTCCGTACCTAATCTTCTCAATTTTAACTCTTGAACTCTCAAATTAAAAATAATAAAATAAATATTGCTTTTAGTAAAACTTTATTTAGATTTTCAAATAATAAACTGTAGCTTCAGCTTTGCGTAGTTTTATGGTTTTTGTCTAAAATCAATACCTAATATTTCTGCTCCTTTTGCCGAAGTTTTCATCCATTGCTAACTATGAGGCAAGATCGAGGTCAACGGGGCCAGAGCCTGCCAGGGTTGTGGAATTTGTTCGAAAGAGTCACCGCGGCCCTGGAAAGCTTTAGGGCTTTAGAAGGAACATGGATGGGTTTTAGTCAATAAGAGTCTGACACGCCCTTTGGCTCCACCCAGAGCGGAAGAAGTCATTTGATGATTCCCATCCCTAAAAAAAAAAAAAAGATCGAGGTCAAAACCGGTCTCAATTCAGACAGGGTTTCGTTTTTTATTCGGGAGTTCGGGACCTTAAAATAATCAGACAGCTTAACGGTAATGTTTTGCATAAATTTTTCTGCAGAGATTTCTAAGGTTATTAAAGGCATTCGTGGTATTTGTAAATCAGTAAGTTATCACAAAACTGTATCCAAAAAAATTTTTTCTCTGCATCCCCTAGAGGCCACGTTTATGCATAATTATGTATATATTTAAGGAAATGTGTATTCCAGTTGCGTACAAGTACATTGTTATAAGATAAGGTAATTGTAATGGGACTTTCAGTAGTAATTGGGGCAAGTACCCTTTTGCTTATTTTAATAATAAGTAGGTAACGTCTTATTTTTACTATTAAATCTTGATTCTAGGTCAATTTTCAAACATAATTATATAATTTTCAATAATGAAGCACCAAAAATAAACATTTCTTAAATTATCATATTACAGGCTGAAGTAGTGTTTGATAATTTCAAATTCTGAATTTAGAAATCGGGGAATTCATAAGAGTCAGATAACTTATAAATAATTTATTAAACAAATTATTATTTATTATTTTATCAGCCGTTTAATTGGTTGCCTAGCCTTTTCATTGAAGGGCGCCGTTTAATGAGCGGCCTGAATGACATCCAGTCAACGCGTCAAATACAACATATTATGAACGGGCTTGCTGGATGCTTAGGCCGCTCACAGACCGGGTTACCGTGTGACGAAAATATAAATGAAATATAAAATTTTGGGAATTCTAATTTTAAACAACAATCAAATGCAACATTATAACCTCGACGACTATAAAATATAAATTATATTTCAATCTGCACGGTTTAAAAGAACCAAACATTAATGGCAATGTTCATACCATTCGAATCTAACCTATCCGTGTCGGGGTGCCCTAAGCTCCCTGTGCCCTATATTCCGCTACTTGGCTAGGCAAATCATTAAACGATATTGAACCAAGTAATTTACCTAGCTGTTCAATTAAATGCCAGGATGTCACTGAATGGAATTCATTGTGGAATTATTGAACAAACCACGTCGCGTTGTGAGCTGTTTTTTCGCTCAATGAGCGTTTTCGGTTTTTGTACGTAACATACCTATGAAATTCTGGATAATAACCAATAGATACAATTTATGTATGGTCGTGACAGTACGTAGACGTACGATAGCAACTGTAAACCGGAATCCGTTGGATTGTTGGCATAAAGCGACTATATTGCAGTTTACAGAAAACCGCTGGAATCTATTCCCTTTATGTATTCGAATGCTTTGGGTTTACGGTATTCAGAGAGGTCCAATTAAATGAAAACAGATACGTCAATAACTGTCTGTACCTACGACCGTTTGATTGTTTGATCATTTTCGATACGGCAAAGCAAAACCGCCGATTCTGAATTGAGATTTAGAATTGAAGAAAAGTCGAGTGTGCATTCATATGTAGGGTAAATTGAAAAAAAAAATGTTTTTACATATTTTAACTATTAGGGATTTTCCCATAGCACATTGTGAAAAACTTTATTTTCTTTGTCCATGTCAGTATTAAAATTAAATCAGTCAGTAGATTCTGAGAAAATTGGCTATGACAGACCGATAGATACACACGAATGATGCTTCCATCTATAAGGGTTCCCCGTTTATTCAGTCGGACATACGGAACCCTAAAAAGATAACGAGGTAAATAAATTTAGCCCGAAACTCTTATCTATGAAAAATCACCCTATTTCAGACTGTCAATGGTATGTGGATACAGAGATAGGTATGTAAATTCATTACAATTATGAATTTGTACCCTGAAACTGGCACGGGCCTGCGAACGGCGAGCGTTGGGTGGCTCGCTGTCCGATCACCACCAGGCCCGGGTCGATGGCGCGTTGTATTTCACGCGCGCCTCAAAGAGATGTCAGCATAGAAGACGGGGCCCGCTAGGGCCAGAGCCTGCCAGGGTTGCGGAATTTGTTCAAAAGAATCACCGCGGCCCTGGAACGCAAAGGGCTTTAGAAGTAACACGGATGGGTTGGATAGGTGGTTGCACTGCCATGCCCTTCCACTCCACACAGAGCGGAAGAAGTCATTTGATGATTTGCCATCCTTAAAAAAAAAAACCCTGAAACCGGCGGCCTATGAAATAAATTAAGGCACGTTATACATTATGTTATGACAGTACTAATGGAAAATTATTGCCATGCTGCGTTTATAGTTGCAAACCTTTTCAGTGTAATGGGTTTCCACGGACATGGATATAACTATAACCATTAATAATATCTTTAGTTTTATTGCATATGACCATTGGTAGGAAAAATCAATGGTTTGTTTTCATTATTTTGTGTTCTCCTTCTCTATACTTCTATTCTAATCTACATATACTAACTAATACTATAAATGCGATAGTTTGGATGTATATCTGTTACTCAATTACGTCAGAACGGCTGAACGGATCTTGACGAAATTTTGCACAGAGGTAGATTATAGTCTGCAATAAAACATAGGATTTGAACTTTTTATCCAGGGTGTATGTTCCCTTTTGATAATTTACGACATTCACGCGGGCGAAGCCGACGGCGCCAGCTATTAAGTCATGATTTGGCCTCATTACTTTACTTCTCTTTGTTTTTCTCTTGGGTCCCTGTTTTTTGTCCCCTAGTATATATATATTTACTTAGCCTGTCATTATGATCCACTGGCGGAGCAAATTCCACCTTCCCTTTCCATATCCGTCTTGATCGTTTCGGTCTGCCACATTGTCGACTAGCAATATTATTGGTCATTAATACATAAATAAATGATTACATATTGCATATTTTTAAATTAGTAAGTAAGTAAGTCTCCGGAAAATTGCAGACTTCGTAAGATTGTTATAAATCTTGATTAGCTTATAATTTCTCGATAAATTATAAAAAAATGATTTTATAGAATAAATCCTATCCAAATTTAATAGTTTGCAATATATTCGTGAATTCGTAGAATAAATAGTTTCCAATTTCACGCGATATTTTACAAAGTTTTGGCGTTTGCCATTTTCCTGTGACATAAATATTCTTTAAACCTTAGATCTTACTAAAATAGCTGCATCATTAGTAAGATACATAAGTTTTTAGATTCTGAAGTCAAGCGAGCCATTTGTTTTTGTAATTCGACAAAGGAGAATTTTGATGGGTTTTTATAGTTGATCCAGAAATGTACAAAACAATAATCCACAAACTTGTTCTATAAAACATACCGATATAAATTGCTTCGAACTTAATTTAAAATTTTTAAGTATAGTTTTAATCGCAATAGCTGACATTATAGCAGTAATAACAAAATGAAAAGTTTATAAAACACTGAAGCAAACTGTTATAGCAGAAACACCCCATAAAACGTTTTACAGTCGAATGGGAACATTGCCATAATAACTTGGCAAACAGCTTTGAGATTACCGCATTCTGTTATACACTGCCGGAAATCTTGCAGAACAGTTACTCTACCTAAAGGTCTTTGTCAAAAGATCTAAAGGTCATTTAGTTTAGTCACTTGATTGGACTAAATGGACTTACCAAATAAATCGGACCAAAAATATACACACGCAGATTTTCAAATCTGTAGTGACAGTGTTCCTAACCTTTATTTCAACTTTTTTTTTTTTTTAAGGATGGGAAATCATCAAATGACTTCTTCCGCTATGGGTGGAGCGGAAGGGCGTGTCAGACTCTTACTGACTAAAACCCATCCGTGTTCCTTCTAAAGCCCTTTGCTTTCCAGGGCCGCGGTGACTCTTTCGAACAAATTCCGCAACCCTGGCAGGCTCTGGCCCTAGCGGGCCCCGTCCTCTTTGCTGACATCTCTTTGAGGCGCGCGTGGAACACAACGCGCCATCGACCCGGGCCTGGTGGTGATCGGAAAGCGAGCCACCCAACGCTCGCCGTCCGCAGGCCCGCGCCTACGGTGGCCGGGGATCGCCCTGCGACTCCCGATGCCCGGGGCGTCTTCTCCTGTAGCGGCGGTTGGGACGAAGGCCTTGCCTTTCCCTCGCGCGGCCCGCCTCCTCCTTCGCTAGCATTACTGCTTCGCAGAAGGAGGTGACCGCTTCCAACCTTTATTTGAACTTGGACCACTATTTCTTTGTTGTTAATAGGGAGCACAAATCAATGGAGTGTGCTAGCTACCAAGTGTCAATTAATTTAATTTAATTTGATTTACAGTTTGAATATTTTATTTTCTGTGTCATGTATTGTAAAATACTTTGCATACTATTGTATAAATTCAAGTTTTTAAAAGCTTAACAGACAGATGTGTTGCTGGGGAGTTTGTTGCGCCACTTCTTCTTCCCAGCTACAACACTAGGAAGTGGTGACGGGCGGGCGTTTTGGGGGACTGTCTTTATGTAGAACTTTGACGTTCAAAAAGTGCTGGCACTCAGCCTAATTTGAATAAATGACGTTAGTTTTTTTTTTAATTTCGAATAATAAAATTGAACTGCACTCATTTTAAAATTATTTATACCTTTATCGTCAAAACATGTAGAATAGCTATTCTTTAAAATCAGTAGTAGGCGACGAGCATTGCCATAGTAAAACACAGGATTTCTGATTAATATATACAACGTGAAACAGAATAAACGCAATACCTAGTAAGGGGTCATTGTGCTCATCATTATAAACAACTTTTATTATGGGACCAACCCCGAAATTGCGCAGCATTCCTTGTCCCACACGGCTGTTGAAAATGGGTTAAATGTTTCAGTTGATTTAAATCATGCGCCACTAAAAACGCGACTCATAATAACCCACTTAAATTATGTTAATTTAGCCTCACAATATTAACGAATCAACATTAATTTGGTGGAATTGATTGGCAATAATTTGTCAGTAAGGGAAAAGGTTTTCTATACAGGGCTAAACTTGATAGAAATAAAAAGAGTTTATTTGCGAAAATAAATGATATTACTTGCGGCATAATGCTTAATGCTTACTGTGCGACATATTAACAGCTCACTATAATAATTAATCATCAATCTATGAGTGACCCATTCTCGCTTAATATTGTTACAGACAATCATCTGTATTATCCAAATTAATTACTTCATTATCAAGACCAATTATGTAGTTAATAGTTCAAGCTGGTTCAAGTATATTATTATGCGTGCTTGGGCAATTTCGCTGCATTATTTGACCTCTTCTACTTGTATAAGTTCCGATCGTCCGTATGAAAAACGGAACTTTTATTGAGTCAGTTATGTGTCTGTTTGTCACTGCCAATTTGCTCCGGATCTACCAAACCGATTCAGTTGAAATTGAAAACATTGGGACTTCTGGAGCCCAGGACGCGTAACGTAAATAAACTTATGAGTATGGGTTCACTTTGGAAGACAAATTAAAAAGTTTTACAGCTTTTTTTCTTTGCTGTGTGACATGACAAATGAAAGGGCTTATTTAAGTAAATATTATGATAGATGAAATTTCGAATATCATACTCTCTGGTCTCCGAAACTATTAATCCTAAAATTTAGAAAAGGAGTACAGATCTTAGACCAGTCAAAATGCTGGCTGCTCCGTGTGTCACAAAAAAATTAAACCCGTTACCCCAATTTGGCTCCTCCAACAACAAACCTTGTTACTTCAACGGTGATTGTTCTATCAACTTTTACAGGAACCCGACAGAGAGTGTGGTGATATCAAACTACGACTACGGAAGTACTAAGAAGAAGAGCAACATCATATCCCGGAACAGCGCTGATGGGGTCACCATCATGACCGTTCGAGACACCAATGACTTCCTCACGGGAGACATGGATGAAAAATGCATCACCAGATAGGAATGCAAGTATATCAAATCGCGGTACAAAAGACAATGAATGTTTTATCTTTTGTTTTACTATCTGATGCATTATAAGCGCTTCATTTAGTTGTAAATCATTTGCTATTCAACGAATCATATTTAATGTAACGATCTAGTGTTCTTGGATTCAAATGTTGGCTGGCCAACCTGGCCAACGTTTATGTAAATAAAAAAAGGAGAAATTATAATCTATAACCTTTCTTTCTTTCTATACGGATATGTTAAGAAAGAAATTGTTTATGTCTTCGATAAATATAGGTATATCTAACATAGTTACACAGCATGGTTTATTTATAAATATGTGATGTTATATGCACAAGTTCTCCAGGGCGATATTATTTTCATATAAGCAACTGACGGCACGTGAAAATTCTAACTGAGCCGGTGACAGCTGAATCTTGTATTTATCTCGACGTAAATAGAACAGAAAACATTTATTCGAAATAAACACAACAGCAACGAACACAGAGTAAAGGGAATGTTAAAAGTACAGAATAATACAGTAAAATTGCGCAAAGCATGCCCATACCAAAATGGCGACCAATTCGGTATGGGCACGCTTAGCACAGTTTTCAAAGCATTTGCTGGTCACCATACATCCAGTGCTGGTTTTCAATTAGCACCCCGCAGTAACGAGGGTATTAATAGCGTCTCCAGTTGCTGTTGGCTCAGCAATTTCATGTTCTGCGATTATTCCCCACGCAGCAGGCAAACTGATACCTAGATATACTTCTGTGAGTATAACCTCTTTAAGGGTAGGTACCTACATTGCTCCACCACTTAATTCCTTAATGGATCTTTTGTATACGACTGGGGCAATGGAAGTGATTCCCTTAATAGCCTACGGTGTGTGGTGAAAGAACGTTTCTTCTATGTATAAAAGCTCTAGCAGAAAGGCGCGACACGACAATGCGACAACGTTGTGACAGCGTGTTTTTTTAATGGTTCTGTCGGTAGAAAATCTCTAGGACAGCTTTTTCTGTAAATATAAATAGTCGCATTGTGGCGTCGAGCCTGTCTGTGAGGGTCTTAAAGCTACGCATTTCTGTAAATTGTAGAAAAGGAATGCTTGCCAGTCATATTACCATACTGATAGCCTTTCAGACCGAAATTTGGGTATGGGAACCAATCCCAACGGAGCTCGGAGACTAGGCATCTGCTTTCCAGTCTCTGGACTGCTATTGATAAATTCCCAAATTAACTTTGTCCGCCCTGGGTTTACCTGTACCATAGGTACTGTAGCATTAACCAAACGGTTCCCACGGCAGAGAGGCTACAAGCTACTCACATGCGTTCGTGTTATTTACAGAAATGTGTAATTACGGTTTAAGGCAAGCTTGGAAGATTTTTTTATTATAACAGTGAACGGTTAAAAGTGTAGTCACAGTAACTCAAAGTACCAAAAGGACCAAAACATTGTTTGAAGAAGAAGGTTAAAGGTGCACATCTCGTTTAATCTCCATTACTATAAGTATTTTACTTTCTGTTCTGTCTGTGGTATGACCAGAGAGTCGCAGCTAGTGTCCGGCCCTGACATGGCCTGACAATAAAATGGTTTTTGTTTTTAATTTCGGTGATAAGTTGTGTTTTATGGATATTGTAATTTTTGTACGTCATTTCGGCCGGAATTAACGTGTTTTCTTTCTTATGATTAAACTATTCGTGAAACATAATTAATCTTTCTTCTACAAATAAATTGTCACTTGAACTTTGAGGAATTGGTAAGGGTGACGCACATTTAGTTTATCAATATTTGATCTATTTTCAAAAGCTATAACGCTAATAAAAACCAACATGAATAGGCTGGGTTCAAATGGGGTGACGGAAGCTAGAATGAGCGAGCGAATATAGCTTCCGTTATCCCATTCATGTTAGGTTCCTTCAAACCCTGTAGATAAAAATAGGAGCCCCACGCAACGCGCAACGGGCCTTCGTCGACTTTCCTTGGTCACGACCGTAATTTAAGTCGAATTCACATTAGATAAAATTTTATAAAATGATCATTAGATCAAACAAATCTTGCTTATATGTAATTAAATTATATCTTAAAGAGATACCTCTTTAAGATATTCATAAAATATTATAGCAAAAGGTGAATATTACAAATGAAAATTATATCGATCGCTATTATATCACTCGTTGTTATATTAAAAATACTTGTATCAAACGTAACACACCCAACTGGTACTACACTTTAATCCTTGACTATACGTTATTTGTTTTTGACGTACTTTAGTGCATTTACATAGCTAGATGATTGTGAATATCGCTATTTTTGTATTGATTGGAAAGTGCGTGTATTATAAGCTTGAAGCTAGTCTTACTTGAAACATAAGTACAGAATATTGTCAAGTAGATTGTGTCGCAAACTGTGTCATACATGACAGACGACGGTTTAAAAGTAGATACCCAATGTTTAATGCAACTCATTGTATATTTTAAAAGATTGTGTATTTCTATGTTAAAAAATAATATTTATGTACCGGTTCATTGTTTAGTGTTTGCACAGCAACTTATTTGTAACGATGTAAATCCGTCTGAACAATGTATTCGTAAATGCATATTTATGTTTTATTCCTAAGACCAATATTTGTGTGAGAAAAAAGGGGGTACTTTGTTAAAATGGCAATAAACGTTTTATGATGTTCCAGTTAAACTTTGCTTCACGAAATAAAATGAAAGGCGTCATGAATTTGTAAAACTTTTACTAAGGAACTAAACTAGAAAACGCAAAAAAGTCAGCTGTTCGGATTATTTGAACATGTATGTACTGAACCACAGTTTTTTTTCATTTTTAATACTTATAAAGACATTGATAGTCCTGATAAGTATTAAGAACTGACCCTGACAGATTGCCAATACTTTAAAAGTCACCCTGTGTAATGCCTTCGAGAACAACTATTATTAATTCAAAGCTAAGTCCCAGTAATACTGGCCCAGAATATAGTTCGTTACTTCAGCTTAAAGCCAACTGCGCTCCCCATAAAATTGTGAATACTGTAAATCGGTTAAGCCACCCACAGTTTAATGCAATCGATGCAGATGGCATAAAATCCTCTTTTCAATATACTGTAATCTGTAACTTTGCTTAAGTTTAAAAGCTTGAGTACCAGTTTCTGGTATAATTATTATAACAAAATATATGTCAGAACTTGAGCTGCTGTGATTGGTTGAAATAAATACTTAAGCCAATCAATCTTATTAAAAAAAAATCAACGGACAATCATTTGACTTGTTTTTAATTTGTGACGCGTGGTTATTTTTTTCAGAGATCAGTAGTTATTTAGGTTTTCAAAGCAGAAGATTACTAGTACTCGGTGTAATGGAAGTGAATGATATTTTTTTTTCCTTAAATTTTTTTATATATCCCCACATATACACGCACGTCAAGTGATGGTTTATTGATTTATAAAAATATGTATTGTAAGTAAAAATTATAAAGAAAAAATAAAACATTTCAACTGTAAATTATAAGTTATGCCTAAGGTTTTGTAATACAAAGAACATTACTTACATTCGTCAAATGAAAAAAGGATGTTTAGAATTATAATTAATTGTAAAATGAATGTGAAATGTAAATAATCTTATTGTTAGATCGCTTTTGTATATGATAAGATATATTCCAAAGATTTGTACCAATTTTAAGATAAGCGAAAAAAGATGTTTTAACTACCCTATAGTATCCACACTGTGTATAATATTTTTTGAAATTAAATAGACGTCTATACAACTTTTTCTCTGTTTTATTTACTTTCACCAATAAAAAGATACTAACTTACCAATACTAAAAAAAAAATGCTGCGTTATTTTTTTTTTATTCTCAAATGCAATTTATATCAATTGTCTCATTCACAACACAATCTGAATGTTTAGATGTTAAACTTTGAACACATTTTTACTCCAAAACATATAAATAAATAAAAACAGTTTTTTTGTGCAATGAAGAACAAGAGTAATTTAAAGTTTAAAACCCGCAACTCAAATAACTTATTGATCCATTTACCCAAGTACCCGAAATCCAGGTTTACTCCATAGTCCTTTCAAGTATAGACAGATACATGATGGAGAAGGCGCGTGCAGTGACAGGCGCAAGCGTTTGAAGAAAGGAGGAAGTCGGAATGATACCAGCCGGTCTCTGCTGCCAACGAACAAGAAGTGAGTTGTCTATCCATACATGGAATGACAGTTTACTTCATGCTCACTCCACCTTAGTTTACACGATGAGATGTATACAGGATTGCACTGCAGAAACGTGATAACCTTAAAAGTAGACCACCAACCGCTACAATTTGTCTTGTAGTCAATATTTGTGTTCTGACATGTCTGTTCTGTGCTCGAAGACGATTATTTTGAATTTGGGTGAAAGTTGGCATACAGGTAGGCCATGTCCTTGAATTGGATTTAGGTTGTTTATTTATTTACTAGCTAGCCGCCTGCGGCTCCGTCCGCGTGAATGTCGAAAATTTCGAAAACTCCCGGGATAAAAAGTCTTATGTGTTATTCCAGACTATAATCTACCTCTGTGCCACGTCAGAACGACTGAACGGAGCCGTTCTGACGTGATTGAGAGAAGAAACATCCAAGCTTTCGCATTTATAATATTAGTATAGAAGTACAGATTAATATTTTTATCCCTTTTGGATCAATTTCGCTTTTCAGCTTTCAGCGAAGCCGCTGACGCAATCCAGTAAACTATAATAAATAAAAAAATTGCTTTACGTAATTTTAATATGCATCACGTATGCAAAATTTCGTTAGCAAACTTTCTATCATCCTGTATTTTGTCGTCGTATCCTTTTTTATACAAACACCAACGAGATGCATGAACAATGTGGATCCCAGCTTTACATTAACCTTGAACTTAAATGACTTGTTTACGAATACAAAACCCTTTAGTGATGCGTAGAAGGTTTAAAAATAACTTACGTTACGAGGATACGGCAGATTCCGAGCCAAGAGGTAAAATCTAGTTTAAATATCGTGCGTTTAGGTACGAGAATTTGTGAGGGTTTGCCTCTAATATATGTATTTTACCAACCTAGCCGTTTCAAATTGTGACAGTGCCGAATAGACATGCTATGTTACCAAATTAAAAAAAAAAGTTTAAAATAAGATCATCTTATACAGGGTACATTCAAGAAAAAGCCGTTGTAGCTCAAAAGTATTTTAGAAAAAAAAATACAATGAACAAAAAAATTGGCAAATTATATAGACTTTATTTTTTAGTCATAATCGGTATCGTTTCTAATATTGCATTAACAATTTTATTGAACTAACTGACGATATAATACTATAACATCCAGAAATAAGTAACCATTGAGATAATAGAGTGATATTGAGATAACGGTCGATGTGTGAAAGCAAAAAATAAGCCGTTTCGACCCCAAATAAATTGAGATAATGATGTTCATTTTTAACCGACTTCAAAAAAGGAGGAGGCAATTGTATTTTTTTATGTTTGTTACCTCATAACTCCGTCATTTATGAACCGATTTGAAAAATCTTTATTACGTGAAAGGATATACCTACTTTCCGATTCGAAATTGGTTCAGTAGTTACCACTAAAAAATTAAAAATACAACCGACTTCCAAATTACGAAAACACTACAAAGTATAAAATTTATAGTATAAAATTTTGGAATATTAGTTAGCAGTAACTCGAAAAGTTAAGAGCAGTCTCCTCAGATTGTTTTCCTGTAGCTACATCTCTTCATGCCCTTTCTTTTTTTTTAATTTTTGATGGGATTACATTTGACACTAGAGTCAAATGTAATAAAATAATAAGTATAAAGTAAAGCCTACGTCTGAGGTGACCTGATCCCGCTCGGAGAAGGAGGCGTCGGTGAGGCAACCGCCTCGACGCCTTAACGCCGAAACCCCACTTGCAATTATAAACGGCAGGTGGGTCTCCAGGGTCGCGGGCACTCAGAGTGGGGACTCTGTCCGCCAACCCAGTGATCCTAAGAAAGGCGGTGGAACAGTGATCACGTGCAGCCGTGCACAGCGAGGCTAAGGGGAGACCCCTTTACAGTCTCCCCAGAGATGTGCCCTAACAGGCGTTGCACAGAGGGGGTTCCGCAGTGGTCTTTTAAGAGGTAACGGAGCCCCTCTATGTGCGTATGGTGATCATCGGGGTGGTTTTAGTGAGGTAAAAATCCCACAGTCCCTGGTCTTTACCCCAAAAGTCCAGGCGCCTTTTGAAGGTTTCCCCTGAAAATAAAGAAAAGGTCTGAGGTGACAGAGACAAAGTCGACGATGGAGTGAGCTTTCCCAGAAGAAGCCTGTTAACTCTAACTTTGAATAGATTAGGGTTGAATGCGTTCGGAAAGACATATGCAGATAGAGAGTCCCACTCCTTTGCTGTGCGCATTATAAAGTACTTTTGGAAACGCTTAGTGCGAATTGGTGGAAAAGAAACCAGTTGGAGATTATTTTATTAGTTTCACATATTGCTTAATTAATTTATACACTAAGCCCCACAAGACCGTAGTAATGGTTTGACTGAGGGATCGGTAAATCTCTACATATACACTCATTCGTTAATTTGTACTTATAGAATAATACACTGTATCACTTTAACACCTTTCTAAATAATATCTTCTTAATTTATTCTTAAAACTATAATTATTCATTTCACTCCTTATGTCTGCCGGCAGACTGTTCAGTAGGTATGGTACTCGTTTTTTTAGAGTTCTGTCATTAAGGTAGTTGGTGACTCTGGGCACACTGAATCTGCCAGCAGCCATAGATCGTGTATTATCGTGTATGGTAACTTGTAGTGCGTCTAGATGTCCGATGATCGAAGGGGGAAGTTGGGATGAGGTCGTGGAATTCTTGGGCACACTCGCCGAAGTACAATCTGTAGAAGAACGTCAACCTTGTGGCGATGAGCCAAGCGGTGAAGCACTACCCCGTTTTAAAAATCGACTCTGTGTTTCTAAGCGCAAATAACGATTAATAAAGACACACAATGTAACGACCAATTTACAATTTCATTCATATTATTTAAAATTGAAATCGATAACCCGTCAGATGTTTTCAATTACGTTATAATTTACACACCTGCTGTTCTTAATTAATATTTGAGTGAAAATTAATATTTTGCGGTAATCTGTTTAAAATTACAAGCACAAGCAGGTATGTAGTATCTACCTAACGTACCGTTTACATCATCGATTTCGGTTAAGAGAATCTGGCCAAATTGAGCATCATATGCCCCTTCCGATCACAGTGCCAGTCTAGAGCCCCTTCGCAGGATATATACTCCACTACTTTTCTGTCCTTTATGCCCAATCACCTGCACCTTCCAGGACCTGAACGTGGCTAATGGCAGAGCGGTTGTACTGGTTGGATAAAAATTATAAGTTTGGTAAATAAACACGAAAAGAACATCATCGACATTGGAAGCTTTTTTCAACTGCCTTCACTGCCAAGTGTAGGTCTGCAGCGGCATCAATGCCAACCACATGAAAAACTACGAAGCAAAATTTGTACGGCAACAAAAAGAACCGCAACGCCATCTATCCTGTCAGCGACGAACTACCAACGAAATCCTGCATCGCGAAGCAAAGTTCTCCGTGCGCTTTGAACAAATACAACCCGAATATCAACTATTAGTCAGTTGCCCACCAGACACAATAACCAGACGGTTATTGTGTTTGGTGGGAAACAAGGATCTTCCCATTTCAATGGTTTGCGGGACTTTGCACCCTGTTCCGCTTACCCCTATAGGTCTTCTAGTGTCGTTCGTTCGTTCGTTTATTTTTTCAGTACATTAAATTACACTACTGTTAGATACATAACACTTGCCTAAAACCTTTGAAAGTCATGGATGGATTGGATGGTCATGTTTGGTTCATGTTTGCTCCGTGCAGAAAAGTTACAAGTATGGGTTTTTTATGGTAGATAAATGGATGGGCGAATGACATTACAATGAAAAGTCCCGAAAGGCGACTAATAGGACAAAGTAGAGAGACAATGGGAAAAGCAGTCCCAAAGCTCAAGTGGCAGAAATACGGTGTAGCAAGAGGGAGTAATTACTATACCACGTTTGTGACATGACCAGCAAAAGTAAAACAGATAACTCAAATACTTAGCTATGAAGACAATTATGAATACCTATGCCTTTCCTAACTCCTAACCTAATCAGCCCGTTAAGTCCCACAGCTTGGCAACCTACTACTTCAGGGTCCACAATTTTTTCTATTTATTACCTGAATGCATACATTATGGATTGAGAAGCTTGTGGCTAAAGAATAACAGCCGCACGGATCGATCTTCAAGGTTTGCAGAGGTCGGTCTGTAGATGGGTGACCATCAAAACATACCGAGACGTCCCCGCGCCTCGGAAAGCATGTTAAGCCGTTGGTATCGGCTGTCATTTGTAAAACTTTGGCAGTCGTTACAGATTGCCAGAAGCCAGAAAATCTGACTCCAGTCTTGCCAAAAAGTACTGTCATACCCAGTTAATGGGCTGTGGAGGTCTGGTAGGCAGCTGCTTCATGTAAGATATTGGTATTCAGCTGAATCCGGTTTGACCTGAAGCCGACCCCAATATAAAAATAAAAATAGGAAAAAACGCTAGGCAGTTGTGTGTTGTGTACATTATGTATTGCAATAAATATTTGAGGATTTTTGCCATGTACCAAAATTGCCCTGTTCTGTTTATTTGTGCTAGCAGTGGCGTCCCGTGTCGATGAAATTCATTTATTAAAGTGTCGATCAGTTACGAACATGAGGTTTTCAATTTCCTCTGAGGTCAGCACTGCGAATGATGTTCCCAAAATGTTACAGATTCAGCGGCCATTTATGCCATGTGAGTGGTGCACATTTGCTATGGTGTAAAGTATGAACAAACCTGGTGATTTTTAAAAATAATAATATTTTTAGTATCAGGCAATTACTGAGGCCCATAGATCAAATACACAGAATTATCTTAAAAAAATAAAATAAAAAATAAAAGATCTTTATTTCAGACATCACATCCATATGTTGTTAGTGCTAAGTTAGTAACATAATATGCGGGCTTATATACTATATTAGTATTGTTAGTAGGTAATTACAGGAGAGTTTATTTTTGTAAACCCGTAGCTACCTCCACCCAGTGTCTTTGGATGGGGCAGTCCGGTCTGTCAGCAATCATTTTCAGGATGCTATTCCGACTGTTTCGTAAGCGCTGCAGTAAAGAAGCCGCTTTCTTACGCATGATGGCGTGAAAGCCATCCGTGCGAGCTTCTGCAAACATGCCCGACGCACTGCAGCGCCACGGCAGCCGCAACAGCATCCTGAAAGCGTTGTTGTATTGTACACGCAACAATACAAAATAAACAAAAATAAACAAACAATAATAAATTAACACATATGAATAAACCTTAAAAAACCTAAAATAAAAAATGGTGTTATTTATGGTATTTCGGCGTTAATTTTTTCCACTATTTTAAATTCTTATTATTTTTTACTATTTTTGCATACTAACTTTTGCAAGCGACTTTGCTCGCCTTTTGTTTAATTATGTATGTGAATTTTCGCAAAAAAAAGTAGCTTATAATCGCCTCCAGGATCCCATTTATCTCTGAAAAAAAAAATCTACACTATTTATACTTCTATATCTATTCTATATATACTATCTATAATATTATAATGATGGATGGATGGAAGGATGATTGTAACACAATCAATATAGAACGGCTGAACGGATCTTGATGAAATTTGGCACAGAGGTAGATAGGTCTGGAATAACACATGAAATACTAATATTTTTTATCCCGGAAGTAAGTTCAAAGTAAAGTGTTAAGTAAGTTTTTTTGGGATAATTTTCGACATTCACGCGGATGGAGCCGCGGGTAGCAGCTAGTCTACACATATAATAATTATTAAATAAAATCAAAATCAGTTTAAAGCGTAACAAACATAAAACTTATCTTTCGCATTAATATGATTAGTTCGAATAATAATATAGAATGCAGGTCACCTGCTGCGATCCTCACTGACTCCTTTTGTTTCGTTAACGTTCATACGTTGGTCGTAAATTTGATGCACGATTATGAGTACTACGCACCTGGCCTCTCTGTAGAATATAACCAATGAGGTCTGTGTAATTTGTCTGTTTAACTTAACTCATAATCAATTATGTTTCGGTTTTTGTAGACTTAATTTTTGTAGTCTTAAATACAGATTGAATTTAATGTTGCTTACTTTTTAAACCTGTCAAAAAATTAAAAGTTAAATAATTATAATCATTTAAAACTAAATTTATAACAAATAATATCGAAGGAAGAATATTTTTTCAACTAAAATTAAAATTTAATTCAAATACAAGTCACAATCGAAATCAAAATAAAATTCAGAATTTAATTCGAAGTCAAAAATACAATACAGTTTATTAATACTGACCTATCCAAATTAAAGTTGTAAACAAATAACAAGTTATAACAGCGCAAATATAACAACATTAATGGGAGTTTTATATTTGAGTCGTTTGGGGATGAAACATTAGGTCCATGTGATCCGAGAGCTCATGGAGTTTTTCGGGACATTAGCAAACAGCTAGTCGACTATTCACGTGATGTGTTTTTTTCAGCCAAAGAATCAGCATTGCCATTCAACGCGACAATGCTGCCAGTGTTCTGGGCACCTTTTGCCATTGACAGCGATGTGGATGTTTTTTTGTATGTCCAAATATTTATTTTGTTTTAATATGCGTTTGTAAATAATTTCGCGATTTTATTACGTAGTCGTGGATACGACTGCACGCAGTCAAGTAGACAATCCCCAGGATCGGCGTGCCTCACGCAGCTTAGAATAAATGTTTACTAACACTAGTTTATAAGTTAATATTGTTACTTACAAATATGGAATCTCTTCCGAAATAAATATTTTTTATTATTACTCCTGTGTCTACTAACATGAATAAAAAACTTTTCTTAATTGTCATAATTTTATATTTGATTATTTTAAGTTGAAGAAATTACTTAGTATTGGGGGAATAAAATATTTTGTTTTAAGAAATACTGTAGAATACTCAGTTTCTGTAAACACAATCATCAGCCTTCAGTAAATTCAGGCATTGAAAACTAGAGTGAATTAGTTAGGAATTAGCGCACAAAGTAATTTAGTTTCTCTCGAAGACTCGATGTATAGGGACAATAGAGCCCTATTTGATCCAGTATAATTTTATTAAAAGCTTGTATTTGTGTTACTCTGTTGATAATAAAATAAGACAAAGTAATAAAATTAAAAATTGGCTTAACAGCACCTTCTGTTACAGGTTTTGATAGCAACACGTAAAAGCAAGGCAGATTGAGATGAGCAGTGGGCAGGGCACATTGCTCGCAGAACAGGTGGTCGATGAGGCCGAAAAGTTCTGGAGTGGTGATAGCGCACCAGAAGACGTAGCGTTGGAAGGTCTCCCATAAGGTGGACCGATGCCCTGGTGAGGGTCGCGGATAGCCGATGGATGCGTGATGCACAAGACTGGTTGTTGAGGTTACACTTGGGGGAGGCCTATGTCTAGCAGTGGACGTCTTTCGGCTAATATGATGATTATGACTTAAAAGGCCTAATTCATATAACGTAACTTGGTGGAAATTCTCATGGATGTCTTCCTCCCTGCGGTGAACGGAGAAGTCTGTCGGACTTCTACTGACGAAAACCACCTCGTGCACACTTGTGGGAGGCCCTTATAACGCTGTTTTTCGGCCCCATACACCACCTGTTCTGAGCAACCTGCTCTGCCCTGTACCACTTGAGTTCGTGCAATTCTTTATGCTATGTCGGTAACCTTGGTTCTCCCAATTCATTTAACAACTACATTTTTTTGTTCAGTTGTGACAGTTTTTTGCCGTGTTTACCGTTATAGCGGTAATATTTACAGTAGGAATCACCGTTACATACAGTTTAGTTTAATACACATCGGTATATAAAATGTATCTCACTATTATTGTGGTGACTGAGATTCAATGCTGTTTTCACAGAATAACGATAAATAACATTCCACAAAAAAGTTAGGATGGGTGATTTTTGTGAAATATTTTTGTGAAAAGATACGATGAATGATTGAATCAAAATTGTTGGTGTTATTGCTCAATAACATCAACAATTTTGATTCTAACGTCAGTCTTACCTGAAACATCCGAAATCTTTGTCGTCCTTTTTATTCAGAAGTGGCAATGGGCTGGTCATGTCGCTGGACCGATGGCCGATGGAGCAGATGAGTCTTAAAGAGGAACCTGGTATCAGCAAGCGTAGAGTAGGACATCTTCCACCTTAAAAGGAGGCTGTGACAGGTATTGCGGAGTAACTTGAGAGCGGACTATACCCAGCAGTGGAGAGCGATTGGCCGAGTAAATTAATTTGTCAGTCTTGTTGCAAGCACATAGATTGTTGTGTTCTACAGTCATTTGTTAAGCTAAAACAACTCTAAACATGGTTCTGTGAACCCAAGATCAAATAATAATTCATACCACAGTCAATCGTTTGTAACATTCAAATGTTCTAACTTGGATTCGGGGTGCAACTTGCTTGTACTTATTACAGTTCAAGATTAGTTCCATTCTGATTCCAAGCCACACAGAATTATTAATTCAATGTTACTTTGAAGAGCTTCCTAGATTAGTATTAAAGCACGTTGAAAGTGGATATTCGAAGTAGATTTTGTTTAAGCATTATTAAAATTAAAAAACCGGCCAAGTGCGAGTCGGACTCGCACACGAACCCTTCGTTCCGTACCACGAACCGAAAGAAACACGTTTCTTGTATATCCCTTTAATTTTTAATTTAATTTAATTTTTATGATTAGTTGTTATAGCGGCAATAGAAATTGACACTGAAAATTTCAACTGTCTACCTATTACGGTTGTTGAGATGGACGGACGGACGGACGGACAGCGGAGGCTTAGTAATAGAGTTCCGTTGGTTACCCTTTGGGAAGGTAACCTTAGACAGTATTAGCCGTCAAGTTCACTGAGAGAATATATTGCTCATTTGGAGCGACAGTGACACAAGTGCAAATTTGTAAATTTTACACTACGCCAGTTTTAAGATTTTTTCCGGAATCCGCGCGCCAAAATGGAATATTTCAACAACGACTTTTCACTCTCTAGTGGACATTTTTTGAACTTACAAATGTGACATTTTTACTCCTAACGTAGATTATCAGGCAGAAAATTTTGGTGTCATTAGGTCAGTTTCGCATTTTTTTGCAGTTGTGTCACTGTCGCTCCAAATGAGCGATATTATGGTCCCACTGCTGAGCACTGCTGACGTTCACCATATTTTTCCGGCAAACTTTATCCGTCAGGAATCAGTCCAAGAAAACGTAGAAGTAGGTACTTGAAACAAAATAAAGGTTACAGCTACCTGTATTGAAATGTCTAGGGATATCAAGGCTGTCGAAAAATAAAAATGTTTACAAAACCGTACGTGACATAGAAAGGTTATGTCACCATTCGACCATATTTTTCATCAAACATGCGAATCACGTACAAACATTACCTACGCAATGAACTTTTAAAATGGCACCATAAACAAATAAAAATCACACGGTAACCTTTATTCTCGTCGCTTCTGAGTGTCAGAAAATACACGGCTTTGCAAAATACAGATGTGTCCGATTTTTCACGGTACAACCAATCCGAAAACGGCATCAATCATTTTTCTCGCAAAAATAAACGCCCAGCAGATGTGAACAAAATAATTATTTAAGTGGACCAATTTTAAAATTCAAAAACTTTGTTAAATCATGTCGGTCGTTGTGAATTTAAATGTGCTTGTCACATGGATCGCGACCCTGTGGGCCCAAAAGTTATTAATGTCTCTTAGCGCAGACCACATTATAATTAATCTAATGAAACTTGATGTAATTTGAGTGAAATTGGTTAAAATTACATCGTGTACTTTGTCTCGTTCGAGATGAAAATGACAGTGATTTATTGAGCACGTTGTAGGTCCTGCTTGCCCAGTCACTGGCATGCTGATGTCACATTCACTCATCAGAAGATGTATCTGCTTTATATAGGGTACATTTCAATTAGTTTGCAAAGTTCCGCAGTCGTTGTGGGTGTCGTCTTGAATGGATATCGAATGACTACTATTTACGAATGTCTTTCTGTTTACCCAACGGCCCTAAAAGAAGGGTCTCAAGAGTACGCATGTGTGTCTATTTCTAAGGCACGCCCTGGAAGACGATTCCACGAATCAAATACACTCTAATGTGGGAATTAAAAAAATCTAGTGTCAAGAAACCCGACAGAAAAAATACTTAAAAAGTTCCAAAATAGTCACTTTTCAAGCAGTCTGATGCAGTTGATGTGTCAGGAATTCTTTGATTGAACTAAAATAAAAACCACTAACTGCACAAGACTTTTTGTTTTATTTTCATTAGGTAGATTCGCTGCCTAATTTATTTTGACAATCATCAAAAGATTTACAAGAAGGCTATAATATTCAAAATGCAACGTTAGCTAAGATTGGAATCACTATATCAAATTGATATTTCCCATCAAAGGCGTTTGAGTCTTCGCCTAAATAACCTGTCTTTGCAACATCGTTTGAGACAAGATTTATTCCGCATTTATAATAAAGTAAATAAACTTTATTAGTTAGGTATATTTTACGGTTACACCGAAGGTTTTGAGTATTATCGTTACGGTAGATTTTCATGGGTAGTAAATTTGAGTACATGATGGCTATTTGGACAACAATATATACCAAGTATAATGAAAATACATAGTAGGAAAATAACTACGAATTAGTTTTACAGACTCCTAAGTTACGAAGTTTACCATTGCTACTCTTTTTATATCGATATATTCGGTTCCTGAGACTTCACTAGTATTCTTTTAAAAATAATTTACCTACATTTGGCATCTTAAGCGTTAGTTTAATAAGTTATAAGAACTTAAATTTATTACGGTGACTTCATTCCCAAACACTGCAGCTCCTGACAAACAACGAGGCAATGCAGCTGCGTTAGTCTAGGGGTTATATTAAAGTATCAAGGATTTCGCAGCGAAATTAAACAGAAAAACAGCAGAATATGGAGACACAACACATTCTGTTGCAAAACAATTCTAGAATCAGAGTTTCATTCCGAACAAAACCGTCAAACATCATTTATGGTTAACACCCACATTAGTTCTAAATTTATAATCCATAGAGATGAACCGACTAAACATCAAATAGTCAGGAGAGCCGACTATTCGGCCTCATTTATAGTCGGTGACTAGCATTTAAATACATCATTAAAAAAAGTAGCCAGTATGCAGTGAATACCTATTCGATTGACGTTTTAAAGAATTTCGTCTTTCAAGAAATATGCGCACCATCAAACTATTTAAACAAAAATATGAATGAAGGCGGGCCAACAAGTGGAGTCAACTGACTACCCGGCCATATTTATGGTCGGCGACTAAACGCCGACTGTTCTCCTAGTCAGCCAAGACCGTAGTGGGCCTTCTCAAACTAATTAATCGTTTATTTCGCTTTCAATTCCTATGTTTACCTGGACCACAAACAAGCAGGTCTGGTACAGTCACCCACGGAGTGATCTAGCGCAATAAGTCACGTGTTGTGGTCACTAGACGGATTCGAATGCAGTCACCGCAAGCAATATCCGCTTAATATTGGGGTGCTGAACTGCCCGTCACAATGGGGCTCTTAAATCAACTAGTTCTAGAATTGTTTTTAGTTTAGTTCGAGTTCTCAAAGTCCAAGCATTTATTTCAAATAAACCATTACTAACAGGTACTTTTGAATTGTCTAAGTCAGTCCGTCAAAAACATGAAGCTATTTGCACGTTCCAAAGTATAGATCTGAGACACTGGGTATTTATCTCATACATATTTTCGGTATTGAATAAATAAAAGATTAATTCAAACAATTCTAGCCTAGCCTTTCTAGAAAAAAGAAAAGAAAGAAAGAAAACACGTTTTTTACGCCCGAATTGATGCACAAAAATTAAATTAAACACAACTTATCAACTAGGTACACCAAAAGAAAAGATTATTCTTTTCTTTTGGTATTGTTTTTTTTTTTGGTGGCACCAGTCAGGCTATGTCAGGGCCAGGCATTCGCTGCGACTCTGTGGTCATACCACTGACAGAGCGAACAGATCACATTTGTCTATGGCACAACCATAGATTTCTGTAGAAGGTATAACCGCAACCGTAGAGTATCACCATTTTACAAGGAGCGACTGCTTATCTGACCCAGTTACTGGATTACAAAATACCCTTGCTGCTGCTGTCAGTTTTAAGGGTTCCGTACACAAAGGGTAAAACGGGACCCTATTACTGAGACTCCGCTGTCTGTCCGTCTGTCTGTTTGTCCATCTGTCACCAGGCTGTATCTCATGAATCGTGATAGTTAGAAATTTTTACGGATTATGTATTTCAGTTGCCGCTATAACAACAAATAATATAAAACAGAATAAAATAAATATTTAAGGGGGCTCCCATACAACAAACGTGATTACCACAATAAATAACTGTCCATGCTTTCTGAGACACGGGCGAGCCTCGGTGTGCCAAGATATTCTCCAAAATAAAGAAGTACGTACATAGGTACGTACGGTAGTCACGTATTGATTGAGTTAATAGTGGTTAAAAATTCTGCTTGCATACTTTTGCAAGTAACATTCAATGTATGGTGGTCCTAATAATAAAATCTTTGTTGATGTTAGTATCCAAAACGATTCTAAGTAAAACTTTTACTAAAACTAGGGATAAAGGAGTCATACCAAATTATCAGGAGTAGCTATCGACACCCTGCCATTATTTATTATGATGGATAATATTTTATCTATTGACATTGTTGTCAATCCATTTTTAAAGTTTAATAATTTCTTGATGTGTTTTATTTATTCTTTATTTGCAATGTTAATTTTTAAAATTAGATAAAAGTAATATTTCAAGGCAGCACTATTGTTCTGGTTAGCGCTATGTACGCCTTTGTCATTGCCAGGGATTGGAATAGGTAGACTATATTAACCTTATGTTCGTGGAAGTAAGTAACATAGAGTTGATAATACCTCCTGTAAAATCCCGGAATCATAAATGGAATCATGAAAATTAAAACCCGGTATTATAAAAATACGAACTGGACTTTGAGTATAGTTACAAATTATTGATTTGAAGAATCAAAAGAAGAAAGAGTTGCGCGAAAAAAAAGCTATTTAATGTAACAGTTTTAGTAGGTACGGAACTCGAAAAACAATAAGATTCTTCAATATAATATTTTTTTTCAAATGTATTCAAAGCACATTAAATAATGGAATTTCTTATATCCCGGGATGCAATCGTCATGTTTATGATTCCGGGATTATAGAGGAGGTATTATCAACTCTATGTTACTTACTTCCACGAACATTAGGTAAATTTATATTCTACCTATTCCGATCTCTGGTCATTGCATTAGTTATTTTATTATTAAGCTTGTTTTAAATTGTGCAATGTATGTGATGTGACTTTACTTAATTTAAATTAATAAAAAAAAAATATGCGTAGAACGCAGGTTTTTTGTGGCAGTATCATCCTGAAAAGAGTGGTGGAGAGTCCTTACTCCTCTTTTCTGAGGACATAGTGCCTCAGAAAAGATGAGTAAGGACTCTCCACTCAGGAGAGAATGGCCAGGTAGCATAGTCCATGCTTCATCGTTCTCTGCACATTCTGTCTCAGACACCTTTTTTTTAAGGATGGGAAAATCATCAAATGAGAAGTCATTTCGCTCTGGGTGGAGCGGAAGGGCGTGTCAGACTCTTACTGACTAAAACCCATCCGTGTTCCTTCTAAAGCCCTTTACTTTCCAGGGCCGCGGTGACTCTTTCGCAAACCAGAGCCTCACCTATTGTTTGTTTTTATCCTTGTTGGTATATAACTAACACTAGTTATAAGGTATTCTACCAACAAAATGAACTATAATGTTGTCCGATAAAAATATATAAATTATAAATGATTTTCGCAGTTTCTAAATCCCACTTTCTCGCTGTTCTCACGGCCACACAACTAAGGGAAATAATAATCAAACTGAAACACGTTTTACGAGATGCCCTTGCATGCATTTGGTCTGATCGTGCCTAAGATACGAATAAAGGTACCCATTGCAGTACGATAAGTGCATAACCGTCTTCGTATATCTTGTTCTAATCTTAATTTGACTAAGTTCTTTTGTTCTTAAGTATCAACCGAGACTAGATCCGCTTTGAGTAATTTTCAAATAAATATTTTAAAATTTCAAGGACGTCTTGTGATGAACTTTCCTGTTAAAGCAAATGCAGCTAATACCAGTTAGAAGTTGTAGGTATCGTATATCTTTATCTTAAATTATATTAAAGAAGTAACATAATACGTTTGCGCTACTTTATAATTTATCATAAACCACTTTTCCACACCTCTACGGAAAAGAGCATGGTTCCTGCGGGTTAGGCCACAGTAGCTAAACCGTGTACAGGTACATAGTTATATATACATATATAAAAAAGGTGAAAAACTTTTAGAACTCATTCATACCACCAAAATAAGGACATAAAAAATAAAAAATAAGGAATAGTAAAAAACTTTTTACAAAAAAATGCATCCGACCTCCAAATAAAAAACGCTAAAATGTATAAAATAACTTTGATTTCGGCAGTCGGTGTCAAAAAAGAAAAACAACCAAAAACACCGACTTCGGCATTTTAGTGTTTTTTATTTGGAAGTCGGTTGTGTTTTTTGTAATAAGTTTTTCTTTTCACTTTTTAGTGGTTCACATTTGTGCTACCACCTGGGAAGTATATCCTTTCAAACAAAAAAAAAAAACCAAATCGGTGCAGCCGTCTTCGAGTAATCGGGTAACATACATAAAAAAGGTTCCGACGAATTGAGAACCTCCTCCTTTTTTTTGAAGTAGGCTAAAAATAAAAATAAGAAAAACGCATTTGAGGTACTTACAAGAAAAAAAAACAGCTCACGAAAATACACAAAAAATGTTGGTTACCCAATGCTTAAACACATCCATGTCTTTGGTATCTCATTATTGTGATACTATAAATGTGCAGGTGCACGTGACCACGTCAAGTCCATAATGGATGTGTTTATTCTAATATTTATTATTTTAGGTCAAAAATAAAAAAAACTTTAATCAGTGGTTTTTTTTTGCTTGTATATCTTTGGTTAGACGTTTGTCCATCTATTTTAATGGGACTTTAATATGATTATATATTAAACAGGGTGATTTTAAAATCAGCTGCATTATTTCAAGAGTTGAAGTCACTCATGTATAGTTAAAATCTTAATCTTTTTAAGGATTACCAAGTTAGGTATTCTTCTCAAAAGTAATAATTTTAAGTGTTCGCAAACTTATAATTTGCAATTTGATATAACTAGTCAAAAACAAGAAAATTTGGTTTTCGATGAAAGTTACTTCTCTGATTTCATTTTATTTTAATATTTTGCAACAATTTTTATTTTTAAGGATGGGAAATCATCAAATGATTTCTTCCGCTCTGGGTGGAGCGGGAGGGCGTGTCAGACTCTTACTGACTAAAACCCATCCGTGTTCCTTATAAAGCCCTTTACGTTCCAGGGCCGCGGTGACTCTTTCGAACAAATTCCGCAACCCTGTCAGGATTTTGCAACACTGTAATATTTTTTGAATATTGTTTCTAAATACATCTAACCTGTCTTTTTCCATGTTTGCTATCTTTAAGATCAATTAAATCAGTTTCCTTAGTTTTTCACTGAGTAATACAACTTATTATTAGTATGCCAAACAAATACACTAAATACCAAGTTTAAGGAAGAACAAGGAATCCCCTAAACCAATATAATATGCATAAGGAACATACCTACCGTATGACTGTAGTTTTCGCGAAATTGGTTCGAATCGAAACATGACAAGATTATGTGATGTTGTTTTCAAAAGTGGGTTTTTCCCATCACAAGCAGCTATTTTTGGGTTCTGTGTATTGGTATTAATATTGTCTTCATTATCCTGTAGCTATTGTTTTATTTTTCTTTTGCTTATGGTTTTGTGGTTTGTGGTCCTATATTGCGTCAGATAATCCTAACATTGCTCTATTCTAAAAACCACTTATACTTATATTTAGCGTGGGTCGAAATGATTAATCAAATTCATTTTAGGGCGCTCCACTGGTGCGTCATTTCATACGAACTTGCCTCCCGCATCTTGGAAATGAATACACTGATTTTAATGAAAATTTATATGAAAACGTAAAATACCTATGACGTTCTAAAAGTTAATTGGAATAATTAACTTTGTTCTCATATAATTGAATTTATAATTCGATATTATTTAAATCCATCTCCACTAACTCAAGTACCTATCGACTTTAGCTTTGCGTATGAAATGTGTGACACTTGATTTTCAAGTAACCATTTAAAAAATTGCCCCAAAAAGTTTGTGTTGCAATAACGTAAGATAATATAGTTCAATTCAAATATAAATAGGTCTCAATAACTGTTGCTGTTGAGAAAACAGAAAAAATGGTTTGAATGGTTGTATGCCTACACATTTTTCATTAGCTGTCAGCACTTACCACCTCTCCCTGTTTCTTTTGCTTACCTTCTTACTTTAGAAAACTTGCGAGTACATTTGCAAATACAAAGCCCAAAATAAAAGACCTTTTTACACACAGATCCTTGACACCCTCTTTATTTGAGTACCTTGCGGGCAAAACAATTTGACGTGCCCTTAAACCTACATCGTTAAGGCGAATGCACCACTGTAACCCGAAAAAATCCAAATTCCTGACGTCTTTTGCAATATGCATGCACTAAGCGTTGCTCAGCATGTTGTTAAAAATGTTATTGCTGCTTATCGAGGTCGTTTATTGAATGGGTGACCATCCATCAATTACAGAAATCACCCCCTGTTTCGGAAAACACATTAAGTAGAGCATTTGTAAATCTTTGGCAGCCGCTACGGGTCGTCAGAAACCTAAACATTTTACGACTGACTTGTCAAGGGATGCCCATGTTATCCAGTTACTGCGTTATGGGGGTCAGTAAGTAGTAGCTCCATATAAAATACTAGAATTCAGCTGCATCCTGGCAAACTGAAAGGTAGGCAACTACATATAATTTGTCATTATCATACCAGCCGAAAGACGTCCACTTCTGGACATAGGCTTTCTCCAAAGGGGGTTTGCCATAATCGCCACGCATGGCAGGAGGGTTGGCAATCGCGTTGTACCTGTTGCAATGATAAGTAATGCTGCTGCCCATTCTCTAGTGAGTCCTTTAGTCACCTCTTACGACACCCACGGTAAGAAATGGGATGGTGCTATTCTTTTGCACCGACACCATACAGAATATAAAAATAAGTCGTAAGAGAAAGATCCGGAATTACAAATTTACTACCATACAATCTAATACAAAGAAATTGAAAAAAAAAAACTCAAGAAAATTTGAATTTCGTGAGCAACTCAGGCGCTTTCGCCTTAACTACATCGTTAAGGTAACGTATTTCTCTAGACCTTTGATGATATTCCGTCAAAGAAAGACTTTGGCTACGTTTTTAGCATCGTCGCTTACTTGGTATTACAGTAGTTGATTCCAAACTATTTTTCAGGTGCTGTTGAAACAAATGAGTTTTCAAATTAGGTCTTTTGATGTAGTCCTGGCGTTTGTAACCGTGTGTTAAATTATTTTTGAAGTACCTTTTAGGCAGGTAAGGTAGCATTTTACTTATGTTTTACTTAAGACGTAAAGTTTAGCTTTCGGTTGAAACTCAATCAATCTCTCTGAAAAAGTATTACCTAATAGACACAAAAATAATGAGTATTTTTGATGATGATAAATGACTTTGACTAAAGGGAACACATCTGGTTTGAATGAATTTTGCAAGAATGTAAATAAATGATGTCTTTCTTATTCTAGCCTAAGTCGACGGAGTAACGTTTAGTAGATTTATATAAGTTAATTGCATAAATACATTGACTAGGTATATACCAACTCCAGGTTAGTTTACGGGCATATACATTTTTCTTATATAAGATGTATTTCTACCCTGAGTTAAATTCCCTGATCTACCTTTTACTAAGTTTCAAATTAGCTACCAACTGTAGCTGAAACGTCATGCTAGCTAATGTGACATTTGGTCAAAGGTAGATAAGTTGTTGAGATCGGCCCATGTAAAATTTTACTTCTATAGGATGTATTTCTACCCTGAGTTAAATTCCCTGATTGAAATCGAAACTGACTAACGGCCGGTTTCAATAACGAATCTACTTTTAACTAACTGTCAAATTAGCTACCAACTGTAGCTGAAACGTTATGTTAGCTTATTTGACATTTGGTCAAAGTTAGGTACGTCGCTGCGACCGGCTGTTAAATAAATTAAAAAAGAAACTACTTTCAAAAACAAAAAAAAATAAACACTTTTAAGCAGTCTGATCTAGTTAGTGGCATTTATTTTAGTACTATTATATATTTGGAAGTATGCGGTACAGAGAGTAAGGTCCTGCATACCTCCACCGAAAATGGGAGGATCCACCGAACCAGACGGTTAATGTGTCTGGTGGGCAACTGCCCGTTAGTTGATATGCGGACTGTTAAGGAAGGAGGACGAGGCATAACAGATATTACGAACCTACACAATAAACAAATTAGTACTCTCAGGAAATATTTTAACACAAAAAGCGCTACCACCCTTCACAAAGCAATTGTATATAACGACCGAAAACTGACTCCATTAAACATGTACGAAAAAACAACTCAAATTAATGAGAAACAAAACGACACACCGACAAAAATATTAGAATGGACTCAGAAATCACTCCGTGGAAGACATCGCCACGACCTTTGCCAGCCTAACGTCGACAAGTTAGCGTCGAACGAATGGCTCAGGCGTGGAGATTTATTCCCTGAGACTAAAGGGTTTATGACGGCAATCCAAGATCAGGTTATTGAAACTCGCAACAATCAAAAGCACATAATGCGAGTCCCCCTTTCAACAGATACTTGTAGGCGGTGTCATAGCTCTCCTGAAACTATTCAACACATCACTGGAGCATGTAAAGCGATAGTTCAGACTGACTACAAACACAGGCATGATCAAATAGCAAACATAATCCATCAAAAACTTGCTATAAAATATAAATTCATTACTACACCCCCAGTACCTTACTACAAATATGTTCCTGAAACGGTGCTGGAAAACGCAACACACAAGTTGTACTTTGACCGAGCCATTCTCACAGACAAAACAACACATTACAATAGACCAGACATTACTCTTTTAGATAAAATTAATAAAACAGCGCAAATTATTGACATAGCAGTACCAAACACGCACAACTTACAAAGTACTGTAGCAGGAAAGCTGTCTAAATATACAGACCTGAAAATAGAATTAAGTAGAATGTGGCGACTAGGCAACGTTTCCATCATCCCTGTAGCGATCTCGACTACGGGTGTCGTTCCTAAACAACTGCACCAATCTTTAAAAATGCTAGATATAGCTTCCTCCACCTATCAAACCCTACAGAAAGCAGCTATCTTAAACACCTGCAGAATTGTCCGAAAATTCCTACAAAATGATAACAACGCAGACACATTTTCTATAACTTAGGTTAACTCTCAGGGGTAGCACTTGGCTTCGGCCCGTGTTATTCTTAAACACCGGCAGGCTACAGACTGCTGAGATACAAAAATGTATACATTAATTAATAATAATAATAATAATAATTTATTTATTTTCTCGCCACAATACACATTGAGTACATATTTTAAGGAACAGGTGGATACAGCAAGTATATCGCGGGAGACTGGTGCCTAAACTAGGCTTGTGGCCTATATTTCAGGACACCAGGTCTCCACCCTTTAGGTTACATAATATTCCGAATCAGACAGTGGTCGCGAGTCAGTTAAGAATTATTAAAATGATTCTAAATCTATATAGTGTTAGTATGGTTAGTATTGTGTGGAGATGAAGGAAAGTGTAGAGTGTGGTTTTGTGTAGTGAGTGAGGATGTAGAAGTTTCTGTAGCCTGGACATATAAATATATAATATTTATGTGAAAAGTATATGCCTAGTTAACTAATTTATTTAAATCGTGATCTATACCGAGACAGCTAGGATTTTTTCAGTTTCAAGGTAGTTTAAGTCCTGGATCCAGCTAGTTAATTTCATTTTACATTTAATCTTGTTAAGGTCGTAAATAGGAAGAATCTTATTAATTTTATTATAGAGATAATGACCGAGGTGGCAGAAGAATCGCTGAGAGAACTTGGTCGAAAGCCGGTTGTGATAACTATCCACGGGGTCGAATCTGCGTTTGCCATGTGAAAGAGAGGGGGAATATGTTAAGAGGCTATGCTGTTTCATAATTGTTTGTTGTATGAACAGTTGGCGTACAGTCAGGACCTTCGCTTCTTTATATAGGAGGGTGGTAGGGTATCTAAAAGGGATGCACAGTGAGACCTTCAAGACGGCTCTCTGCGCTCTTTCCAATTCAAGAATAGTGCATTTTGGGGCACCACCCCAGGAGGTGATGCAGTAAGTCAACAAAGATTGAACGAGGGCAAAATACACTGATCTCTTCACTTTATCCTCAGCCACCCGTCTAAGGGTCTTGAAGACATATATTAACTTCCTCAGCCTGCCACTCAATACGGTAATGTGCTTGTGAAAATTTAGTGCAATGTCTGTGATAACGCCCAGATATTTCACACTATCTGCTTTACCGATTTGAGTGCAAGTACAGGCGGCGCAGCATGGCATGATGAGGTATGTCTGTTATGTTTTATGGAGAAAGTGACATAGTCCGTTTTTGCAGCATTTAGAGTGAGGATGTTATTTCGTATATATGTTCAAATCGCACGGAGAACTTTGCTTGCGCGATGCAGGATTTCGATGTTAGTTCGGCGTAGATGGCGCTGCGGTTCTTTTTGTTGTCGTACAAATTTCGTTTCTTAGTTTTTCATGTGGCGGCATTGATGCCGCTACATATATTCCCTCTACATCACTACACATGTCATGTCGACATTTGAGTTTCCACAGTTTGATTCACACGTCAAGCAGCTTCCAAATTCAAAAGATTCAAAACTGCAGCAACTGTAACAAGACAGTCGATAAATTCAATAGCTGTCACTATCATGACCAAGTGAACGTTGAAATAGGCGCAGTTGGAAACTGGACCTTGGCTCGTAGCCAGGTGGCTTTAACAGGAAATTTATGATGTACGGAAAAAGGTTGTCTAATAGAAAGAAAAAAGGTCGTATACGTTATTTATTAACAGGCACGCGTAGAAGATTTATATACTGCGGAGTTAAAGACTGAATTTCTCGTGAAATCGATGGAAACATAGATATAATTCTCTTTATTATACACCTTTTTTTTTCTTTTTTAAGGATGGGAAATCATCAAATGACTCCTTCCGCTCTGGATGGAGCGGTAGGGCGTGTACTAAAACCCATCCGTGTTCCTTCTAAAGCCCTTTGCGTTCCGGGGCCGCGGTGACTCTTGTGAACAAATTCCGCAACCCTGGCAATTATTATACACCCTTGCAACAATATTGAATTAAGTTCAATATTGATTAAATAGTGTGTATAGCTTATAGTTGCCATACAACTTGACAATAACGCCAGTCTTTTGGGTTTACTTCCAGACGACATTTTTTAATGCCAAATTTTAAGGTTTACTTAGGTGTTTTTGTTTTAAGTATATATTATAAGAATTTTGTAGGCTGAATCTATAAAAACTTTAATATAATCAACCTGAAGAGTTTGTTTGTTTGAACGCGCTAGTCTCTGGCACTACCAGTCGGATGTGGAAAATTCTTTTTGTCTATGATAGCCACATACATGATCAAGGTTATAGGCTATATGGGAACGGAAAAAACGGGACATAAGCGTACGACGTCGCAGGCAAAAGCTAGTATAATTATATGAAAAAATAGAGCCTATGATTCATGTAGGCCGTCGATGATAAAAACTGTGAAAATAGGTTGACTGTTTTAAGCTTCATCCGACAAAAGACTGCGTTAGATCAATCTGATAAGTCTACAGATATTATATAAGTAATACCGGTCTAATAAAAGAAACCAGTTTTGTTTTTCAAAACTATAATTCAAAGTCAAAGACGAGTTAAAACGGCAAACCGAAACATGCAATTATACGTAGTTTGGATATCCCCAAAAATCATAATTATTTTTAATCGTTTCGAGAGTCCAAAAGTAAAGTCCATCTCTCAACCTTTTGGGTTATCCCGTGCTCTCTATGACGTATATTATTTCACGTACCTAATCAAAATAGATATAAAACAAGTATATTGAACTAAATTGAACTTTGAACTGCATGTGTTGGCTACAGATAAAGATGGTCTTGCACGTTCTGCACTCGTGATTGAATCGGAAAGTAACTAAATTAATTCTATTGCTGCTTAGTGTACCTACGTACAAAGTATTTTAATAACTTGGAATTATATTGCAATTCCCCCTATTCATGCTATTTTTAATGCTGATACAAACTTCAGTGGTTCGTAGCCGACGAATGGCAATCGTTTTCTATGTTAGTATGCCGAAATTGTCATGTTACCAATAACTGACTACTTTACAATGTTAGAAGATCAGAACACTTTTATAATAGTAACTGGGATGTTGCAGTACTCTTAATGAATAGATAAATAGTGTTTTATAATCCCAAAGGACAGGACTAATGGGATATAAGTGTCATAATTATGTCAGTAATGAAGTACACACTACGGGGCAGTTATGTACCCGATTAATGGTAAATGAATAAAATACCGGGTTTTTGAAACTATTTAGTGATTTGACACATCAACCACGGTCCTACTTAAGGATTTACTTAATTGCTTTCTTTTATAATCAACCAACGATTAATTAGAAATATAATATTAAATGAGTTTTACTCATGTTTCGACCTTAATTGTTTCATAAGTTAAATAGTTACCAATTAATCAGTAAATGACTTTTTCAGATATATTAAACACGGTACCTGACAGACACAGACTGAGAATTTTGTTGAGTTAGTATATATAAAAATGAATCCCTATTTCCCTTGGTCACGGCATCACGCGTGAACGGCTGGACCAATTTCGCTAATTCTTTTTTTGTTATGTTTGTTATTGTCAGGAGAAGGTTTATGTGTAACAAATAAAAAAAATATACTACGGGCAAAGCCGGGGCAGGCTCCGGAGTCACCAAATTACATTGATCTTTACTCGTTTTGAGAGTTCAGCGCGTTGAGTAGGTACTTACCTATGCAATTTATTTTGTTACTGGGTTTTTCCATGAATTTCCTTGTCCAGCCTAGAGTCTAAATTTGTACCTGGTTGACAGCAGTAGGCTAAACGGTGCGTGGTGCGGTGCCCTAGTCCGAAACATGACATCTTGTTGAACTGCTCTAAATGCCCTTACACCTGCATCATTGAGGACTCAATTAATACCATTGATGCTGCTATAAACGTGGCCTAACCTACTGGACACAAAACGTATAAGGGGGTGACCCTTATAACTCGAAAAAGAAGATAAAATTGGCACAATCTGGCTACACTTCGTACTTTATCTCTGTCCACCACTTCGGGGAATTCAGGCGATATGAATATCATATTTATTTAAATTATTTAACTACGTAAATAACATGCAAGTTTATCACTAGTTACAGTAGGAAATAAACCATATTAATTAAAATTAAACGCAGTTCCAAGATTATGAAGCAACACTGTTTATTTTGAAGCAACACTGTTTATTTATTGTTGTTTTATTGAACATTATTTATGATTATCGTAAGTAGCGATGTCCTGTTTGTTCTTGAACTGGTAATAATTATTTTTCCAATTAAGACTCAGAATTATCCTTCTTCTAGGTGCAATGCGTTGAGTTTAATAAAATTGATAGTCATTGTATTGAAAAACCAAATTTACATTATTTATGGTTCCGTCCAGAAAAAGCCTGAAAGTCTGACAACCAGTCTTTCCAATGGATATCGTATATCCCAGTAACTGGGTCGTGCAGGTCAGAAAGGCACAACACTGGGTTTACAGTAGCGTTTAGCTAGAGCAGAAGCCAGTTTCAGTAGGCAGAAATCCAGTTTTCAACTCGTTTTAGTTGGATTTGCCATTGATCCAGCAGGAAGTATGTAGATCAGCCATCAGCTCTTCCGCATATAAATGAAAATACAATTCATATTTACTAGTATCAACGTGAAATGTCATTTAAATGACAATAGATGACTCAGTAACATTAGATGCAATCTTTTTATAACCCGCTTCTATTGTGAGCCGTGTCAATTGACCTTATTTACCAACCTTGGAAAAACCCCATACAAATGTGTGTAGATTGCAATGGTTTCTAGGGATTTACGAGAACTGTGAACGTTACTGTGGCACTAAAATCTATAATTCTTTAATGTACACCAAAACACGGCCAGGGTTGCGGAATTTGTTCGAAAGAGTCACCGCGGCCCTGGAAAGCAAAGGGTTTTAGAAGGAACACGGATGGGTTTTAGTCAGTAAGAGTCTGACACGCCCTTCTGCTCCACCCAGAGCGGAAGAAGTCATTTGATGATTTCCCATCCTTAAAAAAAAAAAACACCAAAACAACTTATATTAATACAGTCTTAATTAAGGCGAGCTTAACTCAGTATTGAGTTTTCTCTCAGCAAACCTTTCATTTTTTTTTGTCATTGACTGAGATCTGCATTGAGGGTAAGAACCTCATTTTCTACGATCACTGGTTTAACGTTTGGTAAATTGGTCTCGCCGAGTTCTTGGTTCGATTCCCAAATGGGGCGAAAAGTGTAGCTGGATATTTCCATTATAGGTAAACAGGAATTTCTCAGTAACAGCCCGGACTTTGGAAGTTGGGCGACAGAGAACTAAAGTTGTTGACATAGCTCAAAGAATAAGCAAGCTGAAGTGGCAATGGGCCGGCCATATTAGCCGTAGAACCGATGACCGCTGGGGTAGACGAGTTCTTGAGTGGAGACCGCGAATCGGCAAATGTAAGGTAGGAAGGACCCTTAGGCTAGGTGGAGCGACGAACTTCGCTGGGTGGCTGGTAGCAGGTGGATGAACGTTGCCGGAAATCAAGTTTAATGGCGTGCTAGGACTGCTATAGGCTGATGATGATGAGGAAAGCTCGTAAAGCGGTTGGTCCTGCACCTGATTTCTCTCCAGTCTTGTTGGATTGCCGTCCCATCCGACTATGAGAGTAACACACACTAGTGCACTATAATATCTAGTGCGTACATGGCTGGTCTCCGTTGAGATCGGCCACCGTGATCGAAATTCGGTCGGGGGAGTATATATGTATGTCACCGGATAATTGCAAACTACGAAAGATTACAAAATATCTTGAGAGAATATGAACTCTCGATAAATTGTCAAATGAACATTTGTTCTACAATTACACGAATCAAAATCTTGTATTCTATAATATCTCCGTGCCGGTCCGAGAAATTGTGGACTGACATAAACTGGCGACCAATCAGCACTATGGTCTACAATTTATCTGTTTTAGCGTGATACTTTAATTTGAAACTTGGCCCCTCATTGGTCTTTGTTGACCAATATAACTGACAATGAGACCAATAAGAGCCTTTTTTCCAGGTTTACTATCACACGAAAACTTGTGCTCTGATTGGTCGCCATTTTATGTCGAGAGATTATCGACTATCAAATTTTGATGCGTATAAACTTATTCCAAATGTGTAGTGGACAGTTTATCGAGAGTTTACAATCCCTCACGATATTTTATAATCTTTCGGAGTTTGCCATTTTCCGGTGACTTATATAAACCAGGTAACGCTGTGGTAGCGCAAGGCAATCTTAAAGCTTTTATACTTTCCTAAAATGGTTATCTCTGATTGATTGTTATTTTATAAGACAGGTAGTTGGCACTGATATTATTATCGTACTTTCAACTGAGTTTGGAGCCGACTTTAAGTCTAAGCAGAGACTGGAAACAAAATTTTAAGTATCGAGAACGTTGCTATCCGAATTCTGACCTTGTCATCTAGCTACTGATGAACATTTTCAAAAATGTAACTGCTTTTAAACCGTCTAAGAACCCAAACAGATACCGGTAAGTCAGTCATACGGATTGGAAATGAGTAAATCAGTTCCTTGGACAAAAATATGAAGATCCGAAACGTTTAAAAATTTCACTTTTTACATTATTCAATCCACATTTACTCTTGTTGTGTGGTCTAGGGTTTTTCCAAAATCGTGTCTGTTAAAACTGGGTCAGTGCACGACCGCAAATTAGCTAAACAAACAGTCAACATAAAAAAATATGTCTACACCACATTGGGTGACTGAACTAACGGCTTCTGTGTTATTCAACACTAGTTGTACCACCGTAAAAACCCAATACTATAGCCGAAGAAGGTGTGTTTGATAAATGGTGACTTGCAAAAGTTTACGTATTATACCTCACCAGTGACTCAAAACCCATACGTTTACAAACCATTTTACCTCGACCTACCTCTCCTCTCTCCGTGTCATCAGAAGTGGATGTCAGCACAGTGATTGAGTCAATCAAGCGGGGTCTACCTTGATTGGTCGCTGATTGACTTGGGCGAACTTGATATGTGACGTCATTGGCCGGTCGTATTCCCGCGTAACGCGTTGAATGGGGTTTTTACGCGCACTTAATAATGTTTAGAGGTGGCCTGTGCAAATATTTGAATGTTTTTGTATATTGAATTAATGTTATTTTATTAAAGTCTCACGACTGCCGTCTATATTTATTTTAAGTTATAGGCTAGTAGAGCAGAATCATAAATTGCCTATTCAATTTAAAAAATAATGAAAAAGAATTGCTTACTATCTAAAAGTAGCTTGGATTATTTTGGATAACCCATAAAATTGTGGTAGTCAAATATTTTTAATTATAATATATCAACACTTTTTAAGGATTGATTATTGCAGATATTAAATTCAAATATATAGAGCATTTTAGTTTTGAATTTAGTTGCTAAACAACTCAGATTTTTTTTATGAATATGACCTAAAATTTTACTGAAATATTATTGATAAAAACAAATGCCATCGTAATATCAAAATCAAAACTGAAACACAAACTCTTCTTTCACCAGAAACAAAACCCCAATCGAAAGGGAAAACAACTTAACTGTTCCGGTATTTCCATTTTCAAAAATTGCCAAGCTGTCTATAATTTGTGAAGTCTGTGTCCAGCGATGGTCCCGATAGCTCGCGAATTCATATTTATACAGTGTTCACTTGTATCGAGTCACAGTTCGAACCGAGAACCGAGAGCCACCGTGACAATAATTCGTGCATTCACCTTCAGTTGTTTTGTTGTGCGTGATAATCACAATATCAAAGGTAAATATTACTATTAATTCATTTGTTTTTAGCGAGCCGTTTGAACTTTAAAAAGCTCGTGTTTTATTGACAAGTACCTAGAAACGGGGTTAATAATATATACAGTGAAAATCCCTATCAAAGTTTTGTTTCTATTTACTTCTCGGTAACTATTCACCCCGTTTGACGGTAATTGCTTTTTCCTTTTAAATTTAAGGAGTTTCTATATAGTTGGTGATCCATTTTAGTGAACTTGTAGTATTCTGGTAGAATTGACTATATTTAGTAAGAAACAATAAAATTGGGATAACTCGGTGAATATTTTAAGAATATTTTAAAAATATGTAAGAACCATTTATTAAAATAGTATCCTAAATAATTAAAATTCTCAAGGTTTTATTAAATCTGCTTGTTAAAGTGTCTTTTTCTCAAAACCTAAGAGAGATGAACAATAGACGTTAAATACATACAAAATGGTTTTTTATCATCATAGTTGTAAAAACTTGAGAGTTTTTTACAACATTACGTGTTTAATTTCAAACAAGATTTCTCTGAGGAAGCTTGCATTCCTATGCAACATATTATTATGACTATAATTTGCACACTTTATAAGTATCGTGCAGCAACCGGTTTGAAAAAACAAGCCCACTTACGGCCAACTATCCTGCATCAACTATAATTTTATTAAGTATTGTTTTCTTTGTTTACAGAAAATGTCTGCCTACAAAGTACTTTTTGCGCTCGCAGTCTTCATCGTTGTGGCGAAGGCTCAAAGGCCGTTCTACGCTGGACTCAGCCCTATTGGATACCCAGCAGTGCAAACTGACCTAATATCAAACAGGTTCGGAGAAGACGAAGCATACCCAATCGAGGCTAGGGGTGACAGGAACCTCATCAACCGCCTGGACGCACTCCCCGTCGACAACCAACCCTTCTGGTACCTGAACTGGAAGCAATATGAGGACTTCAGACGCAATCCTCAGAACTACCCTCAGAGACCGAACAGTTTCGTTGGTACCAAATAAATGAAGAATGACAAGTGTATGTTGTAAATGTGTGGATCGATTTGGAATCTCGATTCTAGTATTCGATTCTTGACTGACGTATGAATGTGAATCGAAATTACCTACTCATAAAATTTGGTTGTAAGCGAAACTGGTTTCGTTTGGAGCGACTGGGGTTCCTAAAAGCAGTATTATTAAAATTTTGATGTGTTTTTGAAAGTTCAGAGCAAAAACTTATTTGGAGTGATTTTGAAAGTGTTTTGTTTTAAGAATGTAGAACTTTTTGTTATAATATTAAGTCATTGGATTATTTATTTTCACTGGCACATTTTTAGTTACAATTCTGTTATATATAATTTTGTGTTCTAGTGTTATAAATAATTGCAATTTTTATGCCATTATATTGCATTTACCAACTATTTTTATAAAATAAATATTTTTTTTTAAAAGATAACTATTTTTATTTCTTCTCCAATTGCATACTTACTAACAATAATAAAAACTTTACATACAACAAAGAAAAAGCAAATGTTATTATTTTTGCAATGGCACGCGCAAGCAAAAAAAGAAAATAAATTAGACTTTCACGAGTGACTGAACTGAACTGTTCTTTTATGAGAAGCTTTTGATATTGGAAACTTCAATTGAATGTTTTTTTTCCTTTTAAATAATTATAAAAGAAACCAACACAGATAAAATTATGAACAAACTTTGGTTTCAATTTGTGCCTAGTTTACTGTAATAGACAAGCCAAAAGTGGAACTTCACCAGACCTGCTATTTACGCCAACGCACCGTGCTATTTTGAAAAAAAAACACAACATAAAAATTGGTGTAGCTTGGAGATAAAAAACGGTACAAAATTAATGAATATAAGTAAGTTTGTAGAGAGAGAAATGAAAACTCCATAAAAAACAGAACTTTTTTTTATTACTTGATAAAATTGCTCTACTGAAGTGCTTTTTTTATTAGCAAAAGTAAGTTTTCTAGTCCAAATTGGTTCATACAATCTGATTTCCAAAGTTTTGAATCCTCTAAAAGATTTTCAATTTCAAAGAACATTTAAATGCTTATCTTCTCTAAAATTAAATTTAATCTAAATGCATTCGATGGCGCAATACTTTACCGGCTTGAAAAAAGAGGTATTGCCATTTTTTAACAGTACAAACAACGTGTAACAGAATAAACACAATATCTCTCAAGGGGTCATTGTACTCATCATTATGAACAACTTTTGCTATGGGACCAACACTGAAATTGCGAAAAACACACACACAACACTTTGCAGCAAGTCTTAAAATGTTAATAAAACATAATTAGAAATCTGCTTAAATTCCATTGTCAGATAACATGACTCAAACTCAACTCAACTCAACTCTAAGCATTTATTTCAATTGAACCATTACAGGCACATTTGAATTGTCAAGGTCGGTCTGTCCAAAGAGATGAAGCTAATTGTACGTTCCAAAGCTAGCTCGATCTCTATGTAATGGAGAAGGAAGTGCAAGAAACCCCACGGACACTCTTTTAAATCAATGTTTTTTATAATGATATGGTTACATCATTCGTGTGAAAATTATACAAACATACATATATGTAGAAAGACTTGCACGATCAAGTGTCTGAAGTAAAAAGAAAGAGCAACAATTCAAAGAACAAATAATTAAAATAAACCGTGGCAGCTGAGACATGACCAGTCCTAGCTGACGGCGCTCGCTCAGCAATATGACGCCTGCGCTAGCACTATTCGACATCATGCATGTTTTCCTTCAAGGGGTAGGCAGAAATGTATCTGTAGTATTTCTATATTTTAGATGTTTTTAACCATCTGCGACAGGTTATACAGAAGACCGAATAGTATAATCTTCCCCTCTGCTTATCGTTTGTGGACTACGAGAAAGCCTTCGATTCGCTTGAGATTTGTTCTGTGCTGTAGTCTCTCCAATGGTGCCAGATCGACTATCGGTACATCGAGGTGCCGAAGTGTTTATACGGAAACGTCAACATGTCAGTCCAACTTCAGGATCAGACCTCTAAACCTAACCTCTAACAGCGGGGTGTGAGGCAGGGAGACGTCATTTCTCCGAAACTGTTCACGGCTGCAAGGGAGGATGGCTTCAAGGTTTTGGACTGGGAAAGGCTAGGCATCAATGTCAATGGCAAGTAAATCACCCACCTTCGTTTGCCAACGATATAGTAATCCTGGCTGAGACTATGGAGGACATCAGTACAATGCTCGATGACCTCAGTAGAGCTTCTGAAAGAGTGGGTCTTAAAATGAACATGGACAAAATCAAGGTCATGGTTAATACTCATGTAACAGCCACTCCTATCAAGATCAGAGACTCTACACTCGAAGTTGTACACGAATAGGGCTAACTTCGAGAACGAGGTCAAGCGTCGAATCCGACTGGGCTGGGTGGCGTTGGGGAAGTTGCGCGGTATCTTCTATTCTCACATACCACAATGTCTCAAGACGTAAGTCTACAACCATCGCGTGTTGCCAGTGATGCCTTATGGAATTGAAACGTGGTCGCTCACAACGGGCCTCATCAGAAGGCTTAAAGTCACCCAAAGGGCAAGGAGAGGGCAATGCTCGGAGTTTCCTTGCGTGATCCGGAAGACCGCGACCGCGACCGCGTATCGGAAGACATAGCGGAAGGCCTCCCACAAGGTGGACCGAAGACCTTATATGATACAACTTGCACTATAATATGTTAACAAGTACTCGACGGCTACATATAAACATTCATATATTTGTAAATCAATTTTATATTTAGTTTTACTATAAATAAGAAAACAGTTATTACCGCAAGTCATACGATGTGAATGAACTACTTAATTAACTACTTCATTTATTAAATATTTATTTATTTACAGGGTTTGTTCTAAAAAGAATATGTCATGTGTCTTAAAAGTAATAATCAGTTTTAGTACTCGTTCACGAACCTCATTAATATGTACTTCACATGGTCTACTCTAACAAGGACCCGTTTAGACGCACTTCTACTATAATAGTAGGCCTACGATAGCCTCTACTTAACCAACAGATCTTACTTTTAGCGGGAGAAATCTCTTAACTTACCTGCGTTGTTAAACAGTCATTGATTACATCAAGACTAGATCTTGCATTGCTCATTACTCACAGAAGAACCCTGTACATAAATGACGAAATCATCCGCGTACTGGGATATACATGTTGTTCTGCTATTGTTTATATATATCCAATGTTATTATATTAACTAAAAGTGGAGAGAACGGACCATCCTGAGGCAAACCGCACCCTGAATGTCTACTAATACAACTGTTCCCAGATCTTATTTTGAGTACTCTTCTATGAAGAAAATCCCATAAATATTTACAAATGCGTGATTTTACTTTAAGTTTATCCAAAACATTGATTAAAATAGTATTGTTTACATTGTTATAAGCATTATATAAATCTAAAAAATAAGCAATAGTAGAATAACCCTCGGAAAGCCAGTTTGTACTGTGGAGATAAAACAATTAAGGCCGTCTAGACACGACCTTTTTTTTATGAAATCGCCCAATGACTCCTTCCGCTCTGGGCGGACCGAAAAGGAGTGTCAAACTCTTACTGACTAAAACTCACCCGTGTTCCTCCTAATGTCCTTTGCGTTCCAGGGCCGCGGTGACTCTTCAGAACAAATTCCGCAACATGAGTACCCCTATGGAGTCCAACTGTGTCACACAGATAATGTTTGAAATTTTGATGAATTTTACATATACATGATAGCAAAGGATATGGGTCGGAGTGAAAAAACGTTACAAGGGTCGCGACCAGGTTTTGGAATAGGTGTGATACAAATGTCGCGCCACTGAGAGGGGCAAAACTGTGTTCAAAAAAGTTATTAAATAATGTAAGTAATAAAGATTTACCTGAATCGGGTAAATTCTTAAACAAAGAATAAGATTTATCATCTAATCCAGGAGATGTATCCTTAGACTTGATACATTTATGTAGCTCTTGCATGGAGATCTCACTATCTAATTTAGGGTTATTATGGTGGGCCGACTCCTAGTCGGGGACACATATTCTGGGGTTAAAGAATTTCAGACTTGTAGCACTTTGGGCGTTTTACAAAATGTCCAGGCAAATGATAACCTTTCAGCCATTTCATTTTGCGCCACATTTCAATAGACTTTGTAGTGTGGTCAACTGAGCAACAAAAATTTTGCTAGTTCTCTCCCTTAGCCTGACGGATTAGCCTTTGCGATATACTTATGCGGCTGTTAAGAGTATCAAGGTTCTAGGATTACGCCTAAATTTGGACACTGCAAGCCTACGTTGAGCCACAGCGTGTGATGGTTTTGCAGTCCAATACTTCTTTGGGATGAAATTTGAAGTGGGGTACTTATTGGTTAAATTATAAAAACAAGATGAATTTGTGTCTACATCTTCACTCAGAATACTCTTTTTGAAGTTGATTCGGCAAACATAAATAATTTTATTTTAGTTCTAGATGCTTTTTAAATGAAGTCCAGTCTGTTTTGCCAAAGTTTATTTTAAATATTGAAGGAAGATATGACGTACATAATGTTGAAATTTGAATTATTATTAATTGGTCGCTGCCTAGGTTTTCATTTAACACGGTCCAATTGAGGTTCAACGCAATATCTGTGGACACCAAAGATATATCAGAGGAAGGCTGTTGTAAATGATTGTCAACTAGACGAACTCTCGTATATGTATAAAAATTGCTGTCCATAAGCGAGTCATGAATAAGATTGCCTCTATTGATAACAGATTATCCCAATTCTGCTAAGTGATTACGATTCTAGACGGGCAGTAGACAGTAACAATACTTCCAAACGGATCACAATTGTATAACTGCACGCACACTACCTTAATACCGGTATTATTCACATGAATGGCGTCGCAGCTGCGCTTTAATAGTATTGTGCACGATGAAAGCTGCACCACCGCATGAGTCATCCTGGTCCGCGCGGTAAACAACACGAATATTAATTTAAAAATGACTTTCTGATGGAGCCATGTTTTACTAAAGGCTGCAATATGATTTTTTCCTGGAATAAATATAATAGAACGATGCTAACTTAGGCCTGATACTTTGGGTATTCCACTGCAGGATATTTAATTTAATAAAATTGTCAGCCATCACAACTTATAAAATAGTGAAACATAATTAATATTTATAAAATAGTTAAACATTTTTATTATTTATAAAGTCGTTAAACATAATTAATTTCTAAGAAAAGAGTTAAGCATAATATCAATATTTATTTGATACCGAAAATTTGTTTTTTCATTCTTTACATTGTTCTCACATATATAAGCAACATGGTTAATATAACCAGGATTATTGTAAACATAAAATGGTTTAAAAGAGTGTCCGTGGAGTTTCTTCTACGTTCTTCTCCATTGATTCAATCTATGTACATAAAACTCGTACCATTTCTCTCGATTACTTCTAACAACTACGAAAAATATGGGTAATACTAATGCATGATTGTTATATAATGTTAATATTCTTACTAGAGGCAGTAATAGTAACGTCACTAGCATGGACATTAGGAAATATCATAAATAGAACACATCCAGACAAAACAATGACTTCACTCAATATAAATATTGTTACGCGTCAGAATTAATGCCGAGTATCGAGTAGCAGAACTAGTAGAGTCAAGTACCTTCTAGACATTTCTTTGCCAGAACATTCTACTCTTCTCGATATCTGGTCAGTGGGCACTGGTAGATACGAGTACTTTCCAGATGTTTCTACAGTAGAAGGTTCTGGAATTAATTGACCTATACAAGGCCAGCATAGTCTGCGACCGGGGCGGTATTGGATTTGCGATACAAGCGAATACTTCGGAAGGGATCTTCAAGTGCGATTAAAGTGATCAGTAGTGAAGTTATGTTTTATAATTAGTGAGTTTAAAGTTGTAATTAGTGTTTTAAATTAAAGTGTAATTTTGGTTATTTAATCGGCTGCTGTTATTGTCACGAATCCCCAGCTCGTAACAATATCATAGTAGCTAGATACAACCGACCATAAGCCCTCAGATTACATTTATAACTTCAATAATATTTGGAAGTATCTATGAAACTCATGTTTGACTTAACAAAGAAATAAAGTATTACTATTAAAATGGTAAAATATAAATAATAATAGTAAATATAAACTTTTACTAAGTCCACGTAAAACATGTGACATAAACAAACAACCAGTAGTTCTTTACAGATAGTAAAAGAAGAAGTGAACAAATATTATTCTTGGTATCAATATTATATTTTCATGCATTGAAAACCAAATGTTGTTGAGTAGAATAAAAAGTTGCTAGAATAGCATTTGGAAACACATAGTTTCTGTAGTTTTACATCAAATGATTTCTTCCGCTCTGGTTGGAGCGTGGTGAAGGGCGTGTCAGACTCTTACTGACTTAAACCCATCCGTGTTCCTTCTAAAGCCCTTTGCGTTCCAGGGCCGCGGTGACTCTTTCGATCATATTCTGAAACTCAGACAGGCTCTGGCCCTCGGACCCCATCTCCTATGCTGACATCTCTTTGAGGCGCGCGTGGATAGCGAGCCACCCAACGCTCGTCGAACGCAGGCCCGCGCCTTCGGTGGCTGGGAATTGCTCTGCGACTCCCGACGCCCGGGGCGTCTTCTACAGAATTATTTTATGATGCAACATGATGTGAGATCGCAATGGTGATTCTGCAGTTATTAGTGAAATCCATTTCACTTCATCATCAGTCACTCTTGCTCCATTTTCACTGGTGTAGTTATCAGACATGGCTAATTTTCTCTGGCATGGTTTGGATTAATTCTTTTTTATCTGACGGCTCCAAAAGGATGGCAATGTTTATGGGAGGGCCACTCCCTAAAACTAGCGTTGTTTCCAAAATAACAAAACAGTAGGTAAATAAAAAATAAATAAATCTAAAACAAACACAGAAATATATAACATTACAATAAAATATAAACTTCACAATTTGAAATTGAAAGATAGAATAGACCTGCACTAGGGAGCAATGAATCTGAATCACAAAAAAATATAAATACTACTGTTATAAATGCGAAAGTTTGAATGGATGGATGCATGTTTGTTACTCAATCACGCCGGAACGGCTGAACGGATCTTAATGAAATTTGGCACAGAGATAGATTATAGTCTGGAAAAACACCAAGGGAGTATTCATCAAGGGAGTATATTCCCTTGAGATAATTTCCGATACTTATGGGAAGCCGCTAACAGGTATCTTGGAAACTAAGAACACTGACTTTTAGTATCTTAGTTATTTTTGATTGTTTTCGCGAATCAAGGAAACGATAACGGGGCAGGCCCAGAAAGAGATGGAAGGATGCGCTGTACTCCTTCTAAAAGGACTGGCCCAAAATTGCAGTAGACCGGGGAAAGTGGAATGAGGTAAGGGAGGTATTTGCCCTGCAGTGGGGTAGCACAGGCTCAAAATATTAAAAAAAATTAGTATTATTGTAATCACTTATTCGATTGATTTGTTTAACTTATAATAATACTTGCAAGGACATGTATGATGAGTAAGTTCAGTGCAAAACAAAAATCTGTCATATTGATACAAATAGGTAATAATCTCGCCTTATCAATACAACCATAAATAAGTTATTCATTTTGTTTTAGTGGTATGCGTCATGCTTGCCGCAAATAGACCCTTTTCTTTCGTTTTTTTTTTCAAATATCCAGTTAATTATTTTGTGCTACAAGTAAGCAAGTAGCAGTGTTGGGGAATTAATCAAGTAGATGAAAGTATCCGAGCATCCATTTCAAAATATCGACATGAACTATAGACATTTTGAAATAAATTATTTGAAAAAGCTTGCATTTGTTATATTCTTATGATACTTATGGTGACCCTGATTCATTACACTCGATTGCAAATGTATTTTAACTGCAAAATAAAGCAGAAGTACTTATTAAATTTAAATTTATGATTTTCCTGTAACAGGAATATAAGTAACTGTACCTACATTTTAGTGACAAACAAAGGTGACATCACATGACCTAATATTATAAATTAAAGAAATATAAATAAAAAATAATATTTTTATAATATTTCGAAGTTGAATACAAAATACAAAATATTTAATAGAACAAAAAACAGTTAACAATGATTTGTGTTCGTTAACAACCGCATTAGTACGGATACGAAACTAAGTTTAATACATAGGTACATATAGGGGATCTTATATATATCTCTCAAATTAAACGATGATCATAACAATATAAACGGATTTAATTCTGACAATTAGTGTTCGGTTCAACCGTCGAACAAACAAATACGAGTAGTAGGCTTTCAAACGTCAAAAATGTCATACAAAGTGTTGTTATAATCAACTCTGATTCGATACAATTAATATTTTACTAGATTAATAATAATAACTACTATTAAAATATTTACTAAATTTAATACAAATATACTGTATTCATGGTTGCATACTATAGTAGGCGCCAGATAATCGTGCAATAACGGTCATTGACCCACCTACAATTATTGACATTTTTAATTTGAAAAACGGAATTAATGACACAAAGCCGTCCCGAATCATCATCTCTCGTGATCCTTAACATTGTCTAATAATGAAAAACGATTCATATTTAATTGTTCAGGTACCTATTAACAGTTATTAGGGAAAGGTCAATATACTTTATTCCACATTTATCTGGCGCCTACTATAGATAGGATTTTACAAAATACCCACATCTTGGCTAATAAACTTTACACTTAGGAAGCGACAAAAAATTACAACATGCACGATGTGTTACGACGACGCGATATTATAACATTATTTTCTCAATATTGCCGAATCTAATGAATTAATCGCGAATAGAATCAGCGCAACCACTCATGAAACGAAGAAAACTATCTTTCTAAATTTTGGTGTCTTTAAAGATTATACACACAGTTCTAAACCACAACTTTAGAAGCGATTTATTTCGTTTTCTGCGTAACACTGCAAAGCTAAAAAAAATTGATCACGAAAAGATTTTAACATTTTTATTTCAGGAATTAATTCAGTCGCAAGATCTGCTGGTTCGAGTAAAATCGCGGATAATGGCTGGTAATAACAATAATTTACAAAGGAGCAGACTAGTTCTAGTTTAAAAGTAGGTTTCTTATACTTGGCAAGGACCATAAATGCACGGAAATAACGTAGTTTTGCAAAACTTGTGTTACAAATTCGCAATGTATTAACGATGGCTTCGTTGTGTCCATTTGAAGGAATGTAAGTTTTTTAAAACCCCAATATACTTAGGTTATACTGAAAGTTTCTGGATTCTGATAAATAAGACAAGATATAAGACTTACGATACATTTACTGTTTTTCAAATTATCTTCCCTCGCAATGAATGCACTTTTGAATTCGCTGAAACCATTGTATAAAGCAGTTGGAACCGTCTTCCTTAGGGACCTCTTGAATGGCTTCATTGAACGCATTCACCGCCGATTCAGGGCTCTTAAAACGTGTGCCTCTAAGTTGTCGTACGGTATCAATATTAGATTTTGCAACCGCAGTCGTCGGCCGACCTTCACGTACCTCGACATTGAGATGATCGTGTTAACGTCTAAATTCACCAAACCACGAATAATCAGAGCTGCGACATGGTGCTTCATCCATCACCAAATGCCAATTGAAGTCTTTGGCAATTCTTTTGTTGACTTAAGCTACAGCGAAAAACAAATGAGAGTCTCGCAAATTAAACAAAAAGTAACATGTTTCCAAAGAGTTCCATTTTCGAATTACTTAATTGTTTTTTTCATTCTTTTTTTGTAATTGGCCAGATCCAGAAACTTTCAGTAAGCCCCATATTTAATGTTTTTCTTTTGGAGTCGATGGTGACCTTTAAACATTTTGTGTCCAGTAGGTGGCTATGCTTATAGCGGCATCGGTGTTATTCATTAGTATCCTCAATGGTGCATGTGTAAGAGCACTTGAGGTATTCCAACTAGTGGGCCATATTTTGGATGGGGGCACTGCACTCACATTTGGTGTGTCTTCTCTGTCGGTACGCTCTTGCCAGAGCGTTCGTGGTCGTCATGTAGTGTTCCGAGCAGTTACGATCTTCTTCACAATTTCTCGCCATTTTTGCCTATTAGCGGTCATCCTGGTCACATTTGGCGTACTTGACACCAAATGTAAGTGTGTCAGTAAACTCCCATTGCCAAGTTGTATTTGCAGCTGCTTGTACTTGGGTTGATCATTAAAAATAATTTGACCACAACAGCAAATTGTTGTTAGAAAATGATTTAGTTTTTAGGTCTTTGTTCTTAATTTGACATCGAACAGTTCTTTTTACATTATAATTGTTTATTTATTTATTTAGAAAGAAAAAAAGTTTATTTGCGACAAGCATGACGCATACCAAAAAATAAAATAAACAAATTGATTGAGATTTGCGTCACATTCGTGCAAAACGCCATCTCTCAGCATAATGCTGGGACTCTTTATTCACTTGGTTCTAGTTGCAACCAAACAGTAGTAGTGCATATACCTACTTCTTGGCGACGATTGTATACAGTTATTTTATCATTGAAATATTGAACGAGGTCGTTACTTTTAACTGCAATACTGGAACACAACCTCTTCTTCAAAAACATTTTCTAGAAACTTTATTTCTTTTTAGGGTTCCAAACGTCAGTATGTAAACAACTAAATGAAGTTAGACTCGCACTTGACCGGCTTTTTTTGTTACTCTGTAAAGAAAATGGATTTCTATACTTTTATGTATATTAATAAAATTACCTGTACGGCTATCATGTGTCTTGTAGCTGTTGAGTTTGTTACGTCATTTTTTCCCAGATAAAATACCAAAGTCAAAGTCAAAGCATTTATTTCAAATAAACCATTATCAGGTACTTTTGAATTGTAAAAGTCAGTCCGTCAAAAACATGAAGCTATTTGCACGTTCCAAAGCGTAGATCTCTATGGAGAAGAACGTGCAAGAAACTCCACGGACACTCTTTTAAATCATTTTATGTTTACAAAAATCCTGGTTACATTAACCTTGTTGCTTCTAATTATGAGAACAATCTAAAGAAAGAAAAAACAATTTATAGTAGGTATCAAACATTAAAATGCAACTAAGGGATGACCAGTCTCCACCGACGGCGCCCGGTCACGAACAAGTAAAGGGCATGCAATGCAGTCTGAATAAATGATTTTCAATTTTGGTTTTATAAATGAATCATTAGTGAACCAACTGACAGTCGCTATGTCGACTATTATGGTCTAAATTGTTACTTCATTAAAATTTTAAAAATAATTAATAACTTATGTACGTGCCTACACAAAATATAACGTGACAAACAGGAAAATGAAAAATAATTTGATAAGGGCTTAATGTAGTGAACTCATTTTAATATGAACTTTTACTCCAAAGACTCGCCGATTCAGTTGAAAGACTTTTAAACGACTGAAAGTGCAATATTTAAGGCTATCCAAAAGTCTTTCAAATTCTTTACAAAATTTGAAGCAACTGTGAAAGTCAAAAGTGATATACGCTATGTCTGATAACGATACTAGCGAAGATAACTCAACAGATTTTGCTGATACTGATTTTGAATCAGTACTTAATAACATTACCAGATATATTATGTTGGCCCTAACATTTGCTGCGTTGGTATACGGAGTGACATCGTGGTGCGTCATGAAGAAGTTTCGTAACTATAGAAACTATTTGTTCCTCAATGCCATTTTGGCAAACTTTTTACTGTATTTTGTATTACTAAGTAGTACAAATCTAGCCGAGACTATTATTTTACAATGGATTGCTTTATTCGTGAGTCTTTCACTACTGTATGTAAGGAACTACTGGTTGGTAATTCTGTGTCATATGTTTTATGTAGACTTTGTTGTAGTTTTCAATACTCATAATATCCAAAGGAGATATTTGAAAAGTTTCTGTTTTGCTTGGGGCATGGGTTTAATGTCTAGCTTGATTTTAACATGTTTTATATTGCAATCAGTAATAGATGTGTCAGTAAATTTAGTCGAGATAGCATTATATAGTTTACCTTTGATTGCCAACTCTTGTTTTTACTTTAAAATAGTATATTCACTTTGTCGTAGTTTTAAAACGAGTGGACAAACATCTACTAATATCAGACGTCGCTTGTATATAGCCACTTTAATATTTTTATTGAGCGATATTATTATGTTGCCCGATTTTTCTTTACTAAAAACTCACATTCCTCCTGAGAGTAGAATAATACTATTTATTATAAAAACATTATTTTTTAATTTAAATGCAATTGTGGTATCTGTATTCTTTGTAATTATAAAAAAAAACCGTGAAATATGGTGTGAATTGTATGCAAGTAAAGTGAATCAACGGTCGTCATCGGGAGCAACTGTAGCAAGATATGTGAATCAAGATAAAAACATTCATGGAGGAATAACTCCCGAACATGTTGTTAGCCAGTCAGAGGTTCTTGTTGCATAAAAACTGTCGTATTAACTTACTAAAGGTGGTTAAAGAAAAAAAAATAGATACTAAAGCTATTTTTGCAAGTATAATTTATGGATGGCAACGTTTTATCGGTTTTACTTAGAATATGTTTAAATCATAGAATTAGTAGGTTATTACTTAGTTGTTTAATAAAACGGTGTATCAAAATATGCATATTGATACACATTTTGGCCATATTAGGCATATTTCGGCATATGTCGGCCTGCTGAAAACTTAGAATTTAAACAATATTATTTGTGTAATTAAGTTGAGTTTTATAAATTAATGAAAGGTAGATAGTACAAGTGAATGTTTATTTCAATCATACTTATAATTGTCTTGTTTAGTTTTACACATTTCTTTCAATTTAAATAAAACAAAATTACTGTAAAGTTTATTTTTTTACTTTCAATTTCAGGAATTCATGAGTAGGAAGGATAGTCACCTTATTAGCTTTGGTTTAACTTAGGATAATGTAGTGTAGTAATCTGAAGTGATCTGTAATAATCAGGTAGAGTAGAAGAGTAGAATTAGGTAGAGTTATTTATGTAGTTCCATCGAAATGTTGATATTAATATGGATCTTCCCGGGATTTCTAATAGACAATCCCGTGTGGCCAACAATATTATAAATAAATAATAATATTTTTTCTTTTGTTCTCACAAGCTTTGTTGTGTCAACTACAAATGTGGCAACATCGCGGGTGTACGCATTGGAATTTTGCAACTCGAACATCCAATGTCGATGATGTAAATTTGACAACGTCACGCGTGTAGTGGTTTAAATTGTGTAAAACCAAATTACTTTTTCATTTAATAAATCGCGGGATTTTTCTGCTCTTTAAAATTAATCTCGGGATTTGAAGCATATCCACTTTATTCTTTCACTGTATGAAATCAGTGTAAGTACATAAATAACTGTACCTAATCCTATCCCACAAACATCATCCTGTGCTTCGCGAATTCATTTCTCAGATTGGTCTTCATACAGAAAGCCTGCCGCAGTATATCTAACCACCGTAACTCTTCCGTGGAAGCAAGAATTTGCCGAGGCAATACAGCCAGACGAGTCCCGGAGAAAAGATTCAATTGTCGCAACAAATTAATTTCAAAGTACACTAAAGACGAAGCTCAAGTACAGTAGAAAAATATGTAAAAGCAAAAGTGCAAGTTGAGAAGTAATGTCAAAGAACAGCCATTTATTGGCTAAATATGTACCGGCTCAGCAGCTATCATTATAATAGTAACTATGTATAATAATAGCTGTTATTGACCTGTGATATTTGTTATTCTGAATTTAATAAATCTAAAAAACAATGAAATAAAAATCGTGGTCGTTAAATTCTTTTAACAGGCTTCAAAAAAAGGAGGTCTGTGTACTTTTTTTCGTTTGTGTATTTACTGGCTCATAACTCCATCATTATGAACCGATTTGAAAAATATTTTTTTAAGTGACACGATATTTTTTCCGGTTGATTCCATAGATATTTCATCAAATCGGTTCAGTAGTTTAATTAAAATCAAAAATGCTTGAAAAAATATGTCATCCAAGGAAACGAAATTGCGTATATTGATTTCCTGCTGTGACTTCCCTGTGGTGTTTTTAGTTGTAGTTGTAGGGTACAACTAAAAACTTTTTACAAAAAAACACAACTGGTTCCAAAACAAAAAATATGAAAATATGTTTAATTTCGGAAGTCGGTGTTGAAATACGAAGAAACCTTAATGATTCGTAGTTGTTTTGATCGGGTTCGAGGAGGAGATATTAGGCAAAGAACAATGCCTTTTTTTTTAAGGATGGGAAATCATCTAATGACTTCTTCCGATCTGTGTGGAGCGGAAGGGCGTATCAGACTCTTACTGACTAAAACCCATCCGTGTTCCTTCTAAAGCCCTTTGCGTTCCAGGGCCGCGGTGACTCTTTCGAACAAATTCCGCAACCCTGGCAGGCTCTGGTCCTAGCGGGCCCCGTCTTCTATGCTGACATCTCTTTGAGGCGCGCGTGAAACACACAGCGCCATCGATCCGGGCCTGGTGGTGATCGGACAGCGAGCCACCCAACGCCCGCCGTCCGCAGGCCCGCGCCTAAGGTGGCCGGGGATCGCCCTGCGACTCCCGACGCCCGGGGCGTCTTCTCCTGTAGCGGCGGTTGGGGCGAAGGCCTTGCCTTTCCCTCGCGCGGCCCGCCTCCTCCTTTGCTATCATTACTGCTTCGCAGAAGGAGGTGACCGCTTCCCAAGCCTCATAGCTCCGGACCATGGATTCAACCAGGGCTGGTCGCGAGAGGTCGCCGCCGCTGATCGCCTCGACAAGAACACGGTGGTGCTCAGCCCAAGCAGGGCAGACCTCCACCGTATGCTCCACCGTGTCCTCCGGGTGATCATCACAGTGCTGACAACCGGGAAAGAACAATGCCTGCTACGATGATTTTAAAAAAGTGTGGTTGCGAAGAATGAAAACTGTCGGGTTATTGTAGACCAAGAATGTTAAGTAGATACCTGCAAATATGCATAGATGCAAAGCCATGCCATATTTCGGTATCTTAGAAGGCTATAATGACTGTAACGTGAGATTACCTTTTTTTTAAACTTTGTCCCAGATTAGGAATTTCTCCCGTGGTTGCATTTACAAACATACAAATTCACATACACAAACAGCCAGACCCGGAATCTATAGGCCATACAAATATTTGTTGCGTGTGGGAATCGAACCCGCGACGCGCAGCGCAGCAGCCAATCGCTCAACCACTGCGCCAATCGTGTCGTCAAATGTTTTGATGACGTTTTGTGTTTCATTGACTTTCACTAGCTTTTGACAGCGGCTCGTGAATAATATGAAAATAACTCTGTGGGTACTGGGCACGTACTACCTGGTAAAAGTATATCCTATATGTCTTCCACTTACCTGCCTTAAAACCTACAAACGGTTATAGGGTTCCTTAGTCTGTCTGTCCGTCCGCAGTTTAGCTCAGAGACGCTTAGCGCTAGAAAGTTGAAATATGGTATTGGTATACATTATTAATCACGCCGACAAATTGGTGAAATAAAATCTTGAAATACATTTTTTTTTAGGGTGGGCCCCCTGCCTATAAAGAGGCGATGTTTTTTTTTATCGTCTACCCCATGGCGTGGGGTGTCGTTGGATAGGTTGTTGTTCGGTCGGGTTTGCTAAAACCATTTTTCCATCCAAGGATACGTTTGCGAAATATTAAGTTTAAGAAAATTAAGAAGTGCATTAATAACTATGTAATGTAATTGTATTTTACTATTTTTCTGGCATGGTATAGGAGACGGGTAACTACGGAACACTACACTGTGCGTGGTCCGACACGCACTTGGCGGTTTTTTTTACCTATACTATAAAGATATTTCCTATTCTATCCTGTAGGATATACATAATTTTATATGCCAACAAAACCATTATTAACAAGACTAATATTTTATGTCGGGCTGAAGGGCAAAATACGCGGTACGACATGTAGGATTGCGGTCATCAGACGATTTACAATAGGAAAAATTAAAAATATTTAGTTGGTACATACCTATGTTTTAATTTATTTTCCTATCATTCGTATCAGGAAGTTCAGTTACATATTGCCTACTATCAATTTGTTTCCGAAACTACGCTTGTGGTAGCTTGACGTCCAGCTGTTCGCAGAACTACTTCATAGAAAAGTTGTAAACTAGAAGTGGATTAATCCAAACTGTCACGTCTGATAACGATACCAATGAACACGGCTAATCAGTGATGGAAGATGTAATGAACTGGAAATTAACAGTATCTGCAGAATCCAATGTATTTGTGCTAATCCGGATTCGTTGCTCTCAATTGTTAAATTTGCGAAGTGGTTAAACTTTACTGTTAAAGACTGTTACTACTGGCAAGGTACTGTTTGAATTTAATTTTTTTCCAAAAAGTTTGAATACTAGTGATTCAACCCAAACCGTCCAAGTGAAATATTGACATGACTGATAATTGTACTAACGAGAGTGACTGGCAAATGACTGGTGATGAAGTTGATTGGATTTTAATAATGACTACAGAATCCATTGTGATTGCGCTGTCAATAGTTACGTTGGTATACGGTCTCTCATCATGGTGCATCATAAAGAAATTTCGAAACTACAGAAACTACGTGTACCTAAACACTATTTTAGCAAATCTTTTATTTTACTCAACTGAACTTACTTTCCAAATGTATGAGAATGTATTATTGGTACCAAAAATAATATTCATTCTATTCTTCTACTTATTAACTGTAAAAAACCACTGGCTGTTAGTTATGTGTCACATGTTTTACGTAGACTTAGTAAAACTTTTCGATAGCAATATACAAAGTCGAAATTTAAAAAGTACTTTTTTTGCCTGGATTGTGTCCTTTATTTCATTTAGCATGTTAATTCTTATATCTTATTGCTTTGTAAAACCAAATATAGTTTTCTTAGATCCTGCAAATAATATAGAAATTATAAATGTAATCTGTATCTTCTTTTGTGGAAGTTCACTTTTACCCTTGATAACCAACTTTTGTTTGTATATTATAATAGTATATTCACTTTGTCGTAGTTTCCAAACAAGGGCACATACAGCTACTAACATCTGGCGTCGCTTGTATGTAGCTACTTTGATATTTATACTGAGTGACGTTATTCTTTTGTCTGGCTGTGTTTTAACAATGACATTTCCCCATGTTCACGCGACTGGAGTACCGCCTCTTCTAAGAATATTAACATATAACTTTAATGCATTTGCACTACCTATATTTGTTGTCATTGTAAAGAGTAACCGAGTTTTATGGTACAATTTTTTTATAATTAAATTTAATGAACGGTCATCGCTATCAGAAATACATAATCGTCATGATAACATGTGTGGAGGAAATATTTGTGAAAATGATGATTCCAGGGCAGTAATTGTTATATAAAAATAATGGATTCATTAATTAGATCAAGGAATTCGAGAATTTGTATTTTTGTAAACAAACCAAACTTAGCCAATATATAGGCATTGTGTATTCACCAGCGGTTTTATTTTGCTTCACTTTCTTTGACCAAAGTCGCGTCATTACCCTTGACCAGAGGTTGCATTGCCATACAATGTGGCGAGGCCGTCAGTATTACCAGTTGGCAGCAATGCGGAGAAATTTTTAAACGCCACGAATGTTTTTAAATTTGGTTAGTAAGTTGGAACATTGAGATATTTTTTTAATTACTAAACAAAACTTATCAATTGTAATATTACATACAAGCAAGTTTAAAAAGGAGGAGGGAAGAGCTCATTAGGCATCAAGTATTCTCTGTGCATCGCTTTAAATGGGAGAAGTGCTCAAAAGGCTGGCAGTATTGCCAAGTTGAAAAGAAATGCTAGTTCCAACTGAAAACAGGCCAGCTCCCTGCAGCCCTACTATGACGTGCTAATGCCATCCAATTCCGATGATTTAAACGGGATAGTGCTATTCGCTACATATAGCTCCGTCTCCTTCTTAGAGCGGAATCATGATCGTTTTAAGACTTCATAGTAGGGCCGGTCATGTATTTGTCACAATCATATTAAAACAAATGTATTGTTTTTTTACTATTGATATGCACGCGTTTGACCACTATCTCACCTGACGGTGAAAGATGGCGCTTGCCTAGAAGTAACCTATTCACCCTTGACTTAAAACTCCCAGGTTGTAGCTATCAGGAAACCACTAATCAAAACAAAACCTTTTTTCAAATCCAGTTTAATCAAATTTTGTGCAAAACAATGTACTTGGCTGTTTATGAAGTATGTTGGTCACTGGTTTGGTTCTTATCTTACCACATTCCTATTTTCATTCAGGTACCAGTATTGTCGCGACTTAGTATTGTTAGACCATAGTATAGAATGTCGAAACTGAAATCCAGGTTTGATAGAATTTTTGCAGGGATATCATCATCCAGAGCCCGACTTCGCCCACTGCTGAGTATAGGCCTCTCTTCTCTTGTGCAAATCCCCACGTTCCTGTGCCAGCCTCATCCAGATTCTACCCGCGATGGCAACAATGTCGTCCGCCCATCTCGCCACCGGCCGACCAACACTTCTTCTTCCAGTCCTCGGGCGCCACTCGGTCACTGCCTTACTCCACCTATCATCACCGCGCTTTGCCAGGTGTCCTGCCCAGCCCCATTTTAGTTCCACAATTCGTTTTCCGATGTCGAAAACCTTCGTATGTCTTTGGATCTCGACGTTTGGAACTCGATCTATTAGATGTATGCCAAGCAGGGAACGCTCCATGGCTCTCTGTGCAACTCTCAGTCTTAGCACCGTCAGTTATAACACACTGGTTATAGAGGCGGGATATACTTTTATTAATATGTCCTGAAAAGTTGCAGTACCTACTTAATTATATAAGTGTCAAACATTTTTTATCTCAATAAAAGCAGATTTAACTACTCATTCACCCATCACAATAATAAGGAAGACGAGTTAAAATGTAAATTGGAAAAAGCTTCAAATGTAAATTGACCAAACAATTGTTTAAAACCAAAGCTTACCAAAACATCAAAGGTTTTTATTCCCTTTTAACTGATGTTTTCAGCCTATTGAACTTCTTGATTAAATTTAATGCAATGTATTCATTGTGAGAGATTTGGGATTTATGCTTCGAATGGAAATATTTGAAATATAAGGTAAGGTAAGGTAATATTGGTCCTTGGTCCCAGTTTCGACGTGGGAAGAGTTGCCCTCTAACTCATTTTTGTTACGTGTTGAAAAATATTTTAGATTTCTTTCATTCTTGACTGAATTCCTAGTGTTCATGGAAGAACTTTAGGACTGAAATCCGCAAGGGAAAAGCTTTGGAGCAAGGGAGAAGCGACGAGCATCGGAATGCCATGAAGCGAGGTGAAGCGTGAAGCTCAAGATCGCTCATGGAGGACTACTGTGGTCGCCCTTTGCCCCCGCTAGAGGACATAGGATCTTAATTAAGAAGAAGAAAAGTAAAAAGATTTTATGAAAAAAAAAAGCTGCTGAACCAAAAAATTTGACCTAATCGGGTTTTTGTTGATAGTTTGATTATAACATGGCGTGCAATGGTTACTTATTTTTGGTTTCGAGTTTCGAGTAGCTCGATTGGCTTAAAGTCACACAAAGAGCAATGGCTCTCCATTGTTAACTCCGAACATTTCACTCTGGCAATTCTTGGAGTTTCCTTGCGTGATCGAATCAGGAATGATGATATCCGCAAGAGAACCAAGGTTACCGACATAGCACGAAGGATCGTCAAACTGACGTGGCAGTGGGCACATTGCTCGCAGTACGATGTCAATGGGACCGAAAAGTTCTGGAATGACGACCGCGTACCGGAAGACGTAGCGTTGGAACGCCTCCTACAAAGTGGACCGATGACCTGGTAAGGGTCGCGGGTAGCCGATGGATGCGAGACGCACAGGACCGATCCTTGTGGCGACCCTTGGGGGAGGCCTATGTCCAGTAGTGGACGTCTTTCGACTGATATTATGATGATGATCAGCGTCTCTAATGAAAAATAGTGATTTTGAGTAAGAGATTGCGAACACGTATATTTTTCAAATAAAAAACCCTGTCAAATACCTTATTAGAAGTACATTTAATTTTCTTCGAAAAGGTTTCAGTTTCAGTTTTCCTAATTACGTACTTTGTGGCAAAACATTCTATTTGATATAAAGTAGTAACCTATTTCAATTGTTGTTAGCAATTTGTTTTTAATAATGCAATTGTGACGTCATAAAATGATTTCACAAACGACGGTTATTCCGCGGTTTAACTCAATTAAATGTTAAATCAAAGGTATTTTAATTTATTTTTAGAAATTACTCGTTAGTAAGCCATAACAAGCTTTCGTATTCCACATCGATTGAGATGTTAAAGTAAGTATCAATACCTAATTAAAATTCAGAAAAGAAACCATTTTGTTTGGTAACTGCTCGTTAACATTATATTTTTAACATCTCTTTCCATCAGAAATCACGATAAAGGACGATGAAAGATGTTCTCAAATAAAAAACTATCAACCATTCATTCATTCATTTCGTCGTGTTTACCAGTTCAAATATCTGGGACATTACTTGACTGGCGACCTTAAGGATCATGTTGATATTGAGCGGGAACGTAGGGCGCTGGCAGTTCGATGTAACATGTTGGCACGCAGGTTTGCACGTTGTAGCAAGCAAGTTAAGGTAACGCTTTTTAAAGCGTATTGTCAAGTGTTTTACACGTGCAGCCTGTGGACCAACTATACTTTGCGGACTATCAGCGCCCTGCGAGTCCAATATAATAATGGGTTCAGGATGTTGATGGGACTGCCCCGGTTCTGTAGTGCTTCTGGCATGTTCGCACAAGCACACGTTAATGACTTCCATGCCATCATTAGACAGAAGTCTGCCTCGCTGCTCTGCAGAGTGCGGGCCAGTTCCAACTCCATCCTGAAAACCATTGCAGGGAGATACGATTCACCTATATTGTATGATATTGTGCAAAGATGTATCTCCAACAATAGGTTTGTAACGTTATAAAATACTAACATAGTTTTTTAAGATATCTTTTTTACTAACCCCTATGGATGTACTTGTCCGAAATAAAGGTTATTTTATTTTTATATTTTATTACTCAACTTTATCTTGTTTTTGCATATTTCACTTTGAGAACGATTCCTAATGCAAAACTTCACTCAAATAACTAGATGTAATTAATCGCAGGTTACGAGTTTAAGATATTTTCTTCTCACATCATACCACACCACAATAATTACGTAATATTATACACTAACATAATTTTTCTTTCAGCAATAGGATATTTGACAAAAAAAATTAGTTCGTCAGACAGATTTCCAAAAAAATATTTGACACATATTTTTTCCTTTGTCACGTAAACAAAAAGTGAAGACGATACGGTGCGTTGAAATCTCGTGTGACGTTACCAGTACTTACACTTTTTACTGGAAAGTGACGTTACAAGCCCCCACTACTTATCTTTGTTGCATTATATCTTCGAATTTTGTTATTGATTTCTTAAAATAAAAATACGTATCCAATGGTTTTCGATAAATTAACTGACGGACTAAATGAAATCATATTTTTTAACCCAGGCAATATCCCTATTCGGCTTGACGTCCGGTTGCCACCGCATCCCTGCGAGTCGGAGAACGGGATCCAACAGAAGATCAGTGTCAAATATATTTGCTAGACATATGCTGAGCTAGACTTACATGTGGTGAAACCTCGAAGCGCACACCGCACTACGGTTGTTCTTTTCTGTGTAATTATTTTCTTTTCTGGTTACTATCCCCCTGTGATATAATATCACTGTCTTTATTTCAACGTAGTATGTTGGCACCACCACGATAAAATTATTGCAATTATTTTGATATTTTTGATCGTTTGATTTGAGCCTACTATAATCCATATTAATCCAGACTTAAAATTATGAATACGAGAGTAACTCTTTCGTCTGTCTGTTTGTTATATTTTTTACCAGCTGAACCGATTTGGATGAGACTTGTTACACGAGAAGACCTTAGGCTCTACACAAGTTAAGAACGCCACAATTGCGGCGGTAAAGCCCCTCTTTGGGAATGACTGGAGAGGCGCCATGGGGCCACCTTCCGCCTGACGCAGGTACTCAACAGCCACGGCTGTTTCCGGATATACGACATACAGTGTCAGCACTGTGAGGTTTGCCCGGAGGACACGGTGGAGATATGCCCTGCTTGGGCGGAGCGCCGCCGAGTCCTCGTCGAGGCGATCGGCGGTGGCGACCTCTTGCGTCCGGGCCTGGTTAAATCCATGGTTCGGAGCGAGGAGGCTTGGGAAGCGGTCACCTTCGAAGTAGTAATGCTAGCGAAGGAGGAGGTGGGCCGCGCAAGGGAGAGACAAGGCCTTCGCCCCAACCGACGCTACAGAAGAAGACGCCTCGGGCGTCGGGAGTCGCAGGGCGATCCCTCGGCCAACGTAGGCGCGAGCCTGCGGACGACGAGCGTTGGGTGGCGCACTTACCGATCACCACCAGGCCCAGGTCGATGGCGCGTTGTATTTCATGCGGGCCTCAAAGAGATGTCAGCATAGGAAACGGGACGCGCTAGGGCTAGAGCCTGCCAGGGTTGCGGAATTTGTTCGAAAGAGTCACCACGGCCCTGGAACGCAAAGGGCTTTAGAAGGAACACGGATGGGTTTGAGTCAGTAAGAGTCTGATAGGCCCTTCCGCTCCACCCAGAACGGAAGAAGTCATTTGATGATTTCCCTTAAAAAAAGGAACTTTTTCTAGAACCTCGTGTCCTGGTTAAGAATTAGGACATAGCATGATACTTTTTATTATCAAAGAACGCAGGCGAAGCCGCATGCAGAAGCTAGTAGGTACATAATATATCCCTGCTTTTCTTGCTTTATAAAAGTGACGAGGATAGACATAGTACCGCCACCAGTTTCCGCTTGTATCGTTTTCGTTATATATATAGTTATAGTAATATAACTATTATATTATGAGTCTACAAATAAATAAGGAAAGCCATAAAATTAAAACCGGACATAATGGGGTAAAACCCATTGTACTGCAAGTCACGATTGAATAATTAATTAATTAAACGTTATTGGAAAACGTTTTACGTAAATTGTTTATCTGTCACAGCTTAATTAGCCGTTTAATTGGCGGCCTAGCCATCTAAATGAACGGTGTCGTTAAAGCAGCGGCTAACGAAGTCATTTGCTTAGCTGTTTCTAGGCAAATGACTTAGTTTAATTTCGTTTAATGACTTGTCTAGCCAAGTAGCGGAACATAGGGCACAGGAAGCGGAACATAGGGCACAAGCTTACGGCACCCCGACTCGGATAGATTAGGTTCAAATGGTAAGAGGGAGCTAGAGTGAGCAAGCGAAGCGAAATTGATTGTTGTTTGAATGTAGAACTCCCAAAATTCAATATTTCACATAGATATTTTCGTCACATGATTACCCTATTCTATAATGAACGTCCTAAACATCTGCCATCCCATTAATTAAATGTTGTGTAAAACGCATTGAAAGAAAGAAAATATTTATTTGAGACTCGCACAAAACAAACAGAAAAGTAAAATAAATCAAAACTAACAGTCTAAAAAAAAAAAGCTAGAACAGCATAGATGTGCGAGGCCTAAAAGGCTGCTCATTTTGGACGCTTATTAAACGGCGTCGTAGGATAAAAAGGCTAGGCAGCCAATTAAACGGCTGATTAAGCCTGTTGGCTGCGACATATGGAATAGGAAAGTAAGTTCCCATGAAGTTATTATAGAGGTATGTGGAACAGAGAATAAAGTCCCGTACACCTCCACTTTAGTGGGAGGATCCTCCAACCAGATGGTTGCTGTGTCTGGTGGGCAACTGCCCGATAGTTGATATTCGGACTGTTGTATATGTTCAAATCGCACGGAGAACTTTGTTTGCGCGATGCTGGATTTCGTTGGTAGTTCGTCGCTAACAGGATAGATGGCGTTGCGGTGTTTTTTTGATGCCGTACAAATTTTGCTTCTTAGTTTTTCATGTGGTGTCATTGATGCCGCTACATTATTTTAGATTTAGAAAAGAAAGCTGGTCAATAAATCAAATCTAATTTCTTAAAAAAAAAAACAGTACAGTGTTGATATCCGCATTTAGGAATATTAATTTACAACTTTAATCATGTGTAACATAACCTGTTACTCACAAAATTGTATGTAACTACAATTTAGAATATATACTCATTTGTAAACCTTTTTTTTTTCATCAACATTGATTAACACTGAACAATTCTAGATTTTCAGATGTGTATATGACACTGGAAGATCTTATTTTTTACTTGTCCTACTGCTGTCCAAAATACTGTTTGCCATGTTTTTCAAGCGAGGCAGTTTAAGCAGTTCCTAATTCTAGCTTGCGAACCCAACCAACCACATCTGTATATGGTGAAATCTGCTTTCGACGAGCAAGACTCTGTTGATCTTCCGACACGCACTGAGCCAGCGCGTTATGTCATGGTTCCAACAAAGTAAGATCTTAAAAGAAACTTTAAATTCTGTGACATACAAATTCTTAATTACACAGCTAATTTCGAGAGAAATCCATTGCCTGATGGAATCCCATCGTACCTAAAAATTAACAAAAAAGTTTGAACCATCCTTACAACCACACACCTTTATCACACTGTTAAATTAGCTTATTGTTTGATTATGTACATTCATATTCATGTATAAACCATAAAATATTAATTAGCGGTTGGTTTTCCCCATACATAAATGCTTGCGATTGTTTAGAATAGCCTGATGACTTGCTTGTTTTTGCTCATCCTATTACCTATAATTACTGAAGCCTTGATCATACAATTAAATGATTGTAACAAGTAATAGGTTCATATTGATACTGTTTCTAATAAAACTCTTCTTATTGAAAATTACCTAGGTATATCTAAGGACCATCGACTCGACAAGAAGAAGAAGAAGAAGCAGCAGAACCTAGGTATAAATATACCTAGGTTCTGCTTCTTTAAGAAGAAGGTTAAAAAGGTAGTGACTTTAAACCTTCCTATGAGGCCCATTTTGTGCAACCACGATTCAGTTCCAAATATGGCATCACTAGTAACGCACGGGTCTATATTAATGAGACACAATGGAGGAAGCTTTACTCAGAGTTTCTTTGCATGAGCAAATCAGAAATGAAGATATCTGCAAGAGAACCAAGGTTACCGGCATAGCCCAAATTATCGTCTTGAAGTGGCAATAGGCAGAGCACATATAATAGAATAGAATTTATTTGCATAAAATATGGGTATTTAGTAAAAAAAAAAACACATATTTTGCTTACTAATATTCAGAACATGATCTCTTACACGAAAATAAGACGGATGATAAGATGGATGGACTATTAATGATACAAGTAGAAAACTACTCGTATCATCAATAGTCTATCCGTTTTATATTTGGTATACCCTGATCTGAATCTACCTACTTAGAAAGAAAAGAGTTTAACTGATTGGATTGATTTGGTTTTTACCTGATTTTACAGAAAAGATTTGTTTTTACTGCCAATGGAATTAACTGTTTTGGTTGCCAGGACCGAAAATAGTAATTGGTCCTCCCAAAATAATTTATTTTTCATCCATAAAATTAGAAAGATAGCAAGATTAGCTAAGGATTAATCAAAGGTTACGAGGTTTATCTTTAATTATTTATGTACAAAAAAATCTCTTAAAAAAGAATCGAACGAATACAGATGAGCACAAAAGTGTTGCTTGTCTCGCTGATGGTGGCGCGTGTATCAGATCATTCAGTTCCCTTCAAAATGGTTGAGCTGAATGGTGCTGATGCACGCGTCATGTTCGTGAACGGGCGCCGTCAGTGGAGACTGGTCATCCCTTAGTTGCCACTGCCTCATTTTAATATTTGATACTGATAATTTTTTTTTTTTTCTTTACATTGATCTCACTTAAAGAAGCAACAAGGTTAATGTAACCAAGATTTTTGTAAATATAAAATGGTTTGAAAGAGTGTCCGTGGAGTTTCTTACACGTTCTTCTCCATAGAGACCTACGCTTTGAAACGTGCAAATAGCTTCATGTTTTTGACGGACTAACTTTGACAATTCAAAAGTACCTGTTAATGGTTTATTTGAAATAAATGCTTTGAAAAGAAATTTCTTCCAGCGGATCTTCCTTCACATCATATTAATAACGATTGTCCCATTTACGCCTGAAACCAAATTGTTTAACTTCACTAATCTATCAAAAGATGTGGTAGCCAAAAAGCCACAAGCTTTATATGTACCTGATACAATATAATTAACAGCTTGTAAACTACGCAAACATACGTGATACTTTAAGTGTTGCACTACATGAGTATCGATAGTTCAGCAGTTATCGATGATTCACCTTGATATCGAGTGCGCATCATGCATATAGTGTTATGCAGTTAATGGGTTGTGGAGGCCTGGTTGACAGCCGCTCCACGTAGAATACTGGTATTCAGCTGAATCTAGTTTGACTGGAAGCCTACCCTCTAATATAGTTGGGAAAATGCTAGGCAGATGATCTTGTTTTCGAGTGTGAAGTTTGATGTCACGTATGTGAGAGTGATGGTTCAAAACATTTATCAATTTACATATGTATATACTAGTACTTACTATTACTAACTATGGAGTTTCTTGTCCGTTCTTCTCCATAAAAATCTACCTTTGTGAATGGACAGAAGGGTCGCTTTATTTTTATACATATTCTTTTAACTGTAATGTTGACGTTAAAAAGTGCCTTTCAATGGCCTAATTTGAATAAACGTTTTGATTTTGACTTTACTTACAATTATTTCTAGTTTAGCTTTCGCCAATGGTTTAGCCCGTGTTAACGTCGAAAGTTCTCTCACGGGAATGTACTACTGAGATGAAGAATATCCATTTAGGACTTTAGATAAGAAGTTCTAATTCCATCTGAATTCGGAAGGCTTGTGAAGCGAAATTAGTTAAAAAAAACATTCAAACAAACAAACTTTCACATTTTTAGTATTGTCATTCATCACACATCACATATTTAACAATATTTGATTGATTTACTTCAATCAATACTAAATAATAGATTGTTTGAAGCTTACCAATAACTCATTGTTTGAAATGTCAGAATTGTAAAAAAAAAATATCCACGATACTATCGATAGTATTTAGTATTACCAACAGGCGTACAACACTGCTGTGAACAATAGAACATCGAAGGATAGCGTGAGTAATAGTTGCTTTCATGTGTACCTTTGTGACAAATTGCGAACTGGAGATAGTGGCTTGGAGTATCAATCTTCTATGTATGTAAATGATACATAGATTGAATGTAGTTATGTAAATCTGTGTTAAATGTGAACTAGATTGTAGTGAATTTATTGTTTACAGTTCACAAAATATAAACCGTTATGGCATCAGTTTCTTTTCGCATTATTATCCGCCGTTTTAGAACCAACAGTATCCTCAGGACGTTGGCTGATAAGACAGACAGACAGCCCCATTAAATACTGGGCAGGTTACATTCATCTGCATGGGAATATGGGTTCTGTAAATAGATTATAATAAGATCTCTAGTTTTAAAATACTAACAAGCTACTAACACCAATTTACAGCTTTTATTATATTTGCTGTTACAGCAATCCACTAACATTTTTGTATTTGTATTTCTAAGTAAGTTGTGAAAATGGACCTGTGTCTTAAATAAAAATTTATTAATATTATTATAATAGACTAATAAAATAGTTAATTTATAAAACTTTTTGAAACGTAGTATTAGAAAAATAAATTAAAATAATTAATAAAAAATTGAGATCCTCATAATAAGTTATTTCAATTGAAATGTCACACGACACTGTCTGGTTTTTTTTTCTTTTGATGTTCGAATTTGTTCCCTAAAATTGACCGTTTACTCTTTTATATTTACGGAACCCGTCCGTGTTTGGTTTACTGAACGTATATGTGTTTGTGTACATACAAGTTTCAACCAAATAGATCCAGTAGATTCGGAGCAAATTGTTAGATGTATACAGCAAGTTTTCATTTCATCACGCTAAACGTTAAGTTTAGCACCCAGAAGTTTCATAACGAATAAGTTTATACTATATTCAAACTTATCAGATAATAAAACTTATTCAATTTTATATCACGTAAACAGACAAAACATAATCACAAAATCACAGAGTTTCCTAAGGAAAATTCCGTTATTTACCTGAACATAATATATTTAATTTTGATGGGGTTGCTGCTTAATTAGTATATTTAATGCCTTCTGATGTGTGAAGTAACTTACAGTAAATTAAATGAGGCTTGACTTGTAATGTATGTATCTTGTGGACAAAGATTATGCCAAGGATCAGAGAAAAGATATGAGGAACCGGGTGTAAATTTCCACAAACCCCATTGAAAAGACAGACGGCTATGTGTCTGTTGGACCACCAGCCGATGGTTTCTGTCAGGCTGATGTGTATATGTTCAAAATCGCGCGATATAATTTTTAATTTACGTGACGAAGGATTTTTTGTAGTCAATATGTGGCTGTAAACAATTTTTAACAGAATAAACGCAATACTTCTTCTGCAAGGGTTGCGGAGTTTGTTCGAAAGAGTCACCGTGGCCCTGGAACGCAAAGGGCTTTAGAAGAAACACGGATGAGTTTTAGTCAGTAAGAGTCTGACATGCCCTTCCGCTCCAACCAGAGCGGAAGAAGTCATTTGATGATTTCCCATCCTTAAAAAAAAATACCTCTTAAGGGGTAATTGTACTCATCATTATGAACAACTTTAACTGTGGGACCAACAACGAAATCGAGAAAAAAAATCAGCTGTTCAGCACATTTTGTCGAATTGTGCGCACATAAATTTATGGGGCAGTCGATATATTTTTTTTGTGATTTCAATGTTGATCATGTAGTAAAAGTTGTTCATAATTATGAGGACAATGACGCCTTAAGAGGTATTGCGTTTATACTGTCACACATTGAATATGCATCTGTAGATGTAGGTAGATGTCTGTGTCTAACGGCCGGTTTCAATAACGACCCATTGACCAACTGTCAAATTAGCCACCAACAGTAGCTGAAACGTCATGTTTGCCTTTAAAACATGACGTTTCAGCTACTGTTGGTGGCTAATTGAAAGGTTACAGGTAGATGCGTTATTGAGACCGGCCGTAAGTCATAAGTTTATAACCTATCCTCTTTCTAGGGCAATCGAGTAAAATCAGTCCGGATTAACTGCAATATTGCATGCAAACCTAAAGTTAGAATAAGTATGACAGTTTTTGGCATATTGATAATCTCACATACACTTCTAAACGTACACATCCTTGAAACAGCTCGCCTATGATTTCGAGATTACACCAACTCTCGCTCGAAGAGATTAAGTTAGTTTGCATTGTGATACAAAGCAAGTTCTAATTCCGAATTTACTCTACGATGCGAGAGTCCCGAGTTACACAAATAAAGCTTATGTACATGTATGGATAAACATTGCTATAGTGGGTTTATTTGGAATGGTTCTGTTAGAAATTTGACGTTCATTTTCTGCAATAATTTGAGAACTTTAACTTGAAAAAGTGATTAAGCTCGAACGAATAAACTAAAAATGTTTTTCTGTTATTTGTGAAAAACATGTGTCATCAAAAACCTTTGCGAGGCCAACGCTGAGGCTTTCGACGTAACTGAAAAGGTGCTGGACTCCTGCCATGATGTGTTTATGCCGTCATGATTCCGTTATGAGAGAGAGACGGAACTATACAGGACGAATAGTAGGTACTATTGCTTTTGGTAACGAAATGATCATGGGGAGCTGGTCGAAGGTCCACAAGGTGGACCAATGACCTAGTGAGTGTCGCGTATAACCTATGGTTGCGAGACGCACAGGACCGGTTGTTGTGGCGACACTTGAGGGAGGTCTATGTCCAGCAGTCGAATGAGCTGCTCGAAGATAGATAAATATGAAAACAGCATCATCGAAAAAAGAAGAATAAGAACGTGCTTACAGGATTATGAAACTAAAAAAGCTGTTCTTTTTTAAGATTTTCTAGAGTATTCAATTTGATTCGTCTTAAATAAAATATTCGAATCTGATCGGCGCTCAAAATCAGTAGACAATTTTGTAAACGTCTATTGGCATACAGAGCTCTCTGTGAGAATGAAAGGATCGTAATTCACCACTTGGGCCACGTGTAAGTTAGAGGATGTCACATTTCGTCGATTTTTGGTTTCAAAACAGGATAGGTAGAACATACCGGTTGCCTCAAGACGCTTTTATCCATTGTTTTCCGTGCAACGTTGACGAAATAATTTATACTAAGATAAGTGTCTAGGATTGGGCCGTTCACGTAAGCCGTATATACAGTGGCTGTTGGCTTCATAAAGTGGGTGCCAGAAAAAGGACTGCACCGCCGAAGTTGGCCTCAGATGGAACACCGGGGTGGTTTTAGTCAGTAAGAGTCTGACAGACCCCTCCACCCGCCCCAGGGTGGAGGATCTTCATGAGGATTTCCCCCCGAAAAAAAAAAAAAAAAAAAAAAAAGGAAGAGAAGACGAGACGTCCAAGATGCCTACTGCAAGGCATGGCGTGAAAGAAATAACTTGTAAAGATTGGCTTAGCAGTGAAAAAAAAAAGTGAATTAACTTATGACTAGGAAAATCGAATGCATATAAACCAAAAGTAAATTATTGGCTAGCAAATTATGGTGGCGGCTTCTGACAATATTTTATTTAAAAATAAAATCTCGGGATTCGGGAATTGCATATAACTAATAGTAAAAAAAAAACAAATTAATTCAGTAAACGAAAACGAAAACGATGAAAACGATTTTCCGCACAAACCGCCACTTTAGTACCTGCAACTTAAGGCATGTTTTCATACTTTTTCTGACTGTAAAACTATGGATGCAACCGGCATTGCGGGAGTTTTTTGATAAAAAAGTACTTTCCATAATAGCCAACATCTCAACTTTAGGCAAATATGCATCATGACATGACATACATGGCGGGGTGTTACTGGTCACCACTGCTCTTCTATGTGTCTAGCTCCCAAAGCTTTTATTCAGCAACAGTACCTATTCCGAAATAAGGAGCCCGTGTCTAAATAATAAAAACTGTACGGGTCAATCTTCAAGGTTAAGCAACGCTTGCTGAGGTTGATCTGTGGATGGGTGACCACTTTAAGCCGTTGGTGCCAGCTGCCATTTGTAGACCATTGGCAGTCGTTACGGATAGTCAGAAGCCAGAAAATTTGACACCAGTCTTGCCAAGGAGTAGCGTGTTAGCCAGTTAATGGGCTGTGGAGGTCTTGTAGGCAGCCGCTCCGCGTAAAATACCTACTGGTATTCAGCTGAATCCTGTTTGACTGGAAGCTGACCCCAATATAGTTGGGTAAAGGTTAGGCAGATGAGTACCTATTCCGAAATTTCCAGCTTTTTACTTTTTTGTTGGTTGGTTTTCGTGACGAGACTAAAGCGATAACGAAAGCAATCAAAACGGTGTTAAATAAAAGTTTTTGCTTTACACTACATACGTGAGAGAAATATCACATTTAAAAAGGTTTAGTTCGCCATTTTGTATTCATTGTTCGTTTATCTTTTGGGATTGGCATGCTCTCATTTTTGTGACGCAAATAATCAGTCTGTCGTTCTACTGCACTGTAAAAATAAATAATTCTATAACCGCTTCGAACAGCACCTTTTTAATATAATTGGACGGCCTCGTTGGTCTAGTGCAGTGGTCATTAAACTGCGGCCCACGGGCCACACGCCCTGGATGATGTTTGTACGGCCCCAGACATAAGCAAACAATTTTAGCAGACATTGATTTTAGTAGAAACGACTTCAGGTAATAGCAACCTGCTATTACCTACGTGAATGAAACATACTTATATTTCAATCGCGATTTTATCCGACTTCCAAAAAAGGAGGAGGTTCTCAATACGGTGGGCATTTTTTTTTCACAGCTCTTTTAGTCTCAACCAGAAAATCCGCGAATGTGCGGCCCGCAGCAAAATGTATTTGGGTTTTCTTTTGGAATTTTCCAGTAGCAACACGGAGTTTGGATTTGTATCCAGTTGGTGGTAACTAATAGGCAAGACACGCCCTCTATTGCATAGATTTTTAATACAACAAACAAAACTGAATGTGTTCAGGTTTGGTGGGTAAAACTGTGCCAAACTATTTCGGGAATACACATTTGCATTTATGTTTTAAGCTGAAGGTTTGTTAATTTTTATGGCTTTCAATTAAATAGACCACTACTTAATTCTTGGAATAAATTACACATGTTAAGCGCCTTCAACTGTTCTGTTCCTCCTGTTCTGTATGGTGTCGGATGTAAAAGAATAGCACTATCTGATTCCTTCCCGTGGGTGTCGTAAGAGGCGATTAAGGGGCTCACCAGAGAATGGGCAGCAGCATTCTCTGTGCATTGCAACAGCTACACTGCGATCGCCACGCTTGGGCACATGTCCAGCAGTAGATGTCATTCGCATCATCGTTGGCTGACGATGATGATGATGATGAAGCGCCTAAAAGTGTTTTCCGTTAAGAAACCCATCGAAAACACTCGTTGATCGTTTAATAGCCTTTCTTTTGACCCCCTCAATCTTCTTCTGCCCGAAAAAACTGTCAAATCAAAGAAGAAAGCCAGGCTTTCTGGGTCAAGAAAGTCTTGTAATTCGGCTCGTTCAACTGCACAAGCCACGTTCCCATCCCAAGCTTCAGATACTAAAATAATTTAATAAATCCAGGAACCTTGCTATTGCATTTAAAAAAATGAGATATTTCACATACACTTTATATCAATTTTGCCAAAGACGTGGGCCGAGAGTGGGAAGAGGATGCGTTAGAGTTATGAGACGTTTTTCTACGTCATAAAGAAATAATGAAATATTGGTAGCCTCCTTGGTTACTGAAATATTACTTTTACAAGCATTAAGTCTGCTTCGTATGTGAGGCGGTTGGCTTTAATAATCCATTTTTCAAGCTCTTCCTGACATGCGGTTAAGCTCATCTAAACTTGGTATATTTATGTAACTTTGAGCACAATGCAATGATGCTATGGAGCTGGTCTAATGATGAAGCCGGAAGGTGACCCGCGGCTGTAGCAACTATTTAAACTAAACAAGTTAGCACCATCATGTTTGGGCTGATTCGGTATGTATTGACAAATTATATAACCTTTAGGACATTTAAGCGTGTTCCAAAAATACTTTTTTACTTATAATTATTTATTACTTACAAGCTTCTACCTGCGGCTTTACCCACGTAAGTATCAATCAAATTATCCCAAGAGAACATATTCCAGGCTACAGTCTATCTCTGTGCCAAATTTCATCCTGATCCGTTCAGGCGTTCCGTGCCCATGCATCCAAACTTTCGCATTAATAAATAGTAGTAACATGCTTTTAATGCCGAAGCTTGAGAAAGGGCCATGTTCAGCAGTCAAGACGTCTTTCGGCTGAAAAGATGATGATGATTTTAGGGCTGAGTACCCTATGGGGTGCCAATTGATTCTTATTACCTAACTTAGCCGTTTCACTGTTTTTCGTTCTGTCTGTATAACCGTCTGTCTATCACAGCACTGTATCTTTAAAACTGTCATACTCTACGCCGAAAGCTCTTCTCTTTATTCGTGAACGCACCCTATGTTGGCAAGATTCACTACAACTTCACGTTGGACTTCACTTAATTATCTTTTGTAGAATCTCGCGTACCGCCATATTTTGTCGCGACACAATATATATGTGTTTGGAATACATGTACGAGTATGTTCCATCGGCTAGATCCACAGGACCGGTTGTTGTGGCGACACTTGGGGGAGGCCTATGTCCAGCACTGTGGTAGGTAGAGACCTCTCGCTGCCTGCCGTAGTTCGTTCTATGGTCGGCGGTGAGGAGTCCTGGGACGCGGTGGTCTCCTTCTGCGAAGCAGTTATGGCGCAGAAGGAGGTTGCGGAAAGGAACAGGGAGATCTCGACCGCTCTCTTGGCCTGCAGCATGCGCATCGGGCGTCGTAGGAGGGCGCTAGATACGCTGCCCTCTTCCGGCCCTCCTAACTGGGTCCAGGGGTGGCAGACTTGGGAATGTCCGTCGCCCCCCATCCATCCGGACCTGAGTTGGCGGGGGATTACGGAAGTCGCATACGTTCCCGCGATCCCCGGCGTAGGTGAGAGATGGAACACCGGGGTGGTTTTAGTCAGTAAGAGTCTGACAGACCCCTCCGCCTGCCCCAGGGCGGAGGACATCCAAGAGGATTTCCCATCGATATCAAAAAAAAAGGCCTGTGTCCAGCAGTGGACGCCATTCGGCTGATATGATGACGATGACATGTAAGTTCAAACATGAGCGTTTTCTTACGACAAATAAACAAAAAGTACCTATCTTAGTTGTGATAGCTAAAAAGTTAAATCTAAATGAGTGTTACATTTTGCTTTTATTACGAAAAAGCAACATCGCCCAGTTTTATAACACCGACACGCAACCGACTAACTTTGTAATGTATGAGATAAAATATAATCTATCTTCTAGTTTAGATAAAACTACTCTAACTTCGCCGAGATAGAAAAAACTAATATCATAACATAAACCCAGTCCAGACCCAGAAACCAGTCGCATTTACAATATCTATCATCTATACTAATATTATAAAGAGGAAATATTTGTATTTTTGTATGTCACGAATAAACTTAAAAACTACTGGACCGATTTGAAAATTCTTTCAGCAATGGAAAGCTACATTATCAGCGAGTAACATAGGCTATATTTTATCCCCGTACTCCCACGGGAACGGGAACTACGCGGGTGAAACCGCGTGACGTCCGCTAGTTAGATATTGTATATTAAAAATGCGATTGGTTTCTGGGGGGGCCGTAAAGGGTGGGTTACGTTGACGTTATTTAGTTTGAATCGACTCGAACCAAGCTGATTATATGATATTATTTAAAAATTATATTAGAAATAATAATAAAATAATTTTATTTCGGAGAATTTCTCTTAGTTCTCCGAAATAAAATTATTTTATCGACTAGATTATCCATTAGATTCTTATGATATTTTCTTACCTTCTAAAACTGAAATATGAACACTTCCAAAGATTGATCTCAAAATAAACAAAACAAGCCGTAGGTACGTACCTAACAGCAATCAGAGACTCGAATAACAGAATAATTAAATCCTAAATTCCTAACGAATAACTCTATGCGTAGGTTTCTGGTTTAGGGTTATCAAAGAAAATCTTGATAACTATTATCCAGCTACTATTTTCCGCCTCCGTCTGCGTGGCTTTCAAATATACCTAGGTACCATAAAGCTAGGCGGGCCGCGCGAGGGAAAGGCAAGGCCTTCGTCCCAACCGCCGCTACAGGAGAAGACGCCCCGGGCACCGGGAGTCGCAGGGCGATCCCCGGCCACCGTAGGCGCGGGCCTGCGGACGGCGAGCGTTGGGTGGCTCGCTGTCCGATCACCACAAGGCCCGGGTCGATGGCGCGTTGTGTTTCACGCGCGCCTCAAAGAGATGTCAGCAAAGAGGACGGGGCCCGCTAGGGCCAGAGCCTGCCAGGGTTGCGGAATTTGTTCGAAAGAGTCCCATCCTTAAAAAAAAAAAAAAAAAACCGTAATGCTGACTGGCCTGTTGGTCGAGTAGTTAGTGACCCTGACTGCTAAACCGTAGGTCGTGGGTTCGATTCCCACCCAGGATAAATCTTTGTGTGATGAGCATGATCATTTGTTCTGTGTCTGGGTGTAATTTGTCTATAATAACAAATATTATATATATAAGTATGTTTATCAGTTGTCTGGTTGCCATAGCACAGGCTATGCCTAGTTTGGATCGGATGACCGTGTGTGAGTTGTCCCAAGATATTATTATATCATAGATATTATTATAAAGCGCCATCATTACAGCATGAGTGTTCTTTAATCAATTCCAAATATCGGTATTTCTTTTAAACACACTAAAATAAATAAATAAAATAAAGCATCAAATTATTCGCCCTCAACACTGCCGGCTTGTAATGGGCCCAAGAGACTGGCGTCATTGCCACGTTGTACGGCAATGGCCTCTAGCCAATTTTGCAGAGATTACTTACAAAAAGACAATTCTACGTCTTTCTAATATTAAATTTAATGTTTTGAAGATTGTTATCTGAGCTGAGTTTGACGTGGTTTCTTATTAAGCATTTTAAATTTCCTAAAAATGTAAATGCTCACGAATAAGTTTATAGTGTAATAATCAATAAGAAATCAACAAATTAAGTTTCGACACGAATGTCACGAATTTAGGCACCTATATTTCTGTGATTGTAGAGAAAAGTTGTTTTGGGAACTTTGACAGCCTTTTATGTCGAAATATTTATTTTATAAATACTCCAGTCTTACCAGAAACTACCGTGTTACCCAGTTAATGGGTTGTGAGGGTATGGTAGGCAGCTGCTCCACGTAAAACATGGTTTGACTGGAAGCCGACCCAAATATAGTTGGGAAAAAGCTAGACAGATGATGATTTTTATAAAGACTTTTCAAACAGCATTACAATCATAATAACAAATACAATTCCAATAAAACATTTACCTACTAGAAATAATTTCTAGTAAATCCAAAGCCAGCCTTTGCCCAGCAGTGAGACACCGGAGTTTAACAAAACAGAAAGAAAATCTTAATCTCTTAATTGCAAATTTTATGGCAACTGACAGTTCTAATTCAAATGAGGTTCTAATGACCGGAGTGTTACCGCATTGGACAACCCTTTGCCATTCATTTACGGGTCGCGTAAAATTTATAACGAGTAATTACGTCTCCAGATAGGTCGTTAGCAGGGCTTACGTAGGTACGTTTGCCACGATCTCCATTTGAAAAAAACGTTTAAAAATCCTAGTCATATTTTAAATGTGAGACATATGTGTATATTCGGAAGTTATGGCCTTTGTGTCACAAGATACGCTCAGCCCCGGATCTACGATTTTTCCGAACCGCGGCTGAAACTTTATTGTGGCTCCCCCCTCTTCCACGTTTATAATTAATTTTATCATGTATCGGATGTAAAAAGACCCTTAATTAAAGAGAACGAAGAACCATTGTAATCATTGGCACCAATTTTTTTTCTAGACCATACATGAAAAACCATTGGTTCTGAAAATATTGAAGGTAAGAAGAAAACTAATTCCAAACAAACATGATCAAACTTACAGGCCTAGTGGTTAAAATTTTTACACCACTTCGAATAAGTTTGAATTTGGCGCTCCTTTAACTTGCCGCCTAGGGCGCGTGCCCCTGTTTGCCCCCCTAAATCTTGGACTGGATACGCTGAACAATAAATCGGAAAATCCAATGTTAGAGAATAATTTATTAGATTTATAAGTGTAATTGTAAGTTTAATATCAGCAATAAATAATGAACCTCAACAGCTGAAAGCAAAGATATTTTAATCCTACTACATTTCGGTGGGATAATTTTCAACTATCACGCAGACACAGCTGCTGGCAGTAACTATATAGGTAATTTCGTTTTTATTATTCGCTAGCACTTTGCCCGCGACTTTGTCTGCGCGGCATTAGTCGGTGAGTACTCCACAAACTTCGTTATCAGAAATATATCGAATATATAGCTTTTTTTGACATATTGCGACTGACATGCGAATACGACCGTTGCTCAAAAATAAGTCAAATTGGCATTCACTAGTATATTTGGCGTGAAAGAGTAACAAACATCCTTCCTCACAAAGTAGCAGTAGAACGACTTGTCACTATGACGTCATAAAATATGTCTGGTTCAGGAGGTTTTATTTGAAACTTTCTAAACTGCTTGGTTGGGTTGTCACTGTCAATTACAGACTAAGTGACAGTTGAGTAAGTCGTGTCTGCGAATGAAAGCCTGTTCTGTTAACAAAAGACGAACGAGAAATATGAATGAAAACAAGAGAAAATTATGAGTACGAACAGCTAAGGAAACAAATGGAGATTTAAGAAGAAAAGAAACGAATTAAGATACGCAGCGATTTAATTACCGTTATTGCAATTTTATCGCGTCGACTATTGTAAGCATACTTACTCGGAAAAATAAAATAAATAAAAACTGAACCAACATTGAAAATTACAAATCTTTATAATAAGAGGAGGCAGTTCTAATTCGCTTACAAGATTTCATCTCAACCAACGAACATTGCAAGTTACATAAAAACTTGTCAAAAAACGATTTACTCGAGGCTTCGTTCTTTTGGCTTAGGTTTGTTGTAGGCAAACAATCAACAATTAAAAAAAAACTAGTTGTGGCCCTCTGTAGATATCAAGAAAAAATAAACCAACAGCAAAAAAAATATTTTGAAAACGTTCAAAGTTCAAACTTGAATAAACCAGTTCCGAGATGACGACGACACCAGCTTGGGTTTTACCAAAGATTACCTATTAATCTGTGGCTATTATAGGACTTAACCACAAATGCCTTTCGTTTTCAAAACATTTAGGTATGGGGCAGCTCATGTGATACCTATCATTTTTCGCAGGAGGAAAACCCACATAAACAATATACACACAATAACTTTGTAGTAAACTAGCTTTTGCTTCGCCCGCATTAAATCGATTAACAAAACATCCAAACAAGTAGCCTTTTTTAAATACTTTATTCCACACCAAAAAAGTTACACAATTTTTTACACTCACTTTATTCTATGAGTACAATAAGGTACGGTATTATCGCTAACAGCGAAATGTTATCTTCTAGACAGGCGACCTTTGAAAAGACTAAAAGAATTTTAATTTAAAAAAAACTTTTTTACAAAGAAATACAACCTTCTCCAAATAAAAACACTGGTGTTTTTGGTTGTTTCTTCGTTTTTCACACCGACTTCCGAAATTAAAGTGTTTTTTATTTGGAAGTCGGTTGTATTTTTTTCTTGCTTTTTTATTTTATGTTTTTTTAAGTGCTTTATCATTTTTCGTAATTCGTAAACACCACTGGAAAGTCATAGAAAAGCAATATACGCAATTTCGTTTCTTGGATGGAGATATTTTTCAGCTATTTTGATTTAAAAACCAAACTACTGAACCGATTTTGATAAAATTCTGTGGGAATCGGAAAGCCCACCATTGTGCCAAGAGTCACATATGGTTTTTTTATCGTGTAACAGCTAGAAACGGTAGTAGATTTTTGAGAATGACTTTCAAGGCTTTCGAAACCGCATTGACGAGTATCTATTACCGGGTGGATTCGGAGATGTCGAATATTTTCTAAGAAAACCTTCTAATATTTTTCTTACAAAAGTAAAGGGAAAGTTTTCCTAAAACTTCGAGTTTTCAAATAAGAATATTTACTTTAAAATGATTCGAAGCGCGGGATTTTGAAACGTAAATAAAGATATTATTGGGATAGGGAAAAGCATTGAGTGCGATAATTTGTTTGCGTTTTTAAAAAAAATCTTTGTTTCGAAGTTAATTTGGCATATTCTATATAGTCCTAATAAGTAAGTTCACAATGGAACTCTCTTCTCAAAAAAGGGGGAGAGAGATCTCCCCCCTTTTTAGAGTTCCGAACATCCGTACAAACGGAACCTCTTTATGTTCAATCGGTTGTTTGGCTGTCTGTCTGTCCGTCTGTGACAGCAATTTTTCTCCGAATCTACTGGACCTATTCTATTGAAATTTTGCATACAAATGAACTTGTGTGACCCAAACACATACGCTATCGCTAAATCAATAAATTTTCAGCATCGGTCACTTTTGAGGGACAAGCTAGAAAACTAAAAAAAAAGTTTTTCATACCTACTATACTGTGTGACATATCAAACGAAAGCGCTTATTGTGAGGGTTTTAATCATGTTTTTTTTTCATAATTATAAAACAAATAGTTTTGAAATCATTCAGGAAATTTGATGAACATTCCATCTTATCTCCGAAACTACTAAGCCTAAAATGTTGAATGTGGGAAACAGTTTTTTACCTAAAGATTAAAGGAAAACATATATGAAGTCGAAAGTGTTAAAGTACCATGTTACAAAAATGAGATTCGTTCGGAATCCGACTTGCACTGGGCCAGTTTTTATTTCTCTTTTTTAACCGACTTCAAAAAGGAGGTTTTCAATTCGGCTGTATGTTTTTTATGTTTGTTACCTCATAACCAACCGATTTGAATGATTATTTTTTCATGTGAAAGGATATACGTTCCGATTGGTCCCATAGAAAATTTATCAAAATCGGTTCAGTAGTTTGGTTTTTAAATCGAAATAGCTGGAAGAAATAGAAAATATATAATTCAAGTAAACGAAATGGCGTGCTTTGCTATCTTGTGACTTTTCAATGGTGTTGTTAAATGTGGGGTACCTCAAAAAAGTGTAAAATACATAACTTTTTTACAAAAAAATACAAACGTATTTCGTATAATATTTATTTTGTCAATATAAATTATGTTAGTCAACATAATATAACTATCTACGTGATTCCAACTATGGAGGTTTTCTACCAAATGGATCAAATTATCCGGCGAACTTTGTCATTACTTTTGAATGTGGCCTCGGACGACCGAGCTCGGGCACAAACTTCCCGTCCACATGGAAAGGTCCGCAAAATTTCTTGAATTAGTGTACTGGCTTTCATATCCTCGATCCACGACACTGAGAAATCAATCAGGAATCCTGGCTTCCACGCTGGTTAATTTAAATGTGCCGTTCTTTGCTGATGCTATCGATACCTGGAAACTCGCTGCCCGAATTCTGAACAAACTGACAAAACATCTTTCTAGCCGCTCAGCAACGTAGTTCAGAACAACTTACTAACCACGTCTGCTACTGCTACTGAGTGTCCGCGCCTGCTGAAAGTGAGAAAGTGGAAATCGGGTCTATGGCTTCCCGAACTACCATCCAAGTACCAAGTTGTCAACAGGCTCAGGCACCACTGCCTCTCTTGCAGTCACAAGGGAATGGCAGTGTAGGCCGTTTTGCGTGGCACGCTAATTTAAACGACATCATCCGACCAGCTCTTGTCACAGTCGGCGTTTCAGAAGTATTAGAACCCAACGGCTTGGCACGTGGCGATGCCAAAAGATCGGACGGCATGTCTTTATTTCCATGGAAGTTGGGTAGGTCCATAGTGTGGGACGAAACCTGTATCGATACTCTTGCGCCATCACATCTTATTTGTTCGTCGTGTTGTACTGGCGCTGCCGCTGCGGCTGCGGAAAGCCATTTAGGGTTGAAACCCTCGAGCCGTGGGGCTTATAGCCTTTGCAATGAAAAATTCAAAGAAAAAAGCTAGGACTGACTTTTACTTTGGCCAGAGGCTAAGCATTGCATCAACGTGGCAATGCCGCCAGTTTCTTGGGCACATTTCCAGTTGAAATCGTTGAGGACGAATGTATTGGTGCTATATTTTAGTTTGTTGTTAATTATTACAAACAATAAACTTTTTTTAAATAATAAAAAAATCTTTCTATTCATCAAGTGGTAAGTTACTTCCCAAAAATATCTACAGTCAAGTCTTTCACACAGCTAATAAAAAAAATTGCTTTAATCCGGACACAGAAATCCATAGAGTGTTAGTAACATACATAAAACTTAATGCCTAGTGTTAGTAAAAATCAACCTGCTATACAATCGGAGAGCCGAAACTATCAGCTACAGTTTTCAGGATGCTGTTTTGACTTTTACCTGGTCTGTACATCGCGCAAATCGAAGGGACAACATATTGCTCCGTCTACATCGTCCCTTAGCTTAGCGGTAAATAAATGCCCTAAGTATTTAAAAGAAAGAAATAGAAAGAAAGAAAAAGTATTTAATTATTGATTGGTGACCCATTCAAGAGCAACTCGGTTCCCCCTCCACGGCGTTTGGCGCTATCCTGAAAGACCATGTATTCACAATTTTTAACATTGTATTTTAATCTATGTGTGGCAGTGTAGGTCTCGCACACAGCAAATGCGCAATGATTACATACTACACCTTTCAGTTTTCTACTAAAATCGACCTCAAAAATAAAAAATAAAATTATCAGGTGCTAAAAAACCATTGTACAACATGTTTTTACTACGGGACGCAGGAAATACATTTAACATAAGCCCAAGCTTTTTCAACTAATTAAAAAAACCCGTTCGTCCGTCCGTACTTCGTAAAGCACCTTCGTTATTACTTTATTAGATGGGCTTAAAATAATCAGTTCATGTTATATCGTGCAGGGAGAAATTGCTTTAATTTTGAAACAACAGTGATTTCAGATGCAAACATTCTCATTATAAGAAAAACCTGGGTGCGTTACGTGTTATTTTGGAAAAATGAAAAGATCGCTTACGTTTTCATTTAAAGAGAAGGTGGAATAGAAAGAAAGGAATACTTGATTGTACACCAAAACAGTAAAATAATAGATTTTTTTTCTTGTAGAAACTAAACATTGTTATGTTTGGTTCCTACAAGAGTAAATTTCTATAATTAAGTAACGCCTACTTATTTTCTCAGTAACTGAATGTATGGGATGGAGTAGTGTTAGTATGTTCTTTGAACGTACATTTAACTAATACCTACTAACTTGTAGCTTGGATCGACGGACTAAGTTTTCATTTCATAATTGGTAAAACTTTATAGCTAATAGGTAGGTATCTGCATCGTAAAGCGACTATAAAGACTAAATTAAGTAAAGAATTCTGTTTTAAAATCATTGAGGTTAGTACCATTTTTTTTTTTTTAAGTTTATTAATAGACTTCACCCTCACAGCTGCAGCCCCGGCAGGAAATCTATGGAGCACTTGAGATGGAGCACGCTAGCCTTGAGTAACCTATTCGCTTTTGACTGAAAGACCCTCAGGGTATGTCTATCAGGAAATATAGAATCCGGCAGGGAATTCTTATTAGTTGTACGCAAAGTGAAAATATTTTCAAAACGTTAAACGTATTATGGTTGAATTTCCACTAATACGATGACGGTACAGGCCACGCGAAATTAAATTGTGCAACGCCGACGTATAGATACCTAAACTATACTAATAATCTATATACTAATAATAAAGCTGAAGAGTTTGTTTGTTTCGCGCTTATCTCTGGAACTACCCGTTGGATTCGGAAAATTCTTTTTGTAAGTATATGATAGCCACATTTATGAGGAATGCTATAGGATATACGGGAACGAGAAATTCTTACGGGAACGGAAAAAAAACGGATATGCGCGTACAAAATCGCATGCAAAAGCTAGTCAGGCAAAAACAAACAAAAAGTAGAGAAACAATTAGAATAATTGCCACAAACAGCCTCTTTATAACATTGTTACAACATTTGAACAAAGTTCCTAACCTACTTTCAAAGTGAACGCTTCGAACTTATGACAGCAGCAGATTGCCAAGTTAAAGACAGCTCCCGAGACAGTCGTTTGAAATAACCTGAACAATAATACGTTGATTACATGCAGTATAAACTTAATTAAATGTGTGCATTTGCGGAAGATGCCGAAATTTTGTGGACTTTATATGAATTTGTGTCTGCTTTGCCGTCAGTAGTTTCATTGTTTTTGTGGACCTGAATGTGTAAGTCGCTAAGGAATGTTGAGTTTTTTTCGATTTATTTTTTTCCCAATCCGTTGCATTTTTTTTTCACAAAATACTTGATAATGTTGAAGTTCACAATATACTCTGTATCAAAGTGATTTGTTAACTCGAGTTTTAGTTTTCCCCTTTTTTAATTGAAATAGCATTCCTAAAAGCTACGATACATTTTTAAACTCATCTGTGATGGCTCTTTTATTAAATAATAAGCTAAATTGTAAGTTCCAAATGACTTGTGCATTTTGTATGACGGCTGTTTTTTATTTTTTTTTGAGCTTAGAAAAATGTCATGTATCATTATTTTTTCAAAGTATGAGATCTTCTCGTCACTTTCCTAGCACCTGAAGACCATATCTATTTCAGAGGCAATATATGTAGCTTGTCTGCCGTAAGCCCTATTTATTGAAAACCGATTAATGTTGCTAACAATAATATGCACATCGGACTGGCAACGTAGAAAGAAATACTCTAAAAATCGACTGCAAGAAATTGTAGGTTCGTTTGCTAGTTATGATACGAATCAAGCGCCTAATGACTTTCTGAACGAAACAAACTGTAAGGCAACCTATTGCTCATTGCAGGCGCGAAGCATTTCAGTGTTTAAACAGGCGTTATTTGCCATCTGCAAAAAACGCCAACGATATTTTTCTTACTTTATAAATAATACTGGCTTTTCTATTGCCCTTAAGTATTCAAAATTCTTCTAATTATTCTACTACAAAAATAAACAAACTAGAATGGACACGTCTTTTCTTATTTACTAATACTAAATTACAACAAGAATATTAATATTTATCTGTGTACATACATTTCTTTGCACACTAAAGCCCCGAAACGTGGAACATCATCTGATTCTAAACTGCAGTGTAGTGTTATTCTGCAAAAAATGCTCCATCAAAATTTTTGTCAAGTGAACTTGAAGTGAGCGGTCAATCCCACGCTTTCGGTGGAAGTTCACTGTGACATTTTACGGAGTAAACCCGCTGGTCTACTTACCTTCTAATAGACCTCTTCATAACTTGCATGATAATTGTTAAGAATGTTTCAATAACTACTACTTCTCAGCCTGAGTTCTATGAGCGTCTCCTCACGGAGACCTCACACACACACCCGGCCGGCCCTATCAGAATATTAGCACTACGTTTCTTTATTTTTTAAATATTTTAGAAAGTCTGAGATAAGGAACCTTTTTGGCCTCGCACATGTTTTTAGTTAATAATTTATTTTATTTAGATGTCTGTACTGTGCAGGTCGAAAATATATACATATAATATCAACTAAAATCAAAACATTAGAGTTCCGAACCTCTAAATGGAAACACGGAACCCTTATAGGATCACTCGGTTAAGTCTGTCTGTCCGTCTGTCACAGCCGATTTTCTCTTAATCTATTGGACCGATTCAGTTAAAATTTGGTACTATCTATATAACATTTGGTATAATCTTCTGTGGCCCAAACACGGACATGTAAAGAAAATACATATTTTTTAAATGGGGTCAATTTTTGGGATGTAAATTTGAAAATTAAAAGAAAGATTTCCAGCTGTACCTACCGCGTGGCATATTAAATAAAAAGGCGTATTATGAGGATTCCAAATGTATATTTTTTTTTATTTTAAAAATAAATGGTTTTGAAGTCATTCAAGAAATAAGATGAAAAATGATCATTCCCCCCTTTAGTTTCGAAACTACTGAGTCTAAAATTTTGTCGAAAATACTGGCAATAGTTCTTAAAGTTCTTTGCCTGAATATTACAGGAAATCCTATAAAAGTCGATGCTTTGAAAGAAACATGTTATAAAAATGAGATTCGTTCGGAACCCTTTGCATGCGAGTCCGATTCGCACTTGGCCGGTTTTATTTGTACAGGATTGCCAAACCCAATGTATACAACTTTTTATTGTGATTTTTTTCTAAAGCACAGGTCCAGATATTTTTCCATGTTTATGACGATTTACAACGTGAAAACGACGATACAACAACAAATCAAAACACTGGTAATACTAGTTCATACGCATATGTTGTCTTTTATCACAGATTTGATCTCACTAATTTCAACAGACTGCTTGGAATATTTCGCCTAGAATAGTAGTCACTATCCTTGACTAGTTTGAGTTTTTCTTACGTTTACGCAATTGGAAAACATATTTTTAATTTCGGTGCCAGGATTCATAACAGTTCCAAAATATTCCTATGAACCAGTATTGGCAGTGTTTTCATTTATTGTCGTACTGATGTCTCCACATTGTATAGGATTAGCAATTTTGTGTGATAAATAGCATCCTGCCAAATCTCCACCTTTTTGGTGCCTAGAAATGCGATACCTTTAGTCATGTTTTTCATCAAATTTTTGCCATTAACATAATAGCAAATATTCTTTAAAACGTGTACGTCCCATTAGATAACTTCATAGAAATAATAAAAAAAAGGATCTGCCGAATTTGCTGAATTTGGGGTCAATAAACACTTTCGATTAATTGCCTAGAAAAAGTTCGTCCCAAACTTCCACTGCTATATTATTACGATGCGTGGCTTCCGGGCCCGTCTTATTAAGACCAGCTGTTTTCTTAGCTCTACAGATTAGTTTAATGAAGTCAAAAATGGAATTCTCAAAACAGAGATCATCAGCCACAGTAACAGAGCATCTGCCATGAGGGCTCTTTAAAGAAGAATAGTGTAATTACTCAGTCGAAGTGGATTAAGGGATCTTGCGAGGATCAGCAAAGGAAGCTGTACCCTCCAACAGTGTTTTTTTAAGCCAATCCCATTTCGATCACCGAAATGGGACACGTTATCCAAAAAGATATTTTGAGAACATTTTAGTCGTTTTACGATCTGCTTAAGAGCTAATAAAAATACTGAAATGATTATATTTTTGCAGTTTTTTTACATCCTTATTTAAATAAGGATACCAAAAAACTGCAATATTTTGCCATAAATTGAAAAGGGGACAAAACAAAATTGTATAAATCCGATGGGGCCGCCCTTTAAATGTAAGTTATTAACATGTCATTACAAATGGATGTTATTCATTTGGTTCCCAAATTTACCCATTTAAGTAGTTTAAATGGGTAAATTTGGTCTCGACTATCACCAAAATATACGTCATTCAATTTTCTACTCCCGACATCTGCGTAAAATATTGGCTGTCGGTTCCACACTCGCGAGTACGTATGATAGTGCTCAGAAACCACTTAGCCCCATCAGTTTTGGCGGTCGCTTTGCTGAAGAGCAGTCGGTGAATATAATACTAGTAAGTACATATATATAGCTAAATGTAATTAGGCGAAGCGGAAATAAATGGAATGGCTTCTTGCAAGTGAAGGACATTTCTAATGAAAAGGATGATTTCAAGTGGATAAACTTTGTCATTGCAGTCCGATGCGGAGTAGGCGCTCGAACCGAAAGTGAGGCCGTTATAGAGCCAATAGACCATGGGGATCAAAAAAGTTTTTCAACACACTTATTCGATACAATTTCATAAACATGATAAATCTCTTCAAAACAAGTTCATAAATAACCTTGTTAAAATTAACATTTTAAAATATCCCGTTGCAATCTGAAATAATTGTAAAACATTTAACTTTAAAGGTAAAAGCATTTAAAACTATATATAACTACGGTACAATTTTCCACCCACACAATTTGGAACTCCTACGTACTGAAACGATTTAAATATACTCTGTAAACAGTTTTAAAACTACTTTGCAATTTGATCGTAGTTTATTAACTTCATGCTGTGATTATGTTTGTCTCTAAATACAGGGTGTGGCGTAAGTTGTGGTCCACCGTTAATTTACTTTAACATATTATAACTTTTAACCATTTTTATCCAAGGGTTACGAAGTTACATTTAGTTTTTTTTTTGACGAATTTTCAACCTTTTTAACCGACTTCAAAAAAAGGAAGAGGTTCTGAATTCGGTTGTATTTTTTTCTGTTTGTTACCTTCCAACTCTCTTATTAGTGAACCGATTCTAAAAATTCTTATTTCATGTGAAAGGATAATAAATTTCATCAAAATCAGTTCATTAGTTTGGTTTTTAAATCAAAATAGCTGGAGAAAATATATTATCCAAATAAACGAAATTGTGTGTTTTGTTTCCTGTGACTTTCCAGTGGTGTTGTTAGGTTACGTGGTTTTATTTGGAAGTCGGTAGTATTTCTTGTGTACATACACGATTTACAATTTTTCTTAAAGGTTATCTATCTGTGACGTAGTATTGTTTGCGGATGATATCTCTCTTGTCTTTAAAGTAGATGGGAATAGACAAGATTTCGATAGCGTAAATAACGATCTCTCAATAGTTAGGGATTGGTTTACTACAAATAAACTAGTTCTAAATGCCAAGAAAACGAAATGTATAAAGTTTGCTTTGCCAAATGTTAGAAATTTAGGACCCAATATGATCTCTTGAAATTGTGGACTCGGCAGTTTTTTTGGGCATAACTATTGATTCCAAACTACAATGGGGCCGTCATATATCAAGCTTATCGGGAAGGCTCAGCTCTGCCGCTTACGCTGTCAGAAAAGTTAGACAATATACTGACGTTGGCACAGCCCGGTTAGTCTATTTTAGTTATTTCTATAGCGTTATGTCCTACGGTATTCTATTGTGGGGAAAAGCTGCTGATATACAAAATATATATGTCTTACAAAAACGTGCTGTGCGAGCTAATATCAGCTTGGGTCAAAAATTTCAATAAAGGAACTTTTTAAAGAGATTGGAATTCTTACGGTAGCATCGCAAACATGGCGAAGGGGGCAATGGCTGATGTGTTATACTCGTGAATGGGTGCTGCTTGTGGTGGCTGGTCATGTGTTTTTTATTTTTATTATTATAACAATAAACTTATAGTTTATTATAATTACTATGTTGGCTCTAGTTCGTTACTTGTGGTTCCAGTCACAACCCAAAAAAAAAAAAAATTTACTTGAGATGAGCTTGAGTTGTCTGTTTTTGATGGCTTCATGGAGTGTGCTAGCTAACAAGTGTCAATTAATTTATTTTAAAGTTTGATTTACATATTACATGTATTCTTTTTCTGTGTCATGTTTTGTAAACTTACTTTGCGTACTACTGTTAGTTTTTGAAACCTAACAGACAGATGTGTTGCTGGGGAGTTTGTTACGCCACTTCTTCTTCCCAGCTAAAACACTAGGAAGTGGTGACGGGCGGGCGTTTTGGGGGACTGTCTTTATGTAGACTTTGACGTTCAAAAAGTGCTGGCACTCAGCCTAATTTGAATAAACGATTAAGATTTTGAAAGCATTTAAAAAAATAAGACACACTCATCATCACCTTTTATTAATCATCATTTACATATTACAAATACGAAAAATTTTACCAATGTTCGAAATGGCCTCCATTGCTATACACGCTCTGCAACGTCGAATAAACGATCGTGTAAGTCGTCGAAAATTTCCCTAGCTGCTGTCTGAATTCTAGTCCTCAAATGGTCAAAAGAGGTGAATTTTTCCTTGAAGACTTTTTCTTTTCGGCCACCCCAATAAAAGAAATCCCTATCCACCTATTTGGATACGCTGTATTAAGGTGCTCTCGTAGCATAGTGAACGGGACGACAATCGTTCTGCAGCCGCATGTCTTCTTGGACTTCAGGAGCGACATTTTCTAGGCAAGGGCAAGTCAATCAGTAAAAAGATATAAATTAATATCTGCGTTTAAAGTTTCTGGCAGCTCATGTGGACCGATTAAATTTTCTGTCCGTTAATGATTCCGGTCCAAAGGTTTATTTTCAATTGATACTATGATCTGTCGTGCCATATGAGATGCGGGGTTTCTAGCTGTCAGTTATGCAGATGGTGTCGATTTAAATATCTATCTTTTTCACAATGACTCGTCGCTCCATAATATTTTATTTAAAAAATGCGAGTCTGCTCTTATTATAAGAAGCATTTCTCAACAAAATCTTACTCTTAAGAGATAATCTCTTGGTAGCAATGACTGTACCCTTTGATAGTGGTATGGGTACAGTTTATGTCTTTTGAGTATTCGGTGTACAGATCTAGTGGACATTCTGCGACTTAAGATACGGACTGATGTTGAAGGATCTTCAGAAACCATTTTTTTTTTAAACTTTGCCCCACACTTGGAATTTCTCATTATCACTTGATCAGTGTATATTCGTGGTTACCCTTCACCCCGCCCGTAGCACCACCTACGCCTGTGCCAGGAGTGCATAACGCAAACAGGAAAGGAACAGGCAAGGGAGAATTCCCTTCGGTGTTTGCGTTATGCTCTCTCTCAAAAAACTCGATGGTCTGGATGTCTTCGATCGGAATATCTCTCCCGATAAAGTCGAGCAGTTTCTCTACCGACACTGTAAACAAAATGCATGTCAGCATATTCGCGCGGTGTGTACCGAGGCATTTTCTCTTCAGCACTGCACGTGTCCAAATTCTTGAGCAAGCCGAAGTCTCCAGTACACGTAGCCAATATCGCAGAGATATCCAAAACAGCAAATCAAATCAGAAGGAAAATTAAACAGAATCCGGGGTAAAGAAATGGCAGAGGTAAACAGGCAGAATAAAAGTGAAACGCATACAACGCACGAGTGTCGAGATCGTACTACAAGAAAGTATGTTCCATTTACTTGGGATCGGCTTTCCTTGTAGATATCCCTATATTGTCTACATGGAGCTAAATCAGCAAGGGGCATATATATAATTAAGGCGTAATATTATATGAAGTCCTGGGTTCGATTCTCGGGTCGGGCAAAATGTTATTGGGTTTTTCCATCTGGAATTTCTAAGTCGTAACCCAGAGTCTGTATTTGGGCACTCTTGGTGGGACGGAACTAACATGTATACTTAATATGTACTCCTCTGCCTAACCCCTTCGGTAAATAAATGCGTGATAGATGTTATGTTACAATGCTGGCACAATGCAAATTAGGACTGAGCAAAACTAAAAAAATATTGGTTGTCTGTAAAGTCGGTTTATGGACGATAGTTTAACGTGACAACGTTATAACAAAATATTGATGAAATGATCGTAACGTTACAATGAGTCATCCTTTTTCGTGCGTGCAGCCGGCGTTCATCGATTTATTAGACGTTGTCACTTCAAAAACTAAGAATCTATGGTACAACACACTACTCTCTGCAGATCTGCAGAGTATCTATACTTAGTTTTTGTTGGGTTCGAAACCTTAACACTCAAGAGGCGCATCGTTCTACCGCCTCTTGGGTGAACATGCGTAATTTTATAAAATTTAAACAACATGAATGGAATTCCCCGTACCTCCGGGATTATCTCTAATTGGATTCGGGTTATCAAAACGAGCCCGTAGTTATTTTCATTTCTTTTTTTGATGATGGGATGAAAGAGTTGATGAATCCTCGGACACTGGATTGGTTCAATTTGAAAGTATCCTTTTTTAAGTATCGTGTCTTTTAACTCAAAAACAATTTTGGCAATGTAAACTAAGTAATATAGGTAACTAGTTTTTGCCCGTAGCTAAGCTCGCGTCCACATTTTATTTTTGCATAAGTAGTTTTAATCGTTTCCAGAGTCCCATCTATCTTTGTACCATAATTCATCAATATCGGTGCAGCAATTTAGGCGTGAAAGCATAACAAACAAACAAACTCACTTTTGCATTTATAATATAAATAGTTGTTGTATAAGGAGTTAGTTAGGATTTTGTTTTGAATCTATTTGTCTAAAACCAACTTACCTAAATAACGCAATATGAAAATAGTGTTTTTGTCTAGTTTTCGAATGCTAGGTAGGCTAAATTAATAAATGAAGTTTCAGGCTAAACTGAAGTACATTTCAGCTTTTGCCTAACAAAACAAAATCGGAGCGGCGTGGCCGTATTGTTTGGCTAACACTTGATGATAAAACGGCAACGTCGTCGCTATCATTGACCTAATTACTCTGTATTGTCATCTACAGTCAACTAACTAACGCAATGTTTTTTTTTTGTGAGTGGCCTCTCGCAGTTCAACCTATAAGGTTGTCGACTGCTTAACCGGGCTTGCCTGTGGTGGCCTTAATATAATACTAAAGCCTCCAGCCAGGGCTTATAAAAAACTTACAAACTAAGCGACTACACGCTAAGGGCACCCCCTGTGGGGTACGGGCCTCGGCTTAGGGCGTCGCTGAGGGGAGGACAGCTAGGGACGGGCTGGCCTATTATTAAGGGGAAACGCAATGTTGTCATCGTTATATTACCTGTAGTTTTTTCATAAGTGTTTGTGTGTTTTTGTCAAGACTACTGCAACTGTGTTGCTTCGGGACTTTTGAAGTGATAAGTTTCTTATGGGAGGGTAAACCGCTTCGTAACGTAACGCGTTACGGCGCCAGTCTGTCTGGCTTCCCTGTCTCTCACGCATACGGCAGCGGTAGGCAGGCTCTTCCTTTCTCACTTTAACCCACAGCGATAGTCGTATTTCAGACAGATGCTTCGCATATTAAATAGTTCAACTTGGATTAGTTTAAGTTATCACTTCTGTCGGGCGTCACACGTTTTTTTTCTGTTCTTTCTGTGTTAGTTTCTGCCGCGCCATCAACAATAGTTAAGTTAAGTGCAGTCAAATTATACTCAAAACAATCTACAACTTTTTATTTGAGATGATTTTGCTCTTGACTCTATTTTAGGTCAGAGACAAAGTCGACAATGGAGCGAGCTTACCCAGAAGAAGCCTATTCACGCTAATTTTGAAGAGATTAGGATTGTATGCGTACGGAAACACAGACGCAGGCAGAGAGTTCCATTCCTTTGCTGTTCGCATTATAAAAGACGTTTGGAAACGTTTAGTATGAATTGGTGGAATCGCAACAAGGTTGGAAAGGTAACTTGCAGTGCGTCTAGATGTTCGTGATAAAAAGGGGCCGGTGGGATGAGGTCGTGGAGTTCCTGGACACTCTCTCCGAAGTACAATCTGTAGAAGACCGACAAGAAAGCAGCCTTGCGGCGATGAGCAGAGCTGTGAAGCTTGACATCCACCAGTTTTACGTCGCCAATGAGCCTCTTAGCTCTGCGTTCCACCGAGTTTTTAATAAACTCGTAATTTAGTATGGCTTATGTTTAACTGATCACCTGATTTAGTAAAATATTACAGGCAAAAATAGTAAATGATCACCAGAATATAAAACCGCATTATAATTTAATACTATAACCAAAGTTTGTACATCTTGCTATTCTATTAAAGCAAATGACTCCAAACAAATCATAGTTGACCCAAAAATAGTAAATGATCACCAAAATTAAAACCGCAGTTTAATATGAAATTATAACAAAAGTTTATACATCTTGCTACCCTACCAAATAAGCCAAATATTTAGTATCCGGGTAACCTACTAAAAACAATCTCTTTTTTCTATTAAAGCAATTCGTTTCTGGCAGGTAGGAGGTCACAGTTTTAACCTAACCTAACCTACGCATTTTGTTTAAAGAAAATTTGGCGATCATTTACTATATTTGGTCCCCAAATACAATTTGAATTACAGTCGTGAATAAAACGGCTATAGTAGGCGCCAGATAATCGTGGAATAATGGTCATTGACCCACCTACAATTATTGACATTTTTAATTTGAAAAACGGAATTAATGACACAAAGCTGTCCCGAATCATCATCTCTCGTGATCCTTAACATTGTCTTATAATGAAAAACGATTCATATTTAATTGTTCAGATACCTATGAACAGTTATTAGGGAAAGGTCAATGTACTTTATTCCACATTTATCTGGCGCCTACTATAGAACTATTATTTTTTTAGGCTTAATTTTTTGGTGTTAAGTATATATTTTTGGTAAAAGAGCTTAGGGTATCGAAGTATTTTCTGGTGGTCATAATATTTATTTCCATTTAGTATTGATAGAATAGGGTACATTAAGATATGCTATGTTAATTTCCAACTCTATTCAATACGATTGTGTAATTAATTGTAGACATTACCCCTGAACGAATTTTCATAGCGATTTTTATATGTTAGGCGACAGCAACATATAAACCCGATCGATAGTTCGGAAACATGCCATCTTTTCTACTCAATTTTATCATTTTTAAGACCCTTTATCACGAGAACGTATCATCATCATCATCATATCAGCCAATTGCCGTCCACTGCTGAACGTAAGCCTCCCCCAAAGATCGCCAACCATCCCGGTCCTGAGCGGTCCGCATCCATCCGCTGCCAGCCACCTTCTTCAAATAATCGATCCATCGAGAACGTATAAAGTTGAAATTTAAACCATATATTGAGGTCTACAGTTGAAGTTTTTAAATTTTTTATTATTATTTAAAAACGTAGATTTCGACACTCTCAAGGTTATCATATAAAAAATTATAGTGTTATCATATAAAAAATATTTTTATACGATTGCAAACTTATGTATTCGGTTGAAGAATTGACCGTGACGTACATTGATGTATGGGAGAACATTTTTTCACCAACAAAGTTAAGTTTGTCCTTCAATCTTACCTGCTGTATTTTGCTTTCAAGTTTATAAACTTTCGTAGGTAATGTATACTCGAAAAAAATCAAGACTCGATTGGAACCCTCGGTGCGCGAGTCTGACTCGCACTTTCTGGTTTTCTTAAGAGATTAATAAATTACTCTTTGCTGTTGGACGTGTGTTAATTTTGGATGGACCGTGATCTTTCTTGTTTCATACTCCTTCGTCCGCGTAATTGTCGTAAAAAGGGGTACAAAGTTTCTGCTTCACGCATTAAAATATAGATTTAAAGTGTCCGTTTGTATGAAATAGTGTGTAGTACAGCGTGGATTGCAATGGAATTTGAACTTTGAGTCCATACACAAAGTTTTTGTTCCAAGATTTTATCTATTCATCTAAAATTCTGAATTCAAATATGGAGATTTAGTTCTACATCTTGAATCATAACTGGCTTCGATGGGTTGACAAATTGGTCCTTTATGAATTGATTGCAAAAACTTCTTTACCAAAAAAGGTGCATCCATGGTAAATGTATGTGACGTTGGGAATCCTTATCGTTATCCACATAAGCCTCCCTTAACCGTTTCCTGCCCCATAATGAGGATTTTATGTTTCTGCTGGCGCCAATTTCATTAAATACAAGCCTTGTTGATCCTTCCAAATATAGCATCTGCGATTAATAATAATTTCAATGAGGAAGGTAAATATATTTATATCATATTTTTGGAAAATTGTTTCACGCAGGTTAAAGTCACATGCTTAATGCTATGCCGCATATTTATTGGTGCTAGATGACAAATGCTCCAGCTTCTGCCAGCCCGAAACATGTCAAAATTTTCTCAAGGGGATAGTAAATTTGGGAAGCGCACCAACTTTGTCACGCACCAAATGAAGCGCACCAAAGTATTCCTTGAAATGCACCATTCAGATGCGATAAGGATAAAAAAGATAAAAGAATAAAAAGAAGAACTCAGAACTCAGGTCTACCCATGTGCCAAATATCATCCGTGAAGACGTGAAGAGGTAACAAACGAACGGACAGGCCTATTGTTCGTTGTTCGTTTGTCTATTGACAAACAGTGAATTTCGCTTTTATACTATTAAATTTGGATAGTATGGATAGTGTGACCACTGCTACTACTATCCATCATCATCATCATCAGTAGAAAGACGTCCACTGCTGGACATAGGCCTCTCGCAAAGGGGGGTTTGCCATAATCGCTACGCTTGGCAGGCGGGTTGGTGTATTATAGCTGTTGCACTGCACAGAGAATGCTGCTGCCCATTCTCTGGTGAGTCCCTTAGTCGCCTCTTACGACACCCACGGGAAGAGATGGGATGGTGCTATTCGTTTACGTCCGACGCCATACAGAACACCATACTATCCAAATTACTCTGTTTGGTGTCACTAGACATAAGTTTTCTCAATGTAGTATGCTACAGCTACCTTTTTGAGGTCGTTGGTCATGATGGTCTCAACTCTCATATTCGTCCGCTGCACTGGCTATCAGTCCTTCGGCCATGACCAGGTCATGGCCAATCTTGCTACTCCTGCAAGCTATATCACTGACTCCGATATGGTTTTTTCCGGATAATCTCATTTCTATAATAATCTTATCCTTCAAAGACTCTCCAGAACCTGCTGTCAGTTTTCACGTTTCGGCACCATACATTTGCACACTGCTGATACTTTTTCAAGAAACAACAATCACGAAGAAGTATGGTAAAAAGTGAAGCTGCTAGCTGTGCGACAGAAGCTTCATAAATTACCTGCTATATATGTATACGATTAATCACGCTACCACAACACACAGATATGATTTAGAAAATAAATGTACCTACAGTGTTAGGTGGAGGTTCTTTTACACCATTCCTGTGCATTGTGCCTTCATCGGGTGGAACGTTCAAAACTAACCTTTTAGCACTTGAAAGGGCTCAAAGGGCAATCCTTAAAGTTGCACTATTCCTTCCTTCCGTCATCCCACTGTAGAAGTTTATAAGTCCGCTAAAGTCCTCTCAATTCGGCAGATTTTTATTCTCCATGTAGTTTTGAAACAACGACCTCTTATTCCTTTAATACCCATCAAAATACCGACAAGAGAAGCAGAAGAAGGATTGTATGCCAATATAAATCAGTAAAAACCAAATTTGCCCGTAATTTCTTTTCTTTTCTTGGCCCATTTCTATACAACAGACTAAATGATTTACTCTCTATTCATGCCCTAAACAAAACAACTTTAAAAAAATATATAACTGACTGGCTTATCACCTTAGATTATACCCAAATTGAAGATCTATTCAAAACCATATCCTAAAATACTGTTCCCTTTACAACGCACACAAAAATACCCCACATGAAACGCACTCACTCCACATCACACACACTGGCCCACACACCACACACACTCGCCCACACAGCACACACACTCGCCCACATACCACATTCATTCACATAATAATATATCCTTGCATGTATCCAAACTAAATCATTATATTTTTATTTTTGTTAATAAAATTATGATCTAATCAATATTGTAATATTATTATGTATGAGATTTTTATTTGAATATTATATGCGAATCTGATCGTCTCCAGTACAACAATAATAATGTGGAACTTTGTTTAGGGGGCCTGGTGACCTGACGTACAGGTTTTGTAAAAAACTTAGTTTAGGCACCAGTCTTCCACAAATTATTTATAAAATTGTGTCTGTAGACTATTGAACTACTTTCTCTGTTATTTGTGGTAAGAAATAAATAAATAATAATTATTATTATTATTCCTATAGTCTAATTAGTATGTCCTAATTATAAAATTAAAAATGCAAAAGTGAGTTTGTTACGATTTTACGCCTAAATCACTAAACCGATTTTGATGAATTTTTTACAGAGATAGATGGGACCGTACAGGCTAATAGGCTACAAATGGGAAAAATAACAAAAACAGAAAATCTACATATAGTAACGCAAAAGAGTGGGTCTCAAACTTGCATTCCCCGAAGGTTTGCATAAGCTCGCCGCACAAATGAAGCAAACTGAGTCTCAAATAATCGATGCAACGGTCATGGAGGCCGCAACGAAATTAATAAAAAAATGGAAACCAATTTCGCCACAATAAATGTTCATAAAGAAAGCAGGGAACAGAGTAGCCAATAAGTTAGAACTCTATGTTATAGGGGTAGACCCCTATACATGGCCTTACTATTAACAGGATACAAATCTAGATTCCAGGCTGCTACTGATAATTGCCAGATAGAAAAACCCAATGACACTGAACGACCTCGGAATCATACCCTTTTTTTTTAAGGATTGGAAATCAACGAATGACTTCTTCCGCTCTGGGTGGTGCGGAAAGGCGTGTCAGACTCTTACTGACTAAAACCCATCCGTGTTCCTTCTAAAGCCCTTTGCGTTCCAAGGCCGCGGTGACTCTTTCGAACAAATTCCGCAACCCTGGCAGGGGAATCGTACCCCTGCGATCACTTTACCAACGAGTGTGTATGTTTCTTATTTATATCAGCAACTGCTCCGTTGGTTTCGTGGTTGCAAGCGCAACTGACAAGCGTGGAGTCCAAAGTTGGATTCACAGGTTGGGGAAAAAGTTTCTTTAGGAATTTCTTTTCGTCAACCCGGAGTTTGGAAGTTGGTGGTGTGAAAACCACGAGGTTGAAAGTATGTTAAGCCATTGGTCCTGCGCTAGATCTCTCTCCAGACGTATCGGTTTGCCCTTCCATTTGACTACAAGAGTGATAGAAGAGAGACTGCATCTGTGTTTGGGCAGTGTGCACACACTTGTGCACTATAGCACGTCCTGCGCCGATGGCTAGGCTCCATTGAAATTGGCCACCATAGCCGAAATCGGTCAGGAGGAATATTATTATTATTTTTGTCACATTGAAATACCATGTTCAATCATAATAATAAATATTTATTATACTTCTACTTGGAATAAATGAACGTAGTAATACAAACAAGCTGAAACATGCTACATATTATGAATATTATGAGAAACAAACACGCAAACTAAAACAAGAAACCAATAACTCTATCTGACCTAACATGTTTTCTTGCTATTATTGGTAGAAAAACATCTTAGGTAACGTTTTGCTACCAACATCTTGTTTTGAAGCACATGATCATATCCTT